>OX352742.1:12938046-13558592 GCA_947095525.1 Trisateles emortualis | reverse complement strand
AAAAGACATTCATATTACTTTTTATATTTTTACAAGCTAGCAACACTCGTATATAAGTTGTCCGATTTATAACATTTTTCGACCGCATACTTATGTAAATCTTGTAACAATGCAATAATATAGTATCGTAGAGCTGGTCCATCAGTCGGAAGATGGCTATAGGAACTCCTCAACGAAACAAGATAACCCCGTCGTGTTTAGTCTCGTTAGAAGTATCATATATCAATGAAGAAGATTTATTCTGTACAAACGATATATCAATGGTTTGTTAAAAAATGTTTTTTTTAATATCTTATTACAAGAGGTACCTACTTCAAAGGTAGATAGGTACTCTCGATACTTCAGCTTCACATGTTAATCAGTTTTTTTTATTACATAATGGATGTTTAAAATCAAGATAATAGGTAAGAATGATAAACAACGATTTAACGCCGATAAGGCTACTTAAAAATTGTAAGAGGTTGCCCCTTACAATTTTTAAGTAGTAGAATTTAAAACAGATATTAAGTGCAGCCATTGCGAATGAAGAGCAAGGAGGATTGCAACCGCTTCTTAAACCTCAAGTAGCTGGTAAAAAAAACGTAGTTTAAAAAGTAATTGATGGTCTTCAACGCAATTTGCATGAGAAGGGCGCGTTAAATATGAATTATTTGAAAAGTTGAACCCTGAATTAATTACTAGATATTTATGTTCCTTCTTTGTTGTTACACAAACATTAACGGAGCACTTAATGGCGGCTCGGCCACTAAATGGTTTTCAATAATGCACTGACGCTTACTCACACGCACTCATTGCTTAGTTAAGAACACATTATAGTGTACTACCAATCTACTTATCTAATGGTTTTTATGGAAAGGTTATAGATGTATAATTCAGTAGTTACTTTTAGTCTGTTCATTTGAGGTTTTATTACAAAGTTTATTTATCATTTTTAAACGGCATGTGCGGCACACCGAATGGAAATGTCATTTCACGAATTTATATACATAGTGTTTTGAAGCATTCGAGGTTGAAATGTATTTTTTACATACGAACCTATTAGTATATAATTAAATGGCAACTTATCGCAAAACAAGCGCACGTCTGATGGTAAGCAGTTACCGTAGCCTATGTACGCATGCAATAGGTACCAGGAGCGTAACGCCCATGTTGTCGAACCTAGGTACATCTTGTGTTATGGAGTTCTAAAATAATCGGGGATAAAGAAAACGTTATTTTAGAAACACTTTCCGCTAAAAGGAGATCTGTACTTTCTGCACAGGAATACAACAACACTATTATACTAAGGGTGAGGGTAGGTATTTGGCTGCCGGTGTTCTGTAAGTTAAGAGGTCCTTTTCTAATCGGGCTTGCTTATATAGTACCTCTTTAGATCTACGGCTAAAAGTATGAATGGTGCCCTTCACAGACAATTCACAAAACCTAAATATGTTTGACCTAATTATAATATAAGTACGTATATGTTTTTGTAAAGGGTTTTCTGCTAACATTAGCTGTAGGTCAAAATGACGGGCCGTCGAGGCGCCGCGTCGGCGTCGCCGTCGCCGACTGACGACGACGATGTTCCCCCACAATAGGAATGTAGAATGTGTAGATAACATACCTACCTACATATTGTACTGTATAGTAAGTAGCTACTTAGTGAAAATGGAATAGATTGTCCTAGATTTTTATATTTTAGAAACTGGGTGGATGTATAAACATTTTGTATTACCTAGTATTATATTATCTGTGGTATTACGTACTAAATTACGAAAGGAAACCAAATTAGTACGTACCTACTCGTACTTTAAATAAATCTTACCTAGGCTACTTGTACTGTTAAGTAGGTATTCTGTACCTAGACTAGGTATCAAGTTCCACTTTTAACTTTAAGTTCTCATCAAGTTTAATAGTATAAAATCTAGTAGGTAGGTATATTATCTACATATATATGGTATGTATTATGTAATTGATTGTTATTTATTAGGTATTTAATTATACCTATTAGCCAATTAGCTTTATTATGTGACCCGCCCTCGCTTCGATTTATTTTGGATTTCTCTACTATAATATGCATGTATTATACATATTATTATAAACAAACCTTCCTCTTGAATCACTTTATCAATAAAAACCGCATCAAAATCAGTTGCATTCATGTGGACAGACAGATAGCGGGAAGTGACTTTGTTCTGTACTAGGTACCTACCTATATGTAGTGATTAGCCAATAACAAAACAATCAGTGGCGGATATTTAGCAATTTAAATTTAGTATTACTTTTGGTGTATGTAAGTAGGTAGGTAGGTAAATACCTACCTACAGTCTTTAAATTGTAAGTTTATCTGCACTATATTTTATAACTGCATAAATTGCTTGTGTGAGGGGGAACACTTGGGAGTAACTATTTATTAATCTGTGACTTGGGGGGCCCTACATAATGTCCAGGGCTGTTGATTGCGATAGGTTTTACTGTTTGGGTATAGACGTATAGAATAATATTGTCTTGCTTGCATTAATTTGAACGAATACAATTCGTATTGGTTCAAATTAATTAATGTAAAAATATAAATAGGTAAGTACCTAATCATTATTTTTTCAACGCACCTCCATAAATTAAAGCTGTATATCTTGCTTTGATTTAAGTAAGTTGCAAGTATTACTTAAAATTAAATTTAGTTTTTTAAATACCGTCAAATAAATAAATGGACGTCTTCGTAAAATCGTAGGTGAATCAAACTTAATGTATGTTATTATGAATGAAAGTAAAACAGAACAATAACGTGTACTTACTCACCAGCCTCTTTTTAACTTCGCCGCCGGTAGTAACACACTTTGATTTTCAAGGAAATCTTTTGTTATCAAGTTTAATAAACAGGAACAAAAACAAAACACTACAATTAGTCTGTGATTACAGTCAGCAAAACCGACAAATTGACTTCAGAAATGATTTTGTACACAAGAGCAACTCGGCAATTGACGATCGTTCATTGACCTTTGAATAGAGAATAAAACATTTATTATTTTCCCGTTTTGACACTAGTGGATACTTGCCATTGCCATTCTACAAAAGCATTGCATGGATTTTTGTATTTTTGATTATGATATTTTTTTGTAAATAGATTTAACATTTTCACATCTACAATAATACATTTTTTTATTACAAAAATGAAATTTAACTAATGGAAATGAATAAGTTGTCAATTTTAAATCACTAATTATAACTTTCGCGTCAGTATGAAAGGTTAGTTTTTTTTAATGCAGAAGGGATATTACAAATTAAGGAACACAAACATCATATTTAGAAAGAATTCAATCAAAGGATAAATAAATAAAATGAAGATACGGCTTAAGGGTCTAGTAATCAAGCTAAAACATATGAAAAAAAGAAACATTATTTTTGTCTATGATCTTTCTTGGTGGTACGGTACGGGAAAATAAACTTTTACAAAGTTTGACAGCAGACAGTCGTGCGTGTTTATTATTTCGGCGCCTAAAACTTTTAGAATTGTTTTATTTGGGAAAATTCATAAATAAATCAAATATGAACCATTAGTTACACAATCAAAAATGGAAGAAGAGAGTTAGTTTTTTACTTCAACAAATGAAATACGTAAAGTTCGTAAATTCCGATTGTAACTTATTGATAAAATATATTTCAGAACTTATCCGACGAAAGAAAAAGGCTTTGAACGGAAGCAACAGACGTGCTTTAGCTGAAGCTTGTAATGAATTAGCTACATTTTATTACAAACATAACCGCTACAGCGATGCTTTGGACGAATACAAGAGTGAAGCTGGCATTGTCAAAGAGTTGGGTCTGCGTATGGAATGGGGCACTTGCAACAGGATGATTGGAGAAATGTACATGCTTATGGCCGAATTCGACAAGGCTTTGAAATATGAAGAGCGCCACTTAGGTAATGTCTTTTTTAAACATTAAAACCGCACTATAGAACAGGTCCCATCACAGAGACTTTATGAACACACAATTCAAGAATACAAAGTACACACAGATTTGACACAACCATAATAAATTGTGGATCACACAAGTTTTTGTCCTGTGTGGAGATTGAACCCGCAACACACTGCACCATGGTAAATGGTTATGTAATGTAAACCAGTTTAAATTACAAATTGCAGCTCTACATCTATTCTAGAAGATTTATTTATAGCAAATAATAACTCTCAAGGATTGGCTTAATTTAGTAGCATTGGCTACTGGGCACATAGCTTTTATAATCGATTGCCAGAGTTAAACGGTTCTGGAGTGGCAACCACAAACTAGAAAATGCGGCATGCATTTGTCGTTGTCCAACAAAGTTGATTGACAATCTAGTGAAGGTTGCAGGTAGCTATTGGACAAGGTCGATTGAAAGTTGTCAAAATCCTTGGAGTAAGCCTATACCCAGCTACTATGATAGGACTGCATAGTTGGTTCAGTGGTTTAACTGATTACCTCACCATTTATCACTGTGCTGTGTATTGTGAGTTTGATCCCCACACCGTATAATAATTTGTGTAATCCAGAAACGGTGTTACTGAGTCTGGGTATATTTTGTATCCGTTAATTGTATGTGTGCAAAGTCACCTGTGACACTTGTTTAGTTCTGTAATGTGCAAGTTGTAAAAAAAATGTTTTTACAACTGACGTAATGTTACTCATTCAGTAACTAATCATATCTTTCTTTTAGCTGTAGCAAAAGAGTTAAAGAACTTAGTAGAAGAACAAAGAGCAATGGCAACACTGGGTAGAATATACTTATTGCAAGGACAAAGTACTAGTGAGGATACAGAGGCTAAAACATCACTTAAAGCCGCTGAGAAGGCATTTATGAAGAGTTTAGTGTTGTGTGAAAAGTAAGTTTTAATTTAAGTGTAGAATAGTAGTATTTAGAATTAACCTCATTATAATCAGATCTTTTTTCAGCATTTTTGAATCTATTGAAGCAACATATTCTCATTCAAACTTCTTACATTTTTATTCTATTTATTTTTAAATTGTGGAAATGCCTTTGTACATGATATTTTAAAATTGTATTTTCTCTTGTGTGTGCAATAGTTAAACAATATCTGAATGACCAAGCTTTCCTTGGTATTTTTTTGGAAATTAACTTTTCTAAAAATGAAATCTATCTTGATCGATTAACCATTGTTTTGTTGGAGCCGTTTCCAGGTTCAGATTGTATACAATAATTGCTTGTTTAAAGGTATTAGATAATACCAAAATTAAATCTATAAATATATTTTTGGGCTAACCAGCTTGATAGTAGTAGTTACCATAGCCTATGTATGCTTGCAATACCAAGTGACCTAAATCTTGTATCATTAGAAGTTTAGGTTGGTCCTGACTGTAAATAGTCATTAGATCACAACAGAGGCCTAAATATGTTTATAGTATTTGCCACTAACTAAACAATAAGGAGAAGACCAGATTTTTATGTTATGGATTACTAGTTACCTAATGTTATAATTTTTTCCAGTCTAAATGGAAAAATAAACAAACATGAACTAATGGACATGAGAGCCAGACTGCTCCTTAACATTGGAGTAGTTCAAGAACACCTAGGTAACCTAGACAAAGCCCTAGATTGTATCAACAAGGCTATATCTATCTGCTCCAATCAAGATTTGTTTGAAGTTCTCCACAATTGTTATACTACTGAAGCTCTGCTACATAGTAACAAGAAAAAGGATTATGCTAAAGCTTTGAGCTGTTTGAATAAGGCTCTTGAAGTTGCTAAGCGTTTGGAAGATAAGGTATGAGACAATTGATTTGAAATTGATTATTATATACACTGGACAGCAAATAAACCGAGCCACCCGCTACATTGGGACTGTAATGCAATTGTCTCAAAAAGTATATGACTTACAAATATTAAAGTTATACCTACGTAAAGAGCGGTTCATGACGATTAAAATGAATGGAAACACGTTAGGATTTATCAATTAATCAAGCTTTTATTAACGATTATAAAAAAGTGTCGTTTTCTTGTAGTGTGAAACTTTCATAACAACCAATTAAAAAAAAAATTATGCCTAAAACAATGAAAAAATTTAAAAAAAACTGGTTGGTCAATATTCAGTGTTTCCTCCCCTTGCTGTAATAACTGCTAGCATCCTCATATTCATGGACCTCACGAGGGTGACGATCAATTCTTGGGGAATTGCATTCCACTCCACTTCAATAGCGATTCGCAGCTCGGGAAGCCTTGTTGGTGCCGGTACCCGGGCTCGAACCCGACGTTTGAGCTTATCCCAAAGGTGTTCTATCGGATTCAAGTCCGGGCTTCGAGCTGGCCAGTCCATCGTACGAATGCCGACCTCGTGTAGATACTGGGTCACCACATGAGCAACGTGAGGCCGTGCATTATCATGCATCAACTGCATATCCTGCCCGATATAACCTGCGTAAGGTACCACATGGTCTGCAAGGATTTCATCGATGTAGCGATGAGAAGTTAATCCACGTGTACGGCCCCGCGGTTCGATGAAAACCAACGCTGTATGTGCGGTTAACGAGATGCCGCCCCAGACCATTACAGATCCTCCTCCATAAGCGATAGTTTCCTCGATGCAACACTGAGAAAAACGTTCTCCAGGGCGACGATACACTCTCTGACGTCGATCACTTCCATGTAGACTCACCCTGGTCTCATCAGTGAAGAGTACATTGCCCCACTGCTCTAACGTCCAGTCTCTATGCTCACGAGCGAATTCAAGTCGTGCTCGACGGTGGGCTACAGTTAATGCTGGCCCTGTTGCAGCTCTCCTTGGAGTCAGGTTCCGTTCAACAAGTCTCCTTCTCACGGTATTTGAACTTATAACCACTTGGCGTTCGTCACGCAGACTTTGTTGCACTTGAACTGCGTTGAGGCGGCGGTTTCTCAGAACAGTGAGTTGGATATAACGATCATCTGCTGCTGATGTAGCCCTAGGTCTGCCTGTACTGGACGGCGATCGAATGCTCCAGTCTCTAGGTATCGTTTATAAACACGTTGCACTGTAGATCGGCTAATTTGAAGTCTTCGAGCGACCTCACGTTGCCCAAAGCCTGCTTGAAGTAGTGCTACAGCTTGAGCTGCTTCCTGAGGTGTTGTATCCATTATTGGTCAAAATAATGTAGCAAAAATACACGGGTCTTAGCAAACAATCGACAAAAACTAAAGAAATCATAAAAAATACCCGAGTACCCTCACTGTAGAAGAAAATAACCTAAGCGTGAACTCTAGTCAAAACTTATAATGTAAATTGACGGGACTTTTGATAAAATTCATAGTGATTTTAATCGTCATAAAACGTTCTTTAAGTAGGTATAACTTAAATATTTGTAAGTCATATACTTTTTGAGAAAATTGCATTAGAGTCCCAATGTAGCGGGTGGCTCGGTTTATTTGCTGTCCAGTGTAGTTTATCATCATCATCTCAACCAAAACACGTCCACTGCTAGACACGGGGCTCCCCCAAGGATTTCCATTACTCTCGATCCTGACCCGAACTTGCCCATCAGTTGGCCGCAACCTATACTCAAGCATCGGTCCACCTTGTTGGAAGTCTGCCCAAGCTTCTTTTTCCAGTATATACTTACTGATATATAACATTTATCTGTAATGAAGTGTTTATAGCAATCTTTTCAGTGTGTTGTAGATTTAATTCCCACACAGAACAAAACTTTATGGGATTCATAAATTTTTGTGCTCAGTTCTGGTGTACATTGTCAGTCTGTGAAGTGTTTTAAAACCTCCTAAATGTTATGTATTTTGGTGTACAATAATGAGTTATCTATCTATCTACCACACAGGGCTTGTTACTTAACGCAGCAGTTGTCTACTGCTGCGTTAAGGAACAAGCAACAAAAATTAAAATACAGGATCAGCTAGCCAGCTTAGCTTTTTTTATATACTTAACCATGTTCATTATTTAGAAGTTAAAAAAAAGAATAATGCAGAAACTTTAAAATTATTAAATATTTAAATTACTTCTGGTTTGCCGTAAGAGAACTCAATTTTGAATTAAGCTTTGTACATAATGTTATTAATACCTATGTAACTACTATCTGTATTTATCTTGTGTACATTAAAGAATTACTATACAGGTACTTAAAACATGTGAGACTCTGTCATCAAAAGCAGACATTCTGTGCAAAATGTCAGACTACCAGAGTGCTAAACAAGTGCTACTCAAGGCATGGAAACTAAAGACACCTGATGAGGAGGAGAGTGAAAATATTGAAACGAATCTAAGAGTTGGTAAGCAATATTAATTAATAATATATTTTTAGCATTATTGCTAAAAATATTTAATAATATAGAGTAGTTTCATTCTTTAATAAAAAAAAAGTATTCGCAAATGGAAGATCTTGAATGAAGCTGACATCACTCCACGACGTTAAAAAAAGCAGTGGACGAATTCAAACACCAGAGTAGAAGTTCGGATGGCACATTTGGTAGTGCGCTGGGTGGGGCACGAGAAGGCATCCTGCTCCGGGATCGACTTTTTATATTTGCGAAATATTAATGTTAATAATATAAATAAAGCAAAGTAACTCATAGATGTGACATATATCTATTTATTATATGGCTTTGCACCTTTTAGTCCACATGATGATAAGCAATTACCATAAGCCTATAGATGCTTGCAATGTCAGAAGCATGACTTGCTACTTGCAAGTCTGTCTGGTAAAAAGGTATTATGTATAAGCAGTATTATAAAGCTCTGAAGATCTCAATTACCATCAGGAGTATAATTAGCCAGATGGTTATTCAGCTCTAGTTTGTTGTAAGCTGGAGGACCTTCTTGGTCTGGTCTGCTTCAAATACAAAACCTCTAAAACAGGTGAAAGAGACACAAAGAGCGCACTAATTTCACTATAGGCTGTGGCTTGCCTTTTTCCCTGGCCTGGCAAACCTGTGTCGCGATTACTACTTATGATTAGTTGCCCCCTAGCTTGTCTGCCACCATAATGCCACACATGCTGGCCTAATGCAGATTGGTGAATCAGACATGTCTTTAGAATTTCTTTTAAGACTTGTGAGTTTCCTCACGATGTTTTCCTTCACCGTTAGCAGATGGCAAATCATTTGATTAATACATATAAACTTTACAAAGTGAAATTTACATTGGTACTGCCCGGGTTCGAACTCTCACCTCTTGCGTGCAAGTCGGTTACTTTCCCAGTCGGCCACCACCGCTTACCAGCATTGACTTCAAATATTTTTTCTTTGAAACAGTTGCAGCAATGTGCTACACAGAAGATCTGCTTATATCTACTGACCCATCTGACCATGCTGGCTTCAAGAAACTTTACGAGAAGCTTGGTGATGGTGCTTGTCATTTGCGTAACTATGCAGGCGCTATTGAGTATTATTTGAAGATGTTAGACCATGCTGAACTGGCTGGAGACTGTGGAAAGACACTTATACCTATATATGTTAGGTAAGTTCCTGCATACAGTTAATAATTATTTTTAAAATTTGAAATGACAATTTCCGCATTAATGTTTGGCAAAAACTCGAGAGGCGTAGGTTTGAATCCTTCTCAGGGCTCGACTTTTTCGACCTTATTTAAATAGGGTTTTTTTTGCCGAACCCTCTTAACTTTAATGCTGGAATTGTCATTTCAATTTTATGACTTGCGTGTTGCCGACCCATTTGTTTTAACACCAGGGCTTTAAGATGGAGTATTCCTAGGATAGGTAAATTAGCTCTGGAGCGGTGTAGTTGTGTTCCTTTGTGTGAGTACAGGTTTTACACACAGAAACACAACTACACCACTGTGCGTGTTATTTGGCCGTGGTCTTCTGTAAGGTGCAGGTCCTTTCCCGGACGGGCTAGTTCGCTAGTATGTTGCCCTACCTCTCTTTAATACATAACTGTAAAAACTCGTGTTACATTTCAGTTTATATCAAACGTACAAAGACATGGGCTCGTATAACGAGGCTCTATATTATTACGAGAAAGAATATGAGTTGATAAAGGATGTGCCCAAAGAAGCTTATACCACTATGTCCAATATCGCTGAAACTTTGTACTTGGCTAAAAAGCCTTATGATCAGATAGAAAAGGCGTGTTTGGAAGCTAGAAGAGCGGTAAGAATAAATTGGTTCTATTCTTGATTAGCAGAGGATTCTCTACCCACGGATTTTCACTTGGATGATCTCACTTTGTTCACACAAATAATTGGAAATATTTATCAAACGAGTACACGTTTTCTTTTTATAATTAAAATATAAAAGTTGTCTCTCTCTCATTTATTATTATTCATTTAATTTCGATAGAAAAACAAGTCAACATATCTTACTTATGGACTAAATTCATTTACTATAAGTAAATGAATTAAGCCACCGCTTAAAGAAAGGTGGGACTCACCTTTCTTTAAGCGGTGGCTGCAGCTTCATGCAAGTGCATGCCCGTTTTTTGTTTTGTGATATGTGTTTAATTTCTGTGTAATTTATAATTTAATGTCTTGTCTTAATTTATGTAATATTTCTGTGCTTAATATTTCTGTGCTTAATTGATGTATTATCTATTGGTTTATTTTAAATGCTGAAATAAATTATTATTATTATAAGTACATTTTAATGTTACATTTCTAGGCTCAAGAATGGAACAAAAAGAAATACGAAATCAGAGTACTAAAAACTCTTCTTAAGTATCAAGAAGAATATGGTGAGAATGACAAAGTGGAACAGACTAAAGATGGCCTGAGGGCTTTAGGATATAATGACTTGGACAATCTAGAACATTCTGAAGATGAACAAAGTTCGGCTGGGGGAGGTGACGAGGATACCGCACATATTGGTGACGATATATGTTTAGATGACCTCACGGGTAGGTTTAAAAAAAAAGTTTTTTTTTTATTTATACAACTTAAGCGGAATGGGAGATATCCGTATCCCAGTATACAACCACTTGGCTGAGGATCATGCCAAATTGTAGACACTAGGAGACATCTATGATCAGCAGAGGACTACCATAGGCTGATGATTATATGATGATGATGATGACTTCTTAAGTGGAAAACAACCATCCGGCCCACCTGATGTTTGTCTATAGGCGACGGGAACTGATTACTAGTTATCGTAGCCCATAGACAAACCAAGAAAAAAAGAAAAAAAATCGTGATAGGTAATCGTGAGATGAGGAAAAATTTATTTTAAAATCAGTTTATCTTAAATGATTACTGGAGATCAGTATTTACTCACAGCAAGACAACAGCAGCACCACTGTATTTAAGATAGTTTTTGTTGTTTTCTATAAGGGGAGGTCCTTCCCAAATACCCGATTGTACAATTTCTTTTCTGTCTGAGTAAATGAGTATAACGGGACTGGGAATTGGGATTGATTGACAGTTACTTAATTTTTATGTTTTCTAGATTTGTCAGATACAAATGAAGAAGAAATAGCAGATCCTAAACGTGAAACGCGTAAAAGAGGAAAAGGGTATACTATCAAGAAGAATATGAAGGGTGAAACACAGTTACATGTGGTAAGATAACATTTTATAATATAATCACAATAACTGCCTCGTCCTTGTCCGTGTGGTAACAGATTAAGAATACAAATGTCACCACACTATTCCTTCCCGAGGGTGTCGTGAGAATCCACTAAGAGAGTATGTCAGGCAGACAATATCCACTGAAAGAGAGGAAAAACTCGAGACAAATCCCTATACCAACCCATCTGGCCAGCGTGGTATAGTAGGCTAGTAATCTTACAAGTGTATGGAGGAGACCCGTGGCTAGCAGTAGGACGTTTATGGGTTGAAATGAGAACAGCCTTGTCAGTCCAGTGGTCGTTGAGTGTGTATGCTAGTCACAAAGACCCTTGCTTAGGGTGATCGAACTCTTCAGAGTGTAAGGGTCTCGTGACTAGCAGACACACTCATCAATCACTGGACTGACACACTATTGCCCGTCCTTTAATATCTTCCGCGCAGATATTTTGTTAGGAGGACAAGAAATTATATTTATAAGGCCGCCCAATGTAAGGTGGGCAACGGAGGTAGCTGTACAGGGCTGCTATATTAAGATTAGTTTTTTAGAAACCAATGTATAAACCTGTGTAAAATATATTTTATCTGTGGGTATAGTCTAATTATACACTGTTACCTAATTTCACAGAAATATATACAATGGTTTTCTTAAAAAACTAATTTTCATATAGCGGCCCTGTACAACTATCTTCGTTGTTGTGTATAAATAGCTATGTAAAATATATTGTATAAAAACAGGTTTTAAACCTCTTTGTTCTTCTTCCAGGCTAGTATATCAGGCAACAAACTGCTAGTGGAGAGGCTCATCGCTAAGGGTCACCCAGTAAACATCCGGGACAACGCCGGCTGGCTCCCCCTACACGAGGCGTGCATACACGGACATATTGACATTGTCAATACTTTGGTCAATCATGGAGCTAACCTTAACGATAGAGGAGGCTCCAATTGTGATGGTAAGTTGTTTTTATAAAATTCATTTAAATATAATATATCTGTCTCTTTCTTCTTTCCTCTCCCCTCTTCACCTCTCTCTTGCAATCTAACTTCCATACATCAAAAACAAGCCATAATTTATTTAATAATCTTAAAATTATGACACTTTAGTACAACTGTCGACACCAAGTACCAAGACTGTTCAAGTATCTGCTGCATGTCACACGGTTAATGGACCAAACTCACAACCCAGTGGCTCCCTCTATACGGCCAGATACTTTGCGATAGACTCAGATGGAGATGGTGTCATGAGTTGGACTTATTTAACGGGAAGACTGGACTGATGGCTCTAGAAATAGAGCCAGAGGCAGAAAAGTAGGGAGAGTAGTAAGAGTAGGATCTGTACCCTGCAGTAAGACAAAAGAGCTTAAAATAATAATGTTTATGTCATTGTAAACATTTGCACTATGCTTAGTAAAAAATATCAAAGTCTCAACTGTGTATGCAGTCCTAAAAATCTTAAAAAATATACGTGTTATTATATTTACTTCTGAAATCTATACTTTCAGGTATAACACCTTTGTACGACGCGGCAAGCAACGGTCACTTAGAAGTGGTACAGCTATTACTTGAAAAAGGCGCTATACCTTCTCTAAAAACAGATTTCGGCGAAACGCCCTTACATGTTCTACAGAAATGGCGAACTGGCACTATCCTTACTAAAGATCAAGAAGTACTATACAAGAATATATGTAATAAAATTCACAGCTTAATAGATAAAACAAATACAGTTGATGTTTTAAATAGATCTAAGTCTAAAACGCCAGTAAAACCAGTTAAAGACGTTACTCCACCTAGCACTTCTAAAATGACAAGCAGAATAAGGGACTTAGCGTCTCCTGCATTCAAAAGAAGAAATATAATAGACGATAGTGACGATGATATGGATTTATCACAAAATAATAGAAATCAAACAGCTTTCCCATCTGATGATTCATCATCTGATGATAGCAAAATACACAACGAAGTCAAAAAGAAATCTTCAGGCGTTAAAGAATATAAAAGTGCAATAGAAGCTCTCAGAAATAGAAGTATAAATGATTTACCTGATGTAGATGTAAAGAAATCTAAAACAAAATCAGCTTTGTTAGACCCTGATGAAGTTGACGATGACTGGCTTGATGACGATCTAGGCATAACTAAAAACAATAAAAAGAGAAAACTTAGTGATCCTTTAACTACAGTCGCTAAAAAACCTTCATATGAAAGTATTAAAGACTCTATAGACAACATTAATAAAATTACAGAACCACTTGTTGAAAGTAACAAGTTTAATACTAAAAAGAAATCAAGGATTAGTGACGTTATTGATGTAAGTGAGAATAGTTCAGACTCTGATAACTATAGAAATGAAAATGTTCGTCCGAAGATATCTCCGAGGGAAGCCATGAGGAATGCTGCAATGGAATTAAACGATTCAAAGTCTAAAGATAGCAGAGATAATATGAAAAGACGTTGGAAACGACAAAGTACATTGCTAAAAGCTGGTTTCCAAAGACAGAAAGATGATGACCATACAAGCAACAGTAGTAGCGATACAGAATTCAATTGTCGACGAGATAAAAACAAGCGACTAACACCTACGGGAACATTTTCCAGAAAAACCTCAGGAGAAAACTTTCATTATAATAACGTGCAATCCAATGAAGGTTTTAATATCATGCAGAATATAAATCCTAATATAGTGCAGCCAATGAATGTGATACAACCAATTAATATCGTTCAGTCGACGAAGAATGGTAGGTCGGTGCAAACTCAAATTCTGCCGCCAGCAGCTGTCAAAGTGCACGTAGAAGATAAAGTGCTGTTGATATCATTGAAACTGGATACTATAAATAAGTTGACAATTAGCTGGCTAGTAGATGAAGTGAAGAATAGATATTACAAGTAAGTCTAATTATCTTAGAGGAGAATTTGTATTTTGGGTGTAATCTCTGAAACTACTGATCCGATTTTATTTTCAATTAGCTTCTGCCCGCGGCTTCGACAGCGTATGTGTCGATTTAATCGTTAGCCTAAACACAAAATTTGAAGATCCTAACTTTGAAATTAACGGACTTTAATACAAACTTCCACCCCTTTTTTACCCTTTTGGAGGGTGAATTAAAAAAATCCTTTCTTAGCAGATGCCTACGTCATGATAACTATCTGCGTGCCAAATTTCAGCGCAATCCGTTCAGTGGTTTGAGCTGTGCGTTGATACATCAGTCAGTCAGTAACGGTTACCTTTTTTATATACAGAAGAAGATTTAGAAAATTGATTAATTCATTAGGAAACTTCAATATTCCTGAGTACTATTTTAGCGACAATGTATATAGAGTTACCCGATTATAAAGCACCTGGATGTAAATGTTTTGTGTCGGCAGCATATGCGTTTTTTTCCATTGCAAACACCATAGATTACGGTAACAGTTTATATACCTACCTCTTTATTTTGTTTTCCAGACTAACAGGTGTTCGTCCAGTATTCAGCCTCATGACGTCAGATGGCGCTATACTCTCTGAAGACGATCCCCTTAGCTTGGTGTTGTCGTCGCCCGAACTCAAAACTTGCATCACCAACTGGAAAGCTTCACCAGCTGAGGAGAGGTACCTCGAGTGCTGCGAAGCTTTGGGTATACGTGAGTATAGTTTATGTAAAAACTAGCTGTTTCCCGCGCCTCCACCCGCGTGGATGTTGTTTATATAGATAAAAAATACTACCACGAAAAATTAATAAACCTGTAATTCAATCTTACAACTGATGATTACTGACTGCCTTGGTGGTACAGTGGCCGCAGTATGCGCGTATACGTGCACGAGGTTGTGGGTTCGATTCCCACAGAGGACAAAACTTTGTGTGACCCACAAAGTGTTGTTCTGAGTCTGGGTGTAATTTGTGTCCGTTAATTGTATGTTTGTAAAGTCCCCTGCGACACAGAGCTTGTTCTTTAGTGCGGGAGTTGTCTTTCTAAAACCAGGCCTGGTTCACTCCGCTGTTTAGGTATGAATCTACAAGTACCCGGCCGGTCCATCTCTAGGGGGATTATTTAGTCGAGTGTCGCGCGCGCGCAATGCGCCGGTCGCGTCTTCGGTTCGCACGAACTAACGTAAGTACCTACCTACGTTACGTACTCAAAGCCGTAATTCGTCACCGATTCGTGTTCGCTTTTAAATATTGCACAGTACTCGGCTGCTTAAATAGTGATAAGGATCCTAACCTCTCGTTTTTCAATATTCCAAAGGATATTGAAAAGTAATGAGACACGTTATCACTTACAAAAACATAATTTGTAGGTAGGTACCTAGTTGTAGCAAGATTTTGATATGTAGACTATACAGCACAGTTTTTGTAGAGACGTAGGTATTATTTATTTGTCCAATTAACTAGGTACTTATTTAATTGGGTAAATATATTATAGCCGCTTATCACTCAATAGTTTTAAATTTCAACTGGACAAATGGCTCCAAACAAACCAATGACAAACTCTAATTATTTTTAATTTAACCGAGAACCGAGTGAACCGAGTACTTGTACTATTAAGTATACTAAGTAGGTACCTACATTACATACATTCCCCACATGTCCAGATTTTGCCAGCAAAGTTGATATTTGTTTTAATGATTTTGCGAAGTGAACCTTCTGTACCTGTACTATTAAGTATTCTGTGCTAAAACAAATAATCACTCACGAAGTCCAGTTTCGCTGCTTTGAAAAGCATGTGAAGCCATGCCTGCGCCAAATATGACCCCAGTGAACAAAATTGGTCTGGATTATTATTCGAATAAAGAATTTTAAAATAAATCTGAATATAAATATTCCGATATCGATATTCATCAACCACACTACAAAGAGTGTCTAATTAACCCAAGTATAACGAGCTCACACTTCGTTTTGTTTTAATTCCAGCACCATCAGAAGAAATCCAACAAGCAGTTGGCAGGAGCCACATGACCCATAGATTGGCATTAGGAGCTAAAACACTATCATCGTCACAACTCCGACCACTATTCCGAGCTCTTACCCACCAAACACACATCACGGCTATCATGGTATCAGACAATAATATAAACGACGCTGGCGTCAAATATCTAGCAGAATGCATGTGCACTATGAAGCATTTGACACATCTAGATATAAGTAGAAACAATATCACCGGTGAAGGAACAAAATTTCTATCAAACCTCTTCGAAAAATCTAACCGAATCCCATGCCAAGCTTTAGAAGAAATCGATATTAGCTCCAATCCTATCTCAGATGATGGATACAAAAGTATCGTCAAAATATGCCAATATGTACGTTTAAAAGTATTAAAAATGAATTATTGTGGTATAACTGAAAATGCAATTAACGAGTCAAATAAATCAAATATGAGTTTCGATTCTTTAGAATCAATTGACTTGAGTAATAATCATGTGAAACTGCCATTCGTGAGCTGTTTGATGACGTCATTGAATCCTAATATACTGGTTGATCTGGAGTTGGATAATGTTGGTGTTGAAGGGAATGTAGTAGGATGTATTGCCAGTTTTTTGGACTCTGCTAAAGAACTGAAGATTAGAAGACTTGGATTGTCTAACTGTAAACTAGTTGATGGGCAATTCATGAGGATATTTAGGTTTGTATATAATATTATTTATCGTTAACATAGATATCATCAGATATTAAGATTATTCTTGATGTTTGAACTGCATGGTCTATTGGTAAACGTGGCCACATCGCCACTAACATCGCATTTGTGTTTGTGAATTGGATGCTTGTAAAGTTTTACGCCACGCAGGACTTATTACGTAGACCGAGCTAGTCTATAACATTAAATTGGAATAGAATCAATCAGCTTGGAAGGTGGTGTAAGTGATCCGCTTGCACTCCCTTTCAAGCATTCAAATACCATACAAATTATCTAAAGTAGTATTATATAGAGGAATGATTTGATTTTTGTATGTTTGTTTCCTACATTTTTTTTCCATTTATTTCACATATTAAATACAATAGTTACAGAAAATGGTATTGTAGCATTACGAAAACCACAGAGGTTTGTAATGAATGCTACTTTAAACAAAATTCGACATCAACATATTTTGTAATCTATTTAAAAAAATCTTTGTTTTATTGAAAAAAAAATACGGGATCACTACGAAAACTTAATAAATGTTAACTTGCGCGAAGTCGTGAAATGCGGCAGGTGCCGCTAGTTACAAATAACTATGTTTTAAAGACCAACAACACAAGATTGTCTTTTTTTATTAATTGTCTATAGTAAATAAATATTTCTATTTTTTACAGAAGTATTGGCCGAGCCAAGCACCTGCAATCTATAGCTCTCAAGAACAACAACTTAACATTCATCACACTAAAGAAATTATTGCAACGGCAACCCCCAGTTCCACAAATAAACCTCCAGGGATGCCAGGACATATTCAAATATTCCCCCGATTCAGACTTTGTTGTTTGGTTGCCAGCTATTGACTTCGGAAGATGTGTTCCTGAGATAAATGTTACTCCTGTATCAAAAACAGATGAAGAAAGGGAAAGTTTCAAAGCTTTTTCCAAAACTTGGTTAAATTGTTTTAAAGGTAGAGGGATGATTGAGCATTGTGAAGAGGGGGTCATTAGATTTACAGCTAGATGATAGTATTATTATTAGTTTAATGCTCACCGACTAAAAGTTATACCCCACCTACTATACTACCTATTTAGTTAGACTAGAGGTCAGTCGGAATCAGGCCGTAATTCATGAATAAATGTTACCAATTTTTTAATGAAAATCGGTTGACAAACAGGAAAATAATGTACTGAACTGTTTTGTCTTTACTTATTTACGGACAAATTTGGTATTTTTTATTATAGGCTTACTGTTGCGCGCGGCTCCGCCCGCGTGAATGTCGTTTGTCGCGATATAAAGCCTATTCGCTATTCAAGACTATAATCTATCTGAAATACGTGAAAGAGATACATACATCCTCACAAACTTTCACATTTATAATATTAGTAGAATTTTGGTACAGTATCATGGTCTGATTATTATGGCCTTCAGATATTCTACTTATTAAATCGCCTTCCTATCTATAAAGCAACCATAAATTTCTAACAAAATTTATTATATTCATTTTACTATGTCATTGGGGGTAATAGGTGTTACAATTGACATCACTCATCAGCAGCTGAATTGATGAGTAACCTGTGAATCATTACCATAATTATTGAATACCCCTGTAAAATTTGTAAATCACTTTCTTCACCAGTGAATTTGAGTGAGAAAATAATTGTATGTAAATAATAAAGCCTAGAAATTAACGCCTAAGTTATGTTTCGATAGATAAGAATAAGATTTAGTGAATATATTTTTGTAGTGATTTTGTTAAATTATTGTTAAAAAATTGTCATATAAAAGAATAAATTGAAAAGAACCTTTTTGTAAGTGTGCCTTTTGTAAATCATAATCGATGACATGCTCGAAGACATATCTATAAGAAGAAAAAATATAAGGATGCAATGAGTGTTGTGTTGAGAAATTACATGTCTGTATTACCCATTTTATCATCTAATTCTATCATAACTCCTATGCCATAGCATAGTGACTTGCAATATCATTATCGAAACAAACCAGTAGACGGCTCATCAGAGCAACCATTTACCGTAGCCACGATATAAATACAATCTTTGAATGCTCCTTGACAGTAGCCCAAGGACGCTTGGAATACAAGTGGCATCACTTACACTATGGAGTGCTTTTCGATAGGTTTATTTATTTTGAGCAACCCTGGATACAAAGTATTTTTGAAAATGTTTCCCTTTGAGCATTGGGGACTTACAAGAACGCAATTACTGCTAGCTAGTGCTAGTTACCTATTTAGCTGTGGTCTTCTGTATGTTTCTTCTCCTAGTTATTAATGCGAAGTATGTGAGCAAACACAGGTGCACTCAATTTCCTTACTACATAATATCCGAAGCCACAGTTAGGGTGTTGCTCCGCGTATAACGAATAGTAAGCAACACAACACTAGTCATACTTACTTCTTATCTCACTCCATGGAGAAAGTTCAAGCATATAACTAATCGCTATGACCTATAGGTGCTTACCGAGATTTGTTTTTGTTTTCTAGTAAAAGAAAAAACTATATTCTAGGATGTGACTGGAAAAATAATTCAATTTATCAAGGTCTACTATTTTTTTAATTCAGCTCTGAGCCAGGCTAGACTCTTTATACTATGGCTAAGCTGTATCTACGTTTCCTTAACCAAAAAATTATGACAGATGACAGCGTTTAGAAAACTTAAACTTAACCTCAAAAGTGTCATGCTCCGCGCGAGTTAGTGAAACGCTATTTCAAAATAAATAAATATTGAATTAAAAGTTACATTTTATTTCATTTAGTGAGTGTATAATAAAAACCAGCAAAAATGGCTGAACAAGTGAATCAACGTATCGAAGATATGATAAATGAGTTGGAGCAAATGCGAAGAACAGAATTATATGATGATGAAGAAATAAGGTGTTTTATTTGTTATCGTAATGTTTATTACATAGCTTTAGCTTCATATTTGCTTGTTATGAACTATTTACCACGTGAGAAATACTTTAATAATGTATATTGTATTATTACAGTCAACCGAATAAACTGATAATGGTTTATTTACATTCTATGGCATGACTTGTTACATATAGCAACATTATAGAATATTTTCGTCACAGGTTAAAGGCTGGCTTGTTGGTTAGTATCTAGTGACCCTACTGCTTACCAGTTAAGTCGTGGGTTCGATTCCCATACAGAACGAAATTTTGTGATGAGCATGATCCTCTGTCCTGTGTCTGGGTTAGTATAAATATAATATATGTATTCAGAAATAATAAGTATGTTTTTGCCAGATGTATGGTTACCATAGTACAAACTCTGCCTAGTCTTTAAGGATCAGATTAGATGGTTGCTGTCCTAAGGTACTATAGGTATTATAGACACTTACATTACTTTTCAAATTTTAGAGAAATATCAAGAAAACGAAAAGAATTTGAATACCATATACAGCGGCGAGTGAAACAGAAAGAAGACTTTGTCCAATACATAGCATATGAACTAGCATTGCTCGAAGACATATCTATAAGAAGAAAAAACATTAAATTAAGTGAGAAAAAACAGGACATAGAGTATGCCATAGCTAAACGCCTCAATAAAGTATTCAAACAGTTTATCTATAGATTTCAGGATGATATTGAAATATACTTTGAGTATATAAAGTTTTGTAGAAGTGTGGGTTTTGATTATGCTATATCTGGTATTATTGGACAAATGTTACAGGTAATTTTTTTTTTCATGTTGTTATCAAAGCAACAACTTACAGCCTAATGACAAAGTTGTTAGGCTGTAAGTTCTTGCAAGGCGCTTTACCATTTGTTCAAAGTATGGGAATTGTAAAAATCCTTTAGGCCTAGAATGTTGAATTCAAACAAGTTGAATTCTTATTTTGAATTTAAATTCCCAAAAGGTTTTTCTTTTAATGTTGGATTTGTAACTTTTTATTCAAACAAGTACTTTAAACCTCTTTGTATATCTAGTTAGCTACTGGCCACTATTCTGTTTTAGAAAGTCACTGAATTTACCAATCTCGGTACCTATGTCTGTAAATTTCAGATATTTTAATATTCATTAAATAAATTGGAAGTTAGATTATCTACATTTTACATACATATCATCACATATCAATTGATACCTATATCTTGATTTTAATTGCCTTCTTTTATTAATAAGAAATGAAATTTATAGAACTATAGTCTACTAGCTGTTGCCCGCGGCTCCGCCCGCGTGGATGTCGGTTATCGCTGCAAAAAGTAGCCTATTTGTTATTCAAGACCATAATCTATCTCTGTGCCAAATTTCATCCAGATCCGTTCAGTAGTTTTTACGTGAAAGAGTAACAAACATCCATCCATCCATTCTTACAAACTTTCACATTTATAATATTAGTAAGGATTTGTGTTAAGAAATTAGTAAGTTATTGTTGTCACTTAGCCAAACCCCTTAACAAATTAGATGATAGTATGACCAGTTAAAACCAGATCAAGAGGTGTGTGTTAAGCTGTGCTGACCATAATGAGTTACTTTTTCTTAATGCAACTATTTAACAATTTTGCTATATTTTTATGTGGTTGTCGTAATAGCTTAGTATAAAAAACAACATGGAATATTCCTGAAAATCACCATGACTATTGTGCAGTAATTCTATTTGAATAACAGCTACGGTAATTACTGTGAAAATCGAAATAAACCATTTATATTTTATTACGCTCAATAACGTACCCTAAATTTAATTTACATGCTGATTGCCACTGAAACTATATTCTGGTGTAACTAAGGGTTAAATCCAAGGCATAGTCGGATTATTATATTTTTTTCTTTAAATACACTTTTCTGCGCTAGAAAACAAACTCTGTATGCCAAGGGACTTAACAAACTTTAGAATAGAATAGAAAACTCTTTATTGTACACCAATTACATTGTTGATTCAAACATTATTTTCACACAGTTAAGTACAAAAGGCGCTTTTATCGCTTAAAGCAATTTCTTCCAGGCAACCTTTCTATGGACTGAAAATAAATTTAAATAAAATAAAGAAAAGTGGGAGGTTTTAGTGTTTTGGTAAACATACACTGCCCTATGTCCAGCAGTGGACGTCCTATGGCTGAGATGGATGGAAACATACACCTAGACTCGGAACTAACATTTATAGACCATGCAAAATTCGTCTTATGTGAGAATCAATCCTACAGCACTTAGTGTTGTGTTCATGGCGAGAAATATAACACACAAAAGAAAAATAAAATGCTAATAATTAGAGCACGAATGTCATGTTAAAGCTAAAACTCTCACTGACGTTGTCAAGTCAATAATTAACTATTGGACGCTCACTGCTTAGATTTTCTATTATATTATGTAGAATCCTTACTAATATTATAAATGTGAAAGTTTGTGAGTATGGATGGATATTTGTTACTCTTTCATGTAAAAACTGCCGAACGGGTCTGGATGAAATTTGGCACAGAGATAGATTATGGTCTGGAATAACACATAGGCTACTTTTTGCAGCGATAACCGACATACACGCGGGCGGAGCCGCGGCCAACAGCTAGTTTAAAATAAAAATACTTTCACAACACAATATAGGTTTAATACTTTCCTCAGATTAGCCTTCCCATTGGATTATGATAGTAAAATAAAAAAGATTGCACCGGTGCTTGCTCACACATTTGTGCACTATAATAATATATCCCGCGCAAATATCTACTCCTCGTCGAGATTTTTCATTGTCGCCCGTGACCAAAAATCGGTTAGAAGGAAATTAAAACTTTTCTATTTAAAGCTGTTTTTGTTTTCAAATACTGAGATTTTAATTGACCATTTCTGTAATTACAGATTCATGGAGATAAGCCAAAGATCTGGCAACTAGCTAGCAAGTGGGAAAGCAAAGAGCAGAACAATCTGATTAATGCAAGAAACTTTTTGCTAAAGGGTATTCAAAGACATAATGACTCTGAACTCCTTTATTTGGAATTATTTGATATTGAACTCATTGCCCTTACATTTAAGGCTGAAAATGATGAGGACAGGGTAAGTATTGTTTTTTTTTATTATCATAAGCCACATTGCCCTACTTACATTCCTTCACTAATAGGTATTCATACCTACTCATAACAATTTTTACTGCCCTCGTATCAGATTCTTAACACAAAACTATTATGGTCATTTTGTCTTTTCTTTTTGCTTCATTGAAAAACATCTCAATATCAACGAAAATTTTTTTTTTTTTTTTTTTTTTTTATACTACTTGGGTGGCAAACAAGCATACGGCCCGCCTGATGTTAAGCAGTATCCGTAGCCTATAGACGCTTGCATTACCAGAGGTATCACTTGCGTGTTGCCAACCCTTTTTTTTACACCAGGGCTTTAAGATGGAAGTAACCCTGGGATAGGAATACGTTTCTTTCAAAACGCATTCCTAAATGAGCGCTGGAGACCTGTACTCACACACAGGAACACAACTACACCGCTGTGTGTAGTCATTTGGCTGTGGTCTTCTGTAAGGTGGAGGTCCTTCCCCAGTCGGGCTTGCTCGCTAGTATGATGCCCTACCTCTCTTAAATTTTTTTGCTGTAGTCAAATTAAATGTTTTTGCTATAGTCAAAGTCAAACTCATTTATTCATTTATATCAAATACATGATACTTATGAACGTCATAAAAACAAATGCCAGCATACTTTTTTTCCTACGGCCAATTCGCTGACTAGGGTGTATACTATTTAAAATAATAACCTAAGCGGGTCAGTTCCCGCCAAATAGAAAAATTCTCGCGTAGGTATACTTAAATATACTGGGCAACTCCCATAGAATCGGACACCGTCGAGGATTTCGTTTCATTAAGAGGCGCGCCGCGTCTTTCAATGCGCGAGGATATTTTTAGTTTGGAGACTTACCATGATAAGGTTAAGGCCAAGGTTTTTCCAAGACTATAGCATTGTGTTATTCAAGAAAGGAGTTATAAGGTTTTAATTGGTCGGAAACGCGCGAGTGATAACCCCGGTGTTGCAAGCGTCCATAGGCTACGGTAACTGCTTACCAACAGGCGGGCCGTATGATTGTTTGCCTCTTTGGTATTGGTAGTATAAAGAAATAGGTTCAAGTTTTGCAATATTATAATATGTACCTACCTACTATAGTCTATTTCACATAGCATAGGTACTGTGACGTTTAACATTTAACAATGAAGATGAAAGAAAATGATTGACTGCCTTCGTGATCCAGTGACCGCAGTATGCGCCTACTGTGCACGAGGTTGTGGGTTCGATTCCCACACAGGACAAAGTTTGTGTGACCCACAAACAGTTGTTCTGAGTCTGGGTGTAATTTGTGTCCGTTAATTGTATGTTTGTAAGCCGCCCTCGACACAGAGCTTGTTTTCTAGTGCGGGAGCTGTTTAAAAAATAAACAAAAGAATTGAATCAATCTTTGACCAATTAGCTTATTGAACAATCAAGAGCTTAAAGTATTTAATCTAAAGATTTTAATTTAATCGTCTTTTAATTTCATTGATATTTATCTTCAAATGTCAAACGTCACAGTGTCCATTCTATGTGAAATAGACTATTATTTAATACAGGAAATTTACTCTTTAGTAAGTAGGTAGTATTATAAGCCTATATTATACGCCATAAGCTACCATCTCCTCTCTCAATAAGTCCATCCTAAGGTTGTCTGGAAGAGATCGCTTTTAGCGATAAGACCGCCCATTGTGCCTACATATTTTATTTACTTTGTTTCTTGTATTAGTTATACTTAGTACTTAAGTGGTGTACAATAAAGAATATTCTATCTATTTATCTATCTATAATTATGTTGTAGATATTTAGGAAAAGTATAAAATAGCACAATATTTACACATTTATCCTACCTATGTACTTTTTCTACAGCAGGGCCCTAATTCTGCTAATTTACGAATGGCTCAATTGAATCTGAATTGATTCTCAATTGAATCTCAGTAGCAGTTTTGGTATTCTGCTAATAAATTTAAGACTAATAGTTGGAAAACTATTGGTCTTAAATTATTAACATTTTTGGTATAACATTATTGGTATTCTGCTAAACAGTTTAAGACCAATCGTTTTCCAACTATTGGTCTTAAATTTATTAGCAGAATACCAAAAATGCTACTGAGATTCAATTGAGAATCAAATTAGATTCAATTAAGCCATCCGTAAATTAGTAGAATTGGGGCCCAGTTAATTATTGTATCTTTTTAGGATAAGCAAGTAAAGAGAGCAGATATTGTTTGGCGGAATGGTGCTAAAAACATTACTAATGTTACGTTTCTGTTCAAAATCTTTGACCTATGTAGAAAATATGAAATCAAGGAGAGTTTTGTTAATGATATAAAACAAGAGATTTGGTCCAGAAGGGATGATAAGCAGGTCTGGTCTTATATAGCTTCGAAGGAATTAGATGTGAGTACAATTGATCTATATTTATTCTACAAATATTATAAACTAGCTGTTGTCCGCGGCTCCGCCCGCGTGGATGACGGTTATCGCTGTAAAAAGTAGCCTATGTGTTATTCCAGACCACAATCTACCTATCTCTGTACCAAATTTCACCCAGATCCGTTCAGTACTTTAGGATGAGAAAGTTTGTGAGGATGGATGGATGTTTGTTACTCTTTCACGTAAAAACTATTAAACAGATCTGGATGAAATTTGCCATAGTGATAGATTAAATATAGTCTGAAATAGCGAATAGACTATATATATTTATCACGATAACCGTTATCCACGCAGACGGAGCCGCGGGCAACAGCTATTATTATAAATGCGAAAGTTTGGATGGATGTTTGTTATTCAAAACTACAAAACGGCTGAATGCATCTGGATAAAATTTGGCACAGAGATAGATTATAGTTTGAAATAGCACATAGGCACGAAAAATCACTGATAACATGGGATTGTACGCGCGGGCAAAGTCGCGGGCGAAAACTAGTATTGTTTATGTAAATTACACAAAATATTACATCAGTTTATTCTATAGGTTTTAAATAAGTAATCACTTTGCAGTGTCATTCTGATACTGTATAAAGTATTGATAATCAGTTGCGATGATTACTTATTTATTTATAATAAAACAACAACAACTAAAATAACAAGAGATATACGGCACCATTCAAGTAAAAAAGCCTTACAGAATACCACAGCCAAATAACTACACACAGTGTTGTATTTGTGTTTTCCTTCTTTATAAATTACTACCTGTTGCCCGCGGCTCTGCCCGCGTGGATGTCGGTTATCGCTGCAAAAAGTAGCCTATGTGTTATTCCAGACCATAATCTATCTCTGTGCCAAATTTCATCCAAATCCGTTCAGTAGTTTTTACGTGAAAGAGTAACAAACATCCATCCATTCTTACAAACTTTCACATTTATAATATTAGTAAGGATTATTGGCTTTAGAGCTCTTCAGAAAAACGATTTTCTTATGCGTGTCCATAGGTTACAGTAACTGCGTATCTACCAACAAGCACAATACTTATCTATCACCATAGCAATTTGAAAATTGTGTAGGTAATCGTACTAATATTATAAATGTGAAAGTTTGTGAGTATTGATGTTTTTTTGATGAAATTTGGCACAGATATATACCTATTATATATTGGAATAGTATATATTTATAATACTTTTATCGTGATAACCGACATTCATGCGGGCGGAGCCGCAGTCAACAGCTAGTATGTACAGAATTATAGAAAAATACTTACAATAAAATTCTGTTTCATGTACATCTAATTACTGCAAATACATTGAGTTAATACCTTATTATCTTTTTTAGGGTTGTCACTGGGAAGAAGTTGAAGAATTTTTGGATGATGAAGATTCTAATTTCTCAAAGGAAGTCAATTATTTCATTGGAGTATATCAAGAGGCTTTGCAAAAGGTTTTGCATTCAATACTATTTATGCATGTGTCTCATCATACCTCCTACGTCCACTTCTGGACATAGAGCCTAAGCTGACCTTGTCCATTGGTTCTTCATCATCTTGTTGGAGGCCTGCCCACTCTGCATCTTCAAGTTTCTTAATCGCCACTTTTCTGCTGTTATTGTGTTTAAATTGTTTTTCTTTGCACTATCACGAATTGTAAAACCGATCAAATCTGGCTATTGAAAATATTGGTCAGAGGTTCTTGCCAGTTCTTTACTTAGGCTCTACCCCTGTCTGTTCTATTTAATTATCAGACGTTTCATTTGGTATTTTTTATCGACCTGCATGGTGTGAGCAATACAAGTAAATGTCTTTAATTTCATAATTAAAAACTTTTTTTGTAATACATACATTTATTCAGTTTCCAGATGAAAAGTTATGCACAAAATACATACATGAATTGTTAGGTATAAATGATAGTGTATGTAGTGCCTATCAGAAGATAACTGCAGTGAAACATGCCTGGATGTATGGCCACGACAATGGGTTGCTTAGTAATGACATGTTTACATTTGGAATTGAAATGTTCAAGTTACAAAATGAAATGTCCAATGATGAATTGATGCAGGTATTGTATTAGATGTTTATAATTTATTTAAAGCTACTGTACATATTACAATGCTATGCTAAAGCCGGCAATTTTATATTATTTAGACTTCATATCTTCAAGCTAAGTTATAAAATATTTTTTACAACTCCCTCGATAGCAATACAAGCCCTGACTTTACAAACACACAGTATAACGAAGTACACACAAACTCTTAATTAGACCAAAATCTTGTTATATGTGGGATCAAATCCACATCATGCTGTAAATAGCGGGGTAAACTTAGGTACGGTCGGCAACGGAGTAAGCTGTACAGGGCCGCTATTTGAAGATTAGTGTTTTAGGAAAACCTATGTATGAATTTGTGAAAATTAATAATAATACTAATTTTACACTGTTATGAAATTCCACGAAAATAAATACAATGGTTTTCTTAAAAAAACTAATCTTTTTATATTGATTGATATTGACCTGTACAGCTAACTCCGTTGCTGTGTGTACTGTAGCTATAATCGTTATTTAATTTCTGAACAATATTATAAGTTGTTGAGTGTCAACTGGGTCAATCGTACAAAGACATACATACCTGTTTTTACTATGTGAAGCAAAAAGAAGTATGTATGTTCATCTGTTCCCGCATAACTTCTCAACTACTTGTATTATTTGATTAGTAGTGGGCTAGATAGATATATAGTAATATTTAATTTGTCATTTGTTTAGATCCTTGATGCAGCAGCAAAGAAAAACCCAGCACTAAGAAGTATATGGGAAGAAAAAATTCTATTGTGCAAGCAAGATGAAAAGAAAATGTTATCTGTACTACAGGAGGCAATAAAAGCTTTGAAACCAGATGATTTACTGTATATTTATAATCTAATTCTAGATAATGTGGAGTCTGATGTTACAGTAAGGAATATATATTATTTTTTGATAATTTTCTTAGATATAGTTGTTTCTCAGTTTCGAAGTTGGATTTCATTGTATCATGTTTACTGCCATGGTCACCTGAGGATTTATGGTGGTAAATAGCCTAAAACCTACCTCAGTAATTGGGCTATCAAATTCAAATTTGTTTTTTTATATGATTTGATTTTAGTAGCTAATAATAAGAAATAATTTCTACAGTTTTGTTATTAGTATTTTATAATAAATCTTGAAATATTTTTTTCAGCTTAAAAACTTATACAAAAAGTTTCAAAATTGTGAAAATGCTGTACTATTAGCTATCAAACCAAAACTTCTAAAGAAAATGTATGAATATAATGGTATTAAGGCAGCTAGACAGTTGTATGAAGACTTGATAAGAACCCCGCCTACTCAGGTTGAGGTGCATAAACACATGATTGATATAGAGATGGCTCAAGCAAACCCAAATGTTAAGAATATCAGAAGATGTTATGAGTGTGCGGTCCAGCATCATGGAGCTGATAATGTGGATATATGGATGAAGTATATGTTGTTTGAAACAGAAAACAATGCCCAAGCTGCCCCCGCCATATATAGACGAGCTGTAGGAATGTTGAAGAAAGATTTAGTAGATGACTTTATCAAAGCGCAAACTTTAGCTAAAATAAAATAATTTTGTTTACTCTGTGCCCTATTTTGTTATCTGTCTACTCATATCTTTAACCTGCTAAAAATATATATTTTATATTAAAAATAAACAATGACAATGCAATTGACAAATAAAATATATTTATTTCAGTATAACCACACCATGACTCAACAATCTAGTAAAACGAATATCCACTTGGTACACCATTTATACTAAATTATTTACACATTCATTGTACATTATATTTTTAATCTTCTACAAGGAGTTGAGACTACTTTGGTGATCATGGAATAACACTTAGCAAATAAACAAATGTATAAATGCAACATTAAGATAGTGTGACTATTGTAGAATTGCAATAGGAGCAATGTAGTACCTAAAGATAAGGGAGGAACCTCGCTTGTGTTGTTTATTCCTAAGCAGATCCCTCCAGCAGGCCTGCCAGGATGGATAGTGTGGCATGGCAGGAGGGTTGCCTGCTTTTAGGCTGCAGCCAGCTACTGCCATACATGTTGACACAACAACTAAAGGATAAGTTAACGTGCTGGTCACAAACGTGAGCAGGGGCACGGTGAAGTATCGTAGATCCTTAGTTTTTACCAAATATTTATTCACATAGTATGCCAGCACTCCTGTCACAGCTACACAAGTTAAATCTCCAAGCAATTTCGGTACAATTCCATTAAAGAAACCACGAATACCGTCATCTTTGTAGATCGCTAGGATGGCTCCTATCAATGTGCTGTACTCTTCTTCTTTACCAATAAATGAAGCCATCATTCTAACTGACACAACATAGAATGGATAGGATACGATGACTGAAGCAGTATGCATAATCATGTCACGACGCCCAAGCTTCACATAATCTTCAACTTTAGGTTCATCGTCAGACACGATATTAGGAGGGTCATTGATTTCAGGCAAATCGATGCCCACGGCGTAAATTACCTTTGATGTGAGCTGGCTGGACGCGACCAGTCCGAGTACTCTAGCTGATAAACCTCTGTAGCAGCCAAAGAATCCATCCGACGTCTTTATATACTTGATGTATTGGAAAACGTTAGGTAATATCATGGCAGGGCGTCCGAATAATGTTGTAGACCGGCGCGGCGGTAGAGGCTCGAATCCAAGTTGAATCAGAACTTTCGCATATTCCATAGGGTGGCATATTGTCGTTACGAGCAATTGTGATGGCAATGCCGCTATTTTCTCTTTTTCAATTTCGTCCATGTTATGACAGTACCCAGACCTTCTGAAATTAAAAATGACTAGCCCATAGACGACTTATCTGCTGGAACCGTAAAACGTCAAAGTGATGTGTTACCACTTATTTTAGGTAATTTCTTCCTAAAATGGTATAAATAATATTATTTAAGTAGGTCTATTAGTTAAATTATTTTTTTTGGTTTCTATTTATAGTTTTTAGTTGTACAATGATTTCTTAAAAATCAATCGTTCGATAATGATGAACGACTTGACCAACTTTTACTCCAGCAATTTTTGTCATAAATTTATTACACAATTTTGGCCACCACATAGTTTTTGTCTAGGTCCTGGTGAAAATTCCCTAAATTTGTTAATTTCTATAGCCTGAAACTTAAAATGTTTCGTTATAGACTCGTCGAAATAAGATTTTATTGTGTTGCTGCGGCAGGACGGTACTGGTGAATATTAGTGACCTCCAATTACCGGTTTATAAAATAAATAAACTTATGTTTTGTTCAATTTTGCCAGCTGTGAAATAGATAGCAAGTATAAGTTATACCTACCTACATTAATAATATTTATATTTTATAATAATACCAAGTTACAATTTAGAAGAAGCAATTATTTCGCAAGAAATATTTAGAGTATTATATTAAAGGGCATACTAACTCTATGATATGAAGGTAGCTAATATAAAATTAAATAGGTAGTACTAGCAATTAAACAGATAACTTGGATCAAATTTTGTATTTAGATACGGTTAGGTTTATCTTAAGGTGTCCTGAAATATGCATACAATAAAAAATACGCCAATCAGAGCTGGGTGATCCATTCAGGTAATAATCCATGCATGTAGATGAAACGAAAGCTTTGTTGGTTCAGTCATATAATGGAGGGAGAGCCAGTGACCTTTTTACTTTAGTCATTTTATAAGTCATGAAAATTGGCACACTAACTCTTCTTAACCTGTAGAATAATGAACTGCTGTTCTGGCAACCCTCCGCGGCCGGAGTGTTTAACCCTAACATAACAAAGATGGTAAGAAATAAAGTTCAATTTAGTTATAGTATCAGTCCTAAAAAATTTAGTATATGATATTGGCACTATTCTCTATGTAGAAAAATGAATGCCAGAACATTTCTGACCCTCCTACTGGCCGCCAGAACGCTGTAAATATGTATAAAAATAAAGTACAATTTTGTCATTTCATCAGTGTTGATTTTCTTACAGAATTATTGGAAATATATGTAGGATATATAATTTCAAACGCCAGAACAAAATTCCATCACCAACTATTTGCCAGAACAAAAAATGTTTCCACATGGAAACATTTTTCGTACATGTCTCAGGACAGTTTTAAAGGAATATCAAGCAATTCTTTAAAAAAAAAAGACAACTCCCGCACTAGGGAATAAGCCTTGTGTCACGGGGGACTAAGTATACAAATATACAATTCACGGACACAAACTACACCCAGACTAATGTCCAGAGAAGACAACCATTTATGGACCACACAAAGTTCTGTCCCGTGTCGGGATACAATCCACCACCTCTAGCTTAGCAGTCAGGGTCACTAACCACGAGAATTAGGTTGTGAAGTAGAAGTGTGAGACGTAGGTAGAGAATTAGGTATAAAACTTAATAAATGTAGGCCTACCCATCTTCCATGGCGGTAAAGACATACCATCCATTTGAAAAAAGTTTCACTCAAAAATCTTAAACCATGAAGGTTCTAGGTCAATTCGAAGTACCTATTACAATAAAACAGCAAGTTTATACTTTAGACCCTATTATTTATATCAAACCACAGCCTAAACGGCTGGTCCATGAGACATTGTCTGTTCTGTGTCTGGGTATTATTTATTTATAATATGTAGATATGTATTTAGAAATATATAAGCATGTTTATCAGTTGCCTGGTTGGCATAGTACAGGCTCTGCCTAGTTTAGGATCAGTTGGCGGTGTGTGAGTTGTCCCAAAAATATTATTAAGTAATAATATTTTTGGCGTTTAATAAGGCTTTAAAAAATCGCATGGAGAGCAGTTCTGGTTAGTAAGTAGGTAAGATTTTTTATATAGGGATCAAGCCATGTGTCGCGGGGAGATTTTACAACCATACAATTAACGGACACAACGTACACCTAGACTCGGCACAATCATTAAGGATCACACAATTTTCGGGGATTGAACCCACAACACCCAAGTAGTATAAAAAAATAAAGAAATGCATTCCACAAAATTAACAAAGACTCATTTCATTCTACTTAATTGTTATCTACATTTATTAAGTTGATACCTAATTGAATTGAATGACTCGCCTGTTGGTCTCGTGGTTAGTGACCCTGACTGCTAAGCTAGAGGTGGTGGATTGTATCCCGACACGGGACAGAACTTTGTGTGGTCCATAAATGGTTGTCTTCTCTGGACATTAGTCTGGGTGTAGTTTGTGTCCGTGAATTGTATATTTGTATACTTAGTCCCCCGTGACACAAGGCTTATTCCCTAGTGCGGGAGTTGTCTTTTTTTTTTTAAAGAATTGCTTGATATTCCTTTAAAACTGTCCTGAGACATGTACGAAAAATGTTTCCATGTGGAAACATTTTTTGTTCTGGCAAATAGTTGGTGATGGAATTTTGTTCTGGCGTTTGAAATTATATATCCTACATATATTTCCAATAATTCTGTAAAAAAATCAACACTGATGAAATGACAAAATTATACTTTATTTTTATACATATTTACAGCGTTCTGGCGGCCAGTAGGAGGGTCAGAAATGTTCTGGCATCCATTTTTCTATATAGAGAATAGTGCCAATATCATATACCTACTAAAATTTTTAGGACTGATACTATAACTAAATTGAACTTTATTTCTTACCATCTTTGTTTTTTTTTTTTTATTTAAACTTCCTGCAAACAAATTGCACAAGGCGGACTTAATGCCTAAGGCATTTTCTGCCAGTCAACCTTTGGGGGATGCAGAGATAAGCATGGCAGGTGATAATAATAATAAAGAACATAAAAAGAAACTAAGGAATAAGATGCAACACAAAACATAATTACACATAACTACATAAACATAAATAAATAAATAAATAAATAAATATATATATATATATATATATATATACCTATAATAAATACCAATAATATATATAACATATGATTACTAATACATACAAAGAAAAAAAAAATTTGTTATGTTAGGGTTAAACACTCCGGCCGCGGAGGGTTACCAGAACAGCAGTTCATTATTCTACAGGTTAAGGAGAGTTAGTGTGCCAATTTTCATGACTTATAAAATGACTAAAGTAAAAAGGTCACTGGCTCTTGGGCCATAACGAAAGCTTTGTTGGTTCAGTCATATCCTAGTAATCTGTCCGTGTCGGGTACTTCTTATAATAGGTGGCCAACGTAGCCGTTATTTATTAGTTCAGTGTGTTACTTTATGAGTTAAGTAGGTAGGTACCTGCCTACATTCATAAATGTATGGGATTTGGCGCAAGTTTACGATCCAAATCCCATACATTTGGTTTCTATTCTATAAACGGTAAAAACGGTAGTGCAATCCTCTTAGGGTCTTACCAGCGTTACCTGGTCGTTGTACGTACCTACTAATGTAGGTAGTACCTACCTAAGATTTCTATGTACTTACCTATCTACCTACCTCCAGACCATCTGCAGTCATTTGGATAACAACTGGTCTGCAAACAGAAAACTTATCATTGCCAAGCATAATTTTCCGAAAAAGAAAAAAATACATATCTTTTATACGACAATTTTAAAGTTCTGTACAAACTTTGGAGTCCTATCAAGGGTTTTTTGTAAAATATGAATGGTAGGATGTAGGTAGCCTCTATTTTTTAAATTATCTATCTAAGTACATGCTAAGTAAGAAAAAAATAAAACAGTGTATTGGTAAGAAAACATTTAATTTTATTTGTTAACTAAGCAGTTGAAGTGAGTAACTCATTAGAGCCATCCTCGTCTATCTTGTATGGCAGCTGAGTGGTCAACGTCGGGGGACCCTTGGAATTCGGGTCCTTTCGCTCGGTTGCGCGTATATCTTGAAGCGAATTCTGAAAAATACATGGATAAATGTAAATATTTATTCTAGGATAATTCTGAATTCCGCCGCTGCTGCGAGAGAAGGGGTAGGTACTGTAGAGGTTTATTGGTGGTCACTAGCTGGCCATGTGACAATAGTAAAACCTCTGACGTTTTATAAAAGTAAATGAAATTGTATTTGAATATAAAAAAATAAAAAAAATACACACGAATTGATAACCTCCTCTTTTTGAAGTCGGTCAAAAAGAGAAAGAGTCTGACGTAGTATGGGAATGACTGGAAGGTTATCATGGAGAGTCAGGATCGGGCTTCCAAGAAGTGAGGTCGTCATCTAATGTATTATTAGGTGAAGTAAAATTGAATAAAGAAAACAGTAATAAATATCCTGGCATTTCATTGAAGAAGTATAATTATGTTAGTGCTCGGGAGCACTAACATAAGGGCAGGAGGTAGGATTAGGCCAAGCGGGCGCACCCCACAGTACGAGCTGAAAGAAGAGGAAGGTTGCTGCCTACTACTTTTAATTTTAATTATAATATATTATCTACCTACGTAAACATGTATGAAGGGCATTTCTAGTTTTATAACAGCTATTATTACTTGAACATAAAAATTACCCCATTAATTTAAGCAAGTCAAACACAACTATTGGTAGGTACCTTTTGTAAACATTTTTTTGTTATAAAAATAATATCTACATAAAGGGATAACCTACCTATTATTTTTCGGTCATATTATATTATAATTATTATGTTGCTATGAAAGTAGATGAAATTTACTTTAGGTATTATATTATCAATTAGAGATACCTACTGCACGCTAATCTACGGACGCATAATATTGTTTTTTTTGTGATTATGTTTGTAGCACTGGTCTTAAATGAAGAGACAGATAAAAAATTTAAAGATTGAAATTTGATAGGCTGTATTCAATATCCATAATAACTATTTAAATGAAAACGTAAATAATTCAAACACATTTTATTAAAGATGGTAATGTCAGATGATGATGGTAGGTATATTATTTTACCACGGTACATGGTACCTACTAACCGTTTCATCTTCAGACGACGAGCTAGCCACTTCGTCAGAGTGATGCTGCTGGTTTTCTTCGCCACTATCTTCTTCAAGTTCTTCGTTATCAGCGTCTGTATCTTCATCCGTCACCTCATCTTTCTCTTCCAAAGTCTCCCATACTTTTTCTTTTTCTACCATATCTATACAAAAGATTTGAATAGTCAAATTATCGTGCTTAGATAAAAATAATTCACGCTTAGATAAGTAAGCTCACACATCCAGTGCAGGCTTTACCTATGGTGCAGGAATACGGTAACAATGGTTACTACTTGCCACGACTTGTGGGATCGATTCTCACACAGAGGAAAAAAAAAGTACATCCACAACGGTTATTCCGAGTTTGGGTGTCAATTTGTAAAGAGGGGAGTCCATTGTTTAAGACTTGTTTAAAAAAAACATAATAAAGGGATTTTTTTAATATGACTTAGGTGCCAAGCAAGCTTAGCAATGCCTGTCCGCGTTTAATAGTAAGCAGTTTCCGTAGCCTATGAACGCTTGCAATACTAGCGTCTTGCCAACCCAAAAAAATCTATACCAGGGTTTATTGATGAAGTATCCCTGTGATAGGAAAACAATCAAATAAAACCGCAACTCTAAATGAGCTCTGGAGACCTGTATATACAATATGCACATAGAATAATTTTAAAAAGACATCTATGTACTTACCTCTGAATCTCAAAGATCCTTTCCTACTCGCGGTACCTTCAGTGGGTATCTCTATAATGACGACCGGCGCCGTATCTATGATCACACCGTTTTTCTCAGCGGTAGCGCTCGGGTCCTCGGAATCTTTATTTAGCTAGAAGTTAATCAAGTAATTGTCTTTATAAATAATCAAGTGTTGAAAACTATTTTTGAATGAGTCCTACTTATCTATGCTTTAAAGAAGTGGTGGTAGCAGACTAGGAAAGTAAAGGACTTATGAGGTATGAGTACCGAGTTAATGTTAAGTTAGTAAATTTGACTTTGTGAAATTTAGACGTAGTAGGTGCTAATAATAATAATTCATTTATTTCTGACAAATTATAAATGTTTGGATCTAACGATTTAACAGCTGAAGGCGAAGGAAAACATTGGGAGGAAACCTATATGTCTTTGAAGAAATTCTAGACATGTCTGATCCACCACAACATGTATGCTGACTGAGGCCTCTCAGATATCTTGATAGAGTAGAGGAGACCCTTGCCTAGCAGTGATATTTTAAATGGGCACTTTGTTTTAATGGTTTACCTGTAGGAAGGATATAGCAGGTTCTTGAAGCTTAGTCGCGTGTTCTTTGCTTCTCATTATGTTCTCATCAGTTTGTTTCTCCAAGTTCAGTTTGTATGCTTTGTGCGTTCGCCACATCTGGATAAAAATATAAAATTCATAATTGACACAGACTTAAGAAAAATGATTGATGTTTTAAAAGCTTTTACTTTAATTATCCGACTTCTGAGATCAGAAAGGTTAATTCACTAGGTACTTTTATTTGAGTTCGGCGGACTTAGGTCGGCGGGAGCACAGAAAACATGTTCAGGCAGATGGTACGAATTTGCGCTGTTCATGCGATGAAACCCAAACGATCTCGCATCACACAAAGACGTGAGGATAGGAGTTCTGCATGTGCTTATACCTGCAGCAGGAGGAGTTGATGGCTGCCTCCGAAAATGCATTCAATGTGGCTGTCATTTTAAAATATTTACCGTCAAAACGTTAAGAAGAAGACCATTTCGTGTAGTACGTAATTGCGATAAGGTCCTTTTCTAACCTCGGCAAGTGAAACTGTGACGAGAGGTTTGGACTTATAGTACGTAAAGCGATTAGTATTAGGCACCCATCTTCTATCTAATTTTGTAGCAGATTGATGAGTGAGTGGAAACAAAAACAAATCTATTCCACGTGAACCGTACATTTTTCAGGATAAAAAGTTTTCCAGATTATAATCTCTGTGTCAAATTTCATTCAGACCCGCCGGCTGATTCTCTAAGAAACAGCGATGGCAAAGTGACAGTTGTGATCGCAAAACTGTCAGTTGTGATTGCTCGGTGACGGCACAATCTATTGACTAAACGTCAAAAAGGGCTCTTACGGAATACCGATTTTCAATCTGACAGCTAGATTTTGCTCGGTTTTTGCGGTGGCTCGGTTTTTGCTCTTACGGAATACCCCTGCCGGTCAGCCGTTATGATGCGATTGCATCAAACATCTATCTGTCCGAACTTTTGCATTTATAAGGTAGTAAGTATCGCTTACGTGATATCCAGTATAACACATTCCCAACAAATAAATAACGATAAGTGAAATGAAGAACTTGTCGGTATTTTCTTCCTCGGTGTCAGGTTGTGTGTACAACGACTCGTATGGGTTACGTGAAGGTGGATCTTCTACCCATGCTTTATCGGCACTCTGAAAATACATAAAGTAAAATACAAAACTAGTTAATACCTACCTAACTGTGTTTCGTTAAGCTATGTTAGGTTCTTAATGCGATAAAATTAAAGTAGTGTTTCGCTTCGAACCTTTCTCAACCGATTAAAGTAGCTCATGTTCAAATCTATAAAATTATTTTTGTCTCATTAATTCGCCTACCAAATTCCATGGCGGCGACGTTCTTATCAATGATAAGCTCGAGTTAAGTATCTTCAAACATGGAATTGTTCTAGTAGACTCGGAGAACTGCGCTCAGTTGTTCAATGATAGCAAATGTAGTAAAATAAAACATTCCTTTAATAAAAACCTAAAAATGTTATTTCTTACTATAGGAAAGCTTCCATTCCTAGGAGCAAGTTGGTTGTGTTCCGGCCACGCCTCGTCAAAGTCCGCGGAACATTGCGACGAGCGCACGCCGTGTGCGTTCACCACATTTACTTCGGCCGAGTTCCGCAGAGTGAACAGCATGTATTCTTCTAGAGGCTTCATTTCATCTTCGTTTATTTCTACGAGAATATCTACAAAAATGTTTGTAATTACAATTGGGTCTTTGTTTTTCGCATTTTAATTGAACCCTATTGCGATAAGTATCTCATTTATACAAAAAAAATGGTGTCAGAGGTAACTTTAACTATTCTATCTATAAGAATTGTTGAATGTAGGCCTGTAGGGACAAAGGTCCGTAGAGTGGCTTGCATCAAGTGTCTGCCTGCAGCTTTGGCCAGATCATCTCTCCAACTAGTGTAAGTTAGCCCTACGCTGCGTTTCGCTGAACGTGGTTTACAGACGAGAACCTTTCTTCCTCATCAATTATTGGTTCTTTGAACGATTGGGCCTTCCTATTGCCACTTCAACATTATTCATATTTTACTCTTACCTATAGAACATGACATCTTAATTAAATTAATATAAACATGGACACTTTCTACTTACTAGAAAGACAACCGTTATACCCCTTATAAATTTTGAGCCTCGGGTCAGTAGTATTGAGCCCTCCAACTTGTACTTCATTAGACCCAATATCGACCACGTCCCATTCTATTTGCGGTGGTGGTACTTTTTCTAGAGGCACCTCTATTCTATCTATCAACAGTTGTGCTTCTTGATTTGTTCGAGTGTAGTAGACAGTGTGGCGAGCACCTGTAACGTAAGATATAAGTAGTTATCGTGCTTCGAGGCTTTCAGAGTCAAACAAAATCAATACTTTAAAAATGAACTTCATAAATTTGACTCTACAACGCTTATGTACTTTTGTTCGTTTTTTCCCCTCTTCATTTAATTGAAGTTGCTGTTTTTTTCTGTTTCATCGCCATTTATATTTATTTATATGTAAATATTTTTTATAGGTTATTACCTACCATTTAAAAAGTTTCTATTTTGTACTTCAGCTCCATAAGCCTCTTCCTCACGGTTCTCTTCGAACTTCAAGTAACCGTCTTGTGTGATCGCCACTAGCAAATAGTAGCTGCGTCTGCAAACGTTTTGAATAATAATACCGCAGTTTGTTTATATTATTCTAATTTTCAACGAATTGGCCGTAGGGAAATAATAAGCAGGCACACTGGTTTTATGATGTTCTTAAGTATCATGCATTTTATCATAAAAGAGTTTGACTTTACATGTACATACTTATTTTCTGTTTGCACCAGCAGCAGAACTGTATTCTTTTGTCTAAGATCATTGCTGGAGAATGCCAGTTTTATTTTAACCTGGAATAAGGAAGAAAATTATATTACGTTTAGTAACTAGATATACCTCGATATGTCAATTGGTGATTGCGAAAAATTTATTCACAGCAGTCCTACATACCTTCAAAACAGGACCAGTAATGGAGAACTGCCTCTGCAGAATGCTCTCTCCAGTAAATTCGGCTCCCTTTTCTTCGACGCAGTATTCTCCGAAGTAGCTCGTGAGCTCGCAGTCACAGCTAGACTCTTGATTTGTGAAGTTTTCAGTACAAACACCTCCGTTCTTGCAAGGTTCTGAATCGCATTTCATGTTGCATTCGTGCAGAACACCGGCTAAATCTGCAATATTGCACAAGATTTATCCAGAGAAAATATTAGAAGAAGAAATAGTAGAAGAGTTTTGACAGAAAATAGACAAACTAAGAAAACAAGGTATTGCGATTAATAGCCCAGTATGAATTTAACGGCAAGATAAAATAATTATTAATATAGATGCAACGAAATTAATAAGACAAATTTATTTTTATTAGAACATTTGAATTTTATTATATAGTCTGCATGGCTTTTCCTATGCCTTTAGTTTAACGAACTACACTCTTTTATCTTGTCATTTATAGATCATGAAAGAGCATAGCACCTATTAATAATTAGTAAAAAAAAATAGAAAAACTTGTACCTTGATCAGTATTCTCTAGAGCTTTTCTAGATAAGTCTACCACGTGATCAGCAATTTTGAACCCTCTTATACACCCAACGTAACCTCCTTGTGGTAGTTGAGTGGCTCTTGGAGCTAAATGTAGCGAGTACGGATCATATCCTCCTAGATTCATTTGGAAATAATCTGTAGGAGGCGCTGGAGGACGTTGTGGACAGATTACCTCTGAAAGATGGGGCAAATGGTTAAAGAAAATAAAATTTATATCCAACTGCATAGGTATAGTTGTTGTAACAGTATTAGTAAATTATTTTATTTATAAACAGATTAATTCACAATAAATATGTCGCATGTCAGAAAGTGCAGTCAAGGTCAAAAGCTAAAACTGGCTTCTGACACTATCGTGCTAGGCGGTCATACTCATAAGGACTTGGATGTCAGACATATCTAAATCTTAAATTTTAAAAAATCCCCTTCATAAATAATAAGGTAGATACTAAATAAGTTAAGGATTCAGACGATTGCAACAACATTAATAAAAGTAATAATTCAAACAGTTATATTACAATCATTGGCTAAAAGAAAACTCACAACCACGAAAATAGTTTTCTTTCAGCCCTCGGTAAAAAGGTCGATGAACGAGGCAATAGCCTCTCGTGAATGTCGTACATTTAAATATAATTATCTGTACGTGTATTTAAATATAATTTACAAAGTTGTCGTATTTGTGCAAGTAGGTACAAAAATATTTACAGTTACACGTTAATAATATTGTTTTATAAAATTCAACTGCTTCTTACCCAATTCAGGATTGCTCCAAGGTTTATTCTTATAATCAGCCAAAAGCTTCGCTGTCCTCTCAATAGTTGTATTTTTATCATTTACGTGTAAAGTCGTATTTTTTACAGTTCTTATTATAGCAATTTGAACACTTTCACCTTTATTAATCTTCCCATAGGTCACATTCATTTGAATAATTTCATTTTCATCATTGAAGAGGTAAATAATTTCAGTTCCGTTATGAATAAATAGATGTATAAAATTATTGAAGTTGTCGTTTGCATATAGCACTAATGCATCATCGTCGTATGTACGGAGGTTCATCAGAACACTTTCTGTCATCATTTTCTTCAAGCGATGCTTTTCTGCGTCGGTTGCGTTGTCTACTAAGTAATTCTTCTTTAGATATGATTCTTTTGATTGAAATGTTAGCGCCTTTTCGTTTATGTCTAAAAATATTAAAAAACGGTGTGAAAAAGCGAACAAGGCGTAGGTATATTGGCTAACATTATTTTTCTAGTATATTCATAGTTTATGGCCTTTATACGTTTTACTTTGTAATCTTAAAGTATAAATGAATTCTGAGTTTGCAAATAGTAAGTAAAACTAAAGTTCTAATATTATCAATTAAATAAAGTGTAAGTTCACTTACTTTCCTCGCAATGCTTCCCCAAATGTGCCCAGGGATTCTTACAAATACATTCGTAACTCGACCATAACTCTTTACAAATCGCTCTGTTCTGACAAGGATTTGACACACACGAAGGTTTACAATCTTTGATGATCTCTGACAAATGTACCGACATGTAACTGTAAATGTCCAGGATCTCTCCATTTACGACCAGACCTCTAAAGCATCCAATCAGACCTTGATTAACGGCAGATTTTTTTAAATGGTCTCTAAAATATAAAGAAAAGTGTTAAATTACAGAAATGTATTGAACCATTTATTAATCCAGTAGATTAGAAAATTTAATGAACTTAAGCGGTGTCGTTCTGATTAGATACTATATATATATATATATATATATATATATATATATATATATATATATATAGACTTAGCTTGTCCGTGTGGTGACGGATTAAGAATACTAAGGTCACCACCCCCCTTCCATCCCGAGGGTGTCGTAAGAGGCGACTAAGGGAGCAAGTCTAGCAGACAATATCCACCGCAAGAGAGGGAATACTCGAAAGAAAACCCTATAGTAGGCTAATACCCCTCCAAATGTTTGGAGGAGACCCGTGCCCAGCAGTGGGACGTTTATGGGTTGAGATGAAATATATATATATAGACTTAGCTTGCGTGGGTGGTCGATACAAAATAGTCTATGTCCATCTGGAATAATGCACCTTACAAATTTTTGAAGGAGCAGGTAGTTTCAGAATTTCTAGAGATTATTCTTCATTCAAACTAACAAAATCCGCTCTCTCTCTAAAATCTTCACCCTTATATCCTACACTCTTATCATCTCAACACCCTAAACTGGAAGTGAAATGTAAACAAAACAAAGCAAAACATTCATGAAAACCCAACCACTCCATGTAGCCCCGTTTTGTAAACACATCGCACTTATGATTTTACTGTTTATATTTCGATAGTACAATGGTAGTGTTACATACGTGTTACGAAAAATAACATTATAAAAATAAATCAAGATACTTACGCTGTCGCACCACCAATAAACATAGATCCCTCAAAAGGTCCAAACTCTTCCTCTGGCAATAGGTTAACCATTTGGTACTCAGTGTTAAGCATAAATCTAACGTGGTAGAAGTTGTAGTCGATCCATATTTTGTGCCATTCCCCACCGTTTAGTTTGCGTTTAGAGTTAATTATTAGTTTTCTGGTGGTCCCAGTGTTCAGTGTGAAGTTGAAAGTTAGCTCGTGTTCTGTCAAATATTAATTATTTATTTTTGCTCTACCAACAGTTATAATAAGAATAAATGTAATTCGTGTATAATAATGAGTTTTCTATTTATCTTTAGAACTGACCATGATTTAACTAAGGCCTAATCAATAAATCAGCTAATCTCAGCTCTGAGCTGCAGCATAAAATGCCGCAGCACAGAGCTGAGATTAGGACCTTTTCTGACATCGCACAGGATCATTTTAGTGTTCTTATTGTGTCTATATTTTTATACTATCTGTTATCCTATGTATGTTGGAAGATATGCTTTTCTTTCTTTTTTTACTATTTAAAGGGTTTTTATTATCACAGATTATGTAGCCATTATTCCATACCATAAAAGCCTGATGTAAAATTTTTAGTTCATCAACGGACTAGTGGTGGCCATTGCTACGGTAACTTCTTACCATTAAGTAGACCGTATACATATCTGTCACTTTAATCGTATAAAATAGATCAGATACATTAAAGACTTACGATTTAACCCTATTTTCAAGCTTTATGTTTAAAATATGAATTAAGATACTTGACTTGTTTACAATATTCTTGTATAAGTTTAGACTTACCACTAGTCAAAGCAACCATGAAAGACGGGTAGTTAGGTCTGATCGGGGGCTGGAACAGCAATATAGCACTAGTGCCAGTTGTCCTGAAACTGAATGCGATGTCTCCTTTCCTCCAGCCTGGCACTTCGATGTAAGATTGAGATGTTGTAAACGTTACCACGTATCGTTGGGTGTCTAGAATGTAGATAAGGTATTTATGAGATATTGTGTATTTAGCTTAGAATGAATGGAGATATCGGTAAGGGCCGCCCTAGGCAAACATACATCGACCAAGTAGATGATTTGCTAAAAAAGAGCCAAATTAAAAGTACCCAGAACCGACGTTCATGCATAAAGAGGTTGATGAATGTAGAGGAAGCGAAATTAGTATGTATGTAAGTCTGGACCGATGTAAGGCATAATATAGTCTGCATGATGATATGTATGTTGATATGTATGTACATAGCTGTAATCAATCTATATGTATATTAAAACATGAAGAAAAGGCTTTATATCCATTTCCAGCACATTGCGCTCACGGATGACTGTGAGGTTTGGCATAGTTCAAGTTTATACGAAAAGGGAAAGTATAAAGCAATTAGGTACGATCAAATTTTGACCACAGACCACGAGAGATCTTTAGTAATTATATTTTTTTAAATATGGACTTTAATATATAAGTAACTAGATGGTGACGTTGGATGTTGGTAAAAGTGCAAAGTCAAAGTCAAACTCATTTACTCATTTAGATCAAATACATGATACTTATGAACGTCATAAAAACAAATGCCAGCATACTTTTTTCCTACGGCCAATTCGCTGACTATGGTAGGGCCTCGAGAAGAATTGGCAAGAAACTCGGGTCACTCTTTTTAATCGCCATAATATAACATTTACAATTTGGTATAGGTTACAATATTAGTGGTAACGAAAAGGAACGGAAACCAATATACCATACAGAATGAAATATCCTTCATTAGGATACCATCTATTTCCTTGCCAAATTTCATAAAGATTTGTTTGGTCGTTGAGTCGTGATACCTTTTCACGACCGACAGATAAAGTTACTTTCGTATTTATTATGTTAGTAGAAATTAAGACAAGCATGGGCTTTTAAGGTAACTGTCACGATGACCGTTAAAAATATATCAGAAACATACTTACTAGTTTCAACACATTCTAATGATCCTAAGGTAATTCTACCCTGAGCATCTTCAGGCAAATACTTTTGGTGTAGAAAAAACATGTCAGTTATGCCAAGACTGGTAGGTTCCACAAATGTTCCTTCGTCTGAATGCCATTTGTCGTCGTTTGAGTCGCAATTGCAAGATTTTGAGGCGTTCACGCAAGTTGCGTTGACACCGCAAGGACAGTAACCCCTGGAAATTAAAGAACAATACTTAGTTACGCAATCAAAATGATCTGCACAATTGAAAAGGTTACGATGGCCATAAATATAACAAAACTACACAAGAAATTCACACGAGGAATGTAAACGAATCTACATATATTCACTAAGCCTCTTAGAAATCGTAAGATCGCATATATGAATAAAATTTGATCAGGCGTTTAAAACAATCATTAAGCAGTTTTGGGCGTGAACTAATAATTTGAAATAATAATAACAACCATATTAATCAAACTAAAAATAAACAATTTTATCACCGTATGTATAGGTAGCTTTATCGGAGATAATCCAAACATAAATCTGCCAGGTGTAAAGAACGTAAAAGTGATAGTTTAAAAAGTATTTAATAGTTTAGTTTATAAAGTGTTACGAGTATTTATGACTGACATGAAAACTCATTTTAAATCATAATTTTATTTTGCAGGTTAATTAACCGAACATTTCTCATGGCCTAATTTCTGTTAAGTTTAGCCATTAGAAATCTGAGTAACAGAAAATTATGGCGATAGCTCAGAATTTATTTAGGGCATACCACTTATGAAGGTCATAAATTATGTCGGAAAAGCCAGAAAGAGGATGTCAGCTAATTTAGCTAAGGCAAGTTCGGTGACAGGTAGAGCTATGAAAAGAACTAGCGCAGTAGTAGAAACTCAGGACAGTATCTTTAATTAATTCTGATAGTTACAATATTTTGTTAATTAAAATTATGGTTGCATTCAAACTGATGCAGGTATAGGTAACTTTATAATTATGATTAAGGTTATATTAACTAGGGCTAACCTTTTAACATTACCCAAAAAATCCACTGTATTATTTGACGAGGATATAAACCACGTTGCACTGTGCAACTCCAAAGGCGCTTTCATACAATCGTACTTGATAGACTGTCTGCAGTATAAGGAATGTGAGATGAGCTCTTGTAACATCTCTGCTGTGAATTCTCTGTATTTGATATTAAAGCTGAAGTCTTGGATCGATGCTGATCGTACATCCTAAAAATAAATTGAAAAAAGATGCTATTTCATTAGATGTTTACAAAAGTTTATCTATAATATACTCGTATTAAAAGTTTGTGAGTTTGTGACGTTGTAAGGGATAATCTCTGGATCTACTCAAACGATTTTGAAAATTCATTTAAGAAAAGAAAGCCACGTTATTTGCGAGTGTCACAGGTTATATTTAATCGATAAAAACATTACGGGACCCCGGGAAATACTACCCGTGCGAAGTTAGAGCGGGCGGCTAGTTTACATATAAAAATATTAAGCTTATCTATTTATTTTAAACTTTGCACAAAAATTGACAGTAATCATGGCGTCCAATAAAACAATAAGATATATTTCATTACTTACAACTTGACTGGGTAGATTGTGTTCAACGACTGTTGTAGAAGAATCCGCTTCTATCTGAAATTCACACTTGACATGTGCTGGCGGAAATTTTCCGTTTCCATCAATATCTATCAGATAAACATCGTTCCTTGTATAACCTAGAAGAGCTAGTTCCTCGCAAGTCTTACGGAAGGTGGCGAAGTGGCAGTTCTCCCCTATATATCCTGAAGTAAAAAAATACGTAAGTTATTTGCTGGTCGTTTTGCAATGCTCGTTACAAAACATTACGTTTTAGCTATCTTAATTGAATTAGTAAACGTATAACTTTATTAAAAATAAATTATAACAAAAATTCTCATGATCTTAACATAAATTTAAAACAGTTTGTTCAAAAAAAGATGGACTCCGCGATAAATTAAGTTATTATCTAAATTATTAAGTATATCAATTTTAATAAACTTTCATTTAACTTTTACATTTTTTTTTTGCTTTTGTAATTGTTTCTGTTCTAAGTAATCTGACTGGCTTAAAACCAGCTCTGGCTGTGCCCACGCCGTTTTCACTTCATATAATTAGTTCATGTGCAGTTTGTCTTTTGTTGTTTATTTTCACTTTGTAAAATATGGAATGTACCTGCAATGTGAAGATTATTTTATATTGTAAAGAAATCTTTAAACTAATTAACTTACCAGTATTTTCACAGTTGCAGATGACCTTATAATCTCTAACAGAACATATTCCTCCATGTTCACAAGTATTGGGTCTCGTACACGGATCTACATATCTACAATCGTCTATTGCCACTTCGCCAATCACTCTCTCAGTCATTATAACATATCGAGGCTCTATCAGCAGACCGTTTATTTTTATATTCCTCATGCAACCAATTAGCCCGATGTTGGTTGGTTTTGTCCCGCTACCTATTACGATCTTGTCTAACAGTTCGAAATCTAAACCTGAGGAAATTGGCAATTAGTTTAAATTACGCTTCTAAAGTAAAATTGATCCAGATGAATTTCAAACTTTCTATAATTGGATTATAAAATTAAAAGTGTATTTATTTGAAACTAACAAGGGAAACTATAATAGTTCAAATTGGCATAATTAAAGTAGAATCTATTGGATAAGACTAATGGTTTTTAAGCTATTAACTTATTTTTTTGCCTTCGCTAATAAATATTAAATCGAGATAAAGAAATTTCAAATAATTTTATAAATGCGAAAGCATCTGCGTCTATCTGTCTCTTGCCTTTTCACTGCTAAATGACTAAACGGATGTTAATGAAACTGGACAAGAAGACAGATGGGGAAGGACATAGAGTACTTTTTATCATTATAACCGTTATCCACGCGGGCGGTACCACGGGAAACTTCTAGTTAAAAATAAATGTAATATTCTTATTTAGGGGGTGTCTTAATGAAAACTGAACTAATTGTGTAGCTGGTTAAAAAAATATAATTAGCAATGCGGTCTGATTTTTAAAAACCAACTCCATTATATATTATGTAATATATTATATCCAGTATGGATAAGTAGTATTTAGGTAGGTAAGTAGATATTCGTTAACATTATTTTTGTTCATTATTCTCACTTTTAATAGTATGCTTACCAAACATTTGTACATGTTTATTATGATGATCAACCGTCAATCTGATCCGCCCTTTCCTGTAATCCAACTCCACGTTGTGCCAGTCATTGCTTACGTTAAACTTTACGGATTTCAACACTGACACGTTTTTACTTACATCTGAAAATAGTTCGAATCTGATCTCCTCTTTCACCATTCTTACCTAAACAATAATCAAAATGTTTATTAAAAAGTTAAAATTAGTATCTCTTGACTACGGGTCATAGAAAGGATCCTTGCGGCATACCATTATTTAAACTGAGAATATAAGATTATAATAAAAAACCATGAAGATAAATACAGGATTAGAAAATAACAAAGCATCAAACCTGATGTAAGTCTAAATCAAATTCAAAATTATTTATTTATTTAGATCAAATACATTATGATACTTATGAACCAAGTTAGCAGTGGTATGTGACACGTGACACCATACCAAACTCCATGCTGCCATTAAAATTGTCCAGGATTTTTTTATGTGTTGTTATTATTCTAATGCAAGCAAAAACAATAGTTCTTTATTTTTAACCGACTTCTAAAACGAGGAGGTTATCAATTCGTGTGTATTTTTTTAATTTTAAAGAACTTCATTATTCAGGTATGCTGTAAATACCTATCAATTTAACAATAAAGTGACATATTTTGAAGGCGGTGGTCTTAAATAGCATTTAATATAGATAATCATAAAAAAGCTAAAAGTCAAGTATAACAGAAGCAAATTCCAGATTGCCAATTATCACATCAACGACCTAATATTTATGAACAATGCTAATATTTCACTACAGAATGTTGATTTGCTCATCAAATTTTACAGAGCACGAGGAATGAATGAGTAGAATCGTCAATTTTGTAGTAGAATTGCCGTCCATTCATTACATGTTTTTTGATATTTTTTTAAAAGACAACACTAGAGAAACAAGCTCTGTGTCGTGGGGACTTTACAAACGTACAATTAACGGACACAAATGACACCCAGACTCAGAACAACTCTTTGTGGGTCACACAAAGTTTTGTTCTGTGTGGGAATTGAACCCTCAAACCCACTGGACCACCAAGGCAGTCAATGTAATCCAGACCGGTCTTGATGTCAACGAAGACAGACCGACTGCGCGAAAGGTAATATAGAGCACATGCACTCTTTATTTCCTCTCTCTGTTAGTCTCTAGGGCAAGTAAATGTATACGCCCCGAAATATACCAGGCACACAACTAACGTTTTCGACCACAGCAGAGTCTCTACGTGTCGGAAGTGCCTGATTTGTATTAAATTTAGTGTTTAGTTGATGACAATTGTTCAATCAATCATTTACCATGTATTAAATACTCTTTCTTTTTAATGATTATTTATTTTTCTAAAGGCTGATCAACAAAAAGAGAACCTATCTGAAAAAAGCGTAAGTCATGTTTTCGTGGTTACTATAGTGTTTGCGATTCCCTGGACCAATAACAGTTATGTAAAATAATAAACTTACCTCCCAATAACCTTGCGATGAAGTCTGACTAGAAGCCAGCACAGCCATGTTCTTTGTTGTTTTAAAGTCAAATTTTAAATTCACAGTATTGCTCTGATTCAATGGCCACCATATATGAGACGTTGCGAAAGGATACGTAATCGGTATCACTTCGATATCAATTTCTTCAAACTCTGGGTCCAACACTCCTATGTAATGAACTTTAGGATTATTTTGCTTCAACTCATATAAAATGGAAACATCGTTGTAGTAAACATACTTTAGATTGCCGGCAAAATTGTTAAAAGATTTCAATCCTTTCATTTTGTGGAGGTCTGGTCCTCCGCATATGTAGATTTCTGGATCAATACAAACGTATCTGGCGTTTCCTTGTATTTCATAAATTTCTGTTATATTATCCAGGTATACCTGAACTGTCTGTTCTTGTAGGAGCACGGTAAGATTGTGCCACATATTGTTATTGACTTTTTCTCCTAAGTAATCATTTACGGGACCGTCTCCTAAATCTATTTGTATGGCGACTTTTTGGTCGTGTATTGATAACGCGATATAGTGATGTTTGTCATCGATTTGACCGCTTGCGTAGAAAAGAGCTGAATCGTCAAAACGGGTCTGTAAAAATAATTATTTATTATGTTTTATGCATTATTTTTTGTGGGATGAATTATATAATTGAAAAACATTTATCAGAATTGGACGTAGATTCATCTAAGCCTTAAACTAATGTTGTAACTGTCTAGAACTCTAAAGTTTACGGTATTTAAATTTATTTGAAACATGTTGTCAGTAATATTCTAGATCAGTGTCATTCTGTTTTTAAAATAACCTGGGTAATCTGATATATAAAATTCTCGTGTCATAGTGTTCAACTTTGAACTCCTCCGAAACGGCTTGACCGATTCTAATGAAATTTTGTGAGCATATTGAGTAGGTCTGAGAATCGGCCAACATCAATTTTTTATCCCCCTAAATGTTAAGGGTGGTCCACCCCTATTTTTTTAATTTATTTTTTAGACATTTTTTTTATTTTTTTGTGATTCAGCATTAAAAAATACATAGAACCCTTAATTTTCACCCCTCTACGATCAAACCCTATATTTTAGTAGCAAAACAACGTTTGCTGGGTCAGCTAATAAATTAATATATTAAGTATTATGTAATAATGTTTTAATTTTTGACTGCCTCGGTGGTCCAGTGGTCGCAGTATGCGCCTGCAGAGCACGAGGTTGTGGGTTCGATTCCCACACAGGATAAAACTTTGTGTGATCCACAAAGAATTGTTCTGAGTCTGGGTGTAATTTGTGTCCGTTAATTGTATGTTTGTAAAGTCCCCCGCGACACAGAGCTTGTTCTCTAGTGCGGGAGTTGTATTAAAAAAAAAAAATGAATTGGATAAGTGATAATTTGTGAGTTTGCGCATGACTTTATCATGTAAATTTCAGCGAATTAAAGGTACCTAATTAATCTTTATGGATAGGTTTAACCTTTAATTCGTTGCACACGACACACGAGCACGTTGATTCTATTATTTTAAACATATCTAGTATTAAGTAGTTATAAATATCACACATTATGATGTAAAAAATATTTGTAAACTGGTAATATTATGACAACACGTTTTCAGGTGGGCGAATATTATGTCTGTGACACAGTTATTAAATTTTGTCAAACTAATGCAGTTATTAAAATGCATAAAAAGGAATAATTGAATTAAATGCATAAATATTAAGGACTTTTAAAGTAGCTTTTATTAATAACTTAAAATTAAGTAGGTTAATTTTAATGTTGTATTTTAGTTTACTTCACCTACATAATGTTATATAATCTACTCGTTAGTATATCTCGACGATAACGCTAAATAATGTCAATTATGCATTTTGTAATGCTATCAGCTAATTATAACGTCTATAAACGGTGTGAATGGTGTGATATATTTTCGCTTAAATTAACCTAAAGCTGTACTATTACCTAAGACTTTTGCATCGATGCAAGCGCATGTATTTCGAATGTGCATCGATACAATGTTTGAAAGTTTGCTTTGTGTTTGCATCGATGGAAAAAGGCGTAATGGTGATTTAAAAATGTGATTTTTTAGAAATAAAACAAGACCGATACTAATAGCTGTTGATTCATGCTTCATCTTACCTTGAAGTGCAAGCTAAGTCGCGTGTTGGTAGAGTGTACCCGGTCCTTCCAGTCGTACACCCGGTAAGACACGTAACTTGAGCCCCGCAATGTCAGTACTGTAGCCGCTGTAAATGCAAATTGCCACAAGAAATGTTATTTATATATTTTAAGGAATGACGTGGGTGGTATCTAATTAATGCGTATGTAAAAAAAAAAATAAGTAAATGGGTCGGCAAACACGCAAGTGATGCCTCTGGTGTTGCAGGCGTCCATAGGCTGTGGTGGCTGCTTACCATCAAGCGGGCCGTAAGCTTGTTTGCCACCCAGATAGTATAAAAAAGTGTATTTGTTAAATAGTTAATCTATAGGTAACGACCAAATAAACATTTTCGTTCAATTATTTTTATAGCACGAAAATGTTCTTCATATATATTTTTCACTAAAAAGAATATAAGTATTCTGGAAATGAATTCCACACATATCATACGGCTCCAAAATGTGTTGAGTATTTTTTCTTTGCAATAAGATTCTCCCTGATTGTTTTGGCTCACCATGTATATATAGAGTAAAACATAAAATTGAATTTAAGAACCAATTAGTTCTGAACACATAATACCTATTTAAGTGCCGAAAATAGCCAGGAGCGTCAGACATAATATCTTATTGCATCTAGACTAGTTTAATAGTGATTATATAAGAATCCTCACGGAAGCTATTGGCTATGGCTAGTTAAAAAAAGTAGTCATTCTAATATTTGTTAAAATGCAATGTATGTAATTATTACTTCGTCGATGTAATGTGACGCAACACTAGTTAGGTATAAAGATGATCATCATCATATCAGGATGATGATCTATGATGATGTTATCGGTTCACCAAGTGATGAAACAGCTATCATGAAACTTTGATTTTTTTAATGTACTACTGCTACACAAGTGGTGTTTCTCGGAGTCCCGTAATGATATTGCCAATAAAATATAGCCTATGACACTCACAAATAACGTAGCTTTCTATTAGTAAAAGAATTTTCAAAATCGGTTCAGTAGATTCAGTAGATCCCCTACAATGTCACAAACTCACAAACTTTAGCTTGCACCTTGTGCTAAGATATAAAACACTTAATTTTAGCTAAACTAATTGTATAATTTCAAATGGAAAACCAACCTTATTTATGAGTATAAATAAGGTCTACCTAAGGTCAACTTTATTTATTAGCATAAATAAGGGTATTATAAAGAGAAAAGATTTGTATTTTTGCAATGAAGAAACTCAAAAACTACTTCACCCATAGAACAGCTTCATTATCAGCGAGTAACATAGGCTAAATTTTATTTAAAAAAAAATAGAGTCCCGACAAAATCTAAAAATATGTCCCCCCGCGCGTCTCTAGTAAAGTATAACTAGCCAACGATAAACACTTGCTATAAATACCAACATGTAATAAGATTAATAGCAACAAGATTTATACTGACGTCGGCATCGAAAGGACCCGTTCGGTCAAAGATCACGAACAAGTTAACAAGTTCTCACAGCAAACGGGTTAGGTATAGTATTATATAGCATTCATAGATTTATTATTTTTATTAGTAGAACGAGAAAGTGAGTTTGGATGGCTAAATTCATCAAACTTTTTTAAAAAAGACAGGGCGCAAAACCTAATGTGGAAGTTCCGCACTAGGTTTTGAGCCCTATGTCATGGAGTCCTTCGTAATCAAACAATTAGCGGACACAAAATACACCCAGACTCAGGACAAAAATTTATGGATCACACAATTTTGTCCCGTGTCGGTGGGGGTCGAATCCACAACACGCCACGTCGTAGTAAATGGCGAGGTAACCACTTAAGCCACTGAAACAACCGTGCAGTCAAAAAAAACAAAAACTAATTAATCCATTCCAGATTGATTTTCACTGTAAGCATACATACATTACATAAACCTTCGGACCATTGCAGCATTGGGGCACTATAACATTCTAAATGGCAAGCTAATCATTATATTTTTGGACAATTGACACACGGCCATCTAATCCCGATCTAGGTAGTATATATACTATTGCAACCAGACAATTGGTAAAGCTACGTATCGGGACAATCCCACCCACATGCCCACCGCTGTGCTGTGACTCATGTGAGTCAGGATTAACAGCGGAATAACTAACTGGTATCAGTTAGTTATTCCAAGGTGTATACCAAGCTTTGATAATCGTGCGTCCTGTCGACAACTAATCCTACTGCCATGGACCTCGCAACGAATTTGATCAGAAAGCTACTATATCATATTATTTCCAAATACATAAATAGTTTAGTTTAGATTTATAACATTGAGACAGAAAATATAGTCGTATTCATCACACAAAGATTTGTTGGGGTGGAAATCGAACTCACGACCAGTCAGAATCACTAACAACTAAGAATGATGCAAAGATATTATTATTACTAGAATTGATGAGTTAAGAATGAACAGACATCAGTATTCTCAAAAGAATATTAAAATACTTTTAAATATTGCTTTGCTTTTAAAATACAACTCCCGCAGTAGGAAATAAATTTATATATCTAAGCTTATTATTATAATAGACAACTTTTTCTTTTTTTTTACATCTGCCTTGCAAATCTCTGCATCACCTTAAGGTTGACTGGTAGAAAATGCCTAAGGCATTATGTCCACCTTTGTACATTAAGTGCAGAATTTTAAATAAATAAATAAGTCTAGGGACTTTACAATCATTAAATTAAGAGACACAATGTACTCCTAGACTCGGAATAACTATCTGTAGGGCACGTACTTATTTAACCATTTAGATCAAATACAAGATAGTATGAATGTCATAAAAACAAATGCCAGCATATTCTTTTTCCTACAGCCAATTAGCTGACAAGGGCCTGGAGAAGAATTGGTAAGACACTCGGGCCACTCTTACAAATTGGTATGAGTTACAATATTTGTGGTAACAAAAAGGGGTGGAAACCAATATAACAAACAGAATGAAATTTAAGTTTCGAACCCACAACACTAGGCGTGGTCTCAGTAGTGAGATAACCACCTTTATTACGCTACACGTGCAATCAATTCCTGACTTTTCGTGATATGATCTACTTTAACAAAATACAAGCACTATTTTTCGATTTCAATTGTTTATAACACTCGTAAACAGCCATTCATAAGTGGTTTGCATAACATTTTAATTATGTTTTGAACTCACGTAACAGTCAGAAAAGTGAACCAATGAAATGAAATAGCCTGGATTTATTTATTGGAGTCAGTCTCATAAATATTGTGTTAACGATATTTACTGCTGTATAATTGGTTTCCTCTAGGCTTTCAGTTTCGAAAGGTTATTTAGAACTAAGACATTCGAATACTCAGATAAATTTTATAGTAATAGCACAATCTAATGAACTCTTTCATAGAGTTAACAGTTCTTTACTCTGTGGTGATAGTAAGATTGCGAAAATATTGCGTTTTTACAACTAATTAGTTAGTAACTTTATTTATATTTGGTATAAAGATAGTGTAGACACTAACAGAAGTTAACAAAAATGTGGACGAAAGCAAATTTAGTGCTTAAGCAACTAATAAAGCGTTTTCCTTTTTCCCGAATGGCAACATACAAGTGTTACTATTAATGTTATAAGGGTAGGTATCGCTCATACGCTTAAAATACTGGGTAGCAGCAGCTGTAGCTTGCCTACCAACAGGCAGGTCGTATGCTTCTTTTCCAACTAGAGAGAGGTAGTGCACCATACTAGCGAGCAGGCCCGACTGGGGAAGGTCCTCCACCTTATAGAAGACCACAGCCTACACACAGAACTAAAAACTACACACAGCGGTGTAGTTGTTTTTCTGTGTGTGAGGACAGGTCTCCAGCGCGTTTTGAAAAAAACGTATTCTTATATAATACCTCTGGTATTGCAAGCGTCCATACTACTTAATATCAGGTAGGCCTTAGTTAGTGCTTGTTTGCTATCCAAGTAGTATAAAAAAATAAAATAAGGAAAAAGTCTCAAAATAGAACACCGCACCTTTTAGCCTCAATGTATGTTCAGCCTTAGTTATGTACTGGCTATCGTTTTAAATAGCATAAGCTTTAAAATACAACAATATAATAATACTTACTAAACACATCACAAAGTTGTTCTTCATACAAAGTCCCAAAACAGTCACATCTGTAGCCATTATATTCGTTAATACATCTAGAACCTCCAAAACACAAATTCTCTATCGTCCAACATTTATCTATACAGCCTTCTTTGACGTTTTCGTGTTTAGTTGCTATTAGAGGTACTATAGGAAGGAGGTCGGACGCTGCTTTGCCTGAACTTAGTACCATGTCACTGATGCAGCCTACGAATGATTCGATGATGTATTTCACGCCGTGGAGTTTTTCTTCGGAGCTGAGACCTATAAATAAGAAAGAAGAACTGTGTATTTTGGCACAGCTAAAAGTATTGAAGAAGAAGAAAAAGAAAAAATGTTTATTTGGCACAATAAAGACATGTTACAAAATAAAAATTAAAAGAAAAATCAAAGAAACAGAAAAAGAAAGAATACATAGGTAGTATGTGTCTCACAGTGCCAAAATAGGATCTAGCTCAGCATATGCTAGACAATATCTAGCGCTGGTTTTCAGCTAGACCCTTAAATAAATATTATAAACATATACGTATATATATAATAGTAGATAATGTAAGTATGCGTATGTAAAATATATAATGCGATAGACTTACTACACTACTTTATAAAATAAGATTAAATTTAGATAAGATTTGTTTGTGATTATTTTGCCAATATTATAAAAATATTGGAAGTAGAAACCAAATTTTTTGCAAAGATACAAGTGAACAAGCTCGACTGGATGATTCTTCTCAGTTTGGCTTGTTCCTGAAATTCTACCATCAGTGCATATACGCAAATTTGTCATCTAAGTAGTGCAAAAACAAGTACAATAGGTAGCCACGAAGAAAACAATTCCCAAAATTCCCAAAACACTGCTTCAGTATAATATTGTAGTTAAAATAATATAAAATAACTTTAACTAAATAACTTAATAAAACCTACACTACATACCCAAGTAGTGTAGGTACCTATTAAGTAATGTTATCATCATCTCAGCCAGAAGACGGCCACTGCCGGACATAGGCCACCCCTAAAGATTTTTACAGCATTCGGTTCTGAGCTGACCTTATCCATCAGCCACCCGCCACCTTTACCAGGTCATCGGTCCACCTCGCTGGAGGCCTGCCTACACCGCGTCTTCCAGTTCGTGGTCGCCACGTTAAAGTCAAGAAAACTCAAAGTTACTACCATTCAATAAAAAATCCAGTTTATTATTGTATGGATCAAATAAATGGGTATAATGTCATAAAAAAAAAACAACAAGTAGAATCTTGGAGAAGTTAATGTTAGCAAGAGAACACGGAAATACATCATGAAATAAACTAATAAACTATTTCCTACATTGAATATACATTCTTTCTCTATAAGGGGTGTGATAAGTGTCATGTGAGGTCAAATGCCATACGTAGAGCAAGAATGGTAACTGCATCATTAAAATTATAATATTTTGCTAGGCATTATTTTCCTATTATTATACTGTTTTCATCCGTGTGATGACGGATTAAAAATACAAATGTCACTATCCCGTTCCATCCCGAGGGTGTCCACCATTTTACAGAGGCGGACTTAATGCCTTAGGCATTTTCTACCAGTTACAGAGGCGGACTTAATGCTTTAGGCATTTTTTATCAGTCAACTTTAGGGTGATGCAGAGATATTAATGACAGATCGTCAGTTATTTACCTTGTATTTACATCTTAATTTAACTATATTTATATTTGACACTATTATATCTTCTTTTAGTTTTACAAATAATTAAAATTAAATAACAATTTTAAATAGATCTGTCATCGTTTAAAATGAAATTAGCGCCATGTTAGTTTAATAAAATAGAAAGTAATGATGAAATTATAAAACTCACCTCCTATAAGTATGACCGACGTCAGGTTATCTGTGATGCCGTAATTAGTGTCGAAACTTAGACCCTGGAACAAAGCGATAATTACTTTTTAATAACTTGCAACACTGATCGTGGAAAGGTGAACTGCTTGCATAGAATTAAATGTTTCTAAATCGAATAATAAATAACTCGTCTAATTAGAATAGATTTTTAAAACTTTAAAGTAACGAAACATCCTCTCTTTTATTAAATGAAACAGTTCCCGCACTATAAAATAAGTAGTAATCAATAGTAATCATACTAATCATGGACCATAAGTACACCTGCACTCGGAACAAAAAATTGAGAAGCACAAAATTATTTAAGGTTGTTAGCCTTAAATGATTTTGATTGATTAATGATTAATTATTCCATAAGACCTTTAGCATGCCATTGTTATGGTAAAAGTGCTGAACTAATATCATAATTATTATCATCTGTTGTATGTACAACATTCTGACAAATAAACCAAATTTGATATGGATTTAAAAGTTTTGTCCTATATGGGTATCGAACCCACAACATGCTTCGCAAAGGAAAATATATTTAATTCCTATGATGTCCTACAGATATATAATGTCCTACAGGACCTAATTCCGATCAGTGACATTATAACAGTAATAATCTCAAGTTAGTGTTATCAAAGTTTAGCCATGCCCTTAACGGTTTTAATTATTTTTAGATTTATTATTAAGCTAAAAAAATGTTGCTTACCTTCAAATAAACTTCTTCTTTCAACTGATCCACTTTAGCAATAAGTCTGGCTCCGTGCACATCAATAGTAACCACCACACTATGCCATTGGTCTCTATTCAAAGCTCTGCCTACTGTCACCGATGTTAAGTGCTTGCCGAATACGTGAACAACTGAAAGACGAAGAAGTAGTATAAAAATATGTGACTAGGTTTTGTCGTTTTAAATATAAACTCAAGTGAAGAAACATTCAGTCAATAACGTACTACTAATTAGTTCAACAAGAAAAGCCACTCATGTACTTTTAAATTTCTTGACAATCTTAAAAGATGATATAATATAATACCTATTGAAAGGCATAGAAACTTGTACGAATAAATTGTATTTTCAATAGTATTTTAGTCGAACAAACAGAATGCTAAAACATGGTCGAACAGATAGACAGATCGACAGACAAGAGCCTGATAGACAGACGTTTGAATAGGAAAGTCTTGACGCGATGGAGAAAAAAACTGACAGCGACCCCGGAGGTACTAACGCATAAGAAATTATTGCGAGGAATATCAAATGTAATTTTTATATTTACGACTTATATTTACCCTAAATACTTTTTTATCATCGGAATTTTTACTCTCACCTTATCAAATGATAGATTTGATAAGTTGAGAGTAAAATGTTAGGGATAGTTTTATTGGAGGCATTGAGGCAACTTATACTCATAGTTTTGATCGTCTGAGTATAATATTTTATAATAATTGATAGGATAAACCATCGTGATAAAACCCACGTGTCCTAAAAGAAATTCTGATGCAACAGCCCGTATTATGCCAGCGTGTGTGAATTAAGGCCTAAACCCTCTCTTTCTCTCTTGATAGAGGTCCTCTCCTCTATCGAGAGAGAGAAAGAGAGAGAGAGAGAGAGATCCGTGCCATATGAGTTGCTATTATTTTAATGTTATTTAATTGATACATTAATTATCATTCATCATTATTAATTAGTTCCTTACCTTTTAATTCACCTTTTTCCACGATTACATAGAGAGCATATGGTTGCATTTTAAATGCTGGATTCTTTACATTGTGGTAAACTAATAATCCATGAGGTAGCCTTGTTCGAAACTTAAACGATATTTCTCTGCATAATCTGAAAGGTAAGGAGAGTTTGTATAGTTAAACGTTCATTTTGTTTTTCCCTTAATGTCACGTGTAGTTCTTTCTTTCTTTCTATAGAAAGTTAAATGAATCAATCATCGCATTTATCTGAATGTGAGAATTGATAGATAATATTGTACAAAGAGGGTCTTCTGAATCTTCTACTTGTCTACGAGTATATAATACAATTTGTTCACCTATGCCCCTGTCAAACATTAATCTTGATAATATTCATCCAGTGTAGCTGTTACTCAGTCAATTGAGCCAGACTATGATCTGTCTATGATTTCTTGTAGATAAAATTTGATGCGAATAATACGGTTCTAAGTTAATATATGTTTATTATGTATATTCAAATAAATGGCACATTTTTAATTAGAAGAAAATATGGTATATAAGTAATTTCGGCTAATTAAAAATTAAAGCTTTTCGTGGAAATAAACGCGGGACGAAATCAAATTATAATATGGTTCACCCACATTATAATTGGATAAACACATACAACGTTGGATAGTAGATAAACAGATAGTATTACATACATACATATTATCATTACGCCCGTCTTCCTGTGGGGTAGGCAGAGACTATGGTACGCCAATTTATTTTATACTATTAAACACCTCATCATGCATTATTTACTTTTAGATTGCTTCAGCTTGTGACCACGGTTAGAACTATTTACCAGGTCCAAACATAAAGCAATCTAAGTAAAGTAAAATAATGCACGATCGCATTAATACCCGTGCAACGCGAAAATACTCGTGCAAAGTGAGTATAACTGATTGTATCTTACCTTAATTGAAATCTCTGTATAATATCTCCATCTAATTGAATAAAAGTATTATCCTTAGCAAACATGAATGTCTGGTGATGCCCAGACTCAGCGAACGTGAGGAACCTGTCTCTGTCGCTCGGTGGAATCGGTGGTATGGCAGTGGCGTAGGTAGATGTTGATATGTTGGCTGTGGTTATGGTGAGACTGGCTGTCGTAAGGGGTAATGAAGTCGCTGGCAAAACTAGAAAGAGTAAAAGGTTATTGTTAGTTTCCTTATTAGTATAAATGCAAAAGTAAGTTTGTCTTTATTTATATCAACTGATTTTTTTTGGCTTGCCTGCCCCTCTAGACAAGTAGCTTAAGAGATAGTTGAATCGAAAAGTCAAAAAAGCAAATGTATGACCTTTGACGTAAGTTTACGACATTATATCGTAGACTTACGTCAAATCCCGTTTCTTTGACTTTTCGAATCGAGTACCGCCACTTGTCTAGAGGCTCTGTTGTTCTAGTGGTTAAAGACCCTGATTGCTAAACCGGAAGAAGTGAAAATTTAAAATTTTGTGTGATTCATAAATGTTCGTTCCGAGTCTACTATAATTTAATTTTGTCCGTGAATTGCATATGTGTAAATTTCCCCGCGACACAGGGCTTCTTTATAAAAAACTGTCATATAAAAGAAGGAGAGATGTAATATTTATAGGGAAAAGTTTAAAGGCCGAAGACTATCGTAGAGTTAAGTTCCTATACGCTTATGTTTTACCTTTGATTGAATTGAGTAATAAATATTTATCTTAGTTGCGAGTTTAATCGTACTAAGTACAAATATCTGTTGTTTCGACCTGAGATGCGTTATACATTAAGGTCACAAATATTTCAAATATTTGTGGAATATTTAGTCAAAAAGTTTTTTTAATTATTATTACTTAGGTGGCAAACAACGATACTTGTAAGCCTATGGATGATATAATTAACGGATGGCTCATTTGAATCTGAATGGATTCTTAATTAAATCTCAGTAGTATTTTTAGTATTCTGCTAATAAATTTTAATTGGTCTTAAATTATTTAGCGGAATACCAATAATGTAATACCGAAAATGCTAATAATTTAAGACCAATAGTTTTCCAAATATTGGTCTTCAATTTATTAGCAGAATACCAAAAATGCTACTGAGATTCAATTGAGAATCAATTCAGATTCTAGTAAGCCATCTGTAAATTAGCAGAATTGGGGCCCAGAAAGAAAACAAGCCATTTTTAAACAGCTTTTGCCAAATTATACCTTATCTTACATATAAATCAGTCCACCCACAGTAATAATCTCGATGCATCAGAGGGCATGTAAGTCAAGTAATGAATCACAAGTCTTGGGTCCATTACAAAATATCTGAGATCTACACAATCAAATCAGATTTCAGATATATAACAAAACAGTTAATAATATTAACGTCTATCATTTTCAGTTTATCTAGTACATTACTCATACCTATATATTTTAGACATTGTAATGTATTAATAGGTTCTCTGTCCCTTGAATATACATATATATAGCAAATCTATTGTTATGAAATAGTAAAACATAACAATAGATTTGCTATTGTTTCCAATTTGGGACAGCGAAAGGGCTAAAATAGGAAATTAGAAATCTTCAGTCTAGACGACTATAAATACACTAGGGGTCGCCCGCGACTTCGTCCGCGTGGTAACATCAACATATCAACATATCTCACTACTGCTCCGCTCTTATTGATCATAGCGTAATGTAATATAGCTTATAGCCTTCCTGGATAAATGCACTATTCAACAAAAAAATATTTTTTCCAATTGAACCATTACTTTCTGAGATTAGCGCGTTCAACTAAACAAACAAACTTTTTAACTTTATAATATTAATATAAAATATAGATAATACATATTACACCTTTATTTCCTAAACACACAGAGATGTATGAAACCACACGTTAGGTCAGCTAGCCGAAAGTGCCATATACCGAGGTCATTTAAAAAAAAAATTGATTCTTTATCTATACTTGAACCATAATATTATAAAGGCATTATTTGCCGATACATTCTGGTTAATAAATACTTAATACTTAATTTGTGTGTCGAAACAATTATGCTGCAAAATACTACTTTCAGTTCCAAATAATGTTACTTAAGATACGTAATTACTTAAGTAACACTGTATTAATATTGACTGTAACTGTATTAAGTCTTATGCAACCTTTTCGGATTAAAGCTGCTTGCATTTATGTTTAAACTCATTTTAAAAATTAAAAATCAAGATTGATTCTGGTCAATGATTTTATCGGAATTATTATTGAATGAAACCTAAGTAAGTGTATAAAGTCTCATAGGTATTTTATTTGATCAAACTCCTAGCCTCAATTGGATCAATAAATCTGTCTTAATCCCTTAATATTGTTTGTTTGAACTTGTAGTTTCTAGAACTACTAGACCGATTTAAATAAAGGTTTATGTAGCAAATTTATTGTGGAATGTTGTAGGCTATATACCAAAACCCTACGGCCCAAGGGAAGCATGATAGTAACAATAAACGTGCCATGGAACGAAAAACACATTTAACACAGGTGAAATTACTGGAAATAGCTAGTAGATAATAATATAATATGAAATAAAGAACGAAAACATATTTATTCAAAAAGAAATGACTTTTATTAAGACAGCGAACATAAAACACAACAGAAAAGAAAGAAAACAATACCGACAAGAAAATAAAACATTGACAACAAAACAAAAAAAACAACATTGGTATACAATAATTTAAAACAGTAAAATTATCTCTAATGTGTCTTATGACCGTAAAAACATATTGGCCTACCACAGCAAACCATAGGACATCCCTATGATTCAAAACAAGATACCTATAGCTTGTAGATAATACAAACACAGGTTGTTACCGACTATTAAAGAATTGAATTATTGCTATTGCTGACAGGCGGTGAATTTAGTACCTATTATTCTATGGTCAGTTGGGAACCTGTTACAGAGCCGATTTGCGATGAGTAACTATTCGGATTTATATTGCCCGCTCCGACTTAACTCGTTTAGGGATTGAATTTACAAAAATCCCTTTTTTCACTTGCGTCATTTTAGGGTCTCTGGGCAAAAATTTCAAGTTACAAACATGAAATTTTATAGTCCCTGCACTTTAGACTTTCCGTTGATGAGTCAGTCAGTCAGAACGAATAATTATGTATGTTTAGATAGACTCACACAGGGGTATTCCGTAAGAGCAAAAACCGAGCCACCGAAAAAACCGAGCAAAATCTGGCTGTCAGATTGAAAATCGGTATTCCGTAAGAGCAATAACTAAAAAAAAATTGTGCCGTCACCGCGCAATCACCACTGTCAGTTTGCGATCACAACTGTCAGTTAGTTTGCCATCGCTGTTTCTTAGAGAATCAGCCGGCCGTTTAACTTCTATCGCTTGGTACTGTAGAGGTTTATTGGTGGTCACTAGCTGGCCATGTGACCATGGTAAAACCTCTGGCATTTAAGAAAAATAAATGTAATTATATTTGAATATAAAAGGTTCTGACAGATTAAGATGTCTTGAGGGTTGTCATGAAGAGTCAGGATCAGGCTTCCAAGTAGTGGAGTCGTGATCCAATGATATATTATTATGTTTAAGTGTATATTGTAAGCTGAATTGCTTACTTAGTGGTATAAATATGACAGCTTATGAGTATGCTTTTTTCACTCGCCTTTTATTAAATACGTAATCATAGCGTTGTAATTGCAACACTAATTTGCTGGTGATAATAAAAAACCAAGCAATAAATACTCATAAATAAGTGAATTACTTGAATTTCCGATCTATATTAAAGTCAAGGGAAAGTTATTGCAGCATAAGGGTCAGATTTGCCCACTGATAATTAAATATAGTCCTTATTCAATTCGAAAAGAGTAGTAAATTGTATGTTAGAGTACACGCTGCTACCCGCTAGAGCAATATTTAATTGTCAGTGGGAAAGTGTGATCAGTTCTGTAATAAATTTTTGGAGACCTCTAATTTGTTGACAAAAGAGTCAGTCTTTTCAGATACGTTACGTTTTTAAGCCAGTGTCATTATAAGAATACTTTAATCCAATAGGAGGCCAAAGAGAGATCTTCAGATTAAGGTCAATATCTTGTCCAATACCACTTTGTTCTTTTTGTAGAACGCTTTTAACCTTGAAATAAACATCTTTTATATAAAATAAATGTATACCGACCTTTTTCTTCAGAAGCCAAGTCGACCGGTAAACTGCATTCAACATCAGCTGTTCCACATAAAATAAATAACACGATCATATTTATTCTTCTTCTTTGTAATGATTTTGCCATTTTGCTCTATTGGGTTCATTTATCTGCAATCAATTGAGAAATAGTTTTGTTAGTAAATGTCTGAATTTTATATTGCAATAATTTATACATTAATTAACGGACATACTTTTTGACATGAGAACATACGTGTGTTTTTATGTCAAAAAATAAGACTGCATCTTGGCACGCTGTTTGATATGAAGGACAAGGATCCATGAATTTTATCAACATGACGTAGTTTTGTTATGTTTTACTATGCCAAGATGATGATGCCGTAAACAAGGCTCTTCACAAAATAAAAGGCACGCAGAAAGTTTATGCAAGCTATGATTAAATTACTTTGAAGGAAAAACTTTGCAATGAGGTTATTTGACAAAGAATCTAAACTAAAACGGTCGGGATTATTCGCTATTTGAGGAAATGAATTGTAGAATGTAGACCGAGGCTGAGTAAATGTATGGTGAGACGCGCAACGGCCAGGTAAACCGACGATGTCAAGAAAGTTGCTGGGCACAACTAGATGCAGAATACAGAGGATCCGGTATAGACTCGTAAATATAGAGAAGACAGCAGTAAGCCTAAACAGGCTGATTAATTGGATCGTGTGTAATAGAAATCAAAAGTTAAAATCTTTTGACTGAGATGATGATCATACGCTGATATTTTTAGCATCACAGGAAAATAACCTAAAGCCTAGCCTAACGAGCCAGGTATGTTGAATTAATCGTCGTACGTCTAGATCTAAAGAAACCCATGCCCAGAGATAGGACAAGTACCTATATCGGACAATTCAATAAAATACTGTAGTTCTATACCGTGCATAGTATCGTACTCTATATAAATAATGTTCTATAAATTAATAGTGGTCAGAATGTCCCCTAGGCGATCAACTAGTTTCATAGCTTAGCGTTTCCTGGTACTTAAATTATCTCACTCTCAGAATCATGAAATAACATGAATCATAAAACCACGTGCTTGTTTCTACGAAATTCAAACGCATTTGCAGGAAAAGAAACTTAACACTAGACGATAGTGCACAAATTAGGCTCAAGGAGTTTTTAAATTTCATCTTAATTTTTTAAGTGGTATCAAATTCTATTGGATCTTGAACTTAATGGATATCAATACAAGGCACATTTTCGAAGTACAACCGATTGTATAGGGCATTGGGCGGAAATATGGAATCAGAGTGTTAGAGTGTGGGATGGCTGAAACATGACCATTCAAACTTGATCTGCCATACTCCTAATTTTGTTCAAATAGATAGGTACAAAGCAGTGTACGATTGAAGTTTAAAAAGGTCAAGTATGAATGGTTTTGTTGTCATGCTAAATTGGCTCAAGTAACCGTTGTTGTCTCGAGAAGCGGCTTTCGCTTGACACATCGGTTTTTGAGTTACGTTGATCTGTGACACTTGACTAGGATTAACTACAGGTTGATTTGTACGGGAAGTTTGAAATTCGATTAGTTATATCTGGCTGTTAACCACCGAATAATAAATTTAGGATTCTAATAGTCACTATACCGAATCCCGAATCGAGGTATTTTAAATTACTCATTTTTGAATTACTTAAGGAAGGAGATGAGGAAAATCTACTGTAGGATTTTTACTTAGCATTTATACTTCTTATACTAAGCAATATATGTCCCACTACTGGGCATGGGTTTCCTTTTGTTCATCAAGGGAGCTGCGAATGCTAATAACTCAATAAACTGAAACATAAACACGAAAGAGAGTAAAATCTCTTTCCTGTTTATCGGTCATTTTAATCATTTCATTGATCTTAAATCTTAAAAGGAAATTATTAAGGAAATTGTCGTGAATTTGAAGGAAGTGTCTAAATGCTGTTCAAGATCAAGTGTCTGTTTAATATATGGCGGGAAATCCTGTTAGTGTACGAGAATTCTTGTTTACAATGTCAATGTTATCTTAGAAATGTGTTTACCATTTAATTTATTGTTTTACATTGCGTGTTCATGTTGAAGAGATTTCGATTCGCACGCACTTATCGAATGTTAAATTGTAAACACGGAACTAAACTCGCCTTACTAGAGATTCACAGAGATATAATAATATAAACAATTTAAAATAAACTTACACTAAATTAAGAAATCACAGCCAAAATATTATTAACAAAAAACATCTGCACAAAATAATAACACTTTTTACACAACAAACTTTAATGGCGCGGATTCCATATTTGAAAATTTATTTTTTTAATTCCGTACTCAGATTGGATTCGTTCTTTTTTTTAAATTTTATTTTTGTTTTTCACTCGAGTGGCCAGGAGCACATCGGTAACGCGCCCCCTTCCAACCGCGGAGGACTGACGCAAACCTTAACTGCGCGTAATAACACTAACAAATTGCCCTCGTGGGTCACAGTCGTTCCCAGACGCAGGACTTAGGATGTTAGCGGAGAGATTCAATAAGCGGTTTCTCTTTATATTCAAGATTGCTGTTATTGTTGTTTTAGGATTTCTATTAACAGACATTATGGAACTTATTTATTGTAATATAGTTACGTTTTAGGTTACGTATTTAATCCTTATTCAAAAATCGAGCGTTAGGTTGAAAAGACATGGACTTATAAGTATTTTAATTAATTTCTATTGTTCGAAAAGTTTTATTTTTTAATCCATTCTTAAAATTTTCTGTACGGAAACTTACTCTCTTTTGGGTGATATGTGAGTGACGTCAGAGACAAAAGTAAACTAAGTGTAATATGCATAGCAAATATAGTCGTGATATTTTAAATAGCAAGTGCATCCACAGGCTAAATCTTGCATCTCGCATGCATCGCATACTGTGACTAATTAAAGCGCACTCAATTGCCAAGAGAACTATCTGACACGATGCCGTAATTCAATTTACCCCAGTCAGCGCCTTGGTAATTAACAATGAGTTTTTATTAATGTAATGTTGCAAAGATTTATTTTTACACACACAGACTTGGCAGGCAGATATTGTCCTGCTATAGATAAATAATATTTAAAGGAATGCTGAAAATAAAGGATTATTATGTATTTGGGAAGCATTTTTTAAATGGTCGACAAAAGTGTAAAAAAAATTGGGTGTCGATGTCGACAACAACTTCAGTACAAACTATAGCAGGTTAAAACCATTTCATCCTCTCAACCTTTAAACGTCCCACTGCTGGGCACGCGTCTCCTCCATACCATAAACTTGAAGGGATATTAGCCTACTATACCACGCTGGCCAGACGGGTTGGTATAGGGTATCGTTTGAGTTTTTCCTCGCTTGTTATTGTTTGCCTGACTTACTCCCTTAGTCGACTCTTACGACACCCTCAGGATGAAACGGGGTGGTGACATTTGTATTTTGATTCCATCACCACACGGAAAAACCATTTGCGTAACAGAAAAAGACATCAAAATAGGTCAAGTCGTTTAGGAAGCAAATAATAATTACAAACACACGGAATTATATAAATAAAGATGATGGTATGTTCTGGCATATCAGGTATGCAGGTAAACGGATGTGATGTAAAAAATAGCATTATTTACGTTAATTAAAATTAAAGTTAATAATTAGGTAAGCATATTTGTTTAAAAACGAAGTTGTGAGGCCTAGGTGGTGAGCGCCGCGACGCCCTCCGCTCATGGACTTCAGTAATATGCTACATTTTTTACTTTAAATTTTTAACCTTTTAAAATTGTTGACTATTATGTAAAATTTTAAAAGAACAGTAGTTTACATTTTTATTTTGAGACATACTTACGTCTCACTATTATAAAAAAAAATGTGGATATTGTCGGCCTGACTTACTCCCTTAATCGACTCTTACGAAACCTTCGGGATGGAACGGGATGGTGGCATTTTTACTTAAAACTCAATGGTGGCATTTGTATTCTTAATCCGTCACCACACTGCCATATATCGCTCAATACACTAGTATGTCACATTATGACTGGTACGATGTCACACCTCGAGATAAAGAACTCTGTCATTGGATGAATAGAGTCACGTACGTATAGAGCACGTGATTATTTGTCTATTTCAGCAGTGCTGAGTCGACAGAAAGGAATAAAAATGTACATCATTTATCTATAAAACGTTTGTATTTTTAAAATATATAAGTGTGTTTATCAGTGGACCGGTTGCTATAGCAACTCGACAACTATTACTTATACATTTCCAGACTCGGCGAAGTTTATTCAAGAACAACTCAAAAACTACTGGACCGATTTTAAAAATGATTTCACCAGCGGTATGCTTTCCATGCGTATAATATGATTGAGTATATGATATAGGTTTTTTTATATACTACTTGGATGGCAAATAAGCATACTGGCCGCCTGATGTTAAGTAGGTACCTTAGCCTATGTACGCTCGCAATACTAGAGGATATTACCTGCGTGTTGGCGACTAATTTTGTTTTACACCAGGGCTTTAAGATGGAGTATCCCTGGGACAGGAATACGTTACTTTTAAAACGCATCCCTAAATGTGCGCTGGAGACCTGTACTCACACACAGGAACACTACTACAGTAGTGTGTAGTTATTCGGCTGTGATTTTCTGTAAGGTGGAGGTCCTTCTCCAGTGGGGCTTGCTCACTAGTATGGGCACCACTTCTCTTAAATATAGGTTATATTCTATTTAAAAAGTATAGTTTCTTACAAAATCTAATTTAAAATAGCCGCCGTGCAAAGTCGGGATGAGCCCCTAGATAGACATATAACAAAATCGCATAGATGTTTAAAAACATAGAATATAGGTAAACACTTGTGACTCCTGTGAGCCAGGATTAACAGTGGAGTAACCAACTGGTACTCCGAGCTTTGACACTCGTGCGTCCCGTGGACATTACTAAACCTATCATGAATGCCGCAAAGAATTTAATCAGAAGTAAATAGGAGGAGTTAGACAGAAAACCACTAGTCTATTGCTATTTAATAGGTTTGGCATAAATAAAAGAATGTCTTGTTCTTTTTTTTTCCCTTTATTTAGGCAGGGCTTTTACTGTGAAGTATGACAGCCCTATGATTACAAAAGCACCTTTATTAAATTTACAAAAAATACTTATTATTCTAGATAAATTGTATAAAAACTTTGCTTCTTCGGAAGTTTGAGAAGCCAGGATGGTTTGAAAAATGCCAACATCTAGTCATGTTCTTATGAACTGTAACAATTGCAGTGCAACAAGGCATTAAAATAGTCGCGGAACTAAACAAACAATGATCAAAACGCATTGTCGTTGAAAATAAAAACGGTTTTATTTCTTTATCTCATTCATAACGACTTTCTTACTCGCTCTTCCATTTCTTAAGCAATTTACTACGCTTTCGTTTCAATAACCTCATATTTGTTAACAATGAAGTGCGTGACATTTTTTTTTCCACGATTATTGTGTGAAACCGAACGTTTGATCAAATATTTAATTTCGTCACGGATTGATCGAAATCGTTTGATATTAAAAAATAATGTCAAGAAGAAATAGAAAACACGAAATAAATGGCACGATATTAGCGTCTATAGATTAAAATAATAAGGCCGAAAAGAAAATTAACACTGTTTTTTGTTTGTGGCATTTTTCTTCATAAAACGACATATAATCACGAAATACTTACATGGAACTATAAACTCTTGAAGTTGAAGTCTTTATATTGTTATTAGTTATTGTTGCGTAGATGAACACAGGGCACAGACTCTTAAGAAACCGGGGTCTCTCTCGGAAGTCTGCGGCTACTTCGGCCGCCTGCTGGCTTTCTGGAGGTACTTGGGCTGGATGGAAAACCCACAAAGAAACTCACGCACAAAAGCCCACCTGAGCGGCCAAGTGAGGAAAATACCCCGCTAAACTAACTAACTACATATTAGTTATTGTTTTCTTTTTATAATTATGGCAACCCAGATATGTTTCACTGCAGGGTACAGTTCTCATCTTCTCTTACAAGAGAGCTGAAAGGGTATAATGTACAAATTTCATACTGTGAATAGGTTTCTGTTTATATATAAGAGTAAGATATTAATAATAATAACAGTAATAATATGTCCCACTGTTGGGCACAGGTCTCCTCTATCAAGAGGCTTAGGCTTTAAACAGGCTGGCCTAATGCAGGCTGGTAGATCAGATATGTCTTTAGATTTCTTTCTAAGACATGTGGGTTTAGTCACCATATTTTTCTTCACCATTAGCCCAACCTACTCCTAAGATAAATATTACTTACTTGCTAGTAGCCGTGGCTCCACCTGCGTGGATATCGGTTATCGCAATGTAAAATTTTGTTGGGATATATGGATGGATGTTTGCTACTCTTTCACGTTAAAACTACTGAACGGATCTGGACGAAATTCGACATAGAGATAGATTAAAGTCTGGAATAGCGAATAGAATACTTTTTATCGCGATAACCAATATCTATGCAAGCAGAGCGGCGGACAACAGCTAGTTCTATCGTTTAAATAAGTATGTAAACACAATATTGCATATTCAAAGCAGCTATGAACTTTATTTAGCCTTGAGAAACGTTCTCCAATATCCATGTAATACCTATTTGAAAGCGAAGCATGGCAACCGAAATCATCAGCATCACAATTTATGCATATTAAATACCTAAGCTAGACTAAAGTAGGTGTATTGCTAGTGCATCGAGTGGGTAGACTGACGGACGGACACTGCCATTTCAACTAAGGTCAGGCGCATTCCTCTGTGGCGGATCTATAAATACAAAACATTATATTGATAAAGGTAGGGCAATATACAAAAGAGCAAAGCCCACTGGGGAAGGACCTACACCTTACTTCCTGGGGAAGGACCATAGGTATAGTATGTTTTACGTAGTATACGTATTGGTGTGACTTTTGATATTTGGAGATAAAGATTAATGAAAATTATAGAAGTGTAAACTTATCGATTCAGTACTCCCGACTTTTGATTTTTGTTTTATTACCTAGGCGGCAAACAAGCATAGGGCACGCCTGTTAGCAGAAACCGTAGCCTATGGATGCTTGCAATACCAGAGGTATACACTTGCGTGTTGCCGACCCAAAAATAAACACAACTTTCGCACTTGGGAACAAGCCCTGTATCGCGGAGGACTTTACAAACATACATTAACGGACACAATGTACACCCAGACTCAGGACAACCATTTATGGATCACATATTTTTTTTATGCCGTGTGGAGATCGAACCCATAACACGCCCCGCGTTGTAGTCAATGGCGAGTCACTTAAGCCACAGAACCAACCGTGCAGTCAAAGTCAGTTTGCCACCGAAGAAATATTAAAACAAAACATAGTATTGTTTAGAGATATAAAGTGTATTGTTTTGAATTGTATCACGATGTTGTACGTAAGGGAAGTATATCGTATCTTATTAGATACGATCTAAGTCACGGTCAGCTTAGATATATGAAGAAGCACATTATCGTTTTAGAGGTCTTGACTTGAATTTGAAGTAAAAACTTCTTTGGGCGCGTTGAGCAGTTTTTGGATAAACAAATGTCATGGAACTCGCATCATCGTCACCGAACGCTTTCCATATTCAAACTTTTTGGATGAACAAAAATCTTGGCTTTCCACATTCAAAAATAATAATCTAATAGCTCGACGATACAATTCACAAGTTACTTAGTTTTCACTTCTATAGGCAGTGCCCGAAGACTGCCCCGCATGTTTTTTTTTAAATTTAATCACGTGCATTGTAAGGCACTATTCAGTTAAGAGGAAGAAAGAAACTATCCACCAAAAAAGAAAAAATTAAGGAAGATGCATCTGCGTCTTGTATATTCTATAGATTTTCTTAGGCTGTGTATAAATTCGTTAATTATACAGGCCGAGTTCTGTCAAGGAAGCTCATTTTCATCTCGAAAATTAGCCGATTGGGAATATTATCGTGGCCGATTATGTACGCGAACTTAGGTATATGAAATTATTACTTCAAAACAATAAATAAAAAGCTTATTAACATTTAAAAAGTACATAAGTAACATCTATAAGTAGGTAGGTATAGATTTGACTTTTTTGGTATAGAGGTTAACATATTGATTCGATAACAATATTAATATAGGTTTCTGTATCGCATGTAACTTCACCAAAAAGGTTGTTTAAGTACTTATTTTTTAAAATAAATACTGGTTTAATAAGGCATTGACAGAAATATAAATATCCATTCCTTATTTGAATACGAAAACGAAAAGTATACAGAAATAATCCATTAGTAAGATTTACATAATAATTTGCTTTTGTGTTGGCGGTGTTGGTGCAAAAAAGGTTTTATTATGTGGAACCTTTACACACATACATATTATATATTCACGCTTTTTTCCTGGAGGGGTAGGTTGAGACTACAGATTTCCACTTACTACAGTTTTGACACAGTTTTTTCGCTCTAATTTATTTCTTATTTATTAAACTTCATACACAATATTTAGGTAGGCGGACTTAATGCCCGGGGTTATTATCTACCATTCAACCTTAGGGTGATGCAGAGACAAACAAAGTAGGTGCATACAAAAAGTTCGGGTGAATCAGATATTATTTAAAACTTTATACAATCAATTACATTAATATACTATTATAATAATATTATATGTATATCGTCGCTGTGGAGCGAAAACTCACTAACTAACATTTTTGGCAAAAATGAGTTGTTGATGCTAAGCTGTCTATAAACACCTTATCTATCATCTAAAAGTATATTTAGGGTATATTTTTGAATAACTACTAAGTTAATAGAAAACGAAAATTACCTAATTACCGATTCAATAAAAATAATCTACACGAAAATTGATTAAGCTACTTATGTAAATGTTGCGTTTATTCATTTAGATCGAATACATGATACTTATGAACGTCATAAAAACAAATGCCAGCATACTTTTTTCCTACGGCCAATTCGCTTTTTTCCTATAGCAATTTTAAGAAATATCCTATTTTCCCAATGATCAAGATAATCTCAAACTTTCTAAAGGATATGTGTTCTTCTTGCAATGTACAGGGAGATTTTTATATCACTTATGGCGGCATTTGTCCGTGTGGTGACGGATTAAGAATACAAATGTCACCACCCCGTTCTATCCCGAGGGTGTCGTAAGAGTCGACTAAGGGGCCAAGCAGACAATAACCACTGCAAAGAGGGAAAACTTGAAACAAAACCCTATACCAACACGTCTGGCCAGCGTGGTATAGTAGGCTAATATCCCTCCAGTTGTATGGAGGAGACCCGTGCCCAGCAGTGGGACGTTTATGGGTTGAGATGGTATGGCGGCAAGTTCTTAAGATTATTAAACCTTGAGAACTATGCTGATGTCTAAGAATAGCAAAATTGCATGAGAAAAACTACGGGAAAAATACATTATCAAGTACTTCTACTTTAAACGCGATTTTCCTTAGTTTTCGTAATGCAGTTGTGTGCTTCTTCGTCTACGGGGAAGTATGGATTAATATAGAACTACATTGTATTTTAATAGTATTGTTACTATTGATATTCCTATCCCTTTCTCTATCAAATGTTTACCCTTGGGTTTCTCTAAATTTTCCACCACTGAAAGGTTTGTAAATTCAAATTTAAGCTAAGCTTCCTATTTTATCGATCATCAGTATTTCTTTTATGTACATCAGAGAACTAAAGGCTTTAGGCAAAAGACTAAAATAGCAGTAGGAACGTAGATTTTTATGTGGATGAATATTTCATAAGAGGCGGCTCAAACTCAAACATAATTTGAATTATGTATTAGTACTTATACAAATCAGGTTAATGTTACGTCCGTTTTTAAGCATGTGATTCATAATTACAGTTAATAATTATGAAAATAATTATAGCTTTAGGATATTACGTTGCGTAGACATTCTTATATGGCTGCGTGGTAATTTGCCATTTACCACTGCGTACTGCGTGTGTCTGTGACAAAATCACGGATTATTACTTGGGTGGCAAACAAGCATACAGCTCTGTTATGTTATGACTACCTTGGTGGTCCAGTGGCCGCAGTATACGCCTGCTGTGCACGAGGTTGTGGGCTTGATTCCCACACAGGACAAAACTTTGAGTGACCCATAAAGTGTTGTTCTGAGTCTGGGTGTAATTTGTGTCCGTTAATTGTACGTTTGTAAAGTCCCCCGCGATACAGAGCTTGTTCTCTAGTGAGTTGTCGATCTGTCGGGAGATGTGTTTAAAAAAAAGAGTTTCCTTTAAAAAAAAAAGATGTTAAGTAGTTACCGTTGCCTATAGACGCTTGCAAATGCCAGAGGTATCACTTGCGTGTTGCCATTTTTTAGGGTTTCGTACCTAAAGAGTAAATCGAGACCCTATTACTAAGACTCCGCTGTCCGTCTTTCTGTCCGTCCGTTCGTCCGTCTGTTTTACACCTGGGCCTTAAGTTAGTACCTACCTGTCCCTGGTATAAAAAAGTTTCTATTAAAACGCATCCTTAAATGAGCGCTGGAGACATGCACTCACACAGGAACACAACTAGACCGCTGTGTATAGTTATTTGGCTGTGGTCTTCTGGGTCTTTCCCCTGACGGGTTTGCTCGCTCACTACGTACCTACTGCGTTTGTGAGACAAAAAAAAGTATGATCTACAAATGGTTGAGCCGAGTCTGAGTGTAATTTTTATCCGTTAATAATATGTTTGTAAAGTACCCCGCGACAATGGAATCGTTTCCTGCTTGTGAAGTGCAGAACTTTGTTTTCTTTTAAAAAGAATATTTTATATCTAGCGATTCTAGTATTCTCTGCAGCTATGTTCTGTAAAACATAACAAATAAGAAATTTGGTAAAATAAAAATCATAATAACGGACAAGTTAATTATAAAAAAAAACTTTCGCACACAGAAAACTGAAGTCAAAAATCTATATTTTTCCACCCCACTTATCACCTACAAAGAACGAATGCGTTTTCTCTTTTCCTTGGAAATCAAAATACGTGCATGGAGGCGCTCATAGCCAGGTGCACTCGCTGTTCGGTAAACGATCAGTGGGTTAAGCAACCAAGGGCGCGGTAACCCTAAAGATGGGTGACCGCATAGTGGTATTTCATCTGAGCGTCTCCGTGCTTCGGAGGGCACGTTAAAAGTCGGTCCCGACTGTTATTAGTCGTTAGATCACGACAGAGGCCTAAATATGGGCGATCTAAATAACTCTGTCACCAGGTTGGCCACTAACCAAACGATAAGAAGAAGAAAATACGTGCATAATCATATCTCTAACAAGAAGTAAAGTAGTAGAAAAAATAGTCTTAGTAACAGAAGTAAAACAAGTTAAATATTTTTGCTATTATGTAAGCGAGAACAGACTGAGAATCCGATCGTTGGACATAGTGAGTGAATGGCTCTGGACCATCACTTATAATAAAATTGGTTTTCATTGTATCGCGGCTATATATCGTACGCAAGCAAGAGCTTGTATGATTAAGAACGTATTTAACCGACTTCCAAAAAAGAGGAAGTTCTCAATTTGTGAATTGAAACTTCCTCAATATACACAAAAAATTTAGATATGTACATATCTACAGTTTTTGATGTATGTTCGGGTATAATTCCTCTGCATATGAACCTACTTTAATAATATTGGTGGTTCAGTTTTTCTCCAAGGTAATCCTATATTAATTTAATTGGTATTTGGCCATGGACTCCGAAGATACATTATTCACAATAAGTGAAAACTAACAAAAACAGTAAGTAACATTTCTAAACGATTCTAAGAACAACAAAAGAGTCCCAAAAGTGCCTAACTTGCTAAAGAAGGTTTTACTTAAAAAAATATATGCTTGTCACCTGTCTGTATAAAAATGACAATGTAAACGCGCACAAAAGATCAACGCTCGTTCGGTGGCGGATGCGTTGACGAGCCGCTCTGTTCGTGACTATCGTCTGTTACGATCGACCCACATACACACACAATGATGCCTGTGCCCACTCTATGAAATATTGCACATGTACCACACTGATGGACAACAGGAGGAGTCATGGACATACTTTATTAGTGTTTTATACATCTTAATATATATATTTCTTGTGTGCGTGTGTATGTGACTGAACTCCTCCTAGACGGGTGGACCGATTTTGATGAAATTTTGTGTGTGTGTTCGGGTAGGGCCCTGGATGGTTTAGATTCACAATTGGACCCGGTAGGTGGCGCTGCTGTCGGTATTTCAGCTTTTTCCGGCAGGACGACGTCTGCCAGGTCCACTAGTATGTATGTATATTTATGTGTTACATGCTAGACATTTTATTTAAACTAGATAATATGCAAGTACATGTAAAGAAATAAGTTAAGTTAAAATACATAGATAGGTAAATCTTTATTGTACACCAAGTTACGTACGTTTTAAAACAGCTATGTATCTTATCACTAAGAGCAATTTTTTACAGGTTTTCAAATCAGCACCATTTTCCAGTCCTATTTATTTTTATTTGGAATTGGTTCTCATGCACGGGTTACATTTTTGTTGGATATCTAAGCCTAAATCTAAAAAAAAAAGTACTCCAGATCTCTGCTATGGTTTTTAAGCGATATATCGGCGATAACGTGTTTTTCATTGTTTTGATAGCGCGGCCATGTTGTTTTACTCTTACAGCTCCTTAAATATAAACAATATTTTTACTAATTCAATCTGTTATTTACCTTAATTTCAGGTCTCTGCACTGCTTAGTTTTAAAAATCTCCGCGTAATGTTGACGCGGACGATCACGATCAAACCCTTATAACTGTTTACCATAACTTAAACCAATTTATGGTTTTTGGGAACCAATCATTTTTAAAATACGCAAAAAAGTGCATTTTTCTTTTGTTTTGTCAATGAGTTGAGATTTGCCTAATAGCATGTTAGTACGTTAATAGTATTGTAGAAAATGGAAGCAGTAACCGATACCAATGTACCTACGTAAATACTTACGACGCACGCTCCACTACTCTGTGACAATCTGTATGTTGTTAAGCTATTCGATACTCTGAAGGTTTTGTAAAGAACGGCGAGAAGGCGTGACCGTCTATGAACATTAGAAACTCGTATCGTTTTCCTTACTTATATTGTTGAGATTTTCTATCGGTAATAAAATGTTTACTTAATTTTGATCTAAACTCTGTAGTGAAACTATTGTAAATAAATATAAATTATTACTATGTTTCTTAACATAATCATACCCAATATATAATTGAAGAACGTTTGGCTAAAGAACTCTAAAAAATATTTTATATTACTATTTTATATTAGTTTTTTAAATTAAAAGCGTTGACAAAAATATACACATGACTATGCATGACGATAAGAAACCTATTGTCATGAAATTTAGATTTATGCATCTTTCAAATAGTTCGAATAAATACGCGGAAGTACTAGATCGAATCTATTTTTAATTGTCATAAGATACGATTGTCATTTCAGTGAACGTGTATCTCAAGAAAAAAAAAATTGGGTTCTGCATTGTTTATTGAATTTAATTTTGTTCTATAGGTCTTTTTGTTCTACATATACCTATCTATTATGTTAATTACGTAATGCAACCTAATTCAACAGAATTACCTTGCATGACGCAATTTATATACATTTTTCCAATAAACATATTGGATACACAAATTCCATACAATTCTGAATAATAGATAGGTGTTTATGAGTTGGTATTTTTATGAGACTAAGGTGACAAACAGGCATATATACTTACGGTAACAATCCTACTTTACCTTATACCTATATTTTATCTGTCTGTAAAGATGAAAACCTAAAATTACGGTTTTACCTTTAAGCCTATACAATCCTAAATAACTTTGTAACTATGACAAATCATTCACGATTTACAAATTGTAATATGTCAAATTATATCCGGACAATTGTTTTATTTTTTGTGCCTATTACTATAACTAAACAGTGTTATTTCCAGGTTTATATTTAGGTATAATCTGGTAACTGAAACATTGTGTGATTCTTAGCTAGTTGTTCAATGTTCAGGGTAATTTTTCTTAATTTATAAAAGTACTTGTACATATAAACATTTTTTTTTCTTATTTTTTACCCTTCTGAAGTAGCAATAGTTATAATAGAAACTCTTGCAGTAGTTGTATTCTTTGAACATTCAAATATTATTCTTATTGGAGTATTTTTTGTATACTACTTGAGTGGCAACCAGCATAAGGCCCACCTGATATTAAGCAGTAACCGTAGCCTATGGACGCTTGCAATACCAGAGGTATCACTTGCGTGTTGTCAACCCATTTTTGACACTAAAGCTTTAAGATTGAAGTAACCCTGGGATAGGAATACGTTTTTTTCAAAACGTATCCTATAAACGCTGGAGACCTGTACTCACACACAGGAACACAACTTTACCGCTGTGTGTAATTATTTGGCTGTGGTCTTCTGTAGAATAACAATGTAATGTAGAGTCTTCAAAGAATAGAATAGTAAAACGTAAAGTGAAACGTACACATCCAACACATTTTTACCTTGATAATTGAGATATAACGAGATATTCTGAGTGTTCACAGAATGCTTTGCGTGACTCGTTCTGCAGCGTGGTATCTGATAATATTATGTTTATTATTTCATCACGTTTCCGATTCTAATGTCTCAATAATTGTGACTCATTTAACTATCATTTTTGTAAGTTTTTTACTACTGTAATATAGCTATTATGGTTATAATTTCTAGAAGAAAATGTATATATAAATAGTTTGCATAACATATAATTGCGTAATTATTTAGTTGTACTTCTAGCGTGTGTACATCTTTGTTTGTATGAGTACTAAAGACTGAGGGCTCATCATGACGTGTGTTAAAATATTTTATTTTATTTATTAGAGACAAATAAACAGTTACACATTATAAATGGACTTAATAGTATGCAGGTAAACAAGCATACGGCCCGCCTGATGTTAAGCGGTTACCGTAGAGAGCTTAGGATGTAGTATCCCTGCTCAAAAAATTCATTAAAATTACATGTAGGTAGGTACTTATATTTTTTGTAAAAAGCAGTGGTGGCCGAACGAGAAAGTAACCGACACGCAAGAGGTTCGATCCCGGGTGGCAGTACCAATGTGAATTTCACTTTGAAGAGTTTATATTTTATGTACTAATTAAATGATTCAGTTTCAGATCAAATGATGCAGAACCGATGGCCGTTGGGGCAGAAAGGTTCTAGAGTGGTAACAACGAACTGGAAGACGCAGCGTGGGCTGACCAACAACAAGGTGGACCGACGACCTAGTAAAGGTCGCGGGCAACCGATGGACAAGGTCAGCTCAGGACCGAACGATGTGAAAAACCTTGGGCTAGGCCTATGTCCAGCAGTGGACGTCTTATGGCTGTGATGAGATGCGATTCGCCATTAGCTAACGGTGAAGAAAATCATCGCGAGGAAACCCACATGTCTTAGAAGTAACTCTAAAGATATGTTAGCTTCACCAACCCGCATTAGGCCAGCGTGTGTTGAAATGAGGCCTAAACCCTCTCTCTTGATAGACAACAGAAAACCCGTGCCCAGTAGTGGTACATAATATGGGTTGCTATTATTATCTGTATTAAAATCCTATACAAGATTGCCATCATCCTTACTAATATTATAAATGTGAAAGTTTGTAAGAATGGATGGATGGATGGATGTTTGTTACTCTTTCACGTAAAACTACTGAACGGATCTGGATGAAATTTGGCACAGAGATAGATTATGGTCTGGAATAACACATAGGCATCGCTTTTTGCAGCGATAACCGACATCCACGTGGGCGGAGCCGCGGGCAACAGCTAGTCACATATATATTATCAATACTATTACTACAACCTACTTGTTATAGATAACCGATACCATAGACCTAATACATCCTCTAAAGTGACACGATCATCGCCCCACTACCACAAAGTACCTCTAAGCACCGCTTTTCACATAGCCGCAAGAAAATATTATATAAAAATAGCTATTTAAGTCCCATCGTGGACGGGGCTATAATTTTACACGCAGAGCTACGTAACATCCGCTGTGTAGTCCGCTAAGTAAAACTAAAGTATTTTGTTCGGTATATCTATCTTACTACTATTAGAAATGAGAAAGTTTGGATGGATGTTTATTACTCAAATACACCAGACCGTCTCAACGGATCTTCATTAATTTTACATAGATTTATAATTTAAAGCCTGAAATAGTAATAACATAGGCATTTCGGAAAAAAAGATCAGTTTCCGTGGGATAGATTTGTTTTTGTTTTCTTAGTGTGATACAGAAAACGTAATACAGGACGGAATTCAAATTTAACTCAGATGAAACGGAAAGAGCTAGTTCTTATTTTCGTTTTTTAGAGGAAAACTCTCGCTCTAAGTAACCAGCCCTTTGCTGCAGGGGACTTTACAAACATAAAATGAACAGACTTAAAGTATACCTAGACTCGGGAGAATCATTTGTAAATCACATTTTTTTTGTCCCGTGGGAAATCGAACCCACAACACATTCAGTAAATGGCGAGTTAACCACGAACCGTGCAGTCTATATTTGAAAGTTATATTTGATGATAAATTGAGTAAATAATGTATCTGTCGAGGGGCTCGTAGCTAAGTGTAAGCGGTGCGGATCGACAATCTTCAAAGTTAAGCAAGCTTGCCGCGGTCGGTACGTAGATGGGTGACCATCTTCTAAATCCACAGCAAGACCCCTCCGTGCCACGGAAAACACGTAAAGCCGTTGGTCTTGCGTCCGTCTCTCCGGTCGTGTCGGATTGCCATCCCATCGGACAATGAGAGTGAAGGAATAGTGAGTGCACTTGTGTTTGCGTACACACTTGCGTGCACTATAATTACAAAAAAAAAATACGAATTAAGCCTATAATTGTCAACTATTACAAATGTACAAGTCCTTTATTATGTAATTTGTGGAGATACATAAACTATTATTATTATCATCACTTTATTATTTTATTACTAGCTTCCGCCCGCGCCTTCGCCCGCGCGTATAATACCTCGGGAACAGAGTTTTTTCCGGGATAAAAGTAGCTTTCGTGTTATTCCAGACTATAATCTACCTCTATGCCAAATTTAATCCAGATCCGTTTAGTAGTTTTGCGTGAAAGAGTAACAAACACAAACATTCTTACAAACTTTCGCGTTTATAATATTAGTAGGATATGTCCTGCTCAGTTAGCTAATCTCCGTTGAGATTGGCCGCCGAGACCGATATCGGTCTGAACGACTATTAAGCGGCTTTCAGACTACGCTATAATATAATAGCATATAGTATAATAATATAGCTCATAGCACAACAATATCGCGCACCATAGATTGTTATGGACACGTTCACACTGGTACTATATATTATTGACTTACTATGTGATGGTCTTTCTTCGCATATAGCACAATAGTATAGCGTAGTTTGAAATCAGCTTTAATGTATTTGTAATGTTGTGTATAGTTTAGGTATTTGTTTACATAATTGGTACATTACGGTAATGTTGAGAAGATATAACAATGCGAAAGTAAATCTTACGTCGTTTGTTTTTGATTGAGTGGTAACATATTTTCTGTAAGGTATTTGACAATACATTTACCTATGTGAATATACATTTTTATATAATACTAATTACACGCCATTCTCACATTGAAGAAAGCACAATGAATATATTTTTATGAGGTTTTGTAAGGTTAAACAATTACACTCATTTATTAACCATAGCAAATCTTCTGAAAATATAATTAGTTTTATCTGAAAAATATTTTTGATTGTTTTTTAAAAACAACTACCGCACATGGGACCAACCTTTTTTTCATTCAATCAGCCTATCGCAGTCCACCGCTAGACGCGGGCCTCTCTCAACACGCGCCATAGCACATGGTCCTCCGCCTTCCGAGTACCTTTACAAACATATAATTAACGGACACAAAGTACACTCAGACTTGGGGCAACCATTTATGGATCACACAATTTTTGTCCCATCCGGGATCGACCCCGCGGAGTGGTAAATGACCAGGTAACACTTTTAAAAGCCAATGAACCAACCAACCAACTTATCGATTCTTATAGAGCGACTCTGGTACCTTATCTCCTCCTTTACATATTGGTCATTTTTCGTGCTCAAAAAGTATGGGTTGTGGTGCGAGTAACCCTGGTATACTAAAACGTTTTTTAATAATTCAAAGTTTGTAACATGTACAATTACTAACAACTGCATCTTAACTTTTAATTCCATAAGGAGAGAGCCTGGAGATTTGTAACACAGGTTTCGGACCCAGTACAAACTCCAGCTCTTGCTAAGGTCGAAGATTATGTGGTACCTAGTTTATTTAATGGTAAATTACAAACCAATGTTCCTTAACGAGAGAAATAAAAAATATTATTACATTATCCTAACTAATATTATAAATGTGAAAGTTTGTGAATATGGATGGATGGATGAATGGATGGATGGATGTTTGTTACTCTTTCACGTAAAAACTTCTGAACGGATCTGTATGAAATTTGGCACAGAGATAGATTATGGTCTGGAATAACACAGAGGCTACTTTTTACAGCGATAACCGACATCCACGCGGGCGGCACCGTGGGCAACAGCTAGTTATTAATAAAAATGCATCGCTAAATGATCATGTCACCATGTTATCCCTATTATTGTGACTTTACCACCATAAGTTTCTTTCAGCGGTTATCATTACTAAAAATAAATAAATCTTAATACTTACAATATCGCCTTGTAAAACACTATAACTAAAATATAAATTATCATAATTTTTCGGCTCTAGTATCAAAGTTTCGTCATTCATAGGTATATTAGCACCTGAGTGACGTAGCTGGAGTGAGTCACAACTACACAAGAGAACAAGTCACAACTTGTCACAGAATGATCTCCATCGATGTAGGACACACGTAAATAATAGGGTCTCATTAAAAAGAAAATGTTTTTATTTGACAAATGAGTCAAATGACACTCATAATATCTGATCCCAAAATAGAGAGAGCCTGTACCTACTATGACACAAAGATAACTGCACTTCTAGACAAGTGGCATAAACGGAAATCGGATCGAATAGAATAGAAAATTAGCGTATAGGAGTTTATTACATTTTATAGTATACTAATGTCAAATCCCATACGTTCTATTCGATTCGATTCGATTACCGTTTATGTCACTTGTCTAGAGAAGCTGGTGAGATACTTATTCTTATATATAAAAAGTAAATGCAACTTTTCGTTGTAATTGAAACGTCCTCCTAAACGGCTCGGCTGATTTTAATGAAATTTTGTGTGTGTGTTCGGGTAGGGCCCCGATGGTTTAGATTCACAGTTGGACCCGATAGGTGGCGCTGCTGTCGGTATAACAGCTTTTCCGGGTAGGACGACGGCGACGTCTGCCAGGTTCGCTAGTAGATTTATAAATGTGTTAATCTTCGTTAAATCTTTAAAAAACACAACTCCCGCACTAGGGAATAACCCCTGTGCGACTTCACTCATATAGAATTCACGGATACAAATTAAACTACCAGACTCGTAACAAACATAATAATATGTATATGAATCACACAAAGGTTTCTCCCGTGTGGGAATCGAACCTACGGCCTCTGGTGTAGCAGTCAGGGTCACTAACACACCACACCACTACACCAGCAAGACAGTCAAATACATTCATTATAGATAAACTATACAGTGTACTGTATAGTTTATCTATAATGAATGTATTTGACTATAGTACTACTGCTATAGTACTACTGTAGATAAATCAGTATGGTGTGTACACCATACTGATTTATCTACATACATATATTGATTAGTGGACTGACTACGCTTTTCTCTTACAAGTTACGTCACAGTTAAACTAGTCATTATATATTTGTTAATAAAAAGAGATTGATAAATAGTAGGTACTATTGTGATTGATTAATACATAATATAACTATGACCATACGGTGTGTTAGCGCAACAAAAGACATCAACGCCCAACGGCTTAACTCAACAATCGAAATAAAGTATCGATACGTCAAATTGTGACACTCGTATATTGTCAGTACCTACTCAATCGATTTCATCAGCGTTTCACCACATATCGATATGGGATATTTCATAGAATTGTGACGATAATCGATTTGTTATCGGTAGAAAGTTCACGTTCAATCGTCAGATCACGTTCAATACAATTCGCTATGAAATTTTATCATCCACCATTAGGTAGGTACTCAGATACTAGTTTTGAAAGGTCTTTGTTCAGATCAAGAGCAATACAACCAGTTTTACTCGGTTGGGGGCCCGCCGTGCATCTGTCTGCAGTTCCGGGTTCGACCCCCGACCTGAACAATTTAAATGCTATCTACTGTATGCCTTTTATACGAAAATATTTACTCGTATATACATTCTTAATTAAATAGACTGTGTAATGCAACTGTTCAAATATTTGTTGAATGAGACTCAGTTTGTTTACTATTAAATTACTATGTGATATGCGTGTAAAACTTATAAAACTTTTCAAAACTCATAAAGAATCATTGGTATGAAAATCGTCATAGTAAATAGGTTTGTTATTGCGAAGTCACATCGTTTTCAACAGTTGCCATGCAACAAGATATCTGCAAGGAACCGCTGAGGTTGCGAAACGGGCGGGCCGCGGCGCGAAGGTGAAGGAGCCGCGCCAGTCGCCATCGCGAGAGAGTGGCGGGCGCACGAACGTTTGCCTGCGTGTGCGCGACCCGCGACACACAGCCCTGCGCTACACCAAGCCGCGCGCGCAATTTGTGCACACCCTGCACCGACGACATCTACCGAATTACCCACATTACAGTGATATTGTGAATGAAACTTTTGTGTTAGTGTTTGTGTTCGACTGTTCACTACGGATTTCCAGTGAGTGCCGACGGAGATTGTGAGAATTTTTCTCGTTATTTGACACACATATGACGTGAATAACGGTGCGGGGATCCGACGCTCGATCGACTCGCTAAAATCGAATAAGTGTTAGTGTATCTTAAAAGCAGTGTGCCGGAATTTTAACGGACTTGTCTAAGCAGAGGTAAGAACGGATGTTTACAGTTATGCTTATTGTATAACTTTAACGGTGGCGGAGAAAGCTAACTTATAAGAATCATGTTCCTTAGAAAATTAAAAATATTTTTTAGTTAATCATTAGGCATTCAGTTTAAAAATCACAGATGATGGAAAGTTTTCTCATAAAAATATATAAATCATCGATTGGATGTTTCCTTTCTATTAATTTAAACATCAAACGAATTTTAAATTTTGACGGAATAAAAATAAAATATGCATAATAATAATGAGAACAAGTTTCTATAGAACACAACTCACACTCAAGTAAAAAGTAAGAAATTATAAATTCTAAAACATTCATGTTTCAAAGAAGACGTTTATGAATATTCAAATGTAATGTTTAGACTTTTTGAAGTCGCTAACGAAAATGTGAGGGAAACCTTGTGAGGAGTGTGTTTGCGTCCAGAATAAACAATCAGACAATGGCTCGCGGGTGAAAAGGTCCCTGACTCATCTTACGTGCGATACTGTGTCAGAGACTTCTGTTTAGAATAAATTTACCTTCGGAACGAGTTTGGCATTGCTCTTTATTAAACAGTGGTCGAAAACTGATTTGGTTTCAATATCGTATGTATGTTTAATTGTTATTCTTTGCATTGAATTTTAAGCGCAATTTTCACACGTAACTACATCTTTTTGAAAGTAAAAAAAATATTAGATTTGTTTCATAATCTTTTATTATTAACATTGTTTCGTAATAATTAGTCATTTACTAAGTTTGGACATCCATTGTTATATACATTAAAATCAAAATTATTTCTAAATACATATCATCATTATTATATAAATAAAAAGACCGCCAAAGCACAAACCATGACTTTAAAGTAGGTTAGTAAAACAAGATCACTCATTACCTTAATATGACATTCTTTCTATTTTTATTACTGTATGACCAAAACTTGCAGTTAGTGCGCAATATTGCTGTGGTAATGACGACATCGGAATCACGAAACGAGTTGCAAGAGTATTACTACTTATCGCTAAGATCACTTATCTTAAAGCGACGAGTACATCAATATTTACGTGTACCAAAACACCACAATATGAGAATTATTTATTACTTTTGTTTCTATCATAGAATGCAATAAAAACTATGTTTCATGTTTTAAATGTAGAACGATGGTTGTTGTAAATTATAGAAACTCATTCAACCATTAAGATATATGGCGGTACAGAACTTTCTAAAGACATATTTGCTAACGTTTATGTACGTACGGCTTTATTTTTATGTACCGACTATTGTAAGATTTGATTATCGTTTTGAAATTCTGCATTTTATTGATTATTTTATAAGCGATTGGAAAATCACTAGGTTTTATTAAAATGCGGCCACGCTTGCTATTTAGTTAGATAACAATGAATTTAGAAGCTAAACTTTTTAGAGAAGAGGTCTAAGGCGTAGCGAAAGTCCCATCAAAATCCGTCTAGTTGTTTTAAAACCCTAACCAAATATAAATATAAGCAGACGACGTGGGTGTCACTTTATACAATTTTAGATATTTCGTGCAAAGAAAGCCTCAAGAACACTTTTTATTTGAATTACTTTTTCAATTTCCATATTATACGTTCTATCTCTATAAAAAATAACGTAGAACATTTCTTATCTGTGTCTATAAACAAGCGACACTATCATAACAAGGGGTGCATGTTTATGAAAGTGCAAACATAGGATGGTTGTAAAAGCTCCCAACCTCTGATAAGCCTTCGTGCCTTCAACATAATTTTGAGCTTCTCCGACCTTGGTCTTTGGATTCATATTTTTTATTTCTTTCTTTGAAGCGTTATACGTATGGATTAGATATGTATATTATGTAGGTATTATTATTTTTGGATTAATGGTACGAGAAATATACTAACTTAAAGCCACTGACGGTTGAAATATAACTTTTTATGTGACTATTACCAACACTTTTTGGTATAATATTTTTTATGCTACAAAATTTGACCCCTAAAAGTTGCACGATGAGTAAACTCAAGGGCATTTACGTATTTATATAGCACTAAGCCAATAATAACATCTTCTATGCAGAACAAGTTTTACCACTTATGATATTTAATATTTTTAATTAAAATCTTTTTATGTTTCATAAAATAGCCTCGCGATTTATTTCAACGAATGTAACCTTTTAACTTAAGATCGCGAAAAGGTCAAGAACATCCGTCTATAACATTTTAACAAGACCACTTTAAAATGCCAAATGTTGGTACGTATCTACTTATAATAAGGTATAAACATTGCATTTATTTTGCAGGATATAAAATTTGATTAATAAATAACGTGAACAAATCGCGAAGGATCATATAAAATTAAAACAGTTTCGTTCCGAAACCTGTCGAATTTCGATTTAGACCGGTTTAAACCAGATTTAGTTTGTTTTGAAATTATTGCTAAAATGTATCTTTAAAAGGTTATTTGGAAGCTATTTTATATGTGTAACGCATTAGCATAAAAAAACATGAAACTAAATTTGAAAAATAAACCTATACAAAGTATAATACTGGCTTTATAAACTGACTTTATACCTTTGTTTATTATATGTATGAATAACGTATCAAATAAGCATACAGATAAGAAGTTACCATAGCATATAGACACTTGCAATAACCGAGGCATTTGACACGTTCATTATTAATTGATCGTGTTTTTTTTAATCGTTTAGATTTGCGTACTCCACCTTTATATTCATTTTGACTGTGGAAAATTGATGTTTTCCAAACGCGGATATTTTGCTTTGAGAACCATCCACTACGAATTGACATTTTACACTTATCTTTTATTAAGATCTTACTGATCTAAATAAATCTTAAATATCATTGAGCATATTAATATGGGTCAGTAAATATAGTCCGCATTACTGTTAATTATCGCAATAAAAATATCCTATGACCTTTCCTGGGATACCTTCTTTGTGTTTGCCAAATTTAATTCAGATTCGTTCAGTCATTTAATCATAAAAAAGCAACAGACAAGCAAGTTCTTTTGCATTTATAATTATAAGCAGGATTAATGTCTATTAAATATCCTCATATAACATGCCTTGCATGATTACTGAACAATTTTTTCCATCATTAGCCACATTAACTCCAGTAGCATGTTCACCGTTCTACATATCCGTATGTCACACTGTATTAGTTTCCGTTTCCTCCATTTCGCTATTGTTATATCAACGCAATTTATTTTGTTAAAGAGGTAAATTATTGGCTCTCGTTATATGAAATGATGTATTGCTTCGAACAATGCGAACGATAGTTTTGTTCCAGTTCTCTTTGACTTAGTTTATTTGCATGTTTGACGTTAAATCTGTATCTATTCTTGCATAAAGACTTTGTTTGAATGCGCTTATCTCTGAAACTACTAGTCGAATTTGAAAATTTATTCCTGCATTTGATAGACTAATTTATCAAGGAAGGTTTTAGGTTATTAACATCACGCTAGCGTTCAAGGGGAGCATGGCAGTAACAATAAATGTGACTTAGGATGACATCCAAATTCAAATGGTGAATTGGTGTTTTCGAATCGATTTATTTTTGCGTGTGATGCTTAACGATTGAGTGACACTTTATTTCGCATGTTTGTATAGGTATTGACGTTATTTTGCTAAAAGAAAAACAACTGTATTAATTATACATAAAGATTATTTTGTTTTGGCCTTTATATTTTTGCGTTTTTAAGAAACATTTTTCTATCCTTGGGAATGCCTCATTACGATATGGATTAAGTCGATAATGCTTCAGCCTCAGGTATTGTAAGCGTCCATAAGACTGCACGGTTAGTTCAGTGGCTTGAGTGGTTACCTCGTCATTTCCTACGTGTGTGGGTTCACGGCGTGTTGTGGGTTCTATCTTCGCACGGGAAAAAAAATGTGTGATCCATAAATTGTTATCCCGAGTCTGGGTGTACTTTGTCTCCGTTAGTGTATGTTTGTTAAGTTCCTCACGACACATGGCGTGAGTCCTAGTGCGGGAGTTGTCTTTCAAAAATTAAAAATATGCTCAGATACTGCTTACCAACAAGTATGCTTGTTTGTCATCTTTAAGTATAAAAACGGCGCAACACATTAACTATATTCATTATGTCACAACTCATATTGAAACTGTTTAGTATGGTGACGTTTTTTGATATTATGTCGTTCGGAGTGAAAGAAGTTTTATAAAACATCAGCAACCAATCAAGTTGAATTCTGTTGGGGAAAGTAGACACTGGCTGGCAAATTACTTGTTATTTCGATAAGTCTTATGTAATCGTAAACGATGTTTCTTTTTATATTTTTATTTTGTAATCCATGGAATATTTTTTTTTGTAAAATAAGTCTCGAACAAGTTTATACCATAGGACTTTACATTGGTATCTAACTACATTTCATGTGGATCACAATTTTTGTATTGTATGGATCGATCCTACAACACGCCGCGCTGTGGTAAGAGAAATTGTTCTTTGGGACTTGTGGTCTAGTGGTTAAGTTGATCACCGCCACTTACACCGCGCCGAGTGTTGTGGGTTCGATTCCTACTCGGGACAAAGCGTGTGATCCATAAATGTTTGTTTCTAGTCTGGGTGTATTTTGTTTCTGTAAATAGTAGGTACCTATATATTTTTGAAGTACCCAGACACAGGGCTTGTTGACAAATGCGGGAATTGTCATTAAAAAAATGCTGATGTCCACTTTTGTTTTAAACCGACTTAGCTCATTTTTATATTATACTATTTATAAATTACTTAGAATAAAACCTATTTACCTACATGATCAAAGAAAAAGAAAAAGCTCATCAACTAAAAAATCCTTATCTCATGAATTATTACTGGCTGACACGAGATAGAGCGTTAAATATTTGCTCTTATTACATATGTATGGTATATATGTGTCTACAAATAGTCTGTCGGTTCTTGGAAGTTGGAAACTGTACCAACTTGAAAAAAAAGCAAATAAATTTGAACACAAGATTATGATTGAAAAAAGAATGACAAAAATGCATAGAGGGACATATCTACCGATTGTCTTTGATAGTAATAATGTACTTAGTCGTAATACTTATATTTTGTTTTTAGACCGCGGTATAGAGTATAAGTTTTATCGAAGTTATTTTTCATTACAACATTTTTTTTTTATACTTTCAGAAAAATGTTATCAATAGTCATATAGGTAATGTAATATCGGACATCCACCCGGGTGCACTAATGATTACATTTCTAAATATCACTTAGAAAAAAAATGCCCTGTATAGCACATGGTCTTATGAATTCAAACAAGCAATAAAAGATATTGTTCAAGTATTACCAAATATAAAAATAAATAAGTAATATTGGGTTGTCATTAAAATAAATTTAAATAATTGCAAAACTGGTTGAAAGTTTTTTCTTTTGTTTTATTTTATTTTTGATATCAAAACTTCTTTTGTATGAAGTATAATTTTATTATATCAATAAAAGCTAAGTGTCTGGTTTGATGCTCGTATCTATCTAGAACGTTGGTTATACAAGGCGGTCCGGTCAGCCGCCCACTGAGCATAAGGGCAGTGTAAATGGCACAAGGCAACTTTTCATTGTTTTGCATTTTCTTGTCACGTTGTGTGTGTGGAGGTTTTATAGCCAATGCGGCAACGGTTGTGCTTTCGTTTTATTTTAATTAGATCTTGCCCGCGGCTCCACTCGCGTGGTTGTCAGTTATCGTAACAAAAAGTACCCTTGTACTTCCCTAAGATACTATCCGTTTAGGCATCAAAATACAACGGACAAAAGATATTATCGCGCTTAAATTTATTAGTGTGTAAAACGTTTTAACGCTGCGTTCCAATTTTGAATTTTATTTTTTTCTTTGTGTTATTTAATATGTGCCATAATTATTACTGAATCGTGAAGACTTGATGCTATTATTGAATTAAGTGCCCGTGAAAAATGTGCGCTGCAAAATGCCTGTGATGCACATAATCTTCCGTTATCGTGATCATCTCAAATTAAATGATATCATAAATCAACCGAGACCCACTTTTCGACCCAATTAAAGAACGCTACAGTAAACAGAATGAGTAATATCGACTATTATCGACGTCCACTTAGCACAGTCAAGGTCTTGAGACAACAGGACCTGACAAGTCGTGAGCTCTATAAAAGTTTGAAATCCGTTCAGCGCGGGCAGCGGCCGTCGTGCCGACCTCGTCACAACCTCGCCAACACCGCATTCACCGCTCCCATTGGCGCGAATGCAGCAATCGCCTCCAAATATAGATTTTTTTATATTCCGTGTCACGATAGTTTCGGCACTACTTTTTAAATATCGAATAAAATGAAACGGGTTATAAGTAGTGCAATGCGAATCTTAAATTGCTTTTCGATGGAACAAATGGCTTGATTGTTTCGGTTATCTCAAACGTTCCGTTTTTAAATTTTGAATTTAAATTAAGTATTATTGTTAAAATAATGTTAATCCTAAACTGGCTTTTAAATTAGTCGTTTGTGAAATAAGTGGGGATCTTTACAGGTTATGTATAAGCTTTGCAACTGTAAAAACTTCATTTTTCCTTATCTTAATATTGCTTAAATGTTAAACAATACTTAAAATTTACGAAGATTTGGATGTAACACTTACATCATTAAAGACTCAAGTTCACAGATAATATTAAACTTATAAATACAGAGCTGCTAAGTTGTCATTGTCTTTATAATAGTTAAAATATACTCTCCATTGTTTAGTTTGACAAAGGCCCTAAACATGTGAATTACCTTGAGGTTGTCTGCTATCAACTCAATTACATCGAATCGTTATAATAAATGAACAGTTTTAATGTCAAGCCACTTAGCGTTGGTAAGCAAGGCTTCATAATAGATTAAGACAGATGAATTTTATACTTCATTCACTTATGGCTTTGATATAACTTAGATTACAATGATATCGCACTAGCTCGCGTAAACTGTTGTCGTCAACAGTAGCTATATTTCATATATCACTATCACTTTCTGTATCATTATATTCCGTATTATCTATCGCATTCATTCTTGAAATTTATAATCAAAATACGCACAGAAACATGGAAACAAAACTGAACGCCGCGCGCCGCTCAGTATAAAGCTTTTTTTATAATTTTCTTTGTAGTTGTTAGATTATGATAATGATTAATATAAGTAATATAATATCCATACTAATATAAAAAAGCTACGTGTTTATATCTGGGACTACAGTCAGATTCAAAAAATTATTTGTGCATTTGATAGTCCAGTTTTTGAGGAAAGTATAGGCCTTAACATTACGCTACAGCCCAAGGGGAGCCACAGGATAGATCCAATTTTAGCGCTGGTTAAACCACGAGGATCATCGGACATCTAGTCAATATATAAAAACCATAACCAGTTATAGTTACCTACCTAATGTCTTTTCATTATGATGTTTACTAAAAAGGATGCTACAAACAAATAGCATTAATACATATTCGTATATAATTTTATCTTGACCAGAGGGAAATAAAAAGGGTTTTGTAGCCGTTCATAAGGAAAATCCTGCACAGTCATCGTAGTCTTTTTCTTTGTGCATCATGGAAAGTACCTTCTTTCATTGTTTTCATTATTTTATTATTATTATTGTATTTTACTATTGTGTTTTTACAAATATATAATCATGTCATCTTTATTTGTTAATAAATATGTATCTACTATATATTTAAATTTGTATTTTTATGTACAGTTTCGAAATCGCACTTAGCGATAAGGCCGCCCATTGTACCTTGTTTTTATTCTCTGTGTACTTTATTTAAAATGTTGAAATATTTGGTGTACAATAAAGAATTTATCTATTTATCAATCTTTAATACTTAAGTAGTACTTATCACCCACGGCTTAGCCATATTCATAGAAAATAAACAAATACTTGAGGAATAATGAATAAAAGCAGTTGGTTAATTTTAAAGTTTATTTATTGGTGAGTAAGATATGGCCTAAAAGAATCGTCATCCATGTCTTTTTTAATACCCAATTTTTCTTGTATAATAACGCTTCTGTTGAAGAAGTAAAAATATAAATATTATTATGTATATCACTTATTACACAAGATTTTCTTACTTCTTAAGAGTATAAAGACGTTAGATTTTGTCTTCAGAGAAGGTTGAATCGACCAACCAAATTTAGCAGCAATAAGCATGTTAAAGTAAGTAAATTTGGCCTAGTTTTTTTCAATTTTACATAAAACATGTAAACAGATTAGAACTAGAATCTTGGTTACTTAAATATTAAAGCAATGTGGAAAAAGATGAGCCCGGTGCAGGACTCGAACCTGCGCCTCTCGGGTTTCGGCCCAGCGCACTACCAACTGTGCCACCCGAGCTCCTACTCCAGAGTTCGATTTTGTCCACCTCTTGTTTACGTCTTGGAGTGACGTCAGTTGCTCCCGGCTCATCTTTTCCCACATTTCTTTAATATTTAAGTATATTTGAGCTGATTGCATAGAAAAAATGCTAAAAATATTTAATAGAATCTTGGTTGTTGGAATTGGTAATCGCTGTGGGTGTATAATTATTTATCAGAATAATTTTACTACTAAGCTAACTAAGCTAGCTTTATTAAGCCTTGGACTATCTGGTCGCTTAGTTATCTGTCTGGCTTTCTTGCCTTCCATACTTTTTTAAGCAATTTAAATATAAAAAGTAGCCAGCCAGTTTCAGCTTAATTTGAATTTAGAATGCAAGTTCAAAATGTATTCGCTAATAACAACAACAATGTTGTCCGAAACAATGTTTTTAGTAATGAAAATATAATGTATTGGAATTCTTTTTAGATAAGCAGACAAAGACTAAAATCTAATTCATTTTACAAATTGTAAGAGAAATTAGATTTTAGTAATACATATAAATTCCGATTTTATTTACTTAGGTGTGGCGGATTCTCGTTTTTTATACTTATTAAACATTTTATTGGATATCTCTTTTGCTTGTTGTACGGTGCGACCAACTTCTTTTTTCACCTGAAAAATAAGAAGCAAAAGTCTATATTTTAAGTGGTAAAATTAAAGTAGTAGGTGATATTTATGAAAAATTGATTCTTGTAATCAGACTTTATTTTATAGAACATAGGGGTCGCCCGCGACTTCTCCCGCGTGGTAATTTGAAATATTTTCCTCGATTTTGCAACATATCTCACTCCTGCTTGGCTCCTATTGATCATAGCGTGATGTTATCTAGCCTATAGCCTTCCTGGATAAATGCACTATTCAACAAAAAAAGTATAAATATAATATAAACAAGCGATTAGTGAATAATATTGAATTAATGAGAATTTTAAGATGATTATAATACTATAAAGTATAGTAAAATGTATAATTATTGCGAGGTTACGAAACTTCTTGCGTGAGGCGCAATTTAGCTATAATTCTGTTTTCAAATAATCTAATTACGTGGTACCATTACTTACATCACTATTGTGAATAAGTGAATTATAAACGAAATCAATGGTAAAAATTATTCGTAATTTAATATCTCAATAAGAGCAGCTTAAATTGCCTTTCCTTTGTCTTATAGAACAATGGAATTAATACTTGTCAGAAACAGACAGGGAGTGATTCAAGTTGGAATTTTCTGTTAGATTGCGTATTACCGGTCATGACGATGGGGTCCATATAAAATTCACACGATCAATCACTTTCTTGGCTCTCTCTTACTTGGTTAGAGTTTTCTAGAGAAAACAGCACAATTACTTTAGTAGATATATGATTGTTAACTTTAATAATTTTAATTAAATTTTAATTGTTATGTTTAAACGGTTTCGGTGGTACCTATTAAGCAGTTAAGACTTAGTCATTAGGAAAAGCCGACTGAACGTTTAAGCAGTTTTGTGCAAATCCTAGTTGTAAAAAACGCGAAATGTCACTGTGTCAATTAATGTAATTTTCTTTTTATTTTCAAATGTCCTGATCGGCAATTGTACTTATTATTTGATTTATTATTTTTGAAGATATATTTAATTTTTAGTGTTTCGGAGTGGAATACACTCTGTCGAGAAAAAAAAATCTAATCTTGAACCGTCGTTACATCGCATATCAAATTTTAGTATCATCATCATCATCGTCTCAGCCTATCGTAGTCCACTGTTGGACTACCTCCCTAACTGTACGGCACTCGACACGGACTGCGGCAAAATTTTAGTACAGCTTTTTGTATTATTGTCAAGAACTTTAATTTATTCTTTGACATTAGCTTTTAGAAAGGTAATGCTCCCATTTCCAAATTTCTTGTTCATGAGTTGCATTTATCAACAAAGTATACTAACCTTTGATTTAAACCATAAATATTTATCACTCATAGTCTGATAATATTTACTCCACCACTGGCCCCACTTTTTAGTCTTAGCTCTGTTGCTGTCTGTACGTGTTGGTATTGTATCACTAGGTGTTCTTTTTGATCCAGTAAGTGTTGGTTTTGTTGTAGTATACAGGGGTGATATTTCTGAAGCATTCATCATCTCAGAGTGTTCTGCCAGTCGAAATGTGGGTGGTATTACGGTGGTATCAGTATAATTATTAATTATAGTAACATTAGATAATATTTCTTTTATATTTGATAATTTATCCATAAGCTCAGTATCGTTTGATGATATTTTAAGTCGAGCTGTGTCATTATTTGTATCTGTAGTTGTTATAGTTTCATTCATAAGCTGTTTAATTGTAGTGTCGTTTGACGATATTGTAAGTTGAGCTGTGTCATTATTTGTATCTATAGATGTTAAACTTCCACAATGATACGAGAGGGTAACTGAAAATAATAATAGAAAATTTACATGTAATATATTTTCTTTTGTGGAAGCGACTCATGTGCCAAACAAATAATAAATCAGGCACTTTACCATTGAAACAAACATTATTCCAGGTTTTCAAATAGTTTCTTATCCAGAAATAGTAAAATAAAAAGGAATAGTCTAGTAATTTTTTTTTATTTATTTAGGTACCACTTTTTAATTTTGTATTAATGAATCTGGGTATACTTTGTGTCCAACAGAGTATACCTAGATGTGAAATTATTTGTCGGTATTTGACGACGACTTTTTTTCCCACGTACGTATTTAACATGCAGTCGGAATTTAACTGTCAGCATTTTTCGATCTGCACCTGTTTCAATGCAGCATTGCAATGTTGCAATTTAGTGTTCTTCCCGGGATTTAAATCACACATTCACCGGCCTTGCTAATAAGATCCCAATCGCTGCGATTGGCCCTAATAGTATTTATTTCTTATCCAAACATAAAATAGAAAAAACTTACCAAATAATATAACTTTATATTTATTTTCACTTATTCCACCAGACATGGTAAATAAGACTTCAGATTTTATATGAATAAAACCTATAAAAAATGAATAAAAACAAAAGGAAATTTACATTCATATGTTTTATTTGCAATAGGTAATCATTAAATTCATATCGAGAGTAAAGAACGTTGTTTCACTCGAACCGAGTCGACACATAAACAAGGATTTGCTTTTCTATTCTATACTTTGTGCTATGTTCTAGATAGCAGCCCGACATAATGTGAGCCGATGATAATAAAACGTTAGATAAAGAAATACAGATAGATAAGTAAGTATATTGGAGGTAGATACTAGTAGTATTAGGCCTGATATTGCTAATAATGTGAAAGTTTGTAAGTATGGATGGATGGATGGAAGGATGGATGGATGGATGTTTGTTACTCTTTCACGTAAAAACTACTGAACGGATTTGCATGAAATTTGGCACAGAGATAGATTATGGTCTGGAATAACACATAGGCTATAATATAAATTAAAAGTAGACATAGTTTTAACCATTTCTGGAATGTATAGTTAGCTAGAACATGAATTCGAGAAAATATTACCATGCTGAATATTACACAAATTGCATTATCATAAGATAGCACTAAACTTGATGATTTGTAAAGAGGTTTGGAAAAGTGTTTAGAAGTTTACATAGTTTGGTCCCATCATACTTGTTGCAGTGTATTTGGCGAGGCGGTATTTGAGGATTTGTTTGCACAAAAACGCAAATAGGTAAAACACCAATTTTTAGTCATGTATCTAAAGTTCGTGAAACTATATTTGACCGAATACTTGCGCCTGTCAGTGTATTTGGCTAAAATTCATTCGTGTTTAAAGCAAATTACAGGAATGAGCTTCAAAATTTGTGTTGGTAGAGTAGTGTGTGATGTAGAGCAAATATGGACAATGCAGTTATTAAAATCCATGTTCCGAACACAGTCTTAAAGTTCATAATTGCGTGGCAAGCTTACCTATAGCTACGTATGCAGGTACCTGTTTCAAGAAATCAAACGTGACTTTGAATTTTGTATTCTTTTATGAGGTGATTGTATGTATGTGTCGTGTTCATACAATCATGTAGTATGAAGAACAATAGCTAAAGTTTTAGGTCACACAAAAGCTAAACTCATTCATAATTTGCAGGTATTCCGAACTAAAAAGATAAGAATATATTTTTGATTCGGAATACTTACACTAAGTACTGTACCTATTAGAAAATACTACCCGTGTGATACATTGAAAGATAATATGTATACTCTACCTCAGGGTACGAGGCAGAATATAGACTATACTTTAGCTCTTGAGCCATTAGTACTAAAATTAAAAATAATAAGTGTGGACAATTTGACAGGTTGTGGGTTCGATTCCCACACAGGACAAAACTTTGTGTGACCCACAAAGAATTGTTCTGAGTCTGGGTGTAATTTTTTTCCATTAATTGTATGTTTGTAAAGTCCCCCGCGACACAGAGCTTGTTGTCTAGTGCGGAAGTTTTTTTTTAACAGAAAAAAAATGGATTGGATAAAGAAAAGAGAGAATTGAAAAACATGTATTTTATGTTTTTATCTACAATGATACGATATGTTATATAGTATTTGGATAAAGTAATGTGATCGTATCTTTAACGCGCATTCAGAAGGAAGTTTCAACAACAGTAACTATGTTACTTATGTGATTATTTATGTTATCCGTTTTTATTAACCTTGTCTACTTCCTAGGTAACGTCAAGCGTCTGCCACTAATTAAAGTTTGCTACTACCTTAATTATTATGAAGTTTTTATGGCAATTATGCTTGAGACAATTAAAAGTTTTTGCATAAATTTGAGAACATGTTACGATCTTGTCTGTTTGTTTACATTGAATGCAGTATTCTCATTAATCGCATCCAAAAGACGTCCACTGCGAGACATAGGCCTCTTCCAAAGATTTCCACAGCTTTTGGTCTTGAGCTGATCTTGTCCATCGGTTGCCCGCATCATTACCAGGTCGACAGTCCACCTTGTTGAAAGAAGAAGTAAGTCCATCTATCTGAAGGCTTGCTAGGACAAATTTTAATATAGTTCTCATTTGACACGTCTTGTTAGGCTTCGAGGTTTTGACATCATTGTTGTAGGTAGAGGTTAAGTGTTTGATCTTAAGTTATGAATACCTTTTCGTCAAACAAACAAATTCATTACAGCGAACAAAGACACCATTTCATAACTTTTATACAACCTTTTTACTTTTACAACAAAAACGTTTATCCTTGACTTTTGATCGGTCATTCAGGTCATCTGATATTTTTTAATATTTCATTTGTATTCTATCTACGTTTTTTTGGCATTATATTATTATAGTATAGTGTTTGGTAGCAAAGGTAGCCGAGTGGGAAAGTAACCGACTTGAACACATAAGGTGTGAGTTCGAACCCCGCAGGGGTATTCCGTACGAGCAAAAACCGAGCTACCGCAAAAACCGAGCAAAATCTGGCTGTCAGATTGAAAATCGGTATTCCGTAAGAGCCCTTTTTGACGTTTAGTCAATAGATTGTGCCGTCACCGAGCAATCACAACTGTTAGTTTGCGATCACAACTGTCAGTTTGCCATCGCTGTTTCTTAGAGAATCAGCCGGCTGGTTGGATTACTTAGTACCAATGTAAATTTAGAAATGTATACGTACTAATTCAAAGATATACCATGTTCTGATGGTGAAGGAAAGCTTTTTAGAAGAATTTCTAAATTCATGTCTGATCCACCGACTTGCATTGAGCCAACATGTATGGGACTGGAAGTATTAAAAAAAATGTAATAAGTCTTAACGCTATCGATAAAGGAGAGGAGAGCCATGGAGTTCATCAAAAAAGGAGTTATAAGGTTTTTAAAGGGTCGGCAACGCGTGAGTGATACCCCTGGTGTTGAAAACGTCCATAGACTACGGTAACTGCTTACCATCAGGCGAGCCGTATGCTTGTTTGCCATCTTGGTAATGTAAAAAAAAATTAAAAAAGACAGGCACGGGTCTTTTTTATTTTTTTTTCAGTGGGACATATATGGGTTGTTATTATTATTTTATAATTATGTTCAGTGTTTGGTAGATGTTGCTTTTCTAAGAGTAATGTTTAGTGAATTATGACAGCATTTTGCTCCAGATTAACCTTCTCTTTAATATGACGTCATAAAGGCTAACGGATTGAGGTCCATTGTGCATACAGTAACAGTGACTCACTTTGTTTTGAAGGTAAATATGGTAAACTACTTGTCAAAGATTAAGTATTCTGTAGGCCTTGGTAAGTAGATAAGACAATATATTTTATAATTTGTTAAACTGCAGTTGCCAAATGTGCATGTTGGGAGTTTTGCGAGACGATGGTATAATTTGTTACTTTAATTAATTTAATTGTTTGCAAAAAAATTACTGCCAATGTGGTCTTGTGGTTGAAATGGTCATTTAGCCGCGCCTTGTATTGTGGGTTCGATCCTAACACAGGACAAAACTTTATGTGATTCATTTTTTTGTGTTCCGGGTACAAGTGGCTGTAATATATATGTATTACACCCAGACACAACAAAGAATCATTTTTTTATACTACCAATGTGGCAAACAAGCATACGGCCCGCCTGATGGTAAGCAGCTACCGTAGCCTACGGACGCTTGCAACACCAGGGGTGTCACTCGCACGTTGCCGACCTTTTAAAAACCTTATAACTCCTTTCTTGAAGAACCCCATTTTATAGTCTCTTGGGAAAACTTCGGTAGGGAGCTCATCATAGAAAGATTTATTTTCTTCTCCCTTGCCTAGCATTTAGGGTCACTAGCCGTTAGACGGACTGGTCAAATATCAATCAATATTTAAATTATATTTAAATATAAGTACTCTTATTCAGACATTGCCAATTTATTGATTTGTTATCGGTTATAACATTACGTGAAGAGTAGGTTATTTCTTAACAACAGTACTTAACCAACAGAAAATTGCATCAAAATCGACTGCATAATCATTATTTTGTCCATTAATATTGTTACATAAGTCCAATATGTAAAAGCACTCTGCATTTAATTCATATTGCTGACATAATTTACAATAAGTAAGTATATATTTAGTCATCATGTCATACAGGATGTCTTAGTAAGTAATAAATAATAATAATATGGTGGTACAACTTACACACGGGCATGTGATCCAAAACTAGGCAGAGCCTGTACTATGGCAACCAAACAGCTGATAGAACTTATAAATTTCTAAAATACATACCTACATATTATAGGTAAACCCTCAGAAAGGGGCTCGTAGTTAGCTACGAGCCCCCTTTGATGGTTTGATAAATGTACACTCATCTAAGGAAGAGATGAGTGTAATTTTTTTTAAAACACAGCAAGGTCCTGCGCCTGATCTTTCTGCGGTCGTGTTGGATTGCCGTCGAATTGGACTATGAGAGAGAAGGAATAGTGATTGCACACGCTTGTGCACTATACTCCTGCTGCCGTGATGCAAAATCGCTCTGGACGACTAATAGAATAACACCTAAAGACAGACCAAATAATCAGTATAATCAATAATCAATCCACAACCTTTGACTTTGCACTTAGAGCCACTAATCACTAGACCAACAAACTGAGGAAAGGATCAAGCCAAATTTTCCATAGATATTTCCATCAATGAAGCCTGTTACACAGCGTTTATTATCGTAGCCTGGCTATTAATGAAAAAGTTTAATAACTTAGCATTAAGTACAGCTAAACGGCTATATAAACGTACTAGCTGTTGCCCGCGGCTCCGCCCGCATGTATCGGTTATCGCTGTAAAAAGTAGCCTTGGGATCAGATAGAGATGTGTGAGTTGCCCCGAAAATATTATTATTATTCCAGACCATAATCTATCTCTGCGCCAGATTTCATCCAGATCTGTTCAGTACTTTTTACGTGAAAGAGTAACAAACAAACATCCATCTATCTTCTTCCTCTTTTTATGTAAAAATTATGTGGTGTCCAATAAAGAATATTCATTATTATTATTATTATCCATCCATCCATACTAGCGTTTATAATATTAGTAGAATGTGGAAAGTAAAATATGTGAAATAAAACATTCCTACCAATCCCGTTCAACATTGTTGCTAAAGTAATGACCAGAATGTCTTTCTACAAAACTTTGTGACAAAACCGGCTTGTGGTTAGTTCGTCAACATAATTCCATATTAATGCAAGTAAATGGCAACCCAGATAGGGTCGTGACTACTCGTGACTAAATGAAGGTGATGAAACGATAATGTTTTATTATAATATTTCTCTTATTATTATTTCGTGTCTTGTAATATAATTACATGTTATGGCGGCAATCGATGAAGTTAAGTAAGTTTTACAAGTTGTGTTGCTGAAAGTTTGGCACAACTTGCAAGCGCAAATCGATAAATATAACATACTTATTTTGTTCACCTGTTACCGTACCATAACGATTTATTTTCAATCTCAAATTAATATTCTAAGTTCAGCAAAATTAAAACTAGTTAATAAAGTTGTCATCTTACGAAAGAAAATCGTTATGAGGATGTCATGGTACCGCAGCGGCCCCAGTTTTTAAATAAAATTTAATGATTATCGCCATAGCTACTACCGACTTTTTTTTAACCATACAAGCGGTGAACAGCCTACCAACTACTTCAAAGAACTCTTCAAACACAGAACAATGGTGTTTAAGGCTTGTCGCCGAATTTCAATGCACATTTCGAAAGTGACCGTAATTTGTATGGAAATTGTACTCGTACACGCCTTACGTGATGTTCTAAAGACCTTGTTACAACTGTTAACATTTAAGTTTTAAAGTGCAAACATTCCAAAAAAATATCTTGTGAAATACTTTTTAAGAAGCCTGTGCTGGCTGGTAACCTTGTAATTCAGAAAAAAATAGTGCTTTAATAAAAAAAAAAACTTTAGCTTAAAACTGTGAAATATCTATACTTATTTAAAATGTTTATTTCTTTTAACACGCTAATCACTGCATTTAATCGGATTTAAAAATATCTTTTCACATTGTAGAAGAAGGTTATTAGCTATTAACATCACGGTATGACCTAAGAAGAACGTGGCAGTAACAGCAGGTACACGTGAGACAGGATAAAATGAAATAGCGGGATACAATTAGTTCAAAAGTTTTAGTTAGTTTATACTCATTTTCACAACATCTTTTGCAACAGTACCTACAGAAATATGCAACTTTTTTTTAATGTGACAGTTACATGAACACATTTCAATATTAATTATGTTCAACATATACATGACAGAACGAATACTGGCTGTTTAATTTATTTCCAAACACATTTATTTAAAAAATGAACACACATCTTTTTAAAATGCAAGGTTGCCAGCTCGCGATGTAATAAAAGCTTCATAAAAAATAATTTAAAAAAAATTGATTATAACCGGTTAATTTTCATGTACCTAATTAATTGTATGTGTAATTTTGCCTACTTTCTCATGATAAAGTTTCTTCGTCATGTGACTTTGTGTGTTGACCCTCATCAGCCCCTCTAGACAAGAGGCATACGCATAAGCGATAGTCGAATCGAAAAGTCAAAAAAAGCAAATGTATGGGATTTCACGTAAGTTAACGACATCATATCGTACGTAGACTAACGTCAAATCCCATACATTAGTTTTTTTGACTTTTCGATTCGACTACCGTTTATGCCACTTGTCTAGAGGGTCTGATTATTCATCCACCTAAACCGCGCCGAGGCTACAAACTTGAAATTTTGCACAAAGCTTCCTAAAATGAATTGAATGTTTGAAACATTAATCGGGGTGGGCTAGTAAAGGATAAATGAAGTCGTCTTCTCTCACTATAACCTACGTGATTCCATTCGTTAGCATATAAACTATGTGAGTGCAGAGGTCATGGGAAACACGTAGGGTTGGTTAGTACTGTTTCTAGAGGTTTAGTTAACGGTTGAGAACCTAACATTAAAACAACAGGTTTTTTGCGCAATGAGAAAATTTCCGCTTTGTAAACTTTAATACGGGTTTTATTAAGATGACCACTTAAACTATCAAGCAACACGTGTAGTCAAATGTAATTGAGTTAATAAGCAACTTTAATTATGTTATTGTATATATAAATTGTTATTGTATAGGTTCTAGAGTGGCGACCACGAACTGGAAGACGAAGCGTGGGCAGGCCTCCAACAAGGTGGACCGACGACCTGGTAAAGGTTGCGGGCAACCGATGGACAAGGTCGGCTCAGGATCGAGAGTTGTGGAAAACCTTGGGGGAGGCCTATGTCCAGCAGTGGACGTCTTTCGGCTGAGATGATGATGATGATATATAAATTATATTTTGTACGTCGGTAATGGATGGATTTAAAAACAACTTAACCAATTTTAAAATTTCTTTAATAGCTGTGTGCTGTTGTCAACGGGTAATATTTTATTTATCGTGTACGGGTGGACATTTTTTATTTTTAAAAGACAACCCCTGCATTTAGTTTTAAAAGGCAACTCCCACTTTTGAGAACAAGCTCTGTGTTGCGGGGGACTTTACAAACATACAATTAACGGACACAAATTACACCCAGAGCCAGAACAATTCTTTGTGGGCCACACAAAGTTTTGTCCATGTGTTGGAATCGAACCCACTACCTCTTTCACAGCAGGCGTATACTGCAGCCGCTTAGATCTTTTTTCCATTGAATTTTTATTTACAAAAATTAAATAAATGCTTACCCTAATAACACTAATAATAAGTTTATATATCCTACGGTTTGAAATAGATAAAGATATCAAGTAGATACCTAAAACATGAAACGTTTAGTCGACAAAAGAACATCAATTTTCTTTTTAAATCCATTCGAATTTGACCCATTACCGTCAGTCATTAATGACAGACACAAATGCAAGTCAAGGTAATGAGTATGAATGTATGTACTTAATGTATTCAGTTGTTACCCAAAGTAGTACATACATGTTTGTCACCACACAACGCTTTTAAAGTGCCACTTCGAAAGTAAAAGCGACTATTCGCTTAGTGTTTCCATTTCGTTGCGTACTTTGTTCGATTTGAATTACTATTATGTTGAATTAAAAGTGTAATGGATAGGCGTATGTTTGTGTTTATTATTATATTTTTATAGCCTGCTAATGCTTTAAATACCCAATAGCATGTCGCTGCAAATCATGCGATATTCCATTTGTTTTTGGGCGGATAATGTACTGCTCTACAGTATAAGCTAGGTTTATTTTATTTATTTATTACGATATATGAAACAGTACTATAAATACAATGAGAAAAGAAGCAATTTAAATTAATAATGTTAGCAATTTCACCAATTAAGTTTCTAGTTGTTCTATTTGTATAGAAATCTGTGTGATCAGAGGAATATCCTCGCACGTACGATTAGATTGTGAAATGTAGATAAATGTCGAGGTTTTTCCTGCATGAAGTTCTACAAAATTAGAGTTAAAAGGTTTTTATAAGAGCGAGAACGCGCGAGCGTTATCCCAAAAGTTGTAAGCGTCCATAGGCTATGGTAACTACATACCATCAGGCGGGCCGTATGCTTGTCGCATTACGCCGCAATCGAACCTTGGATCTCGCATAGACCCAGATATATCTAAACTTATATTGTAAAGAAGAAAGATTTGTAGTTTTGTTTGTTTGTTACGATTTAAATCAAAAACTTCTTGACCGATTTCAAAAATTCTTACACCTATAGATTAGCTACATTGCCAGCGGGTAACATAGGTTTTTCTTTTAATATCCACCCAACAAGATGGACCGACGACCTCAGAATCGAGAGTTGTGGAAATCCTTGGGGGAGGCCTATGTCCAGCAGTGGACGTCTTTTGGCTGAGATGATGATGATGATGATGATCCACCCGGGTGAAGCCGGGACATATTATACCTTATAAAATACAAACAGTTTGCTATATCTGTGCTTTACACCGCCTACACAGTGTCACTATAAATATACACCTCAGAAGAATTACACTTTTGGTCATGCTTTGACCTAGTATTGACGAAATAAGTGCAACCGGTTTATATACCTATGTGCATGTGTAGTCACCTGACAACACAAGTTTAACTTTATAGTGGAATATTGACACTGTCCTAGTAAGTAAGGAGGTTAATTGTATTATTTATTGAAGTAAACTGATTATTCTGATTATAAAATTGAAATATGATTTTGATTACGATTACTGACTGCTTATACCTGTTAGTAATCTGGCATTGTGCCCGGTAAATGGTATAATTTGTACGCACCTTCAGATTAACCTACAAAGGACTTAACATGGGAAACATGGATCGGCTCACAATTTCCAAGAAAATAAATCGTAAACGTATAGCGTGCCAGTGTAACTATTAAGTAAGTTTACGATATAATGTCGTAAACTTACGTCAAATCCCATAAATTTGCTTTTTGACTTTTTGATTCGACTACCGTTTACCTATGCTACTTGTCTAGAGTGGTCTAGAATATAAAAAAAGACAAATTAAAATCCGTCTATTGCATCGCAGGACTTTATAATTACACCCAACCTCAAAACAACTATCTATGGATCGCACAAAAATGTATTTTATGCAGTAATGGTGCCTATTACATGTACCATTTAAGTAAGTGTGCTATTCGTGCAATTAAATTGTAAAGTTACTATTTATAGTTGTAAGTATCTCTTAGCTGTGTTGTGTATCTATGATCAGCATAAAAGAACGCGATTGAGGCTAATCAATAAACCATAGAAAGTGTGTATAAAAATGCGTGTTTTCTCGCAATTAGTGGTAAATTTGTAGAATTAAATACAATATTTGGTAAACAAAATACTTATTCATGATTAATTATAGTCAGTAATAGGGAAAATATTTGATTATAAGCAAATAGCAGTTTCAATATGGCGTCTAATTGCTTCAATTTAAAATGCAATCTCTCGGCTAAACGTTTAGAAGATATTTATTTTTCATGTTTAATGCATGTAGTTTCACTCATCTCATGTCGTTATTGTCTTCTATTGATACATACATACCTACATAATATGTATAATGTGTTACTTTATTTCTTTTCGAAAGACATTTGCGGCTTGTTGTACGATGAGCACACTAGACAAAAAAATGATGTTCTAAAGACTAAAATCCAATTGTATCAACAAAAAAAGTGTTTTTTTCGAGTCTGAGTTTTGTGTTAAGGAAAGGATCCCTCATTGCCATACAGTGGAAAGCTACATTCATTTTTTTCCCTTCATTTCCCTATTAAAAATATTCTTACTTAAATTAATTATTAGTATTAACAAAAAGGGACGGAACCCAACATAAGGTTCCGTCCCTTTTTGTTAACACTAATATTGTAACTCATACCAAATTGTAAATGTTATACTCTGGCAATTAAAAAGAGTGGCCCGAGTTTCTTGCCAATTCTTCTCGAGGCCCAACCCTAGTCAGCCAATTGGCCGTAGGAAAAAAAGTATGCTGGCATTTGTTTTTATGACGTTCATATGTATCATGTATTTGATCTAAATGAACAAATGAGTTTGACTTTGACTTTGTATTCATTAATGCACAAAAATTTTTGTCCCGTGTAGGGATCAAACTCACAACAAGCCCCGTAGTGATGAATGGCGAAATCATATTTATTTTTATTCAAGACTAGTATTATATGACCTGATTTTGTCTAAGTAATAGTCGTCCGAACAGATTTCAGCCACGACTGCCAATCTCAACTCTACGTTGAGATTGGCAGTCATGGCTGAAATCTGCCAACTGCGCAGGACATATATTATAGTGAACAAGTGTGTGCGCAAACACAGGTGCACTCTCTAGTGCTTCACTGTCATAGTCAGATGGGACGGCAATCCGACACGGCTGACAAGTGATCAGGCGCAGGACCAACGGCTTTACTTTTTCTATTTTAAATTTTTGATTCTTTATTTTAGTATGTTAATTTTGACGTATTTTAATTAAATTTAATTGATGGCACAGGCAATAATATAAGAAATTTTATTTACTAACATAGTTCTAAGTTTTTGTACTAACAACACTATGGACATTGTATTTTTGTCTGAAAGTAAATTAGTTGAATTGAATTTACGTGCTATCCGAGGCACGGAGGAGTCTTGCTGTGTTTTAAAAAATGGTCACCCATCTATTGACCGACCGCGGCAAGCATGCTTAACCTTACAGATCTATCGATCCGCGCCACTAACACTTAGCTACTACGAGCCCCTCAAAGTCTAAGTACACACTATACAGTTATCTTGCTAATGCTGTGACTACTTGGCCTTTTGCCTGTGACTTAAACAGATAACCTATTTCCCCAGTCGATAGTGACCACTTTCACAAACAGATGAACACCTGTCTTGATATGGTGTCAAAGTCATGTTGTTTGCTTTTAGAATCACCTGATTTAAATCTAAACATTGGCAGGAATATAAAATAGTGTAAATACGTTATGCCTAAACTTTCCAAAGCAGATTTTTAGGACATTCAAAATTTGATTCTTATGTGCATCTTTACTATTATTATAAATGCGAAAGTATCTTTGTTTGTTTGGTACCTTCTCACGACTAAATGGCTGAATAGATCTTAATGAAATTTGGCAAGTAGGTAGATGGTATCCTGAAGAAGGACATATTATTTTGCCCCGCCAGCGCCTACAGGGGGCGTTATTGCCTAAGCTGAGAAAGACTGCAATAAAGTATGTATATAAAGGGAAAGCATCACTTTTCATTTAGATAGGTCTTAATAACAGTATAGTCATACTTAGACTCTTTTGCAGACTTAATGTAGTTGCACTTAGTTTCATAGGGTTGATCCTGGTTCTAACGCGACCCTGGAGACATAAAAAAGTATAAACACGGAATAAGCACTAATAATATAATTTAAACTATTCTCAGGCTATGTAATAAATTAAATAATAGATTGTCTATTGTAGCCTGCTAGCAACATGTACACAATTCTCAGGCTTAATGTTGTTTTATTACAACTAAAAATTGTTGCTTACCGAGCACAAGATCTTCGTACAAATTAATTATCATTATTAAAACATTTTTACTACAAAGCGTAGCTACGAGTAAAAACTGGCCATCACAGATTTTAAATACGGAACTTGATTATGTATGTCACAGATACCTTCAACTTTTATTAGAAATACCGTTATTAGGAATGGCTTTTTAAAATCTGTTAAAATTTAATGATGTTTAATGTTAAGTAAATGTATATAATAGGTAATGAAGGATAAATTACTATTATTTCATTATCTTTCAAAAATCATTTTTTGAAAGATAATGTAATAATAGTAAAGCTGCTAACCAGAGCATAGTAGAGGTAAAGTGCGTTCGCGCAATCTTCTCAAAAGTTGGCTGTACTGAGTGAAGATTTTGCGAGCAAGTCGCAGATAGCATTTTTGGGACTAAGTGGTGACGGGAAACTATAGTATGTATATGACATTTTTATTACTGCACATGTGCACTACAAAATCTACAAAAGCTTAGATAGCGTGTGCGCAAAAATCATCGAAATTTAAATTTTTAATATTCCATGATTGGACTAAAGGTAAATTCATCAGCCGATTAATTTCTTCTTCTTATTTTTTAAATGAATACTTACATAATATATGTACAATCTATTCAATATCACATAGCGACAACGTGTCGATGCGAAACTACTATCTCGATAAGCGACAGTTACGGCATAGTAAAAGTGGAAAGGCGACGCGTAAGTAATAATTGAATATGACTTTCTACGATACATGTTTTAGGCGATTAGTTGCAATTATATACAACTCAAACTGTATAATTTAACTGTCTATAAACTAAACTTTATTTATATAAAAGATTTGTTTATATAATTTAATTAAATATTCATATATCACAGTCGTATTGAAGTGAAATAATTGGGCGTGGAGGTCGTGTTACATAGCTTTCCTTCTACATGTGTGGACTAACGCCTCGCGGACGTAAAACTCGTCGTAGAATAACTTAAATGCTAATGTTATAGAAAACTAAAACAATGTGGGTTTGGCTTTTAAAAAAAAACAGCTATCTATACATTAAAGGACTAAACATGTGATACTGTAGAAAATGTGATGTTTACCCTATGGGTACAAACAAATAAAGTCTCACCTGATGGAAAATTGTTTTCATGAAGACACTAGGGATCAAGGCTTGTGTTGCGGGGGAATTTACAGACATATCATTAACGGATACAAAGTACACCCGGACTCGGGACAACCATTTGTGGTTCACACAAAATTTTGTCCCATGTTTGGATCGAACCCACAACATGACGCGCAGTGGTAAATGGCGAGGTAACCACTTTAGCCAGTGAACCATGCGTGCAGTCATAGCAATTGCCGCAGTCTATAGTTATTTGGCTGTGCCTTTGACAATATTCTTTCTCAGTCGAGCTTGCTCTCTTGTGTGTTAGGCTGTTAGCCTACCTTTCTTAAAATGTTGTTTTGCTAAAGATTCTGAATACTAAAAAACACTACATGCTAATTTGCTAAGTTAATAATATTATTAATTAACATAATTATGCGAACATATTTATCACGTATTATTATATACATGTGAAAATAAAAAAAACCTCACGCCCTGTTGTTGTAAAAAAAACATACTTACATTTTTGAATTTATTTGAAGTCTTATAATAACTTCTTGAAGCATATTTCCAAAAAGATTTTTGCAAAATAAAGGAATAAGATGTTTGCGTGGATTAAAAGGTGGCCTATATCACTTTGCTGCTTGCCATCTATGGCTGGAATGTTTTTTTTTATTAATTGAAAGGGTTTTGTCGCTCAGCGACGATATCACTGTTGATGTGTGTAAATGTGGAACTGAATCGTATAGCCACAGATATATTATTTTTGGAATTAAAGGAAAGAATTTAGAGCATAGGCTTAGTTTACAGCATTCTCTCCACAACTCAATTGCAGGCCACAAAAAATTGCATGAAATACGTAACTTATCGTAAAAACAAATATGTATATAATTTAATTCGAAGTATTAGTTGATACGAGTACATTTTATTTTATCATCATGACTTAGAATTAACTATGAAAAAAATCAGAGCCAGGTAATGATGAATAGTAATATTCGTCGACGTGTTTCTTGTACGAGTAGGTATCTAAAACTTCTTAGTCGTATTTGCTGTAAATATAGGTATATGAATTCGATACCAATCTGACTAATCATGTTAATAAATAAATAAATATGAATAAAACTAGTTTTTTCCAAAAAATCTTTTTTTATTTTTTTATTGGAACGTAGTGACAAATAACCATAGTTACCATAGGCAATGGACGCTTCACGGATCAATTTGAATATCGTTACATTAGCAAAAAGCAGGAAATCGGTCAACCAATGAGATACAAGTTATTAATAGTCAACTGTCCTATTGTCTATGTACATATGCATGAATAGATTCATATCCCATGTTATTTCAAATGCCGTATTTGATTGTATACGGCTAGCACCGCTTTTACACACGTATAAAAACAGGTAACTGGCACACTAACTAGTGTATTGTCCCAGCAAAACACTTGTGTAACTGTTTGATTGATAAATACGAACAGGTTGCAAACAAAAATAGCTCTTATTTGTTTCGAAATAAGAGTGTTAGGAAGTGATGGTAAAAAAGCTTTATGTTTTCAGTCAATAGGGTTGTCGTTTAAATTTCAAATAGCTTTGTCAGGGTTTTATGCATTAGTAATACTAATGAGAATAAAAACTTATTTTAGTTGTTTTTTGTAATGTATATTTGAAATCATTACGTGAAGAGTAAGCTGATATTCTTAACTTGATTTTCGTGTAATACTTTTTTGACTAATCTGGATTAGAGGTGAGTGACCTTGACTACAAAACCAGAGGTCGTGAGTTTAATTCCTATATGTAAAGAACAAATCTGTGTGATAAGCATTTGATTCGTCACAAGATTATTTTTAAAATATGATCATCGAATTTATAACACCAGGGTTTCGCGATAGTGACCGTGGTATAGGAAAACGTTCTTTAGAAATGCACGTAGTTATTTGGCTGTGGTCTTGAATTAAATAACATTTGTTTTAACATCTGTTGAATATAGAAATTCTACAAAGGTTATAAATTGGTAATAGAAGTCTAGTGTCATTATAAGTTAGTGTGAACCCTGAAACGATTGTACCTACTTGTCAGTCAAATTGACGAGCATTGTTCGATGTGGGCTGACCTTTGGTGTCATGTAATTGTGTTTATTGTCAACCGGATTGCAATAAAAAATATAATATTTAGCTACTGATTCTTGCACTAGGAAACAGGCACGGTATCGTGGGGAACTTCACAAACTTTTTCACCCAGGTTCTAAATAAATATGTATGTGTGTGAGTACAGGTCTCCAGCGCTCATTTAGGGATGCGTTTTGAAAGAAATGTTGTCTTATCCCAGAGATACCACATCTTAGGGTCGGCAAATACCTCTGGTATTGCAAGCGTCTATAGGCTACGGTAACTGCTTAACATTGTGCAGGCCGTATGCTTGTTTATAGCAAGAAGTATGAAACAACAAGAACATTTTTGCATCATACAAAGTTTTGCCCCGTGTGGAATTCGAATTCACGGCCTCCGGCTTAGCAGGCAGGATCACTAACCACTAGACCAACAGCACATTGAACCCACAACACTTTAAACGGTGTTCCTGGTTAAGGAGGTACCAAAATTACTAAACCATGTAGTCAATATGGAAACTGTCATTACCACTCGTATTATTTGACCTACTACTAACCATAACACATTTAACGCCATTCATCATAAGAGAAATTCCTTCAATTTGAAAACAGGAAAAGCTAATAACATGCACTTATGTATTCGCAAATACTCATATGTATCAAATAGTACATATTCACCTACATACGTAAGTACTATCGGCGAAGTTGTCGCTCGACCTCTGAAAGAATGTTTATTAATTTATTTAACACAACATATAATTATGCTATATTGTATGTTAAACATTGTCTACGGATAAACAAAGTGATACAATAAATTACAATATATATATTTTTTAAAGTAAAAAAAAATATTTTATTAAAATAAAAGTAACCTAGCCTAAACTACAAATAAACAATCAGATATTTTATTATAGATTTATATTTCTAACTTTTTTTCATTTATACATAATATATTATAAGTGTTTAAATACATATCAAGTAATTTACAACCTAAACTATATTTACATATAAATTCTGAGGAAAGGTGCCCAAAAGACTGGCCACGTTGTCACGCTGGATCGCAAAGCTAATGCGTTGTCTGTTATCAAAATCGCTAGATTAAAATGTTAAGAGTGGTCAAGCGCCAACTTTGCCAAGCGTACGTGAAAACTAGATGTATACGAGAAAACGATGCGTCGCGTGCGCACCTCAGATTTCTTTGAACATTCAAGGAGAGACAGTTGTCCGATTATGTAGGAAACCGATGCCCAATGGATATGCCACTTTCGTATATGGGTTCCGTATGCGAGTGAGTAACTTAATGTTGTGGTCGCCATTTTAATTACTTTAGGAAATGCGTTTAACATTAAACTTACTAGCTGGAATATAAACGACGATGTCTTGTATTGGTGTTTGCCTAAGGCATTCAACTCACGTCAGCATCCGTCGTCGCGGTAGGCCTCGAAAACTACAATATCTTAATTATGTTCTTATGTCTTAAAAAGACTACTCCCTTATAAGAGAAAAAGCTATGTGTCGTGGGGACTTTACAAATTTCACCCAGACTCAGAATAACTCTTTGTGGGTCACACAAAGCTTTGTTATGTTTGGGAATCGAACCCTCAACCTCGTGCACAGCAGGCGCATACTGCGGCCATGGGACTACCAAGGCAGTCTGATCAAGAAAAATAAATTTAAACAGTAAAAACTTTTTCAATTTGGTCAGAACATTTTAAGGCTCCTCAAATCGTCAGTCAGTACATAATAGGTATTTAGGTAAACTCTTAAATTTGACTGAAATGGTTATGCCATCATACAACCAAAACAGTTAACAAACTTGCTCTGCAGGTGTAATTAAAGCTATCAGAAACTTGAAATGCAATTGCCTTCTTCAATCAAAACTAAAAAGCGAACAGAACCACTCTTGGTGTTAGTCCATTAACGTATAATAGTCCTACTGCCTATGGGAACAACGAACACCAGAGACATTACTACAAGCCGTTTGCATTGCGCAAGCGATAATCGTCATGACACAATTACAGATTGTTATCACCACCATTGTACACTGAACTTTGCAAATGATAGTTTTGCAAACACTTGTTCAAAGTTCCAATGGATCTAGTTATGCTGGTTGTTGTTTTTCATGTTGCGGGCTACATTACGGTTTTACAGCTAACTTGGTGGCGTTATTTTCTTGTAAATGTTGTGATTGAGTTGTCAGTTATTCAATGTCAAAGAGCGTGTTAAAATTATAACTGAACTTGGAGAAGTTAATTTACATACTTGGTATTTTTCCCATCATAATATTACGAGTATAAAGCGTAATTTAGGAGAGTTGAAGAATTAGACAATGACAGTTAAGCTTGCTTTATAAAATTTGTGTTGGGTAAAATTTAAGATGAAGAAGAATATCAGAACATGGTTCCGTTATCTGTATTCACAAGCATAACGACCTGATAAAGGTTGCGGGTAGCCAATGGATAAGTTCAGCTCAAGACCAAATGCTGTGAAAATCCTTGGCGGACGTCCCTGGTCTATCGTCTGAAATGATGATAATGAATTTGAAATGTGTCTATCTAATGTTTATTAATAATGTTATATAGGATATAATGTTTAATAGGAGTAAATTATCGAAGAAAGTATACCTACATTAGTCGTGACATCATAAAAATTAATCAGACTAATCTGACAAACAAAAGTGTCGTAAGTGATCGCATTACAAATTACTTTATAATATTATGTGAGCATGTACAAAATTTGACAATATATGGTAACAAGTTTCATATAACAAACTGTAATACTAGAAAAACCGGTGTAACAGATTATATTGCCGTTGCAATACAAAGTATTGAAGTAGAAGAATGACATCAGACTAACGATAATAAGTAGAGTCTAGTGTATATTACAACTATTTAAGCCACGTTTAACATTAACGTAACAGATAAGAAGATGACAAATGTTACACTGTGTGAATGATGCGTTGTAAATTGTTTGAGTATGCACTTAGGGCTAGTTGCAACCGTAGCAAATAGCATTCGTTTCAATTCATGCTTGGTGTATATTTCATTATTAGCAGCCTCTCCTGACATGGGTGTGCATGGGTTATTTTTTTTTACCCGGGTTTTATTTTCATAAAACATTACCAGTGGTTTTGATGAATCAGTTACTGTAATAATATGTATAGATTTATAGAAAACATTTTTTTGATAAAATATACAATGTCTATACAAAGCAAAAAATAGAATCGCAGCGTAATTTTCTTTCCATTTTCTTTTATTTCATGTGTCCGAGCACTAAAGTGCAGCTCAACTTCGGTAAACCTTACCGGTCAACATGTGAAAAACCCACACTTTGTTCATCTTTGCGTTGGTAAAAACCAATCTTTAGATGTGGCTATTTATCTCTACAATAATGCAATTTACAAGAAATGTAAACAAAGATACCTTGTCTATGTTTGCGTCACAGATCAATATGAAGCGCTTTAGCAATTTATATTGTGATTTTGTTATTGTAACATTGGAGAATATCGAATCATCATTAATCGAAACAGAAATTTATGCATAGAGGTCATAGGTCACATCATAATTAACAATGGCGTGTTCTTGAACTATATATTTCTATAATAACAAAACATGCAAATCAGATTTCGTTCTCCTGCAGCACGTTGTGCAAAATTCACCTAATGACTTGCTCTTGCGAAACAAATCTCGATATACGAACAACAAACAGTATTGCAGCAAAACTTTAATAGAATTTGCTAGATAATTACCATATGTATAATACAGGTTTTGCATATGCCATCATACAAGGAAATATAGAAAATAAAGATTACAATTTAGTCACGATTTTGAATGATGATATCATGTAAAGTTCCTTGACAAATACACAGCCAATGGACATAGGACGTGGTTGTTAAATGGCAAGACTATTAAGAATGACGGATTTATTTTTTGGAGATACTTCTTTTGGAGTTTAGACTTAAGCAATTTTATTATACCTAATTTATTTGGCGCCTGAGTGACAAGCAACTTACAGACTATTAATTGTTTATTTTGATTTAGTTCTTGCTTCTGAAATTTCTTGGATACCTACAGAATTTTTTATATTGTTGTCGTGTGATTTGTTACGGAACTCTGAAGTATTTTAGGTTTTTTATTAATGTTCATTATTCGGATAGACATGCAGTGATAAATAAATACTGAATTAAAATCGTTGGAATTGTTTTAAAATAAAAGAGAAGGTGCAATAACAATAACACCAACCTCAAAAACAATTGATACAGAAAATTTAATTAAGAAAGCATTGAATTGATCGGAAACAAATACGGAGCAAACCAAGATACAAGCGTAGCTAGCCAAACAAATAGATGTTTAATTAACTGTGGCATAAAGACCATTAATAAAGCAGCTAAAAGAGAAACTATAGTAAAAAAGTATCGAGGTCTACCCGTGATGGAATCTAGACCTGCTGGTCGTTCATTCAGATGTGACTGATTATACCGTTAGCTCTCCATCTACGATTCTATATATTTATGTGTGTAAACGTTTTAAACGTCACGGTTACTTGCGAAATTACATATTTATATTATTTTGTTGACACTGTTGACATGAATTCAATGTTTGGAAAGCCGAAAATAGGCGACAGCTCTATTATTTTGGAGTTTTCGTTTGTAACACGGTCCGGTGGATGTATAAAAATTGGTCATGCCAAATAACTTTTTTTTTTTCTTTTTTTTTATACTACTTGGGTGGCAAACAAGCATACGGCCCGCCTGATGTTAAGCAGTATCCGTAGCCTATAGACGCTTGCATTACCAGAGGTATCACTTGCGTGTTGCCAACCCATTTTTTACACCAGGGCTTTAAGATGGAAGTAATCCTAGGATAGGAATACGTTTGTTTCAAAACGCATTCCTAAATGAGCGCTGGAGACCTGTACTCACACACAGGAACACAACTACACCGCTGTGTGTAGTCATTTGGCTGTGGTCTTCTGTAAGGTGGAGGTCCTTCCCCAGTCGGGCTTGCTCGCTAGTATGGTGCCCTACCTCTCTTATAGATAACAATGTACCTATTTACTACTTTGCAATCCTACGCAAGCTATACAAGTAGTTAAGACTGCGTAGGAGTGGTAGAAGTACAAATTAGTACATCTAATAAATCTTTGTTAAATTTGGTTTCGTTTTACCAACAAAAAGTACCTAATAGCAACATATCAAATTTATGCATGGATTAATTTTAAAATATAGGTTTCTAGTTCAATACCAATTAGTTTTTAAAAGCCTAGCTTGGTGACCAGTTGAGGCAATTAAATAAGATAGACGATACGCCAATTTATATTATAATTGACGATAAAGTGTCGCTTCAAATAACAAAAAACAACAGAAAGTCCACCAGTATTAAACAATTTCGTTATACAAACGTTTTATCGAATCAGCCAACCAGAGCTAGGTTTTTAGTAATGTTATTCCACATTTAAAAAGTACGAAAGACAATCTTATATTGTCAGCAATAAAGGTTATGAGACCTGCAAAGTTATTTTTTTTCTCGTACTAGACACCAGATGTTTTCGAAATGCCTCTCGAAGTGGAAAATTGTTAGATTTCGTGTTAGGTCGTTGCCCGTTCGGTGTGACCGATCAATGATTACTTTGATATCCAAATGCAATCTTAAACTGAAACTGTAAATGCCGTTATTTCGCATTAAACCGAAGTCATTATTCATATAAAATGTTATCACGATTCTGTTGTCCATGAAAGAAGAGTTACAACAATTAAAATCATCTTTGTAATAATAACGCAAGTGCTTTGTCTTACATTGTTGCAAAGTCAAGGATCCAGTTTCATTCATTTTAATCGGTCACTTCCATATACTCAACATGTGTGCAAAATTATTCTTTTCCTTCGGATTTTATCTCATCCTGCACGATTTCGTAATAGAGGCTGAGTTATATTCATGTGCGTTCTACTTTTTCAATTCTGAGTTCCTTTACCGATAAGCTAGCGATATTTTCCTTGTAGGTTTGTGTAGTACAATGTCATTTGGTTCTATTTAGACTGTCTACGTCCTACTGATATTGCCCGCATCTAACATAGAATACAACAAATCATTATTCGCTTCTAAAAATTTATTAGTTAACTTAATAAGTACTCATTGAATAAATTAATAGCAAGTCTATCGAATCGAGTTGTGGAAAACCTTGGGGAAGGCCTATGTCCAGCAGTGGACGTCTTTTGGCTGAGATGATGATGATGAAGTCAATCGAGTCATGTTTCTGTCTATAGTCGAAATTAAAACGATATGCTATTTTATATTCATTCGTAACTGTTATGAGTTTTTGTGGCGTTTCTGAATGGACAGCAAACGGTTCTCTGGAGTGATGGCCGAGATGATTCACACTTTGCATAATCTGAGCCGGTAATAAATTACAACTTTAAAAACAAACTATTGTATCCAATATATGGTATATATGTAGTTTTAAGTGCTTTAAATTATGTATTTCAAGGGCAATATTAGTACTCCATAAAAATCTTCATGAATTTTCTGTTCCTTAACAGAAAATTCATGAAGATTTTTATAAAATAATTGTTAGCTCCTTAAAGTCAACAGAAATTTAAAAAATAATCTGGACTATTATAAGTGTGAAACTGCTCAAAAGTCCACGTTCAGCTGTAATTGAAACAAAATTCTAAATTACCATGATAAAAATAGGACCTATAGCGACCCAAGATTTTTTTCCAATGATCAAATGCATTATGTATAGAATTCTATGTTTAGACAATATAGAAACTATAGAAAGCTGTTTGATTGATATCTCGTGTTAAAAACTTAGCTTTCTAAGCTGAGTAAGTAGCTAGGCAAGGTCTACTAGTCTCGACCAGACAGGGCACAATAAGATCATGAGATAACAGGCGGCCATGTAGATCCGGGTTTCGAGTGTCAATGTCAACTATTGTTTATTTATGCTCAATTGTTTTATTATTGATTGAAATTAAAAATAATTTAAACTGATTTCGATCTTTGCTATTTGATGATCTTAGTTAGATTGAAGACGTAGAATTTGAATTCTATGATTAAAAGCTTTAAATAAAATTTGATGTTTTAGAAAGAATTCCAAAAATATTTTAAAATGTCTAACGGTCCGGCTGTGAGGTCGTTGAATGGTCCATATTAATTATTAGCAATCCTATGTGTATTTACTTTAGGCCAAATTTCCATTATTGGTGTAATTGACATTTGGCCTATAGTATTAATATAAGTAATAGATCTATTTGTCATTTCAGTTGTAGTTCTTATTATGCAAAAACACTTGCATTGAAATGCATTTACTTATTTTTGCATCGTAACGATGTCTATTCATTGTACTTTCTGTTTGTTTTATTCAAATTCCTACTATCCTATTTGTTTATTTGTATGGTCCAGTAGCAATGTCGACAATACTCTTTTGTATTTTTATTAAGATCGCAATACATTACACGCAGCTTTAATTTAAATTCAGAATTCTGCATAGTCGCAGTTACGAGAAATCAATTATCTCGAATCTCAAAGTATTTTAATTGGATCGCTATATGTAAATGGTACTTAAATAAGCAAATGTTTTTTTAAATTTAAGTGCTATACAGTTATTTACTAAAATTGAAGTCCGTTTCAGTTGTACACACTTTAATTTTGACCTACTTTGGTTGGATTAAAAGGAATATTTGCCATTTTAATTTATTTTTGTGATAATGAAACGTCTTCAATCAAGTTTTTAATAAAACATCTTTATCATCAGGTCTATAAGGTTAAACAGGACGACAAACTTTTTTTTGAAACGATTTGAATGTTGAATTTAGATTTTATTTTACAAAGCGTGACCATAATTTCCAATTTGCGTACGGGTCTCTCACTCATCGCTGGCATGCTTCACTGATTCCCATAACGAGATATCGATAGACTCGACACGATAGAAATCGTCTTATACACCGATATCAAGTCCAGAATCGAGATGCCGCAGCCGACTCATTACTAAGATGTCCCTACGCTTGTCTGCATATGTGTTCATTTGCATTTGTAAACATATTTTATGTTTATGTAATAGTGACATCGCTTCATTCGGTTTGCTTTTCTTTATATTGTTCGGTTTCTTTTGCAATTTGTCGTGATAGCACGAGTCATTTCATCGTTGTAATGAGTGCTAATAATTGTAAATCATTGTATTTAGGTATAGTCGTTCACTAATGATGTGTTAATGGATTTGAACGTTAAAAACACGCTAGCTTACATGTAGATAAATATAGTATCGTTGTTTACATCCTGTAAATTATGTAAGTATATCGCTAAATATCTAGTAATTGAAGACGATCCCTTCAAATAAGTATGCCATATTTGTACTCTACTGAATATTAAAATAAAATTATCCTTGGTTCTTATTAATAGCAAAACTGTGTTGAAATTAATTAGTGATTTAAAATTTTGCAAATCAAGTTTAAAATTTCAACAATATGCAAATGTTTTAAAATAGGCTACAGCAAGGTTGTCACATAGGTAGTGATTATTGATTAAGCAATAAATTTGTTTTTCTTTAAGATTTGTGTCCACATTTTACTGTGAAGTAATGATAAATCATGTGCTTTGAAAGTCAAGTTATTTTGTATGTCTGTAAAAAGCTTGACTTTCGTAATACAGCTCAGTGCTTTTGCAGAAACTGAAGTAATTACCAGTTCATTAACTATAGCTTCATCATCATCATCATCTTCATCGCCTGCAGTAGTCAGAATGTTTCAAAAATTTCATTCTCTATTCTAAAGATTAGTGACAAATTTTATTAAAGCCATCTAAATCTAGCTTTACTTAAAATTAAAAATACTTTTGTTGTCTATCAACTTACCTATTGTTTATTATTAAAGTTATATGACTTGGCAACGAAATTGTACAAAAACTTACTTATAAGTAGGTACATATAATACCTACTATATATAAGTAAGTTTTTGTACAATGTCGCAATGTTAATATTAAAATATTATCCTCACGTAACTGCAGATCGAGATCAACTAGTTTGCTGTAATTTTGTCGCAACTTGGCGCTGGCGCCGCCATCGCGTAATTTTGTGAAGGCCATTCTATACGAAGTCTATATTAATTGTGTATTTAGTAATATTAAATGTATTGTAACATAATCTTTAGTTTGGAGATTGTGAACGTAATTATTAAAGATTTTGAAACAATTATTCGCAGATCTATGAAGTTTAGGTATATAGCCGTTGTTTTCGTCATGTAAAATAAAATTATGATTTCTATACCAAAATCTATAAATAAATTGTACTACTTGGGAAAATAACTCTGTCAATCTGCCTGCAATATCTTTCTGCTATTTTTTTTGTTTAGCACGTAAGCAATGAAGAGCTGTGGCGTCTTTATTTAAAAAATAGCAACAGTTTTTCCCCAATTATGAATTTCGGTCGAACTTTAACCAACGGGAAACCGATGTTTTATTAAAATATATTAATGGGTGCCAATATTAAAAAATGAATCAAAAGAATAGAGGTTCCTACAATGTTAAAAAGTATACTTTTATCTTGAACATGTAGTATAACAGTATATCATGAATATGAATTAACTGTGAATTGTCTAATTAGCAGAAAATATACTATGCTAATTATTTTCTTCGTCAGATACTTAATAAGTTCACTCCTACATGATCGAAATCTGAAACTAATGAGCCATCCCACATCGTTTACTCAGTATCTAAACATGTGTTTCCGCCAATCAGACGCTGTGAGAATAGGAAGACACACACTTTCACCGCCATTTGCGTTTTGTTTAACTTTTTCATGTTAAATGGTTTCTTGTTAGAATATGGTCTTTGTTTCATAGCCTTTTATGGTGGAGAAAAGAGTTTTTATGTTTGCTATTTATGTTTGACTCTCTAGCCGAACTACTAATTACTGGCTGGTAATTAGAAGTATCTCTGTTTAACTTTCGAATCGGTATTAGAGATTTTTAAATACGGAATACCACTGTTAGCCACGAGTCACTCTTCTCTCGATGTCCCAGACATGCCTTTAGAATTTCTTCACTAGAATTTCTCCTTATATTTTCCATTACCGTCAGCAGATGGTAAATCATTTGATTAGTTGCCATCTGAAATCAAATTTACACCTCGTGAATACAAGTCGGTTACCATACCAATCGGCTATCACCGCTTTTGAAATTTATTATTCGTCACAATGACTATCTCGCCACGGGTTTAGAATTAGTTTATAGACATTTTAAGTCACGTTACAAGCTCAAATAAATCGTGCGAATTGTAGTGTCACTGTGACAGTTAAATATTATACTACATTTTGACATACAGAGTTATTTATTAATCTTTTTTTCTTATGTCATAATGACATTTGACCAATCTGACCCCTGTTACTAATATTTTAGACTCAATGTCAGTTACTTTCAAATTAAAATATTTTAAACCTGTAATTTTTAAAACATTATTTTTGACTTACTTTCCTATTACCATAAGTCTTTAGCAATATTAAACTTGCGAAAGAATACTTTTGAGTTCAACAATAAAATAAATGCGATTTATTGTTATTGTAAAAGTTATTGGGACTTTGCACAATCGGTGTCAACGCACATTTATAACTAGAAGTATTCTGCCCACCACCACTCATAATATGGATGTTATAATAATATGATATTGATTATAAATCATACTAGTTTCTGCCCGTGGCATCGCCTGCACGTACAACTCACGGGAACAGTGATTTTTTCTGGCATAAATAGTAGGGTATGTCCTTTTCCAGATTATATTCTATCTCTGAGCCATATTTTATATAGATCCGTTACAAACATCCATAGCTACATCGATGGATATATCCAAACTTCCGTATTCATAATATTACCAGCTGTTGCTCGCGTGGACGTTAGTTATTAATTACGTTAAAGGTACCCTATGTCCTTCTCCAGGATACCATCTATCTCCTTGCAAAATTTCATTAAAATCTTTTCAGCCGTAGTCTTAGTTTTAGAGAAAGCGCAACAAAAATTCAATTTCGCATTTATATATTATAAGTATGGATTAGAATTGATTAGTGTGGATTATCTTTAAAGAATCATCATCATCCATCGGCTTTAAAGAAAAATTATTAACATAGTTATAATAACAGGCACGTAAATAACTGTAATGTGTGTTAAAGTTATACAACGTATACTTTCAATAGTAATAATGCAACAACAACATTACGTGAATGTACGTAATTAATAATTTTCATATGATCTTTGACTAGGCTAATGTTCTTGCAATCTCCTGAGGAACAAGCTATTATATTTCATTAGAAACTTCTAAAATTTAACGTTTTTATGATTTTTTTTTTTTTTTTATACTACCAAGGTGACAAACAAGCATACGGCCCGCCTGATGGTAAGCAGTTACCGTAGCCTATGGACGTTTGCAACACCAGGGGTGTCACTCACGCGTTGCCGACCCTTTAAAAACCTTATAACTCCTTTCTTGAAGAACCCCATGCTATAGTCTTTATATTATTATTATCTGATTGGATTAGAGACCCTATTACTCACTACACTACATCACTACACACTCCCGCACTAGGGAACAAGCTCTGTGTCGCGGGGACTTTACAAACATACAATTCACGGACACAAATTATACCCAGATTCGGAACAAACATTTATGGATCACACAATTTTTTATCCAGTGTGAGGATCGAACCCACAACATCTTGCGCCACTGCAGTCGTACTCGTATATACTATGGTTTGGGTATTACATTTATTCCCATGTATAATGCGGAATGGTGGATCGACATGCCTTTAGATTTTTTATAAGACATAGTGAGTTTCTTTATAATGTTATTTGGTTTCATCATCATCATTATCATCTCAACCCATAAACGTCTCACTGCTAGGCACGGGTCTCCTCTCCACATACATTTGGAGGGATTAGCCTACGATACTACGCTAGCCAGACGGATGGTATAGGGTTTTGTTTCGAGTTTTCCCTCTCTTGCAGTGGATATTGTCGGTCTGATTTACTTCTTAAGTTGACTCTAACAATACTCTCGGGATGAAACGGAGTGGTGACATTTATATTCTTAATACGTCACCATCCGGCATCACGCAAGTGATACCTCTGGTATTGTAAGCGTCTATAGGTTCCGGTAACTGATTAACTAAGTTGCGACTGCACGGTTGGTTCAGTGGCTTAAGTGGTTACCTCGCCATTTAGTACTGCGCGGCGTGTTGTGGGTTCGATCCCCACACGGGACAAAAAATTGTGTGATCCACAAATGGTTGTCCGGAGTCTCGGTGTACTTTGTGTCCGTTAATTGTATGTTTGTAAAGTCCCCCGCGACACAGGGCTTGTTCCCTAGTGCGGGAGTTGTCTTTTTTTTAAAAAAAAAAAAAGAAAACAAGTAGTATAAAAAAATGTAAAACAAAATAACTTTCATGTTACGTAGTACATAATATCTCAATGCATGTTACTGATATCTTACCATAGTAACTCTTTAGTAATCTGTGATCTTACTTCCTTATTATTATTGTATTCTCAACGCAAAACTATGAACGATTTACTAATGATTTGTTTGAAAGTGAAAATATGTAAGAAGCTAATGATCTGTATAATTTTGTAGGCACAAACAGATCGCTTAGTTCCGGGGTATCTATATATGGTTTTTTTTTTTTTTTTTATACTACCAAGTAGGCAAACAAGCATACGGCCCGCCTGATGGTAAGCAGTTACCGTAGCCTATGGACGCTTGCAACACCAGGGGTATCACTCGCGCGTTGCCGACCCTTTAGAAACCTTATAACTCCTTTCTTGAAGAACCCCATGCTATAGTCTCTCGGGAAAACCTCGGCAGGAAGCTCATTCCACAACTTAATCGTACGTGGGAGGAAATTCCTCTGAAACCGCACAGTGCGGCACGATAAAGGTTCTAAAATGTGTGGATGGATATATGTCAAACTATAACATGGTAAGTACCCTATGTAAAAAACATAAGTGATATAATTTTAACATCAGTCTCGTTGGCATTGAGGTAAACATATAGAGATGCAATTCCATACAGTTTATGTCAAAATATTGAAGTCAGCTTTTCACTCGCATCGACAAGCTCGGTGTTGCACACTCTATAAAAAAAATCCCTTAATTTAATTAAATTTTTTGATCAGATGTAATTTAATTTTTGAAATAATTGTATTATTGAAATTGGAACATATTCAATTAGATTAATTACATTGAATGCTATAATTTTCAACCTACATATTATGGAGGTCAGCAGGAAAATTTTGTTAAAGTAGCTTTTTTGTTATTTTGTTTGTTTTTCATTTGACAATATAAATTTAATTATTTTCTTATTTAATATTTGATTTAACTAATTTAAAAATTAGTATTTTTTTTTTAAATTATTTAAATCATTTTTTTAACTAATTTTAAATTTAATAAAAATGAAACAAATCTTTTTTAAATATATTTCATTTAAATTTAAATATATTTCATTTAATACAAAAACCTCCCATAAACACAGGGAAACCGAACGTGGTTTTAACTGACAACCCTGAACTATGTGTTAGCCGCCAATATTTTTAATTAGTTTTTTTTATGATTTACAACAATAATTAATTGAAAACACATTTATCTCACATGTGAAAAGTAATTTCGTTTGCCTTGTTACACTTTTGCGAAACGTGCGTTTCGAAATCGCAAAATTTCACCATACATTTACTCATTTTCTTGTTTCGCGCCATTCGAACGCCATGCTCATGACAAAACAAAAGACAGTCGGACACATGCCCCGGGGCATGTGTTAGGTGGTAGTGTGTTTTCGCGGTTATTGCATATCTAGTGAAACATATAAATCTATGCTCGTTGGTAACAGTACCAGTTTGATTTTTAATCTATGTTTTTTGTTTCAAGAATGACGTGTTCTTTTTTTAATTTAAAATTGCGAAGATATTACTGACGTCACTATGAATTCGTTTTTTGATTTTATTTTTACTGTGTTTTATGAAATGTCAAGGTAGTTTTTTTTATTTTAAAAAAAATAGGGTTTTAGCTGTGTTTCTTAGCGTTGGTTTAGGAATGCTTTTTTTTTAAAGGGAACGTTTTTCTAACCTAGGTTTTCCATGATATAAAACCCTGATATTAAATGTTTTTGGGTTAACAACACGCAGGTGATGCATGTCCCAGTTAACTGCGTACCATCAGGCGGTCTGTATGTTTGTTTGCTACTAGTAAGAATAAAAAACTTATTTCTTATGATTTTAACAACTCAGCCTTGGTAATAACGAGCTATAAAGGTTATTATTATGTTCACCTTTTCATTTTATTACGCAACTAGGTGTCGCCCGCGACTTCGCCCGCGTGGTAATTTGAAATATTTTCCCCGATTTTGCAACATATCTCACTACTGCTCCGCTCCTATTGATCATAGCGTGATGTTATATAGCCTTCCTGGATAAATGCAGTATTCAACAAAAAAAGATAAAGATTTTTCTAATCGAACCAGTACTTTCTGCGATTAGCGCGTTCAACCAAACAAACAAACAAACTCTTCAACTCTTAGAATATTAGTATAGATTTCACACTTATATATTTTATTATACGCAAAACTGCTTTTCTATAATTTCAATTTAATTAATATCATACTCATCAAATATAATTTAATGAAATCTGCAACTTGTTTCAAAACTTTCATTTATCTTTTATCATCGATTTTCTAACACAGACAATAGACTATAAACGATATGTAAAGATGGCGTATCACAGAATGTCGAACACCTGTGAAGCGTAAATACGAACGCTATCTATATGCGCATGAGTCGAACGTAGTGCCACTAGAATAGAAAGCACGTGAAAACGACAACGCGGATTAAATTTGGTTAAATAGCCAACGAAAGTTGTTTCCTTTAGGTAGAAATTTTCTGTTTCATTGTATAGTATTGGCTATGGAAGGATGTAGCTAAATAGTAATACGCTTTTAACAAATAAAAAAAAAATAAGGTTGCGTGTCCAAATAAAGTGAATCCATATTGCCCGTGTGTGAGTCCGTGTGGTGACGGATTAAGAATACAAATGTCACCACCCCTTTCCATCCCGAAGGGTGTCGTAAGAGTCGACTAAGGGAGTAGGTCAGGCAGACAATATCCACTGCTAGAGAGGGAAAACTCTAAACAAAACCCTATACCAACCCGTCTGGCCAGCGTGGTATAGTAGGCTAATATCCCTCCAATTGTATGGAGGAGACCCGTGCCCAGTAGTGGGACGTTTATGGGTTGAGATGATGATGATGATATTGCCCGTAGTTCTGTACGTATGTTACGGGTCTCTAAGTGTGTCAATACCAATCCAAATTGTATAGGCGCCAAAACTTGGCTAAGAGATTTGTCGAGCTCCTAAATGAAATAGTTTTAATATAGTTGCCAGGGGGCTTACTATGGCGTGATAAGGCCCCTCAAAAAATGATGAAAAAGAGGTGTAAATGAAACCATTTTATGTTGGCATTTATAGACAAATGACTACCAAAAAATACAGTATTAATCTACAAGATGTGTTTCATAATATGGTTTAATAAAGTATATAGTAATTCTAAATAGTTTGTAAAAAAAACATCGAATCAGCACCAAATTATGAGATGTAACCACTTTATGACATATGAATTTTTATCAAATAATACGAAAAAAAAAACAGTATTTGAAGAAAACATACACCTATAATTTGGTAATGTTATATTTAGAACGAGTTTAAATTTTAATTTATTAAAAATTAAAAAAAACGTCTTTTCAAAGAGTAGATAATATGTTTGTATGCGCTCGCCTATAGAATTAGGTCGTGTTTGCTTCGCACAAATGCTCAAGGTCGTTGGCGATATCACAAGCCTCGAGCGAGAAAGAAGGACGGAGCTATTCATGCTGTATAGCACCGTCCCTATTTCTCGCTCGAACGACTTATGTTTTACATACGCTAACAGGGCTGTTAACAGAGTTTTTGTCAACGTTTTTAGAAGGTATTCCCTACGTGAGCATTGGAGATCTCTACTCACACATACAAACCCAACTCCACCACTGTGTGATTGGTTGTGGTCTTTTCAGTAATGTAAAGGTCCTCCCTCATTTCGACTTGAATTTTTTTATTTTAGCCCAATAATGTTGTATAATCGTAGAATTGGCATTGAATATAGTCCGACTGCTATGTTATTATCGGTATATTATTTGTGTATTCAAATGTTATAGGTATACAATGTATGAATAATGAAATAATACTAATTAACCAACACCTCGGTCACTTTGAAGGAGATTTATGAAGATAAAGATTACACTCAGGGCTTATTTAAGGTAAAATACTATTTTCATCGTTAATCATTTTAAAATACTAGCGGCACGGGTAGACATTTATTTGGTTTAAATAAGGACACTTACTTATTTACTTCTTAAATAAAATAAAGCTTATGTTACTTACTGATAATGTAGCTAGCTATAGGTGAAAGAGTTTTTAAAATCGGTCCAGTAGTTTTTGAGTTTATTCATTACAAACAAAAAATCATATTTTCTTCATAATATTAGTATATATGTCTATCTATTACTAGCTTCCCCCAACGGTTTTTTAAGTAAATAGTAAGCTGTAATGTAGCCTTTATAGAGTTTAGGAAAGTTTTTTTTAATCTATAAAGGTTTTATTAGTGTCAGAGTTTACACCACGTTAGGTAGGTAAAGATTTATAAGCTGCTGCCTTCGAAAACTCTTGTTTAAACAGTTTAAAACATATTTCCAATGCGTATATCTGATGCATCTCTTTAACTAAGTGAAAACAAAACAAATCCTAATGTACCTATGGTAATTACATTAATTCACGAGTCAATGTCTACGCGTGTTATTACAATAGTCAATTACAGACACGATTGTATTTCTTTACCTTATAATTAGTATGGCCGCCATGCCTTACGCAGATTCCTCAAGATTTTATTGATTTCCTTTTTTTTTTCTTTTCTCTAATAAATTTTTGCTCAGTGTTGTCTGTTCTAACACGACATACTAAAGAAAATTTGGTCTATTATTATCTCAATATTTTAATAAAACAAAAGCAATATTAGTATTTTCTGTGAGATCATTTATGTTTTAAATAAAATAGATTGACTTGGCCATCGCATGAAAAACAATATATCTCACAAGTAATACATATTATTTTAAATAAGATTGTTTAATGCGATTGCCAAGTCAATCAATTTTATTTAAAGCATAAAAGATTTTTAATATTGATATAAGGTCACTATAAGATTCTGTTAGGTTAGCTAATTACCTAATAACTTAAGACAGAAGGACCCTTAAGTAGGGACTGAATAAATTAGCCGACCGGTATTGGATCTCACAACTTTTTACAGTAGCAGAACTGAGTTGCGAGACTTGGTTTCTTTACAAGTTTTGTTTTTGATGGCATCGATTTTTTTTAAACCATCGAGAAATCCATCATCATCACCATATTTACCACAGTTTACTGGACATACATAACTATGTCTCTCTAAGTACCACTTGGCATGAACCTCAGTTCTCTTATTATATAGAGCTAATATTATAGAGCTTAAGGTTTGTTTGATTTTATCTGATGCTAGATTAAAGTGTCTTACTAGTCCATAAGACATAATTTGTTACATACTTTGCTTCATTGCACTTGAGGAATATGAAAGAATATTATGATCACATACGCAATCGAACGATGACTTCAAAACGCTTCATCTAAAGCTATGATTATCCTGATTCAACGTTTAATTGTGCTCGTAGACGGAACCATTGATATCGCATACCATCACGTTAGTGCACGATACATTATTTTTACTTGTATTCGAAGTTCAAACGAACGAGATGACAGCCATCTTGGAATGGAACATACGTGATGAAATGTAAATAATGGCGGGAATTTAAAATTTGCATTATTTTTTATTTGTTGCATTATTGTTTATATGCAGTGTTGTGCAAATCTACACTTTTATTTGTGTCTACAATAGAAACTTAAAATTATATTTATTTTAACAAGGTACTTGATTATTTTATTTTATAAATACATATTTACAAAAAAATATTAATAAAATAATTTATATATCACTACATAGTGTAAAACAAAGTAGCTTCACGCTGTCTGTCTGTCCTCATGTATGCATAGATCTTTAAAAATACGGAACGGTTTTTGGTGCGGTTTTTTAATTAGATAGAGTGATTTAAGAGAAAGGTTTACATGTATAATACATGCATATTATAGTGGAGAAATCCAGAATAATATTAGTAGGATAGGATGATATGTTTACGTAAATATATATTGTTAATAGTTAAAGAAACTCTGTTTATGGTATTTTTTGTTAGCGGTTAGTCTGGTTAGACTGAGCTCATCGTTTTAAATTGATGAACTGATCTCATATATCATCAGCAACTTGTAATAACATGTATGACGCTATGAGTATTTTCCTATGTTTACAATTAAATTAGCTTTTCTACGCTGTTTACCGTGCCTTTATTATTTATTTTTCTGATTTTTCATTAATTGCCGCGGCTCCGTCTGCATGTATGTTGATTATCACAATATACTAGCTTATATCCTTCCCCCAGAATACTACGAGTATCTATCTTCTTGCCAAATTTCATTAAAATCCGTTCAGCCGAGTTACTTTCGAATTTATATTGAATACTAGCTATTGCCTATTCGCTATTCCAGAATATAATCTATCTCTATGCCAAATTGCATCCAAATTCGTTCAATAGTTTTTACGGGAAAAGGTACCAAAGCCAAACATCCTCACAACCTTTCATACTTACATAATAATATTATAGTAGGAAGTAAGGATAATAGAACGATGTCCTTTTTACGTCAATATGTAGGATATTTCAAGTACGATGAAAATGCTGATTCTTAGATAGAAAGTTGTTTTTAATCTTGCCCGTTTAGTAATAAAGGAGGAATGTCTATTTGATACTGCGTAACACTTTGAGTTCAGGTTCAATTAGAATATTTCTTACATCAGTGTTTGTACAAGTGTTTCCTACAACGACATATTTTGTTGATACTAACATGTTTTCGTAACATAATGCGGGTAACAGTATATATTTTGTGACCTCTATTGTGTATTCTATGCATTTATTTTCAACAGAACTTTTTGAATTTGGAATGTTGGTGTTCTTTTTAATTTTGTTAATGGTTTTTTCTTATTACTTTCTGACCTTTACTGATTGTTTGTATAGTTAAGGCATAAAAACGTTACAAGTAAACTCAAAGTCGCATTTATAATATTATGCAGTTATTCATACTTTTTTATTGCTTATATTTAAAAAAAAAATCTTTGCATAATAAGACTCTTTTTTACCGTTTTAGACCAGTATCTAAGTGGCTACTCGTGCTGTTTAGTTTAAGTTCGGTATTAGGGCCCCCCAGGAAGCAGGTGGCAAAATATAACGGACGTGACAGCAAGCGGGACATGGCTTATGTGGGAGTTATAACAGTCATATGCAAATTATCCGTTAGGTCGGTTTACGATAAACTATTTTTATGAATGAGTAACTAATTTAAAACTAATGGTTTTATGTTAAATGGTTGTGACGTAAATAATTGACTGCACGTGTGGTCTAGTGGTGTGTAGCGAAGCCAAGAGTTGTGGGTTCGATTCCCAATTCCCATACGGGATGAAACTGTGATTAAATTTTTTTATTCCTAGTAACTAGTAGTATTCAGACACTCATGCCTTGTTAAATAAATAAAAAAGGAAATATATTTCAGTTCATTATTTCAATAAAATTGTATAGTTATTTGTCTATACAGTAAAGAGTAAATAAAACATATTAGAATTTATAATTATTTACGCGGTTTTACTTAGATCTAGTTGTTTGAAATAATGCTGACATTTATGTTAAAGCATTAAAAACATTATTTATAGCTGACGTGATGACACGTGATACGTGTTTATTGAATTGTTATGTGATATGCATAGTTGAAAATCTATAAAAAAAGGAACTCTTTCGAAACTATCAACAGCGACTTTTGTTCGAATCTTAAATGATTAAAAAGTTGTAATTAGCCGTGGCTTCAACACGGGTCTATTCATTTTTAAATCAGTTGTAGAACGAGGGGAATTTTATGATTGAAGCATGTGTCTACGTCTGTTTGTGGAACTTAAAGTTTATTTAATCTGTATGATTACATAATAATATGTTTTTTCTTATGTTTTAATGAAATCGGATCAGCTGTATTAGAATTATTAGTTTATTTTCGAAACAAACGCTGCACGTGTAGTGTTTTGTTTATATTTAAAATTTGTGTTCAACCTTTTTTGAGAGTATAAAAATCAATAATAATCAAAGCACTATAATTGAGTAGGTACCTATATTAGTCGCATTTGTGAGAATGTAGCATAGATTATTATAAATCATTTTAGACTTCAAACATCATATGGCTCCGTGATCCAGTCATCGACAAAACTACACCTTTTTACTTGGTAGAAAGCTCTTGTTCCCATGTCACAATGGATAGAGAGAACATCACGTTCACAGGCTTACGTAACGGGGGGCGGCAGGGGTAAGAGGGGGGACTTGAGAATATACCATTGAAGTCATTATAATTTCAACAATGTTAAGAAAGTGATTACATACTCGTAAAAAATGTATCTATTGAGGTGTCTATTTATTTGGTTCTTTTAGCGTGCGATATGATTTAAAAGCTTTTTGTTCGCATGCGATTGTATTGTACCTACGTTATTTTGTTTTGATGTGTGATTGTGTGAATGTAGGTATGTGTCTTGTATGTACCAGTTTTTTGTTGTAGACAGATGTGTGTGCTTTTTAGTGTGTTTTAATTATATACTTAAGTGTTTTTATTTTTGAAGTGAAAACTTCTTTAAACGCGTTTAGCACTTTTTGGGTGAACAATAATTATGGAACTCGCATCATCGTCACCGAACGTTTTTCATGAGCTATATGTATACTGTGTATATATGTGTAGTTTTTGGGTAAACAAACAGTGTGAAACTCACGTCATCGTCATCGCACGCGCTCGAAGATACAATTCACAAGTTACTTAGTTTTTACTTCTATCGGCAGTCCCCAAAGACAGCCCCGCATTTAAAAAAAAAAAGTTCTTGTCTAACTTTTAAAAGGTGTTTGTAGATTCCAAAAGCAGTCCCAAATATAAATGCTAGTTCTTACTCCATAAACGTAAGTAGTTCTTACTAAAATATCTAGTAAAATAAACTATCTTGTTATTACCCTAAAAATAACAAAACAACCATTTTACTTTACACATACTTTCTTATTCCACATCAAAGTACAATTGCTAGTACTAAACAATACATAAACAGTTGGCTATAGGCTAACAAGACGCGGTCGAGAGACCAATACTAATGAGACGAACGCATTGTGTGTAATATGCCTTATACCATTCCATGTTTGAGTTTTTTGTCTAAGTAACAAAATTTTGGTTTATGTTTGAACTGTTTGAGAGAACGAACAGCGAAGTTCTCTGAGTCTACGGAAACAATCCGGCGTTTTAATGTATGTATAAATGTTTTTTCGACAATAACTTGACTATCGTTGATCGGAAGGCTGTAAAATTTGGTAGACTTATTGATGAGACAAAAATAATTTTAAAATTTCAAATATGAGCCAAATCGCTCTAGAGTGAGTCGCGAGTTTATAGTTTGGAGCAACTTATGGTTATTATAGCATTACATCATGCTGATTTTCCTGAAAGAGTAGGCAGAAATGTATGTAATCCACGTTTTACAGACTATGTTAAGGGTCCCTTGCAATAAGAGGCGAGTCTGTTGGCATATACCAAGCACAATTTTTAACATAATATTATAATTACTTTACCCGACCCGAGAAGGTCAGAAATCGAGCCCAGACTGAGACTGCGAGACCAAATAGAGGAGTGGTTAGCAGATTCTTATATTTACATAATGATTTTCTAAAACAATAAATTGATAAATGTCAACACTTTAGTAAAAAAGGATTTTCTATTTATCAGAAAACGAAATCTTGCTGCAAATTTATTAACACACCTCAAAAGACAATTGATATATAGCTTGTTGAAAACCAACTTTAAATGTTCATAGTTTAGATTCAAAATTCGTCAATCCTTAACATAATTTATAAATCGTTTGGCTCAGTAATAAATTGTCGAATCACTATTAAGCGTTATGACATAACTCATAATCGTTGCTAATTATAGTGGATTAACTGCTAAAGCATTAGCATTTACATAGCAATAACCTGTTGCATTCATAACGTTGCTATTAGCACAAAATTGTAGTTTAGGAAACTAGACGTTATCATGCTATTTGTGTTGATACAGAGAAAATAGAATTCGATGATCTATATATAATCTTTTTTTTTCATACGAAATAAATGCTATTAAGTTTAATAATATAACTCAATACTATGAATATTAATTACATTTATTAAAGCGCTTTTGTTAATTAATGATTACAGCTAAATAGATGTATGATTATACGGTCAATTAATAAATGCTTTGGCTAATTTAACATAATTTATGACTTAAACATAATTAATGAAAGTAACTGGCCGGCAACTCTGGCTGCTAAATTGGAAGTCGTGGGTTCAATTCCCCCACAGGACAAATCTTTGTGTTAAGAGCACGATTCTTTTTTCTGTGTCTGGATGTAATTCTTCCAAGTATAATAGATATGCATGTATTTAAAAAATAATTAAATATGTTTCTGTGTTTGGTTGTCATAGTACATGTTTTACCTAGTTTGGGATCAGATGGTAATGTTTCTTGTCCTTATTAGTATTATTGAAAAGAAATAGTTTTTAGCCACGTTGGACACTTTTGGGATGGGAAAAAAGCACAGAACTCGCGTGACCGTCAAACTCAGATAAATAGAAGCATTCCAGCTAGTACGCCCAAATGAAACACGCTTGAAGTATTCCACATAGCACGCGTGTAGGAGTGCTTTATAAAATACATATGAATGTGTTCTAAATGTTTAAAGCTAAAACGTTTTCATTTTTGACGTGTAATCCTACGAGTGACACTTTAATATTAGTATTAGTTGTATTGTATTGTATGTTCTTGCGTAACATCAATAAACTTATATCGACAATCTAGTGCAGTCGACAGTTCATTACTGACCACGACTTATTAGAATTCAATAATGGCGCCGAGTTCATTGCCACTATACGTGTCCATCAAAGCCGCCCGTCCATCTGCGGCAGAACGTGTTATACCTTTGCCTTTAAATTTGAAAATAGAATTTCTGGTTGCGGCCAGTTTAGAAATAAAATCTGTTGGCCTTTTATTTGCAGAGTAGATTGATTTAAATTATTTTAATGATGATATTTAAATAAAATGTTCATTTAAATGTAGATTAAGAGCAGAGGTGGCAATTTTACATAATAGGTTGTTATTAATGGTATAATTAATCACAGATTAGAAATAAATTATCAATCAACTTACTAAACTAGTACAGGGAGTTGCCATAAATAGAACGCTGCGAAACTTATGTTAAGTACTAAAAAGCCTTTGTTTACTATATTTTTTGAATCTCTATATTACCAATTATTTCGAGAACTAAGACTTTCTGTTAAACCGAAAGTTGAGGGCTCGATTCCCATTCAGGACCAATCTGTGTTCTATGTCTGGGTGGAATTTATGTAAGTACGAGTATTTATTTGGAAATATATGACATAAGTATGTTTAATAGTTGTCTGGTTGCCAAAGTATAGGCTCTGCCTAGTTTGGGCTCAGATTGTCAACTATGTGTGAATTGTCCCAAGATTAATAAACAACCATGATTGGCAAACTTTAAAAGCTTATAACTTTTAGATAATTAAACATACTATTTCATATTCCAGAACGGAATTTTAAAAATCAAGTTTCTCGTTACGCAATGCTGCCATCTGTTGTGTACCAACATAGTGATGCCATCTGTCATCGTCATGTTGGCAGCATGCAAGTTATCGAGTGATATCTTGACTTGAACGAACATCAGTTATTTCATCGAGACGTTCTTGAATTTCTACAAGATGAAAATAATGTATGAACTTTGAAAAATACCAGTTTGACTGGTTTAGTTTGTTTTGTATAGACATGATCTATGTTGTGAGTTATTTTACTATTTTATGTACTAGTAATTTCATGTAAGTATTAGTAAAATTCATTGAGGCGCTCATAGCCAGAGGTGTACTTGCTGATCGATAAACGATTAAGGGTGCGGTTACCCTTTGTGTTGGTGACGACATAGTAGTATTTCATCTTAACGCCTCCTTGCTTCGGAGAGCACGATAGAAGCTGGTTCCGACTATCAAAGTCACGATGCAAACCATTATGGATGATCTGAACAACTCTGTTATCAGGTTGACCACTAACCACTCGATAAAAAAGAATAAAATTAACAAAATTTAATAAGGTGCTGTATTATCGACAAATCTTTTATAATACCTTTATACTATAATTCAGATAAAAACTACATTAAATGTTTCCCATGTTCCGATTAAAGAACACCGTTACATAGTCTCCCTATATGGTTAGGCACCTAAGTTTAAAAACCACCAGAATACCTAATACAAAAATTTCCTTGTAAGGTAAAAAACCTCGGAAAGCAGAAACCACCACAAATTAAACTCCCAAGGCGTACAAAAACATCAGTAAGTCAGGTCAAGATTATCTAGTCAGATAGGTTTGTTGATATAGAGTTAAATGTTCAGCTAATGCTTGACCAGTTTTATTTATTACCCACATAGCGGTATTTCAACACAATGAGGACCTACAATGTTTACCAAGAGACAACGTGACTTGATTCATAATATTATGTAATATTATAACAATACAATATTCTTTGGGATTTTTGGACTATAAGGCTATAAGGTTATAATAACGTCCTCCAAACAGATTTCGGTCAGGGCCTAACCTAACCGGAGATTACACATCTGCAAGGGTCATATTATAATGCACAAGTGTATGGGCCAACATATTCGCACTCTTTATTCCTTTATTCTCGCAGTCCGATAGGACGGCAATGTGTCACGACCGGAGAGAGATTAAGCGAAGGAGTAACGACTTAGTGTGTAAGAAGTCTCGATGTATTTTAAGAAAACCATCACCCATCTATAGATTGACCATGACTAGCTTACTCAAGATAGCTGATCTATCTATAAGCGCGACCATTACTTGGCTACGTTCCCTTCAAAGTATAAACTTAATAACTAGACTCATGTTAATAATAGTCATTCATGATCTTGAAAACCAAACAAATGACTCAACAAAGCAAAAAATACTATTAGCTACTAAAAAACTTCTTTGATACAATACAGCAAATGACAAAACAAATAGGTAATGCATGTATGGGTACGCATGCATTCACAAACATTCTGACATCCAACAAGAACAAAACAGTTCTTGATATGAGATGACCGCGCAAAAACCTCAAGTGACAAGACGCCTCTAGTAAAAACGCGGCACTGCTATCATTTTATTGTTGCCATCGTATGCCACACCCACACATAGAAACAGGTTCGACAAATACGCGCGCATCATTTGTTTCGTCAACATGGCCGCCAGTCGCCGGACCTCTTACTTTCGTTATTTTCACTTTCATTCGAAGTAATACGTTGTATAGATAATGTTATTATTAAGTAACTTAATCTCATTTTAAACTTCCGTATGTAGGCGTTGTTGTTTATATTATTAATTGCTTTTTAAGCTGTTTTTTTATTATTTTCGTTGAATGTTTTCTAAAGGCATTTGTTTGATTTCAGATTATTGTGCGCGGCTTTCGGAGTTTTGCAAATATTTCAGGTAAGATAATAAATATATTCTCATTAATATGAACATCAAAATCATTGTACGGTAAATTTACGGTATATAAGTTTGTTGACTTGTTTGATCGTAAAATATTTTATTGTAAACCCAGGCTGTAATTTCCAATTAACCATATAATTGTATTTAAGCATGCATTGTCTTCGTGTTTGTTCAACAACCGGTTGAATCGGCTAAATATAGCGAACAAACTAAGAACCCGAACGGTAAGCCAGAGAAGTCAATACTTCACATTGATGTAGCGAATTTATCAGCAAAAACAAACGATAATTTGTTAGCGATTTCATCAAAATGTCAAGAGCATTAATATTCATAAAAAAGCGACGCGAATGGAATGGACGTCGCATTAGCGATACCAATGTCTAACGTTGCTTAAAATGCAAAATTAATTTCTTGAAAGGTCACAAGTGTTCAGAGCTCAGTAGTGTGGAAAATTTCCGCCAATGAATGTACCTACACGATATTCTGAGATTAGTCTGAGAACTTGTTTACTAACTACAAGATATTGCTTTCCCATCTATATAGGTATTTTTCTACTACTTCTTATTGGTAGGTGGTTACAAAAATAAATATTTTGTTTGTTATTTATCAGCTTATAGTGTCGAAATTGTACAATTCTACTGTAGTTTCGTTGCATGTATTAAGTTTGCTAAGTATTGCTTTACCCTTTGGAACTTAGTATTATCATTGGACGTCATGAATTTGAAAAAACTTGACTACCTTATATTTGAGAGTAAAACTATAGTACTGACGACAATGTAATGAATAACAACATAAGTAAAGATCATGATTATTCTATGTCTACGTGCGTTACAGGAGTTTTAGTTCTTGTATAATGAAATGCGACCATGTATCTACTACTTCACGATTTGTTAAAGATATCTTTGATCGAACTTCATCAAAATATTCTTGTTGGACATAATAAGAGTTCATTAAGAAGCTCATTATAACTTGACACCATTATATTACAGCTCATAAATGCGGGATGAGCAAAAAGTTTGCCGGCCTCGATTGTTCCCATATTAATACAGTTACTTACTGTAAATCGGTTTCTTATGTTGTATTGACTATTTCTAGTCGCTATTTATGTAGTCTTTAAATGGAGACTAGGTACATCAATATACTCAAAGCTATTTTTTATGCGGTTTGTCTCATCAATTTTTCAACTAATAGCATTAGATATTCACCTTCACTCAACGTTGAGTATTAAAATATTTGTAGTTAAAACCAAAATATATGAATATAATACGTCGAAAGTCACATTTCTATTTTTGTTTGTGTTAGTCTGAACAAATCTTCAACTAATTTCATCTAAGGAGACAGAGCATATTTGTCTACATTGTTGATTATAAATTAAAGTTTCAATTTTATTTAAATTGCCAAAATTTCTGACTTGAGAATTGGCTATTTTAAGAAAATTCTAATACCATTGACTCCCACAGTGCTGAAACGTCTCTTAACATTTTAATTACTACCATTAAATCAACTAACTAACTCGCCACTAAAAAGCGGAACCATCAAACAAGCATAACAAAATCAATAATCTCGATCTTCATCACAATAGCACCTAACACTTCATTTAGAAACCGGTCTGTTGGTGAAATTCGAAATTGGCTGGCGGCAAACAGTATAGCACCTGGCACTTTCGCCAATATAACAATAACACATGACAACATGTTATATGTGTTATGTAACACTAGGTCTCGGTCATACGATGACCCTCATAGGAGAAATTTTGATCATTTACATAATATTAGGTGTGTGTACCTTGATTAGTTATGCATAATTCTATATTTTATTACGAGAACTAATAGATTTATAGAATGCAGTTGTGAAAGTAAAATCTAAAAATAGTTTGATTGCCTAGGGTGGTTATTAAGTTGGTAATAGTACACAAGCTGACAAGAGTCAAGACTTAACTTGTAGCCTATATTGATCAACGTAACCAGTTTGTGTTAAACGACATCAGTTTAACGAAGTTGTTGATTTGTTTCGATCTTATCTGTATTGTGCTTTCATTACCTCATCTGTTTTATTACGTCTAGAAGCTGCATAGAATATATTTCATCATAATTTTATCGTGTTGGTGAATAAATAGCCATCGCTTGCTAGTTTTGGTCAAGGAGGATACATTGATGGATACTATCACATAGTCATTCGATAGTTCATGTTTGCATTTTTTTTTAAGATGTTTCTTTCTTTAGTTTTATGCCATCATTACGTCTAAGTTTTGATTCTATAGACATACACACGGTGTACAATAACCAGGACATACATGATAAAGTTTAATTATCGTACCTAAGACTTTTTAACCTTAGGCGCTTATCTAGGGAACAAGGATCTAAAATCAATTCATTTCAACTATCGGCCTTTTACCCTATTTTTACCTATACCTATTTGAATTAATAAGACAAATAAGTCTTTAATCGGTTGACATAAAGTGTATTCTTCAATAGTAATTAAATGATTGTGTAACCAAATGTGCGGTTACAAGGTATGCTGTCAGATCTCAGCTTGGGTTTCTTAGAGCTAGAGTTACAAGTGCTTATTGATTGAATTTATTTGTGTCTGTTCTAACATATTTTAATATCAAATAAGATACATAATAATGTATTTTGTTTATATTATGTGAATTAAAAAAATCCTGTTAAAAATAATTTGTAGGTATTGCAGTCATAAAAAGTAATTTTCCTTTTGGCACGTGTAAGTTTTGTAAAAAATACATTAAATAAATATAAGACAGCTCTGGATTGGCCATTGTGGAGGCATATGAGGGAGGCCTACGTTCAGCAGTGCACGTCATTTAGGCTGAAATGATGATGACATATATATAAAACGCAAAAAAAACATAGTTTATGCTTACCATCATGCCAGCCGTATGCTAGTTAGCTACCTACGTAGTATTCAAAAACGAATGCAAAAAAACTAATTAAAAACATGATAAGTTAGTAGGTAAGCTAATCCGTTGTTTGACAAGTATTGAGGAAATAAGAGTCAACATTCTTTCTAACGTTATGCAACGCTTTCTCACGGTGGCATTGCACTGCATATTAATATACTTACTATAATTTATTATATATATCGCCGTGGTAATTATATCATGGAGGATGCGTATGCCATTATTAATCAGCTAAGTCATAAACAGGAGCCATTTTAGCTAAGAGGAAATCGTATTGTTTTCTATGGTTATGTATTGTGTGTAAAAGATTTTATTTACAAAACACATACCTACTGTAAAAATATTATTAGGTACCTACAGAAGTTTCCATTCAGTTTTTATCTATTCTTCTTCTTATGGTTTGGTTATTTTATTTTATTTATTTTAAAAGGCTCACCAACGATTGTATAGCGGTGTATACAATCGTTGGTGAGCCTTTTTTAAATAAATAATTTTATCGGTATAAAATTACACAAAATGGAAATATAAAGTCATTAGTCTAGTGTTATAATCTATAAAAGGTGGGCACCACATGCACGGTGTTACATTTAGAAGCTTAATACATAGGTACAACCAATTATAATATTAATAAAATATATTTAAAAAAGAAGAAAATAATAACAACAATAGTAGTTAGTGGCCAACTGACAGAGTTATGTAGACAGAGGCCTGTGTCGATGGTCTAACATTATGCTATCTGCCTGGGTCGACTTTTAACATGCCCTCCGAAGCAAAGAGATGCTCAGATGAAATACAACTATGCGGTCACCCATCTATGAGCGTCTCTATTATTACTAACTTATGGCATTAACTTTGCTCTCGTGTATATGTATCGCTATGTTGTATTAAATAAACTGTTGCCTTTAATATATGGTAGTTTCTTCAAAATCCGAGTAGTCGTTTTTATGTGAAGGAGTAACAGACATCTATCCGTTCTCAAATATCTTTCGCGTTTATAATATTACTAAGATTAAAGTGACTAACACCATCAATTCGAAATTCGAAGTCACATAACAATTATTAACTAATAGGGCAGAAAATATTCCAAATCGCGACTTCGTCCGCGTAGTAATTTGGAATATTTTCCCCGATTTTGCAACATATCTCACTCGTGCTCCGCTCCTATTGATCATAGCGTGATGTTATAAATCCTGGATAAATGCACTATTCAACAAAAAAAAGTATCTTTCTAATCGCACCAGTACTTTCTGAGATTAGCGCGTTCAACCAATCAAACAAACAAACTCTTCAGCTTTATAATATTAGTATAGATTTAGGTTCATTATCGTTATCATCGGCTCAGCCCGGTGATGTCTACTGTTGAACTAAGGCCTCTTCTATATGTTTCCACAAAGGCTGATCTTAATTGGCCTACATTCAGTGTCTGTCTGCAGCTCTGACCAGGTCATCTGTCCACCTAGTGGGAGGTCGTCCCACGCTGTGTTTTCCTAAACGTGGTCGCCACTCGAGAATTAAGGTTACAACTTATAAATTATGAATTGACTGGCCTGTTGGTCTAGTGGTTAGTGACCCTGATTGCTTTCCTAGAGGTTGTGTGTTCGATTCCTAAACGGAACAAAAAACATAAATGGAGTAAAACATGCCCAGATAATTAGTCTAAGGTCAGTTTGGTGAAAAGTGTTCAGGTACGCGAAGATCTGGCAAAAAACTCATGCAACTCTTTTAAAAATATAATCTGTCGCAACATGCAAAGCAACGCAGTTATAACTAAATATTCTTACAAGGAATATTTTGCTTCAAATATAGTCAACAACAAGTTTGATAATTAATAAAAAATGAGCTATTTTTTGTCTCTGGCTGGCATTGGCATGGATTTTTTTCAGGGCCGGTTAGTTAAACGTAGGGAAAGGTCTGGGGTCAATGCTATGCGGGTTTCACTGGTAATAACATAAGAACAATACAATAACAAAAAAGCTGATCATCATTGCATGTTTAGTACGCATTTATAAAATTAAAAATAAACGTCAAAATAACCGTAAAAGTGCTAATTGTTTAAATACCTGAATCATACTCTTGTAATTTTGTGTGTTAAAAAATTTATTGACTTCAGTTGCAATTATTAATGCTAATTTATTAATAAACGATAAGTAAACAGCCAGTAACAATAGCCATTATGTTATTATTCTGATGGATGGCCCAAAACATAATTTTAAAAACATGTGTCAGAATCAAATTTCAAAATAAGAATACTCGGCCACCCACTTTTTAAACAATGGAATCAACAAAACAGTTTCTCAATCGAATGCAATCCATCATTATAATCGGTATTATTAAATGCGGTGCGAGCTATCTTCTGCCAAACAAGACGTTATACGCCTTATCAAGTTCAAGATAAAAATCAAAGTTGAAGTTTTAGAGGATGCACTACTACATTTTGTCGGGTCTCGCAATTTGGCGAGGCGCTTTATATGATGAAAACACGATACGCGAGTTTGCTGTTAAGCGAGTTTAGAATAATTTCCTCATTATTAACTTAATGGTGGATCTCGAAATTGGCCCGAGTTTCGCGCCCCGTGTAATAGCAGGTCTTCTACCAGCTTTAATAGAATAACTGAGGTTGATAGTTTGAAAGCTAAATGACTTGCAGTTGCACGCGATGCGAACGAGTTCTCTGATTTATGTACCACGGATAACTGCTAATTACCTATGCTATTTTTATTAAGGTAGTCTGTTTATCCCATGGGAACTTTAAAAAGAATTTTATATGAGTTTAAACCAGATTTTTTGTAAGTGTTCAGTAAGGTGTGTTTGTGTACTTAGTCCATCGGCTCCGGCACCAGCTACGGTAGTTACCGTAAGCAGTTGCTTACCATCTGGCAGGCCGCTTGTTCACACATGCAAAAAGCAGGCAAAGTCCTCCAAACACAGACACAGTTTATACCTACAATAACACATCACAAGCTATTGTTACAAACCAAATGACAAAGGTGTTAAGTAGTTACATAATTCGCGACAAGGATTGGCCTCCGACCACATAGGCGCATCCACATTAATTGTCGCTTCTGTATTCGGTAAGGTCAAATAGGTTTACTTCAAAGGTAATTCAATACCTTTTCATCAGATTTACTGTGAGACTATTTTTGTAGTTGAAAGTTTTCCCGAGAGAATATAATTATGAAGTTCTTCAAGAACGGTTAAAGAGGTTTTTAAAAAGGTTGGTTATATTATTGTATGTGACGTCCTTGTAGTGAGTTATTCTTAATTGGAAATTCATAAGATGACTTTATTATCTAGCCTTAAAATTATTATTGATCGAAATTTAAATTGAAAGTATTTACAAGAACATCATGCTACTGCACTAAGTGTTTCGAGCACCCATAACTTTCTTTGCCTATTAAGTTGTATAAAAAGTATTGTATCTTCTGCTGTGTTTGATAAAAGTGAATAATAGACTCAGTCTTGTTTCTTTTTGGCGGCAAATTAGAATAATCCACCTTATAGTGGACATCATAAGGTGGCACTAGCAGGCAGCTTTCAAAAGTACCGTAGTCACGACACTGTATAAGTTGTTAATAAGAAAATTGCTAATTATTACTAAAAGCTTGGGAACGATTTTGTGCTGATCTCGTTGCTTTATAAAGATAACTGTATTTCTACTAGTCGCAGAGGTCAAACGGAAATTGTTCAGTGCAGGCTTGTAATCTGTCGCATCTAGTTAGACTGGAAGCTTCAAACAAGGAAATAGCTGACTATAAATATTGGCTATAGATGAACAGGAACACTATAAAAATTACAGTAAAAAAACAGTAAGTAGGTCCCTAATAGTATTAATAACTCTAGACTAAACGACTGAACGTATCTTAAGAAAATGTGACAAAAAGATAGATGGTATTTTAAGGAAGGACATAGTGTTTATGGGCTTTTATTGCGATAACCGACCTCTACGCGGGTGGCGCCATCGGAAATCTAGTCCTCACTAATATTATTAGTAACTTTGTCTGTATCTTAGTCTGTTTATATGTTACTTTGATTGTTACATTTTCACTAAGTGGCTTAACGGATCTTCATGAAATTTGGCAAGGAGATAGATGGTAATATGAGAACCGACATCCACGCGTGTAGCGCCACCGCCAATCTATTTTCTTACAAACACAAATTAATCTAAGATAAAAGGCCTATTAAAAACAACAAATAATTAAATAAGCAATGTTATGATCAGATACTAAATAGCGGACGGAAATCCTCCAGCAGGCCTTGTAGCTCTGTTCATCCAACCATGTTTCCTCAGTATTGTCCACACATTTGTGTACATAGCATTGTTAGACTTTTAGTACAGTGAAATTGAAAAGCGAAATCATATACTACTTTGGCAGTAACGATTGAATGTATAGCTCCATATAAGTGATTACCTATTGTGAAAGATGTAAGAATAATCTAGAAAGTGCCTGATGCATATGGTACTGAGTTTATTGTAAAAACAGATGTGAGAGAGAGAGTTAATGTTGTGTGTATGCATGTATTGTAAAGAGTAACAGGTAATTGTTTTGTTGAAGTATCTTTACTTTATAATATGTGATATCTTGTATAAATCTGTTATTAGTTAGCCACTTCTTGGCTAATGAAGAAGAAGGTAAAAGAATGACAAATTTTAAATAGAGACGGGTAGGAAATCTTGCTGATGTAAGGTAGACCAAAGCAGTCACAGAACAGTGACCCCGATATGTCTTTTAGATTCTCAGGAATACTTGCTGGTTCGGAAGACGAATAACCAAAACGGTTATCGCAAAACAGAAAGAGATTATTAAGCATACCACTGGCACGGTTGTAAAGCAATAGATGAGCTTAGCATTAGACCGAAACAAAATAATAGGTCAGAAATAAAAGACCCTTCAATGAGTGTATAAGGGTTGATGATCATTTTAGTTACATTTATGTAGTCTTTGATTGTTTGGGAGACATTGCTGATATGTTTCAAATAAGAATCTTCAAATTGATGTTTGAAATTTTATTACAGTGCGGATTATACACTGTCAGTTTTACAAGCAATCATCGCTGTTACATCAGTAAGTAGGACAAAGTAATCATGAAAATAGCCTTGAAGAATTCACATAATAAAAATAACTTTAAATATTTATCGCCTATAAACAGTGAGAGATATCTGTAGAATTCCGGATGCTACGAGTAGGTGACCTATACTAGGTGGTAGGGCCCTGTCTTTATTTCTTTCTAGTTCACACTAGGCAATATATTCTAAAATAATATTACTCGATTAATTCGAAATACTAAAATTGATTTAATTTAAATACCTAAACATATATTTATATTATTTTTACATGTATCGTGAGCCTGCTATACTCAAACCCATAATTATCTCAATAAGTTTTTAAATATTGAATACGATTTAAGGATAGGCAGCTATTACAACCATCTAAAATTACATAAGAATAGTATAATTGCTTTCACCAAAACACGAGGAAAGGAATTATAATTAATGGTGAAGAAGTATTGCAAAGTTAACTTAACACAACTTAATAAGTCTCTCAAAGATTACTTTTTTTAATCCACCTTGAATACTTAGTCTTGATCTTTAAAATAGAAGGAACAAGTCACGAAACGACATACAAACATATAATATGTCCCATTGCTGATCACAGGTCTCTTTTCCTTTACAAAGAGAATTTATAGGGTTAAGGTCCACACACACTAGCCTTATGCGGATTGAAACTTTGGATCCATAATAATTAAAGCTTAGTCCTAAAAAATAAATTTTGGTCTATAGATATATAGAGCGAATTCATTTGTAAAGAAAATTAAATACAAAGTTAATGATACCAAACATTGTTCTTAGATAAAAGTGAAAACGCGTTTTAATTTTATAGTGGTTAGAGAAGGATGGAGAGATCTAGAATACTTAGGTGGTTTACTTTTTTGCTGATTTGTTACAGAACCGCGCGTCACTCAGAGCGCATAGAAAGCGTTTTGCTACGGTCCAATGACTGCTCAATGGTCTTAATAAATTGTTAGGACGTCGCGATGGACAACAATTTGTGTATAAAATGATTGGATATATATTTTGAACCGGTTTTACTATTATCATGTTGATTTATTTGTCCATTGTTAAGTTCTATTAATTTTATATTTGGAATTTATTAACTAGTAGGTACCTTGTTATAATTTTTTGCCAATAAAAGCTTATTTATTGTCTAAATCGCAATTGTGTTCGTGGCCATAAAACGATTTGTTAAAAGAATTATATCAATAGATATTGTAGATAAGAACTTAAATTTAAGTATCTGAAAAGACTTTATAAATTATTATAATGGTTTTTTAAAAAGCAGGTTGTTAAAAATTGCGGATCTATTTGGTAGTAGCCCACACGAACTGGCAATTTCAAAATATCGGTATTAAGTTAAGTGTTGCTATTATCGAAACGAATGTAAGAATCATTGATCATGTTAAGAAATGCAAAAAAGGTCGAGAAAGTAGCGTGAAATCTGAAGCAGTTCAGCTGTACGAAAATGGTAATGGTATCCGACATGTTACGTTTTTCATTGATTTAGTTATGATTTTGAAATGGATTGTTAATATTATTCTATTACAAGACACAAGTCCGATTAAATAGCCAGTATTTTGTTTTAATACTCACAAATTATAGTTGGTATACCATTGATAACATTAGTTATGCGTGTAATCAGTAAATTAAGTTGCCAGTCTTTTTCTGTAACAAAGCTATTACTTCTAAGTTTAGACTAAACTGCTAAAATAATCTGACATAATAAGATTGATAGCCATGAAGATTATCTAAATATTTTTATGGAACAATTTAGCAGACATTCGTTCAAAAATAAACCAAGGTCACATCTAACATTAAAAGAAATAAAAGCATTTGGTTCGTGACTTGGGAGTTTAGGGCAGAGCGGTCTCAATGTTTTTATTATTCCTAAGAACATGCTAATAAAAATCGGTGAAAGTCAAGGATGTACCGTTCAAAATAAATGAATGGGGGAAATGTTACCCCTAACGGTATTATTGATGAATTTTGAGGTTTTGTAAAGTTCAGTGACTCAAGTGCCAAATACAAAAGACATTATATTTACACATTTTGAAATGTAGATTTGTCTAAAATACTTGATAATTATGCATTTAATATAAAGCAATAAAGCATGTTATGCATTGTACATACATATTAATAAAACATTTCCTTGAAAATATACTTTGCTGAGTGGTCTAACTATAATATATTGACTTGAAAGTCAATATTACTTAACTACCGATAAGATCTTTTGCCCTTATTAATACAATTGCTTCAATGCTATTGTTTTTCATACATTTGGAGGTTAGCATGTGAACAAAAGATGACATTGTTACTAGCAGATAGAGAGAGGATTGCAACAGTTTGCGTGACTTAACTATTTGTGATACATCGCTAATCATTTTGTTTGTAACGCGTTGACGTATGATTATTTAGACCTAAAAATAAATATCTTATGGGAAACCGTTATTTATGGATTTTTTCTTCTTTCCACTTACTCATTGTTTGCTTACACTTAAATCGGTAAAAGGAGATTTTTTGCGGGTTATTTAATGTTTTAAATAAATGCAAATGCAAGTGGCAAACATTTTGGTGAACAAACATTACGAAAACGACGTTTAAAAATGAGTAAACAGATTTTAATTTTACAACAATTACACTAAATAATACAGAGGCAATCGCTACAGATAAGATGTAATTTATCTTCAAACTGTATCATAAGAAATAGGATAAAGTAAATGGAGCAAAAAATGTTATCGGACCAGTAATCGATAGCAATGAAACAAAAGAAGTAATTTGACTTTGTTACCTTTCTTCCGCAAAGCGAGGTCAGGCGTGACCGATGCGAATTCCTTAAACTAAATATTCATGACCGTTGTAACTGGAGCTTTATCTCGTGAAACATTATTCCACTCTAGAGATCACAAAGATTGGACATTACAGTGTCCATTTGCAAAGGTACCAGTTTCCGAACCTATTATTTCACAAAATGGTTCGTTTGCGAATGGTTATGAGACCATGAACAACTTAAATTGAAGCATCCGATGTTTCTATCGAGCCATTGCGGTGTTTTCCATACAATTATAGTTTTCCACGGCTCAGTTCATTTTCAGTTGGAATTCATAAATTATGCAATGTGCTACTTAAATAGATGATGACGGATTCAATCTGTGTAATAATATTATTCAACTATTTTTTCACAATAAGAACACGTTTTATTATTTGAAATACTGTTCTAGTTTTCGTTATCTTGTTTTGGGTCTAGAGACGCAATCTGTACCAACATGGTAATGATTTTATCATTGGTTCACAACCTTACAAATCCTTTCTATTTTTATTGTAATCTATTTGCAAGAACTGGACGACATTGATTTCTTCTCTTATAAACATACGTAAATATTAAAGCAGATATTTAGAGCAGTAGCAGTAACACTTTATTCAAATTCACAATTGTTTATGCAACCATAATTGCTTCTATTAGCTTACTCTGTTTTTCTGTTAACACGATGTGTCTCACTAGTCAGTTCTTATTTGAACTCTGCCTACTTTCCCTCAGTATAAAATGGTACCATTATAACTGCATTAGCTAGATAGTTGTGAGCCTCAGTGGTTGTTATGTCGCCTACTTCTCGCAGACCTCAATCAACATTTTGTATTAAACATTAAGATTATTTCATGGGATTGTCGTCAAGAATTATATCTTACAGGCAATTTACATGCCTTTTTCCCACTATCTCTCAAACAATCTTGGTATTTAATGTTATGTAATTTATTTCTAAGATATCATAGCTTCTTTTTAGAATTATGTTATAGATTGATGATTTTATGGTTACTCAGTGAGTTATTGAATGTTATTTCGGGTTCATTATATATTATGTAATAGTAAGTATTTATTGATATATTATGTTTTATTTTTGTTCTAGGTACTAACATTTTCTTGCTAAGCAGTTGGAGCTAAGGTAAATTTGGTTGTAATTATTATATATATCTTGAAAAAGTAATGGTCAAAAAGCCTAAGGCATAATGCATTGCAGTCGAATATTAAATGATTCATATAATGGAAGCACCTTATACCAAAACAGTTGTGAAATATTTCTCGACGAAAAATCACGATTCTGACATTTCAAGTATCGTTACGGGCGGAGTAGAGCGTGGCATTTGCCCAGGCGCATACCACCCGAGTCTTTCGAGGATACCTACACTAATTTTGTTTCTACTTAATTTCATATTTATAGGCTTTGTTACTGACAATATAGGAGTTAATTTTGATTAACACAATTCGTGAAGAGTGGTATTGAATACAGATTCAAATATAAATTTTATTACTGTAATTTCAAAGAATTATGGTTTGATGGATTAATATTCGTATCTAATTCATTAAATTTGTATAATGATGAATGCGTGGTACTAGTTTAAAGTAATGTTATTATTACACGTATATCAATATATAAAGAGTAAATTAGAACTGCATCGCAATACATTTTCATACAAGCTCTTTAGCAAATAACAGATACAAAAGATTTAAAACAAATTATAAACAGTACCATACCAACTTTACCTAATATATTATGGCGCATAGCAATCATGCTTATCGTTGCAAAATCGTCACCAAAAAGGGCAAACACAGCATTCTTTGGTACAACGTACCATATAGGACTAACGAAATGTCAATCTCAACTGGACTCAAATCGAGATCATGTTTGAGCGTTGGTCATGTCAAATGTCAGAAGCGATTTGTTTGTTTATGAGTCGTGATGGGTTGAAAGTTATTTTGAAATTCGCATAAAATAATAGTATCTATATAAGAAGTTATTACTGATATACTAATATTGTATTCATAAATAGGTTTTAAAGTATTCATTGCAGTTTGTATACTTTTTATTTTTTAAGATAAGATAAAATAACGTTTATTTGTATTGATCGATCGAGTTTAATCGGTTAGTTGGTCAAGCATCAAGACATTTGTGATAGGATTTACTTTTTATTTCAAATAAACCTAATGTATGTGGCGGAGCGTCTATTTTGATATTGTTTTGAGTGATTATACTAATTTAAAATTTTATCACAGAAAAAACCCTTCAAATAGTTAATGTACAAATGTGAACAGATTGAATATATAGAGAAACTAATAAAACTTTTGATTATCAAAGTCTTGTACAACTTGTTATCCAATAAATAGACCGTGTATTGTGTCTAGACCGCACAATAAGTGGCTATAATAACAATATAGGCCGAAACAATAGTCATATAACATTTCGTTTAATAGCGAAGGCCACGCAAACCTATCTGAACATTACAAAGCGTTAAAAAAATGCTAGAGGCAAACTATTTCTATTCAATAACATTATCAATTAGTTTAATGAGGGTACATGAACAAATGAACAATATAAGTACTGAGGTCAGACGTCATGTTGAAATCGAAACTATAATTATAAATTGGCCTGCATTTATTGTGACTTTATCGAGCCCAACAAGATTATATATTGGTATATTATTAATTTAACGAGATTATTAATTTTGGATATAAATAAAAACAAACATTGAATTGAATTGCTCGTTAATTAATTGTTTCTGTGTAAGTTGGTGTTGGTAAGTATAATGTTAACAAGAAAATATTCAGTTGTAAGCGACTTGATCAAAGTCTTTGTTCACCGACGCACGGTACAAAGCGATGATATACTCGTACCTACTAAAATTTTCGTAACAAATCATTTTAGAAATGAGAATATCCAGAAGAAAGAATTATGAAAACCAAACCCATGATCAATTTATGACAATATGATAAGTTTTGCAATTACATATAATGTAACATGTTGATCACATGTATAATTATTTCGAGATATAATGTTTATTATAATAATATATTATATCCCTGTTTTTTATCAGGAGAATGGTTGGATTTAACCAAGGGTTGACAATATGATACTCATACTAGTCTATCCAGTTGGTACATAAATATGTGTGACATGTGAATGTGATATATTTTTGAATTTAACAACAATAGTATTGAGCATATCATATTGTACTACGATGAAATATTCTAACCAATAAATCATTGCCTAATTGCCAATGTAATTGTCAAATTAACAAATGTTATTTCTTCATTTCTGACAGCTAAACACTTCGGCAACTTCACAATTAGTTTATTGTCTCATTAATTTCAACTGTTTCATTTGTCCTCTATAGATTATATCTTTTGACTACTTTGTTCAAGCGACTGCGAGCCAATGTCACTAGTCACGGTGACACCGCGAAAGTGATTTTATGAGCTTTGTCACTCTTTATGCTCCTTTCAAGTTAGTTTGATTTAGTTTTTGTCGTTAGGTATAAATTGTATAGTCAAGTTGTATTGCTAATTGGATCTGTTTTGTCATAATGGCGATTATGTTTTTTTGTGTGTATTATTTTTTTTTTGTAAAAACTTTAAGCCATATTATTTATGAGCTTGATTGGTTGCATATAACTACTGTGTCAATGTCAACAAAAAGAAATACAATCTTATGTTATTTTAATTTACAAATAAAAGTGTAAATATATGTATTTATTTATTCTTGAAAGAAGTAGCCTCATTTATTGCACCTATTACGATTATCTCTGCGTTACCGTAGATGTCTGGTAGATAATGCCTTTGGTATTAAGTCCTCTTATGTATGTGTGCATGAAGTTTCATTAATAAAAAGACGCAGCTTTATATTAATAAACTTGAAATCATTTACTATCAAAACCCATATCTAAAGATCTCTCGAAAAACGAAAGTGGTAGGTCGGCATGATCATTCATCTGCCTGTCTTGTGACGCTTTTAAATGAAGATTTATGATAGAAAAAGTACGTGGCTATACCACTAGCTTAAATACAATATTCACAACTATCCATTCGTGTTTCATCTTTCCAGTTCCAGTTCTATCATCTAGTAGTAGAGCACTATTGTAAAGAGTATAATATTAATTACCACATTAATGAAGATTAACACCGATTTTGCAATACAACTATTTCCCACTGCAACCTTTTATTACACGTTGATGACAACCTTTAAACTACGCACTCTGACGAAACGCTCCCACAATTGATGTCATACAATATGAGTACATAGTGCAACTATTATCATCGTGCCTTACTCCTATAGTTTCATCACGATCTCACGCAAAAGCGAAAGTTTACACCTAATTAATTGCTCGTCGAATAATTCGGATCTATGTTGTAACACTTTCATCCGCTTACGTTTGACAATTACGACTTATAATCTCGTATACAAACGGCCATTGTACGAGGCGCGGGAAAAATTCTAAATCGACTTTTGTTCTGGTGAAAAAATTCTGTGTGCGCGCTTTCATCTTTTTCACTTTTGTTTTTCCCATGAGTGGTGACTGTTTATTTTACGTTTTGTGAGTTTGTTTGGTTCCTTGAGTATGTTAATATAGTCATTATTATTAAACATTACTATACTTAAAATGACTGCGAAATGATATAGTCCAAAGCAATCAGCTACGATCATACTTATTTTTTTAATCTCCGCTATCCTAGAACTGGGTTTTTTTGATGCACATCGAGATTCGCCCATTTAAAATTTGCGGTTTTGTTTTTGTTAAATATTTGGGTTTCTTGATTTAAACACTGGTTATATTTATCTTTATTAAGGTTGTTTGAAAACTTACCACAGTTTCTTACGCCAAATTGTTGAGATAGAGTTGTAGTATGCCAAGTTAGTCAAGCAACTATGATAATGTACATATTATGATTCCACCGTAGAGTCTGGTAATTATTTCTTTCATCATAACCTTATTATTCTGATCTGGTAGACACATAGCTATCAGTCACGTCCTTAAAATGTCATGCGGGTCACCATGGAAACCTGTGATTTATGTACAAAAGAAACTTCACTATGTTGTAGTATTTATTCATGGGCGTTATAGTTGCAATCACGTATAACAAGCAATAAATTATATTTAAATAGTATATTTTATGGTAACCGATATGTACAACAGTGATCAGAGTATTGTCGTTAAACAAAATTTAGTGTCAAAGTAATAATGTTACGTGACTAGTAATAATATGTAAGGTAGCAGTTACTTTGTTATTTATTTTGTATATTTGTTTATAGCCATATTACTAGCTGTTGCCCGCGGCTCTGCTTGCAAAATCAAAACCAAATATATCCCACGGACCGCGAACGCGAACCACGAACCGAATCGTTTTCATTTTTATTAGGTTACGACTCGATTCCGACTTTCTTATTCATTTGTTTTAAAGCAATATTATATTTTTTACATTTTCCTACGTTACATATCCTACTAATATTATGAATGCAAAAAATTTGATATTTGATACTCACGCTAGAATATATCTGGATGAAATTTGGCACAGAAATAGATTATAGTCTAGAATAGCACTTAGACTACTTCAAACACTGTTCCCGTGGATGTAGCCATAGGCGAAAGCTGTTAGTACATAATTATAATTGAATTTGAACACTAAGTAAAAACAACACACAATTAGTATGTAAGCTTCATTAATGTCAGTAGTTTTTGTAGTGTCATACATCGGAGTCGCGCTACTGACAGCTAAGCCATGTCCTCATACCACTGTGTAGTGAGAATATGATTTAGAGTTTTGTTGAGACTGTGGTTTTAGTCTTTTGGAATGAACAGTATAGTTTTTGATGACTAAAACGATTACTTTAAAACGACCTCGTAAAAAATCCAGTGTTGTTTTAATACCGGCCGTTAAAATATCCTATGAATCACTTTTAATATGAAAAGTATCCAAAGCCATCGTCTCTCGCAGGTTGTATGTACATTGAGCTGAAGTTTTCGGTGCACCATTAGGTAGGTATAAAGTCAAGACAGTAAATGAATTGTAGAGTGCGTCAGCAGACTTGAGCAATTTCTTTCTATAAGAATCTTTTTTAGGGTGCTTAGGGAGTGAACATACTAAAAGCACAGTGTAAAGAACCCTTTATTCCTTCTTACAGTGGGCCAACGCCTTTGATGTTTTGCGAAATGCCGCCGCCGACTTGACATAGATAATTGTCGCAGGGTTGTCACATATTTTTTCTTAATTTATTTTATATTTTGTAATGTTAGAATGCGTGATGGGGTACCAGGAAAATAAATAATGCAAATATTAATAATTAAATTGGTTAATGTAAAGGCAAAATATGTATGTGTATTATTTACAAAATGATGAATGACTAAATGAAAAAAAGAGTTTGAAAATATTTTTTTTATACATCTTGGATCACTAAATAGATATCTTATTCGTTTTCAGCACCCCTAAAAACCATGAAAACGATACCCATATTGACTTTTCCAAAAATTCGCATCCGCCATCTTGGATCATGAAATGGATGTCATTTTCGTTTTCAGCACCCCCAAAAACCACGAAACCGATACCCATATTGACTTTTTCCAAAAATTCGCATCCGCCATCTTGGATCATGAAATGGATGTCATTTTCGTTTTCAGCACCCCCAAAAACCACGAAAACGATACCCATATTGACTTTTTAGAAAAATTCGCATCCGCCATCTTGGATCACGAAAAAATGTTTTTATATCGTATTTTTCTCTGAATTAAATTGGTGAAATTATAAAGTAATTTTAACTATCCTTTCGTCCGTGTGAGGAAATTGATGACCATTTTACAAATAAAACGAAAAAGAAATTTATAATTTAATAAAAAAGGTAATTAAAATTGCGTAAACCCTGAACGACTTGTCCCGAGTGAGTGTATGCAGCTCGGGCTCGCTACCTCTCCCCCCTCTACTCCGCGTACCCCGCACGATTGCTCTGTCTAGACGTGTCCGTCGAACTACTGTATGAAAGAGTCCTTATACTGTGCTAAAAGTCCTGAATGTCCTGATCCATAAAACTACCATTTTTACTTTTTTTTTTTTTACTACCAAGGTGGCAAACAATCATACGGCCCGCCTGATGGTAAGCAGTTACCGCAGCCTATGGACGTTTGCAATACCAGGGGTGTCACTCACGCGTTGCCGACCCTTTAAAAACCTTATAACTCCTTTCTTGCTATAGTCTCTTGGGAAAACCTCGGCAGGGAGCTCATTCCACAACCTTATCGTACGTGGTAAGAAATTCCTCTGGAATCTTACGGTACGGCATGTTTGAGGTGCAAGGATATGTCGGTGGCGAGAGGTGCGTTGATAAAAATTTAATAAGCCCACAGAAGTCAGAGTTTTATTTATTGTGAACTAAAAATTTTGGCCCAAATAGTTTCCATTACTGGACTAATATTTTATTTATTTATTTATTTATTTATATATAATCAGAACGACAAAAACATCAATTACACTGATTAATAAGAAATAGAAAAATACCTTTCATTCTGTCATCTCACAAAACCTCATACATTCCGACAAAATCATCTTCCATTCATCAGCAAACAAATCAAGTCCACAAGTTGACTCCAGAAGCGCGTTGAGACCCTTTAACATGCGCGGTATGGGAGACATCGACCGCGCCACCGTTCGACAGTGCGCCATCGCAAATAAAGAATGTCGCCTCGCTCTGTTGTAATTGTTAGGCACAAAAAATTTACACAGCTCCTCATGCAAACCAGGTGCATCTATAGCCCCATGTAAGATTTTACATGCGGTCGTGAGTTGATCATAAGTTCGCCTAACCTGCAGTGATTCAAATCCCAGGCAACCTAATAAAAATTTCGTTGGATACATGTAAGGGTAGTACCCATATTTACATTTGTATAAATATCGTAGAAATGCCTTCTGAACTTTTTCCAACATCAGCGCATACAATTTTTCATGAGGGTTCCATATACAAGAACTGCACTCAAGCTTACTTCTAACAAGAGTATGGAATAGAAGAGTGTAAACTTCGTGGTTCTTGAATTCACGGCAGTTTCGCAGCACAAACCCCAGTCGGCGGAATGATTCCTTGGCTAGGGATATAATGTGCTCGTGAAAAGTGAGTTTGTAGTCGAATGTTACACCGAGATCTTTTATTGCTTTAACTCTAGCTATTTCCATTCCATTTATGTAATACTTGAAACTTAAGGGGTTTCGCATTCGACCAAAACTCAAAATGCAGCATTTGGATGGATTAAAGTTCATTTCATTTGTGACAGACCATTCCATTAGGGCATCAATATCCTGCTGTAGTGCTATACAGTCTGATTGTGATTCTATTTCTATAATATATACTAAGGTATGGTTGATAAGCATTACCGGCGTGACTACAGGTTAGAATTGTTAGCATAGTAAAGGTAAGGATACGACTAAGCATTTCTTTTCCACGCAAAGACAGCACGCGCCATAATGAACAACAATGTACTCATCATACCGGAATTGGTGGTTATATTATAGTAGTTTAAAGGTTCTTTGTCGTCTATTGTACCCGTACAATGTGTTTGTAAAGCTGTAAAAATAAAAGGAAATAAAAAATCAATCGGTGCGGTGGCAGCCATTTGGGAAAGTATCATCATCATCTAAAAACTATGAGAGGTCTCATAGTTTTTAGATTTTGTGGAAATTATTATACATACACCGAGTAACATTTGTCTTAATTATAAATTTACCTACAATGGGCGGCCATATTGCTAGAAGCAATGTGTTACAGGCAATCTTAGGATGGACGGAGTAGATAGAAAAAAACGTACGCACAAATCAAATGATTTATTTAACACCTGCTAAGGAAATGAGGAAACCCACATGTCTAGAAAGAATTTCTTAATTTGTTTAATGCACCGTTGAATAAGGTCTAAACCCTCTACTCCTTTAATAGAAGAGAGGATACTCGTGCCCAGTTCTGGAACAATATCGACCTTTTCCGTTTTTGTTATTAAAATCAACTGTTGTTTTAAATACGGAAATACAAATACTTTAATAACTTCCGAATGTACTCCAAGGTTACAAAAGTTCATAATAATTATAAGCATATTTTGACCGCTATGCAATTGAATGTACCTACTAAGTAGATACTCGTAGTAGTTGTTTATAAATATCAAAACAGCTTATTAATACTGACAGCCGCTCTTACTTCGCCTACGCGTTACATAGCTAAATCACTTTCCACCGCCGACTGCTATAAATATTATTATGTTAAGCTGCAGCTGACTTCAATCAAATACAATTGAATATTAAGGAAGCGGAATCACCAACTATAGTTACAAATACAGGTGCACCCTATGTGTATTATTTTCTCTCTTATTTCAATGGGACAACAATTGAGAGATCCAATAGAGATCAATAGAGGTTCCACAACACACATAGAGGCGCTTACAGCCACGTGCACTCGCTGTTCGATAAAAGATCAGTGAAACACATCTTGTAGATTAATACTGTATTTTTTGGCAGTCATTTGTCTATAAATGCCAGCAAAAAATGATTTCATATACACCTCTTTTTCATCATTTCTTAAGAGATCAAGCCTTAAGCTATCAAGGGCGTGTTAACTCTATGGGTGACCGCATAGTGGTAATTCATCAGAGCGTCTCCGTACTTCGGAGGGCACATTAAAAGTCGGTCCCGACCGAGATTTAATGTGCTCTCCAAAGCACGTCATGACAGAAGTCTAAATATGGGCATTCTAAATAACTCTGTCACCTGGTTGGCCACTAACCAAACAATACGCAAAATTAACGCAGACAAAAACTATACTTAGTGATGTAATTGTGTTCCAATGTGTGAGTACAGAGCCTCTAGACTAAAATAAAATGTATGGGATTTGACGTAAGTCTACGATATAATGTCGTAAATTTACTTAAAATCCATTTGCTTTTTTGACTTTTCGATTCGACTATCGCTTATGCCACTTGTCTAGAAGCTCTGGTCTTTATTGATAATCGTCTCTCATTAAAGGCTACGTTTCCTATCTCACGGATATCCCATCTCAAAACATTGGTATACTAGTTTTTGTGGTCAATAACACGCGAGTGATACCCTAGTGTTGCAAGCGTCAAGCGCCAATAGCCTACGGTAACTGCTTACCTGCTCAGGTAGATCGTATACTTTTGTTTGCCTCATCGTTAGTATAAAAAGATCTATCGAGTTACTTCGCACTGTATCTGCAATTCTCATGACGTAACGTTAAGGTTAGAAAGAAAATGCATGTTACGTTCAGATAGTAATTTAAAAACGATTTTTTGTTCGTCTAAAAATTGCATTAAACACTGACAAGTAATTTGTGACATGCACGCAACCGTCTGACATTGTTTATATACTTGTATGTTTGGTTTCACGCAATGTGGGTTACCAAGTTAATGTTTGAGATTATATGAAGAAAACAGTTATTTAAAAACATGGGAGAGAGGTACACCATACTAGCAAGCAAGCCCGACTGGGGAAGGACCTCCTTACAGAAGACCATAAAAACACACACACAGAAAGAAAGAAAATATATTTATTGTTGATAAATTTAAACAGGAAAACAAAGCACTCAATAAAAATAAAAACAAACAAATTTACTAACAGTAGGTCACCCCACTCAGCTACTTGCTTAAGCAAAAAAAAAAACTTATGCCACAGCGCTGGTTTTCAGTGGTATCGTTGTATTCCTATGTTTGAGTACAGGTCTCCAGCGCTCATTTGGGGATGCGTTTTGAAAGAAACGTATTCCTATCCCAGGGATACTCCATCTTAAAACCCTGGTACAAAAAAACGGGTCGGCAACACGCAAGTGATACCTCTGCTATTGCAAGCGTCTATAGGCTACGGTAACTGCTTCGAATCAAGCGAGCCGTATGTTTGTTAGCCACCCAAGTAGTATAAAAAAAATGAAGTTGTCATAATAATTCTTTGTCAGGGTCGCCGTCATCAAAAACGATGAGGACTATGTCCCAGCAGTCACAGATTCTGCGAACTACTTATACTCCCTCTTGCTTGAGGCAATCCTTCAAGCTATTTTTAACCACTTTGTTTCTCCTACGGATCTCTATTCTTAAAATAAATGAGAAGGTACTTTTTTTACTGTCACGTAAGGCAAGACATGTCTCCCCGATCGACAATCGTATGGTGTTCCTACAGAGGTATAAAATTCTATAATCGCAAATGCTTGGCTAATTACGACGGATTCTGGCCACTGTGTCAGTTCAGAAGTGCCGAGTGCCGGCGAAAGTACACGATTGGCTTAATTATCATTACTTCGGATAATATGAAACTGGATGTTGACGGATATACGGCCAGCTTTGATATTGTAGGAATTTGTTTAATCTATCTTATTGGATTGATTTTTTTGTTCTATGACGCTATTATAGTAATTTGATTTATCAATGATTTTTTGTTTAAAACATTCAGAATTACCGATGTAATAGCGATGTAAACAAATACATAGAATATGATTATATAAATTAGATTATTGAAATCATTCCGGCTTCGACCGTTTGAGACTCGTGGAGATTTTTCCAAGGGTCCCTTAATTTGCTCCTTAATTAAAAAAAACTAAAATATAGTCTGTTTCTAATAATGTAGCTTTCTAATGGTGAAATATTGTTTTAAAATCGGTCCCGTAGTTTTTAGTTTATTCATTAAAGGTCCAGTGGCCGCAGTATGCGCCTGCTGTGCACGAGGTTGTGGATTCGATTCCCACACAGGACAAAACTTTGTGTGACCCATAAAGTGATGTTCTGAGTCAGGGTGTAATTCGTGTCCGTTAATTGTATGTTTGTAAAGTCCCCTGCGACACAGAGCTTGTTCTCTAGTGCGGGAGTTGTCTTTTTTTTATACTACCAAGGTGGCAAACAAGCATACGGCCCACCTGAAGGTAAGCAGTTACCGTAGCCTAGGGATGTTTGCAACACCAGGGGTGTCACTCACGCGTTGTCGACCTTTTAAAAACCTTATAACTCCTTTCTTGAAAAACCCCATGCTATAGTCTCTTGGGAAAACCTCGGCAGGGAGCTCATTCCACAGCCTAATTGTACGTGGTAAGTAGTCTTTTAAAAAAAGTATATTTTTAAAAAAGCAAAAGCAAAGCAAACAAAAATACAGACATACATATAAAGATACAAATCTCTTTACAAAATTAGTATAGTTAACCAGCCTTTTAAACCTAAATATATAAATTAAACAAATCCGAACACACGTACACGAACACCTATTGATTATATACCTAATTATAGGATTATACTCGCAAGGTACCAATCACATTTTGTTTGAATAGTGAATAAGAAATCATCATAATAGACTACCACCATAATTGTTATAGCCTTGTTTTACGTTTGAGAAAAATAACCAAAGGCCTGGAGGAAAAAAATTAAAAAACCTGTTTCAGATAAAAGAATAGTACCTAAATATTCTAATCAATCTATACTTCTATACTAATATTATAAAGCTGAAGAGTTTGTTTGTTTGTTTGGTTGAACGCGCTAATCTCAGAAAGTACTGAGCCTCTAGATAGTATAGTGGCATAGGCGATAGTCGAATCGAAAAGTCAAAAAATAAAATGTATGGAATTTGACGGGAGTCTACGATTTAATGTCGTTAACTTACGTCAAATCCCATACATTTTCTTTTTTGACTTTTCGATTTGACTATCGCTTATGCCACTTGTCTAGAGGTTCTGGTTCGATTAGACAAAAACTTTTTTGTTAAATAGTGCATTTATTCAGGAAGGCTTTAGGCTATATAATATCACGCTATGATCAATAGGAGCAGAGCAGTAGTGAGATATATTGCAAAATCGGGAAATGTACGTTCCATATTACCACGCGGATGAAGTCGCGGGCGACCCCTAGTCTTCTAATCTAATATATAAAATTCTCGTGTCATAGTGTTCAACTTTGAACTCCTCTGAAACGGCTCGACCGATTTTCGTGAAATTTTGTGTGCATATTGGGTAGGTCTGAGAATCGGACAACATCTATTTTTCATCCCCCTAAATGTTAAGAGTTGTCCACCCCTAATTTTTTTATTTAATTTTTTAGACAATTTTTTGTTTTTATTTTTTTCTGATTCAGCATTAAAAAATACATACAATCCTTAATTTTCACCCCTCTACGATGAACCCCTATTTTTTAATAGCGATATTACTATTTTAGTAGCAAAACAACGTTTGCTGGGTCAGCTAGTATTATATAAAATTCTCGTGTCCTGGTGTTTGTAGTTAAACTCCTCCGAAACGGCTCCACCGATTTTCATGAAATTTTGTTTGCATATTGGGTAGGTCTGGGAATCGGACAACATGTATTTTTCATCTCTCTAAATGTTAAGGGTAGTCCACCCCTAATTTTTTATTTTTAGATATTTTTTTTTTTTTTATGATACAGCATTAAAAAATACGTACAATCCTAAAAAAATTCAACCCTCTACCATCAACCCCTATATTACTATTTTAGCAAAACAACGTTTGCTGGGTCAGCTAGCAATATTATAATAAGAATTTGCGATCAATGGTAGTTAATCAACTTCATTTCATCTATCACTATATCTTTCTGTATAATTATGTTTCGTATTATCTATCGCACAGACCCACCATTGGGTACAGGGACCAAGCTACCGGTGGTTAGGGCTCCAGTGACAGGAACCTCCTTACGATGCACCCCGTGTTCAAGAGAACCGCCTTCTGCATCAGGCCCATGATCCATCCGTCTAACGAGAGCCTCCTTAGGTATTGATGGAGGCTCTTGACGATCAATCCATTGACTGAGACAACTATCGGCACAATAATCCCTGAATCTACCTCAATTTCACTCTGCTTAAAAGACAACTCCCGCACTAGAGAACAAGCTCTGTGTCGCGGGGGACACGTCGTTTACAAACATACAATTAGCGGAAGCAAATTACACCCAGACCCAGAACAACTCCTTGTGGGTCACACAAAATTTTGTCCTGTGTGGGAATCGAACCCACAACTTTGTGCACAGCAGGCGCATACTGCGACTACTGGACCACCAAAGCAGTCAAATTTGTTTTTCTTTTTCGGCTTTCACAAGACTCTTCTCATGAAGGACAGTGATATTAATGTTCATTGCAATATTAATATACTTAATTATTAATTAACATCCATTTCGACGTAGACATGATGATAAAGATGAAGATATATAATTGTTCATAAAAGGACTAAACAAGCAGATACGAGTACATACAGACAAACGCGTAATGCTATAAACATTAACGACCAACATGATAAAACGAACAGCTTGATCAGTTAAGCTAATAGACTATTTTTCATGCATTTATACTTCATTGATTGGAATTCCGCGAGATCTTTGTACTAATAAAATTGCTGATAAAAATATCTATGTTGACTGTTTTATGTAAGTATTCTGTATACGCCGTGCCGCCATAAGACATTATAATAATAATAATAGCAACCCACATATGTCCCACTGCTGGGCACGGGTCTACTCTCCTTTATCAAGAAAGAGTGAGACGGTTTAGGCCTTAATTCACACACGCTGGCCTAATACGGGTTTGTGAATCTGACATTCTTTAGAATTACTTCTAAGACTGTGGGTTTCCTCATGATGTTTTCCTTCATTTGATTAGCACATATACCAGTGAAATTCACATTGGTACTGCCATCGGGGTTCGAACTCGCACCTCTTGCGTGCAAGTCAGTTACTTTCCCATTCGGGCCACCGCTTATAGTATAATGCATTATACTAGAAGATAATATAGAATAACCTATTATTGCTTGTGTTAAGCCTTTTTTATAAATAATTATGTTTTAAATTATTGTTTATATCATTTTTAATGACAACAGCTTGTTGATCTCATGCATATTAATAAATAAATTCATTATTATTGCATAATAATTTTCTTTTCTGTGTTTAAAAAAACATGCGGGACAGTCTTTGGAGACTGTCGATGAAAGTGAAAACTAAGTAACTTGTGAATTGTATCGTCGCGCTATTAGATTATTATTTTTGAATAATTTTTGGTTTGTCTCATGGAAAGCGTTCGGTAACAAAGACGCAAGTTCCATGATTTTTGTTCACCCAAAAAGTGCTCAACGCGCCTAAAGAAGTTTTCACTTCAAAAAAACGGTCACCCATCTACATACCAACCCCAGCAAGCTTGCTTAACCTTACAGATCTATCGAACCCCGTCGCTAACCCTAAGCTAAGAGCCCTCCATTTAAACAATATTCAAAGATCGAAATGAGTACATATTAATTTAATTTAACTGATACGCGTGAAGCTAACTTACAATTGCATTACCGTAAGTAATTACAAGTTGAAGTTAACGATCGTTACGAGCGACGGACGACCTTGTGTTGTATAATAGGACCGAATATGATGTGTACGTTAAATTGTTTCGAACAAAACCATTAATTATAGAATAATGCAGAGTTTAAAAACCTCATTAATGTTTAATTTAATGGCACTTCTTTGTTTTGTTATAAAAAAAATATATGTGAAATGTTTTTTATGTTAATAGTTGTATGTCAAATTATGTAGGACAAATGAACCTGTTTTTTTTGCGGATGTACTATTCTACTAATATTATAAATGCGAAAGATTGTAAGAATGTATGGATGTATGTTTGTTACTCTTTCACGCAAAAACTACGGAACAGATCTGCATGAAGTTTGGCATAGAGATAGATTATAGTCTGGAATAATACATAGGCCACTTTTTATCCCGGAAAATCTTAAAGCCCTGACGTCAAAAAATGGGTCGACAAAGCGCAAGTGATGCCTCTGCGTTGCAAGCAAAAAAACAATTGCAAAATAAGATTCATTTATAGTTAAGTTTGAAGTTGGTTGGAAGTCCATAAATTCCTAAAATGGTGATATCAATTACTGCTTATTATGCTACTTCAAACGCAAAGCTGATACTGTGTAGTACTAAAAAAGTCGTTAAAATATGAAGCAACAAGTTTAGCTATGAACAAATAAAAAGTGTTACTGTGAAAATTTACACTTTTGATAAATTATTTAAAAACATTTTGAAGTTAAATTTACTATATTATTTACTAGTTGTTGCCCGCGGCTCCGCCCGCGTAGATGTCGACTATCGCGATAAAAACCTTTATGCTATTCCAGAGTATAATCTATCTCTGTGCCAAATTTCATCCAGATACGTTTGGTAGTTTTTGCGTGAAACAGTAACAAACATCCCTGCATCCATACACCCATACTCACAAACTTTCACATTTATAATATTAGTAAGGATGAATACATTAACTGCCTCTTTTTCACAGAAATAGATCTATTTCTGTGCTCTTTGGTCTCGTGGTCATTGCCAAAGATAAAATGTTTCCAGTCCTGGACAATGAATAATGCGAGGGAATGACGAGTGCATCTGTGTTTGCCGACACATTTTTTCTCCTGATTAACTAACATACAGTTTGCAGCTGTCTGCAAATGGCTCAAACCCTGTGGTTTGAGCCATTAGAAGAACTTGCAAGAAAATCTGGTCATAATTACGGATCAAACATGCTATGTATGCCGTAAGCTCTCATAATATATATTCTTTATACTACCAAGGTGGCAAACAAGCATACTGCCCACCTGATGGTAAGCAGTTACCATAGCCTATGGACGCTTGCAACATCAGGGGTGTCACTCGCACGTTGCCGACCCTTTAAAAACCTTATAACTCCTTTCTTGAAGAACCCCATGCTATATAGTCACATTACTCTAATTTATCCTATATCTACTAGTTTGTATGGACGTAATAGGAAGTGCAGTTAAAAAGCTGCACATGCACAAGGTTGTCAGGTCCATTCTCTATCTGGCGCACCCAATGCAGGTATTTATTAGAAAATCATCTTTATTTATAACTAAGAGTGTAGTTTTTATGGAAGTATTTATATGTGAGGTTTAATGAAGGGTCGTTTTGTTTAGAGAATGGACAAAAGTAATTGTTTTTGAGCAAGCAATAAGCAGTTACATGTACTTTGCTGTGCCTGGTTTTTTTTTTTTTTTTTTTTATACTACTTAGGTGGCAAACAAGCATACGGCCCGCCTGATGTTAAGCAGTTACCGTAGCCTATGCTTAGCGAGATTGACAAATTTTTGATGCGTTCAGTTCAAAAACTTCATCAGTTCTGAGTGATAGTACCTTTCAGCTCCCATAATTGTATACCTGTATTGTATTGTACAATGGGCTGTGTTCTGAGGAATTGTTCGAGATGATGCCACATTTGCCTCTCGCCACCAAAAGGGAGTTCATCTTCACATCCTTGCACCAAACATGCCGTACCGAAAGATTCCAGAGGAATTTCTTACCACATACGATTAGGCTGTGGAATGAGCTCCCTGCCAAAGTGAAGTATTCATTAAGAGACTATAGCATGGGGTTCTTCAAGAAAGGATATTTAAGTTTTTAAAGGGTCGGCAACGCGTGAGTGACACCCCTGGTGTTGTAAACGTCCATAGGCTACCGTAACTGCTTACCATCAGGCGGGCCGTATGCATGTTTACCACCTTGGTAGTATAAAAAAAAACCTACCTATTCTTTATTGGTATGTGTCGTTGCGATGCCTTTTCTTTTTTTAACTCATAGTTACTTCACCCATTTTCACCAAAGTTTATACTACATATATTAATATTTCTAGTTACTTGCCTATTCATCAAAAGTAGCATATTATTTCTTGTGTATGTTAGATATTATTTAAGAAATGTAAATGTTGAATGTGTTTAGTAATCCGTTAAGTATGTATGTCTATCAATAAACAGTAGGTATGGTTCGTACCAATCGGAGGCGAAGTTCATTTTGTATCTTCGCCTCCGATTGGTACCATTCTTACTATTCTTAATGACCGTATCAATTTTTATTTTCATTCTCCCGTTATATTATCACTTTTAATTATTTATGTTTATACCTAATTTATTTTTGTTATTATTTTTTGTTTTGTGTTTTTTTCTTTTTTTATTATGTTTTCTCTATTTATCATTACGCGGCGTGTTGTGAGTTTGATTCCAACACGGGATAAAAAAAATATGTAAGCCGCAAATGGTTGTTCCAGACTGGTGTGTACTTTGTGTCCGTGAATTGTGTGTTTGTATAGCCCTCATGTGACAGAGAGCTAGTTCGCTAATGCGGTAGTTGTCTTTTTAAATTATATGTTAGTTTCTACATTTTCCACTATTTAAATCTGTACGACAAGAAGCATTTGTAGCTGAATGAAAGTTGGCTAAAATGCCTGACAAAATTGTACACTTCGTATAACTCACTTTTATGGACACCGACAATATTAAGTAGATTCAAATCTATTTATCATTGTCACTATCTTAGGACTAAGAACCATTTCAATTTACAATACTTCTACTGTCCTGCTTTGGAGTTAGCAATCGAGGAAAGTTAACATGATTAATGGTATACAATATTATATGAATGTAGAGGAAGCGAAAGAGAAATGTCTAGATTTAATTGGCGAACCACAGTCTCTGCCTACACCGATGGAAGACGAGCGTGATGATGTGTATGTATTTAATATTATGTACTTCGGATATTAACGTCTTCAAGCATAATTCATTTACCTTAAGATTCCATGACATCTCAACCAGGTTACACCGGCCGTGGTTACAAATTGAATCCCACTAATATTATAAGATTTTGTAACTCAATCACGTCCAAAACAGCTAAATAGATCTAGATGAAATTCAGCAGAGAGATAGATTATAGTTTAGAATATCACATAACACATTTTATCCTGAAAAAGGTAGCCTATAAAAGTATAAAATAAATAATGTTAAATATGAATAATGGTATTACTTCAAATCATAAACTATAGGGAAACAGTCTTGAAAATACTTTAGCTTATGCTTTTGACTATCATTCGAATGCAATACTTACATGCACGAAACCAACCATTGTCTAAAGATCTTCCGCCTTATGTTACGTCATAAGTTTTGAAGTAGAGCAAAATATTTATATCAAACGATAGCCGTAAAGTCAGAACAGAAAAGTTTCTGTACCTGTTACCGAAACAAATAAATAATCGTGCATGCAAAGATTTGTCCTGCATGGGAATTAAAACAATATTATAATAAAAATCTATTTTTTAATTATAGTTTCATATTTATACTAATATGCCCTACAATTTCTGTTGACTGTGCTTATTAGAAACTTGTATTAAGTAATATACCAACAGGCTGGAGCACGTTAGGTACTCTTTATCTCATTTTCAAAGTAATTTCTTATTTTTTTGTTGTGGATTCATTGCATAAACACAACGGAACAAAAAAAGCAGACAACAAAATGTCGATATCTATTTAGCCTAAACCTTTACATGTGAAATCACGGTCAAGCCTAGCTTAAAATGTTCATTAGTCCAGTATTGTCTACTAGCTGTTTGACTCTCACCTTGAACGACGTCTAGTCTAGCCACGTCTAACTAATCGCCCGTCTCCGAAAGATCCGTCACTCCATTGATATGTAAAACCTCTAATCTGGGTCGTTCCGACTTAGTGCATTTAGTTCAAGTAACGGGATTGCAGGCAACCGCGATTGTATAGGAAAGGGCTTTCAAATTTGTTCCAACTGATTTACTCACTTGTTTATTACCAATATTGTGTTTTACGATAGAATTATGCTTTATTGTAAAACGGTTTTCCTACAGATTGTAAATTTATTTGGTTGCGTAATGCACAGTGTAATCTTGTCAAAGAGTCAGTGTAAGCTAATACGAATATAGATATAAAAGAAAGAAAGTACAAAAGTAAGAAGTAAGAATTACCTACTCATAAAAAAATGGTGTACTTATTTATTATTACGTAATAAGCGATGATACTGTCACCACCTGTTGCCACCTGCTCCCGATAAAAGGAAGCGTCGGCGTCGTGAAGCAACTCACATGTAAATTTTTCTATTCGTCTTAGTTGGACAAAGAAACATTGAAATAAACATAAAAGTATGTGCGTGATTGCAATAATTAAGTAGTTTGTTTGATTTACGTGTTAAAGAAATAAAATATAACTGATATTAGATTGTTAATAAATAGAACGTGAGAATAAACCTATTGTGTGTTATACTGACATAAAATAACTGTGTGTAAATAATACATAACACGAAAACAAAACTTAAAGAAAAAAATATTTAGTAAAAAAGGTTTTGTAATTGAGAGAAACAATTCAACTGGTTAAGATTTGTATAAGCAAGATGGTGAAATAAATACTTTAAGACATAGAAAAAAATAAATCAATTAAACTAACTAAGCTCCAAAAGAATTGGTATTACTTAGAAACTGAAGATTTTTTATTGAATAATCTAAAGAATATATCGAGAGAAAGTTATATTGCAAATTTCTTTTGTAACTGCATCCATATTTGATTCTGATAGTTCGACTTCAGTCCAATAAGAGCAGCAGGTACAAACTGAATTTGAAACCTACACATCGAGACATAATAAAAAGGAGATCTATACTTTTTATTATGTCTCTATATATAGGTGAGAGGGTACCGCAATATTCATCTTCTAAATATTGACATAAAAAAGCCAAAAGCGATTTGCTTCTTTGTTTTTTACACACTTAATGCATGCAATTACCTCCGTATATCAACAAGCTTCTAAGAATATAAGCTTAGCAGAGTTTCTTATTGGCAGTGGAAGTGTTAATTGGATGAACTAGATCCAACGCGTCATGGTTTTTGTTAACCCTGTCACCGCTTTCCTGTTTTGACTCGCGAACCGTTTTAGATCCTGAAGTTTCTGTGTTAATAACAAGCAATAAGGTCTTTATTTAGATCAACTAAAAACTTAGTGCCACACTTTTTTATTCTCAATATTTTTTCTAATTGATTGTTCTTTCAATTTACTTAAAAGTCTTTTTCTATATTCATTGTCAATTGATTTCCCAATTTTCTGAGAAACAAGTTTTTACTTAAAAATCGTTCAATTCTGAAGATGTCGGTCAGAGTAAACAAAGATATTTGGTGAAACTCAGAAACAATGAGTTCCGTTTAAACTGAACCAGTTCAGATTATTCAACCGTGACAGCATTGAACTGTAGGCGGCACATCGCCACTTCCTTGCTTTCTATAAGGAATTATTGCCGCAGGAGATGGGCTTTGGATCTTTGTGAAGTGTGGTGCAAGAGGTAAACTAAGGCGTCATTTAAGCAAATTGAAATCATTTAGTTTCGTTAAAAGTTATTGTTATTAAATTTAGTTTAGTTAACACAATAGTTGAGATGGTAAATGGGGAAAACTTAAATGCAGATATTTTGTAATAAATTTTAGCTAGTTTAATGAAAATGGTTTATAGAAGTTCAAGAAATATATAGTCGGATCTCTTTATTGGCACATGTTCCAAATCTTCTCACTGATAAAAATACTATAAATTATTACAGATTACTGTTAAAAACACGAGTAAGTAATAAATCACTGTTTATTTCTAGAGAAATGAACTCTGTGTCAAGTTTTTTTATACGTTTAAATTATCTCACAAATGTAGAGACCATAATTAGAATTATTTCACTATTAAGAAAGTAATAGCCTTCTTGATTGCAACAAGAATCAGAGCACTATTTACCTTGAAAATTCCTGAAGAATTATTAAATGCAAATGGAACCATTCTATCTACGATTTCCCTTCATTTGGACCACTCACCTCAAAACTCGTAATGCCCGTTATTGTGGTATACATTTCGCTGTAAGCGTTTAGAAACCTTGCCGGATTGAATCTAAACCGTGATTGCAAATAATAGCAATGAACGCTATCCTGATATCTGATGCGAAATGAAGATAACGGGGCACTCTATTGATATTAATGTTTTCAATGAAGTTATAAATGACTGTTCATGAATGGATACTGCAACTTGTAATTGAACTTACTACTTCGAGGATAGTATTGTTGTTGCCATTATAATCTTGGAGCTTAGGCCTTATGATGTCCTTATAGCAATTTCTCAACATTCTCTACCAGCAATCCTCTTTTACCGATGATCTTAAGATGGTTGCTGGGGTAGTGTGAATGCGAAAGGCGGAATATCGGGTGTTGTGGTATGAATAAAGAAAGGCCTATGTGATTGAATCTTTTCTGAAATATTCTCCATTTTGAGAGCATTTGAAATGTATTTATTTATTTACACAAAGATTGAACACTCTTAAAATAATTATTGAATAAATACAAAATACTTATTAAATAATAATATTTATGTAGGTAAGAGGTAATCAAGCGAAACAAAAGGAAAGTACTGTCGACTGTTTAATTAAATATAATTAGTATTAATATCCGCTATTACTTTTACCGTTTCAACCACTTCATAACAAAAAAAACGTTTAAAAATAATTTCTTATTGAAAGTGCGCGAATACAAAAGCAGGGTTATGTTATTAAGAAATAATAAAGAGAAAGTATTTGTTGATTAGTTTTAATTTCTGCATATCCTTTTTAATTACTTCAAATCTGACTTTCTGTATTTATCATTACTTTATCAGCCCCAAGCATCAGCATTGTGTTTCCCATCTGCGATTACTTTTTTTACTTCTTTAATTATTATTTTTATACCGAATATGAATATGAACTTCCACGACCGATTTCGGCCATGGTGACCTCTTCAACTCCAATTTATTTTTATTCACCTGATGGTAAGCAATTACCGTATCCTGTCGTCGCTTGCAAGTCATTTGACTCTAAACAAATCATATTAATTTTCTTAACAAATGACAAGATCAACCCGCTTTTAATTATGTTAATTGTCATATTATACGATTTTCGTCGGTAAAACGATTGTTAATAAACCATTTTTTATGTATTATTGTTAATTATTTTCTTGACTTAATATCAAAGCACCGTTACTCGAGTTATCCGATTCATGTTTAGCCATCAATTAACTCGTCTTAAGATTGCAGGAAGCCGTCGTTTATGCCATTTCTTATCTTTTATTAAGTTAATGGGATTTATGTCTCTTTAACTTCACATGAACCTACGATTATATGTTGCTTAAGGGATTGATAGTTATTATTTTATGCTTAGTACTAACTTGTGAATTTTAAACTTGAGCAAATATAAGTTAGTCTTTAGTTAAAATTTGAAGTAATCAATATTAATTATATCGGGACAAAGAATTAGCATTTCTATGCCACGTGGCAATATATCTAGCCTTTTGGGCACGCTTTTAGTTGACAGTAATGCTGAGGAATATTATGACGCCTAAACCTGTCAACATTTATCATTTTGTCTTTACATGTATGCAAATAATTTCTGTCAACATTTTTATTCCAAAAAAAATTTAGAGGTTCTACGTTCTACAAATCCACCAACCAGCATGTGGCTAGCGTGTGTGGATTAAGGCCCAATGTGCCCAACAGTCGTACATAATTGTACATTGGTTGCTGTTATTAGTATTATAATAGAGGTACACTGTATTTGACATTACCCTACTTCTATCAATCAACTAAAAATACGATGTTGTTATTTAAACGACATATGAACTGTAACAAAACTAATTCAATTACCAAACTTAATTGCGCTAGACGTCATTCATTCACTCCTACATAGATCTTACAAAACAACGAACAGACAGACAGGTAACAATAGGATACTTTCGTCAATTTGTAACCTGTCATTGTATGAATGGCTCGATGTTTGAATGAATGGCCAGAGGTAATTTCCTTTTGTAAACGTTTCCGCCTTTTTCGTACTTGTTTATTGCTACAAATAAGATACGGCTATAAAGAGTCTACTAAAACATCAATGTAGTAGCCATCGAGAGCCATTCTCAAAAAATATAGTGTCTCTTAGTAGTCTCGGTAGTAGCTTTTTAAACAGAGTTCAAAACTTTAAATAGTATAAGCGCAAATTTCATTATTGACGTTACAATTTGACTGCCTCGGTGGTCCAGTGGCCGCAGTATGCGCCTGCTGTGCACGAGGTTGTGGGTTCGATTCCCATACAGGATAAAACTTTGTGTTACCCACAAAGAATTGTTCTTGGTCTTGAGTCTGGGTGTAATTTGTGTCCGTAAATTGTATGCTTGTAAAGTCTCCCGCGACACAGAGCTTGTTCTCTAGTGCGGGAGTTGTCTTTTTAAAAAAGAAAAAGAAAATTATTCTGACATGTTACAAATTGACATCATTATTATTATTTTAATAAATAATTTAAAATTTAAAAAAACAGTCATTAAGGTAAGGACTATTCCAACCAACCTATCGGATTGGCAACCACTTCAATCTGGTTTGGAATTCATATACCTACATACATGTTCGAATACCCAAATTCTACAGAAGCTCAAGTTTATTTATAAGTTCCGTTGCACCAGGGAAAAAGACATTATCTTTAGGCCGGAGAGTCCGACATAACCGCCCCGCTTCCTCGGGCGGGGCGGTATGCGTAAAGCATTTCCCCTCTACAAAAAAAAGGGAAAAAGACATTAGCATAGATGTTATTTTTGTTCCAATATGCCAAAAACTATGGCATAATGATACTATGTCCAGCAGTGGACTGCGATAGGCTGATTGGTTGATTGATTGAATGATACTATAATCTTTTACTACTATTCAAAAGTCATTCAATTTAGCTATGTGTAATGTCAATTAACTTAACCTAACAAAGAGAAACAGTGAAAACAAAGCATTGCGGTCCGTAATAGTTGCAAATAAGTACCTACCCAATGGTGTTCAGTTAGTGTGTTACTGCTATTAGATGTAGTTGCGCAAGCTTGCGTGTAGCAATGAACAAATAACGCTATTATTTTATAGCCACTACTGGCCTCTTGCGATTCTGTATGGTAGTACATTGCTCGATAAAAAACTCATAAACCCTATAGAGATGTTTACAAGGCTGTATGCTACCTACAAAATGCTTACTACCTATCAAAGCCTTTCAAAAATAAAATCTCTTAAAAGTATTACAATATATTAATATATACAATTTCTTAAAAAAAAAATCTAAGTAATAGCCGAGCCGAGCGGTTTAATGGTTCTTAAGTTAAAAAACCAGACTGGCGTCAGGCCGTAGATGGGACTATTTTGACTAGCCACTCCTGAATGCGTATTCTATTTAGTAAGTACCAAAACTAGTCAGGCGGTACCGAATAGCCAGTAAGTTTAGTTTTATTGTAGAATATGTAATCATTTTGCGAGTTGTTGCACTTAAATTCTCACGAAAGACTTATTACTATTCCACATAGCTCGCAGTCTGTTTATGTAAAAGGTGAATAGGATTCCCAAATAAACAAACATGCCTAAAAAAGAAAAACGAAATCCCCTGCCATATTTGCATCTTACATCCCATTGAATTCTTACCGACAAAAATGCAATCTGTACTTGTTTTTAGGGTTCCGTATCTCAAAAGGAAAAAAAAACTCATGTGTCTATGTCTCCATCTGTCACAGCTAATTTTTCCCAAAACTACTGGACCGATTGAGCTGAAATTTATATATAATAATATATTTATAGTAAACTTTAGTATAGTGTTCCTATATTATGTAATTCCTGACCCAAAGATAGACGTGTAACATAAATAAATGAATTATTAACACTCTGTCACTTTAAATTAGAAAATTAAAAAGTTGTGCAAAGTATAAAAAAATATAGAAAGAAATTCTTTACCTATAGATTACAGGAAAACGTAGTAAAGAAGAAGAATTCTATAGTATTAGTACGGGACCCACTCCACGCGAGTTTAACAGTTTTTCGCACTTGTCCAGTTTTTTCATACATATCCACTTGTAATGGTAGAACAATGGTGTTAGGTGTAAATTGCCGGTGAACATGGTACTGCGAACGTTTGGTGAAAGCAATGGGAACTTAGAAATCCTTTTGTGATATCTTTTGTGTAGGGTTGGCGAGACAATGCGAAACGTAATGATGCAAGGTAATAATGTTACCTAAGGTAATTTTACTAATGTTTTGGTCTCTGTATTGTGATGCCCTTAGTAATGCAAAGGCATGTAGGCTATGGAAAGCTAGGCAATCAAGAAAGTAGCAATTATAAAAGCACCAATAATAAATAAATATTACAACAGTTTCTTTACTTTTACGCGGCTTATTCAATAGTATAATTCTAAATCTGTTCTTTAAACGAGCATTTTTTTGGAAAAAGGCTCTGAAAAGACTTGAATAAAATTTTATATATTTAGATAGGGTTTTGATTTTTTATAAATGGTAGGTAAAAAATGGGATTTTACAAAAAATAAAAAGCCAAGTGAACCTTATTTGCCCAGGTAGTTATCAAAAGGTATCAGTTCTATTTGTGTTATACTGAATTCTGAAAATGAAGTCACTATAACGGTTTTTGTATGAAGGATATTTGCGGTATCGCCAAACTTACCAATTGAAACATCACGATTCTTGGTTGAATGTATTATTTGCAAATTGTCCTAGATTAATTTGTTTCAAAATTTTCCATTGCTAATAATTTGCTAGCAGACGTTCAAAATTATATGAAGACTTGGGTATGGGGTTCTTCAAAAAAGGAGTTATAAGGTATTTAAAGGGTGATCAACGCGTGAGTAATATCCTTGGTGTTGGAAGCGTCCATAGGCTGCGGTAACTGCTTACCATCAGGCGGTCCATATGCTCGTTTGCCTTCTTAGTAGTATAAAAAAAATTAAGTAATTTGAGTACAACCTAAATATGAATACCTATTCCATACAATCTCTCTCAAGTGTCTGTTCATAGATGTCTACTGAATCTATGAACAGATGGATAGGACAAAGATAAGTTTTATACAAGATTTATTGACAGCCCTCATAAATTCCGCTTGATCTGTTGAAAAATTTAAAGTATACTCGGAATTTATCAAGTTCAGTGGGGCGTGAAATTTCGTTACATTCTGTTAGTGTGAACTCTCTGCCTTAATAGACAGTAATTCGACACAGATTACTTACCGGTTGTTAATTATTGTATCTCCCCGTTTTTTCTTTTTTAAAAGATTACTCCCACACTAGGGAACAAGACCTGTGTCGCGGAGGACTTTACAAACATACAATTAATGGACACAAAGTACACCCTGACTCGGAACAACCATTCGTTCGCAAATACTAGGGAGCATAGGAAATTAATTTGCCTTATAGTCGGATTCGACGGCAATTTGACTTGACACGACCAGAGTGCAGATCATAAGGTGCTGTATCCAAGGCTTGAAATGATTTCTGAGGTACTTACAGGAAGATTTCGCTCCGTTTTTTAAATAACCAGCATAATTTCAGATTCAGTTGCTATTGAAAATAGCATGGGAAAATCTAATAATATTATTATTCTGAGACAACTCGCACACCGCCATCTGATCCCAAGTTAGACAGAACCAGACAAAAATAAGAAAATAGAATGTCCTGTACTAGACATACGGCCCACACTGTTATTAGCTCATGTAGATAACGATCGATGTGTCTACTTACACGTAATCTATAAGAAAATAATGTTGTTTATTTATCCAGAATAAATTTTCTTATAGATAGAAATCTCATATGAGCACCGGTTCAATACATGAGGCTGTTGGAGATGCAACGGGAACTTAACGACATGTTTCTTAGCAACATTGTAAATCGGTCAAGTAGCTATACCGTTGTACATTTTAAATATTATGATTTGAGATATCTATATATTAATTATTATTATTATTAGCCATTACTGTCCTACTGCAGTGCAAAGGCCTTCATTTTTTACTTCCATTGATCACGGTCGAGACCTCTTACTTGCCAGTCAGCACGGTAGGAGTCAAGCTCATCCCACCATCTTTTCCTGGGCCAGCCGCGCCGTCTATTAATGTTCTGTGGCAGCCATCTGGTTGTGGTCTTTGCCCACAGATCGTCGGACATACGGCAGTTTTGAGTTGTGAACGTCAGCGATTTGTGTTTTTGAGCGCAGCTCTGAGTTTCGTACACGGTCCAAAAGACGTATATTAATTATTAAAGAAAAAACGTGGTACCCATTTTTATGCACATCGCGTGCACGTGTGTTATTTGGCATCGTTAAAGTTTATACGGTAAGAGAGATAGGGCACTATACTAGCGAGCAAGTCCGACTGGGGTAGGGCCTCCACCTTACAGAAGACCACAGCCAAATAAATACACACAGCGGTCTAGTTGTGTTCCTGTGTGTGAGTACAGGTTTACAGCGCTCATTGAGAGATGTGTTTTGAAAGAAACGTTTTCCTATCCCAGGGATACTCCATCTTTAAAAAATTTTATGACGTGGTTTTGATGCCAGAAAGACCAACCACACGTGCAATCTACACCCTATGTCTAAACAAAACTTAGTCTGCAAATCTGTTACTATAAACCCTTTGTTTGTGGTTTGTTATAATTTCTATAAACCAGTCTTCTCAAGCAAATCAATAACACTTTCTCCCTTTATGTTTATGGATGTAAATGGAAACTGAACTTGAAGCTAAAACCGCCTCAACAATAACTTTCTGTTCAATATCTATAAAATAACATCAAACAATATATTCATATCTGTTCCTATAAAAGTAATAGAAACAGTATTTGCTTTTGAACCTTAAACGGTCTTGTACGACATTTTTACTTTCAATTTTACTCAGCTATAAAAATATACGAGTGAGTACTAGCTTTCTCCTACATTTATGATAAGTCTTATCTATTGCTGAGCCTGTTTATTAGCAACTATCGATATCATAGAATATATTAGGAAACTTGACTGCTATTTGCCAATTAAAAACCTGCTATTTCCTTGTTATATGTCAATCAATGGCTGTTACTTCATTTAGTATTTGACATGTTAATTGGTTTGTGAAGGACTTAATTTGATTGTGAGTGGTAACAGTTCTATTTTGTGATATGTTTATTAGTAGTTTAATGCCACTAGCCAATATTTTATGCCTAAGATTATCTTCTTTTCTTCAATCAGTATTAGTATTTAAGCGATAATTTAATATCATTCGTATCTTAAATTTAATTAAACTTTCATCACTCAATGGATCAAATCTGTTCTTCTTTAGCATAAGGCTAAAAAAGAACAGATTTTATCCATTGAGTGCTATATTTATTGACTGCATACAGCTATATTTATTGACTGCATTGGTACAGTCGCGGTGATTTGTAGTTTCGAACTTAACACAGCACAAATTGTTCTTCCGAGCCTGAGTTCTGTGTTTGTTAATTGTATGTTAATGAACTCCCCTGCGAAACAGAGCTTGTATCCTAATGCGCCAGTCAAAAAGATAAGTTTGTTTCAGTTACTTTATAACCATAAAGTGTATTGATTTTCGAAGCTCGTTCATTTGTGATCATAAAATATTGGTTAAATAAAGATCATGAAACATGATATTTTTATTTTTATTTTAGCATATGAATTCATATTTTGCGTGTTATAAAAATGCGTGCAAAGGCAAATATACTGTACTTGTAGAAGTAATATGATAACATTTTGTAGAAGAAACACATGTAATACTCAACCTTGGCGGGACAATTTTGTATGGGTTAGAATGTTATAGGTTTTGATGTGCAGTCTTTGATGTTTTAGCTGTATTGAAATGTTTTCATAAATATGTATTTTTATTTTTGTTTCAATCAAATATGGTAAGTACCTAGGCAAAGAGTCAGATGAACTTAATTTATTGTCACCACGACCCCTTTGTACATATTGATGTAATGAGTCTAGATAATTTTCTAAACTTTCAAATATATTTTGGAAAACTGAAACGAGTGGTAAAACTATCTTTGTTTAAAATTCGAATTACAATGGAGCAGTTAACAAACTGCACTGCAAGGATCTTCGGAAAGTGGCTGATAGTAGCTGGATGTGAGAAGCTGAGGATTATGCTAAATAGCGTTCACTTTAAGAGACTTATGACCAGCATTGGACTGCAATTGATGTTAATGAAACTACACTATAACACATATCTGAAATACTTGAGGCTATAGACTAAGTTAATATAAATGCCATTTCAATTGGAAATCATAAAACTGATGATCTATTTGAAACAGAAAGTATTCCAGCTATTGATAGTACAATTAATTTATCTCACTCAATAAAATGTGAAAGATAACAATCTTTTTAATCCTACACTAACAGTTTAAGATGCATGTATACAGTTAGTATACCTACATTACTACGATCGAGATAACGTTGCTCCGGGCGGCGGCGTCTGCGCAGACTGCGCACCGACCTACATACAGCTTGCATAAGCGCGAGCAATACGCGCCGCTTGTTGTGGTATTCAAATTTTATAACAAATTGTGTTCGATTATTTGGAATGTTGATCCATTTTTTTTTCTTAAAATTTAGTTAAAGTTTTGTAGACAAGTACTTGAAGTATCTATTTGAATCTGGCCTGTTGGTCGCCAGAGTTCGTCGATTCAATTACTACCCAAGACAAACCTTGGTATGATTAGCATGTCTGTTTTGTTTTAGATCTGGGTGTATTTTATCATAATATGAATGTATTTATGAATATATATAAGCATATTTAGTGGTTGTCTGGTTGCCAGGTTTTGTCATTTTTTCTACTACTACGGGTACAAGCAAAAGCAACTAGACAGAGTTTTGTGTTTTAGGTAGCCCTTCGATAAAGTTAATGTTATTTTGAAACCAGTTTGTCTTAAATGAGCGATGGTGGAGAGAAATACTCACACCTAGAAATACGACTAAATCACGTGTGTAGGCTGTGGTCTTCTGTAAGATGTTCTTTTCCCAGCCGCACTTGCTCGTACTGTAAAAAGTTTCTAACAACTTGAAACACAACACCAATATTTCGAACAGTATCGTGTCGTCCAAACAGCCATCAATAAAATAAAATGGCTCGTTGGAATTCGGTCGGTATGTGTGTCGATGTGCCAAATGCCAAAAGTTCAAAGTGTTTATTTACTACCAACTCCGCTTTTGCACACCATGTTAAATTATACTGACTTATATTTAACGGGGTATTGTTGGCCAACAAAACCGTATATGATTGATTAATGACCATACTTTATGCGATAAACGCACCTTGTTTATGTGCGAATATAATGTTTATATGTACGATACTAGCATTTGCCCGCGGCTTCGCTTCGTATATTCTGTGAAGGATTCCTTTATATGAAAAAATAAAAATAAAAGCCTTTGCTATTCTACTCCCTATGATACTATACGAGTATTTATAAAGTATAATACTGTAAGTTTCATAAAAATCAGTTCAGTGGTTTTTCGTGTAACAATAATCTATTCTCACAAATTTTCGCGTTAATAATATGTACATATAATTTTTTTTTTCCTATTAATACTCATTTTAATGTAAAAATAGTAAGATTGAATTTGATTGCGGCTGATCGTGAGATCGGGTTCGATTTTCGAGTTACGCAAAATGTTATTAGAATTTGTGTGAGAAAATTCTTAGTAGCAGCACTCTCTTAAACAATAATTAGAGTCATTTCCGATTCCTAAAGATATTTGTGGAAATCGGAAATAGTTTTTAGAATGTCTTTCCAACTCCGATGTTGATAATATAATTTGTTCAATATCCGAGTTTCGCCCTACTAAGTGTTATGTCAATTGCATCGTGTGATTTTGTCGGCATCTCATTTTTAACATCATCGTCTAAAAATAAAAAGTTTAGTCGTTATATATAAAAGCAAATCTATCTTTCCTTTAATTGTCATAAGAAATAAAAATTAACACTGGTCTAGTCCTATGTTTAGTGACAGTCTTTTGAAACAAGTCTTCACGGTACACAAATCATCGAGAAGTATGTTTCATCAATAAAAAAATATAATATTTCCATCGGGACCGAATATATTTTTTTCGGTTTTTATATCTCCCTCATTGCGTGGATTCCCTCAGTTATAAAAGTACTATTTTTGTATTGACATCGCGTGAGAGACAGTGTGTAGTTAGCATATTATTATTTCAAATTTTCTTTTCCAACAATGCATCTCGAAAAAAATACAGCAGCTCTTATTATTAACGCCATAAGTGAGATATTAGCTTGACGTTTTAATTTTAAATGTAATATATCTTTGGTTGTCTACTTGTCAATGGTAATAAGGTTTTCGAGTTCTTTTAGACGTAAGTATTCGGTAAACAACGAATAATACTGCCAAGGTATTCGAAGTATGATAGGCCAAGTTGGCGCTCGACCACTCTTAATTTCATCACATTAAAATCTAGCGATTTTGACCTTATTGGACAAAGATATTTTATTATTGATTTTACTGTTTCATTTTATTTATCTGTAGAGAATGTTAAATCTTGCGTTGGTATACCATATTGAGCACTGGAGACCTGTACTCACATACACTAACACAACTACACCGCTGTGTGTGGTTATTTAGCTGTGGTCTTCTGTAAGGTCTTTTATTCTGTAAGATGGAGGTTGATTCCTACACGAGATAAACCTATCTGTGATCCATTTTTTTTGCCTAGTCTCGAGTATAAGTAGTTTGTGTCTGTCGCATTGATCTGTCCAGAAATCAAACACGATGTCTTATAGACCTTGCACCATAAATCGTCTGCTGTAAACGTAAAGGACATATAAAATACCATATTATGTTTAATAAATAAATAAACATTCTATGAGTAGTCAAACGCCAAGTTGCCGATAAAAGATTTATTTTTTATATATCTACTACCAAGGTGGCAAACAAGCATACGGCCCGCCTGATGGTAAGCAGTTACCGTAGCCTATGAACGTTTTCAACACTAGGGGTGATAAATAGATCTCTTTATTGTACACCAAAATACATATAGCGCTTAAATAGTAATGCACAATGGGCGGCCTTATCGCTAAAAACAATTTCTTACAGGCAAGGATGGACAGAAGTGATAGATGAATATATAGATGGTCTCTATGTCTTTGCAATTGAATGCCTCAATGTTTTTGCACAACTGTTTTGTTTTTATCAATTCGTTTACTGACACAAGTCACTGTACTTAAGGAAGTCGTTCACCTGTAGTTTTGGGTCGTGTTTTGATAACAACGTAGAATATATTAACATAATTTAACTATAACTACATAGCACGTATGTATATCCTCGAAACGTAGGACGAAAGCGGGTTTTATTGAGAATGAATAAAAATTTTCTCATGAAGATTTTAGACCGATAAAGTAGGTCATATACTTTGGTGCCACAACTAAACTAATTAGTAGTTTTTTTTAGCTTTACAAACATATAATTCACTTCGATTGCTTGTTCTAATTGAAAGCAGTGACAACGCACATTCATCATTTAGGGATATGTTTTGAAAGAAACGTATTCCTATCTCATTGATACTTCCATCTTCAAGGTCTGGTGTCAAAAATGGATTGGCAAAACGCAGAGTGAGACCTCTGCTATTGCAAGCGTCCATAGGCCTCGGTAACTGCTTAACATCAGGCGTGACGTATGCTTGTTTGCCACCCAAGTGGTACAAAAAGAAAAAACAAACCGTTCCTCGTCATTCACCAACATCATACAAGAACATCTGTCAGTTTAAAAAGTAAAAGTTGCTTAATAACGTAACGTATTTAATTGTGGGTATTGTCTACATTGTAATATAAACGTATAATTAAGTATTTGCTTAGTTAAATTACGAGTTGACGCCGTGGGCAATCTCCGAATCTATACTATCCATACTAAATTATAAAAGCTAAAGTAATGTTGTGTGTTTTTTACATTTTCGTGACTAAACGGCTAAATGGATTTTAATGAAATATGTCAAGGATATAGATGATATCCTGGGACAGGTCAAGTCGCATTCTTTACCGCGATAACTGACATCCACGCGAGCGAAGCCGTAGACAATAACTACTATTGTTTTGTACGATATCAACATTATATTTATTGTTTTATTATGTACGACTACAATATATGTTTTAATTATTCTATAATAGATTTGAGAGGCTCGTAGCGTAAGTATTAAATGCGCGTATCGAAATACGTTCCCGTGATTAACACAGCAAAGCACAGTGACTCCCGTCCGTACCTCGGAAAGTACGTGAAATCTGTTGGTTCTACGCCTGATGTCTCTCCGGTCTTGTAGGATTGCTGTCCTATCGAGCCTTGACAGTAAATCAATAGCGAGTGTACGTTCTGTGTTGAAGCAGGTTGAAGCACACACAGTATTATAATATGTATGTCCTGCGCAGTCGGCTAATGTCTGTTAAGATTAGTCGCCCAGTTTGAAATCGGTCATAATGACTATTATCATGTGAAATATTAATTAAAATTAATATTAATTTATACTAATTTGTGTTTTTTCTTGTTACAGGTAATTAAACAATACTGTTGGCTATCTCATGAATAACGAGACAGGTCTAGGACACTTAAAAGGTACGAGTAGTAGTTACAGGCACGGATCAAGGATTTGGTTTAAGAGGGAGAGGGGGGGGGGATGTGTTATTCCAGACCATAATCTATTTCTGTGCCAAATTTCATCCATATCCGTTCAGTAGTTTTTACGTGAAATAGTAACAAACATCCATCCATCCACCTATCCATCCATACTCACAAACTTTCACATTTTTAATATTAGTAAGGATTAGTATGGATCTAACAATAGTTTAAGTGACTGCAATATAATACATATAGCAGCAATATGAATAATAAAAATCACCAGACCACAATATGCATTGAAATTATATACAAATGTAAACAAGACGTCTGTCATGCTCCAATTATTAACTGAGGTGAATCGAGAAACAATATACACACAAATAAATACACACACACACATATTAAATATAACCATTATGGCTCTTTAGTAAACTGATCTCGCTCTAAACTGATCCCGCGGGATGAGTTGACTAAATTAATAATTTTATTACTTTTCTTTTGTCAACTGGTCCCGCTTTTAAATCAGGCAAAACTCTATTGTATATTTTGAAATATGTGTACAGGCGTGCAGAAAACGTTTAACGTATTTAGTGCCCAGTAGAAATACCAATTCAAAATATACATTAGGTTAACTGATCCCGCGGGATCAGTTCGAGCGGGATCAGTTTACTAAAGAGCCCCATTATACTTGGGTACCGACTGCGTCATATACAAAAATATGCGATAAAATACTAAAATAAAAGGTTAAATTATTTACAAAGTGAATACCACTTAGTAATTATAAATTTACCTGTTTGCAAAGTATATTTATACTTATATCACACAGCACAACGCAACGGGTCGAAATCATTTTCGTTTTGTTTGTTTTATTAGTTACCTGACGTTTGGAAACCTTAAATATAAATACACGTTTTTTTTTACTACCTGGGTGGTAAACAAGCTTACGGCCCGTCTCAGACAGTAGCCTATAGACGCTTGCAATACCAGAGGTATTACTTGCATGTTGACACCAGGGCTTTAAAATGGAGTATCCCTGGGATAGAAAAATGTTTCTTTCAAAATGCATCCCTAAGTAAACTCTGGAGACCTGTACTCACACACAGGAACACAACTACATCACTGTATGTAGTTATTTAGCTGTGGTCTTTTGTAAGGTGGAGGTCCTACCCCAGTCGGGCTTGCTCGCTAGTATGGAGCCCTACCTCTCTTAATTAAATCATCAAATATTATGTAGTAGGTAGTCTGGAGACTATCTATGATACAAGGAAAGTCGTGTGCAGTGATCGTTGGCGACTTTCTTCATGTCGTATCATACAAGTTTATAAATATAGATTGCTAACGGAGAATATTTCGTTCTTACAGTACTTAGTTTTTGGTTAATACGGCAAAAATAGTTTTGCCGATAAACGCTTGCACTTGCACGTTGCCTCCCCTGTTAAACCTAGCTATAAACTCCTTTTATTTAGTCGGTCCCGGCTTTTATCAGTCGTTAGATCACGACAGAATCTAAAATATGAGCGATCTAAATAACTCACCAGGTTGGCTACTAACCAAACGATAAGAAGACCTCCTTTTTTAAAAGCTCCACGCTATAGTCTCGAGAAAACCTCGACAAGGAGCTAATTCAGCAACTATTTAATTTTATTGATATTAATGCAGTAATTTAAAAGGTGTAAAAAGGGTTAATACTAGTTTAACCGGCAAAAAAGTGTTTGTTAAAGTATCATTTTACATCGTTAGAGATATAAAAACAGTTCCTAGCATTATTTTTAAGACAACCTTCACGGATCAAACACTATTATGATTAACGAACTGGTTGATTATTCACAGACCATTAAATTAAAAAAAAAAAGATTTTAATTACATAACAATGAACTTTATGGCTATTTTCCTGTAGGTCTAATGTACTGGAGTATAATCATCAAAAGTGAAAATAAAATGAAGGTTTTCCAAGAAAACTTAATCCTAATCAAACTCGTCGACTTAGAATTTGTAACTGAAATAATATGTGGAAATAATTTTTGCCAGCAATTGGACAGCATTGATAAAAAAAAAGTAGTTACGTGAAAAGCCTCCAATAAGGTGGTTCTTTACAAACATACAATTTACGGGCACAAATTACAACCAGGCTCAGAACAATTCTTTGTTTTTTTCTTTGTGTGGGAATCGAACCCACAACCTCGTGCACAGAAGGGGCATACTGCGGCCACTGGACCACCGAGGCAGTCGAAAGAGAGATAGAGAGATCTATGACCTAGTAAAGGTTGCGGGCAGATGATGGACAATCTCAGCTTCAATTTCAAGGTCAGACTAAATGCTGTAGAGAACCTTATCATGTGGAAGACCTATGTCCTGCAGTTTACGTATTTTTTCTTAGTTGATGATGATGATGTGAATTGAAATAACTAATACTGTTAGAAGCGTCATCATGAAAGGCAAGTAATGATGCTTTAGCTATGTACTATATTAATTAGAAACGGTGAAGTACTTAGTATTGAGCTATTTAAGCATACGACATAAGTTATAAAAGATGAGCGGGTTTTCGAAATCAGTTTATAAACAACAAATAAAATAACAGACATCGTAATAGATATACATATAATATTACCTAATTTGAAGTCGTTGTAAATTGTCATATATTTTAACTAGATGTTGCCCGCGGCTTCGCCCGCGTGTATGTCGGTTATCGCTGTAAAAAGTAGCCTATCTGTTATTCCAAACCATAATGTATCTCAGTGCCAAATTTCATCCAGATCCATTTAGTAGTTTTTACGTGAAAGAGTAACAAACATCCATCTACCCATCCATTCATACTTACAATCTTTCGCATTTATAATATTAGTAGGATAATATCCTCATAACCAACATTATATTATACTGCACGAGTATGATCAAAAACACATCAACAGTCACTCGCATTGGATTGGTGTACATTCGACACTAAGTAAATTTGCCACAGACAATGTATGTGTCAATTCTGTAAATTCGTCAAAAAAAAATACACATAAGTACTTTTTCTGTTGCAACAATCACTCTCATTACCCGCTGGGACGGCAATCAGACACGAATAAAGACAGATTAGGCGTAGGACCCAACGGATTAACTACTTACGTACTTTCCAAAGTATTTTAATCTTATCCTTAAACAATTTCAATCAATAAACCGCTTTAAACATCGTGTATAGTATATAGATATCAATATTATAACCTAAGAACTACAACTGACATCTTATAACTTGTACCATATTTAGTTTTTGTGGCATACTACCCGCTCGCGTACAGTTATCCGCCGCTAATGGCTCCGCTTTGCGTCTATGGATTACGAACACTAACCTATTACTGCTACGCAGAAACACCTGATGCTGTTCTAGTAAGGAAATCTTACTCTTTATGCGAATGGTATGAAACTGGGGCAGTGAAGTTTTTAGATTTACATACAACGTATATTTTCTTCTCTTTCTTTTTTAAAAAATCAATTCTCGCATTAGGAAACAAGCCCTGTATCGTGGGGACTTTACAAACATACTATATACGGACACAAAGTACACCCAAACTTGGAATAACCATTTATGGATCACACAATTTTTTGTCCCGTGTGGGGATCGAACCCACAAAACAACCGTGCAGTCAATATACATCACGCCTGTCTCCTATTGGGGTAGGCAGATTCTATTTACTGTGAATTGCTTTGAGTAAGACTGTATGTCTTAATTCTTAATTTTTCACTTTTAAGACCTCTTCATCCATGAAAATTTGACATCAAACCTCAGGCTTTTATTTAAACTTTGTTACCTAGCATTAAGTTTATCAAAGTTTAAAATTCTAATTATGATCGAAAATAAATCGCTCTAGAGACGTCTTGGGCCTAGGGCTCTTGACCCCCAACAAACACCTCTAAATCTGGCCAAAAAAAAACATTTTAACTTTTTTTACAAAAAACGTTTTTTACTTTACGTTGTGTAAAATGAGTCATAATTTAAAATAATGTTAGCAGTACACTGGTTTTGTATCAAAATGTGCCTAGTGTGAAAATATATCATACAACATAACCCTTTAAATGTTGGCAGACTGTAAATACCTAGTCTCCGTCGTTGTGGGATCGCATCATAAGTTTTAATCTGTATTAATATAATATGGCTGTAATGTCGAGGCCTAACTTGTGCATCAAAGTGAAATGCCGAACAATGCCGGAATAAGATACGTTGCGATAATTTTAAATGTTATATTAAACTCGTATCCCTGTAAATGTTGCCCCGCGGCAACTTGGGAGAGTATTTTAAGTATCAAAAAAGTTTAATGTTGAATCTTTCAAATATATTTTCTGCATTGAAGAAAATAAAGGTGGTAATAAGCATATTATTTTTGGTTCTTCGATTTGAAAAAGTTTATTTCTGTATTTAACTGATAAATGGAAAATGATCAACTATTTTGTTTCATGGTAAATACCTAATTAAAAGTTTCCTATCTACAGCCACTTGTAAAAGGATCTGAGTCAAGAATGAATAGTTATGTTTTGTGGAGTAACCCCACCAAACAAACAACAAAATCAAACAACCATTTGGTTTGCTATTAGCGTGATATTCATACCATTAGGTTTAATACAATTTCAATTCATGACTTTGGAAAATTATGCCGTATAAATGTTTTTTATTCGATTTGCAAAAAAACGCACACGGATGCGTATACATCACGAAGTCGTTTATTACAAAGAATGAACTCAAAGCCATGATTTTTCTTTTATTCCGCAAAATAATTTATGGGACGTAAAATTTTATATATTTGGCAACAAAATACAAGAATATTAATGTGGAATAAATAAATAATTACTACTTTGAGTCGCCATTTTAATGACAGAGAAAGGATTTGGGTTAACGACAGAGGACCGTTATTACTGCTTAATCGTTGATCGATCGATGGTCGATGGAGTTTGAATAAAAAGTAATGAGCATATGTTTTCTGATAATCGATTTGCTATTGTCTGTTGTATCGGGGTCTTAATTTGATTGATCATGTTTGTATTGAGGATTTCACTTAGTACAGAGTTAGAAAAAATGGTCTCATTGGTACTAGGAGGCCTACTGATAGATTTTTTAATACTATCTTATTAATTGTTTTGTATTGATAAGTGTGGCACGCGGGCCACACGCGACAATCCCAAAATGACGCCATGGACCTATTTCTTGTAATTGTCATACATTTTATATGGATTCGCCGCACACGGTTGATGCCGGTGGCCGCCACTTGCTACAAATAAAATGTATGAAAACAGATCGGTGGCCCGTATGTGGCAAGCCTAAAGGTTTCTAGAAAACCATTTTAATATTGACAGTTGACTATTGGTTGACTATGCTTTTGGTTATTGATTGCAATTAATAGGTGCTAAAGGTGACATCTTACGAATTCGAAATTACGATCGAAAATGAATAGCTATTCAAGAAAAAAAGGTGCGAATAGTGAAATAAAACGTTGTGCTTGTAGTTAAAGAGTTAAAGTTACTGGTAAATACTCATATTTATCCGTAGCATGTACCTACTGTGTTTGAGACACACTATATTTTTTTCTCCTTTCTTGTTTTACACAAAAAATAGGTATAAAAATATATACCCAATATATAATTTAAAAAAAATAGGTATATAGTTACCGTAGCATAACGACTATTTTACAACATAAGTATAACTAGCAAATTGCCAATCCGGTAAAAATGTTTCAATCCTTTCTTGAAAATTCCCATGCATTATCACAATGCAATTTTGATGATATTACGTCACCTATGCAATACCATTGTGTAAGGAAGGATCTCATCTCTACTTTTACTATGGCAATACGTAGGTACACCTGGACCTGTTCCTGCGCTACCGTTGAGTTACTGTTCTTATACCTGTATTATAACAGAATAATTCTTTATTATGCAAGTAAAGTAATAAACGCACGTATCTAAATGCACGTAATAAACCTCATTAATACAGTACTCATCAATCAAAATATGCAAAAAAAACTGTGAAAATTGCGGAAGCGCATCTAGCAAGAAAAAGTATTTTATTTTAAACATTTATGAAGTGATGCAACAAATCAGGGACCTCCTATGTTATTTCTTATATAACATTATATTAATGAATTTGTACGTATATTAGAATGTAGAAAAAGACAAAAGTCTTTAACATTCTGCATACATTCAGTGGTTATATAATCGGAAGGCTAAATGTTAATGACTAGTTCGTATAATTATTACAATTTTGTGTTCGTAGTTTGAAGAATGATATTTACAAATGTCTTCTATCCTTTCGTTTATGTTATCATCATCATCATCACTAGCCTATTGCAATTCACAGCTAGAAATAGGCCTCTATACATTCTTGCCAAAACAGCTGAACGAATTTATATTAAACTAGCTGTCGCCCGCGACTTCGTCCGCGTGGTAATTTGGAACGTATATTTTTTTCCCGATTTTGCAACATATCTTACTCCTGCTCTGATCCTATTGATCATAGAGTGATGCTATATAGCCTATAGCCTTCCTGGATAAATGCACTTTTCAACAAAAAGATTTTTTGTATTCGAACCAGTACTTTCTGATATTAGCGCGTTCAACCAAACAAACTCTTCAGCTTTATAATATTAGTACAGATTTGACTCAGAAATAGAATAGAGCCTGGAAAAGCACATGGAATAGAATAGAATAGAATATTCTTTATCGTACACCATATAATATTTGCAAAAGACAATAGAAAACCTTAAAATGATAATAAAAATGATGTACAATTGGCGGACTTATCGCTAAAAGCGATTTTGTTCCAGACAACCTTTAGATGGACTTCTATGCTACATTTTATTCCGAAAAAACACTATTCGCATTATTAATAAACGTGAAATAGAATAGAGGTAATTTTATTTTTATAATCTCTTATTCTGTCACCAGTAATTTGACATTCAAAAGAAGGGGACAATGGTAACAATAGGTAACAATATCACTCGGTACATTTATTAATAAAGCTATAGTTCTTACTAATATTATAAATGTGAAAGTTTGTGAGAATGGATGGATAGATGGATGGATGGATGGATGTTTGTTACTCTTTCACGGAAAAACAACTGAACGGATCTAGATGAAATTTGGAGCAGAGATAGATTATGGTCTGGAATAACACATAGGCTATTAATACTAATACTTTTTACAGCGATAACCGATAGCTGCGAGCAATAGTAAGTAGTTTATAAAGACTGACGACAGTATAGGTACCTAGTGTTAAAATATAATAGTCGAAAACCATAAAATTGTATGCAATTAAACACGTAAATGTAAAAGCACCGTGTGTGAACGTTTCACTCTACTTACTCCGAGTATTACGTGTTGCGTCATTCATTGTGTCAGCTTGCGTAAATTTACGTATCCGATTTAAATGTTAACGTAAATAATAATAGTGTAATTACTTATCTATTATAAATATGTGAAGAAAAAAACTTTGTACCCATTTTAAAGCATTGATTGGCCTGTTGGTCTAAATAATGGTGACTGTTTATGCTAGGCTGGAGGTTGTGGGTTCTATCCCCACACAGGACAATTGTGTGATCCATAAATTAATGTTTACTTCGAGTTATTTATGTCTGTGAATTGTATGTTTGTAATGTAAAGAAAAAAAGTGCGAAATTTGGCATAGTTAAAGTATTTACGAAGAAGAAGTGCAGTAAGCAATTACTATTACTACAATTATTCTTATTCGAGAGTTCTATAAGGTTAAGCAAGCTTCTAGTCATGTTTGACCATTTCCTAAAATAAAACACAGCAACACCCCTCCGTGCTTTGGAAAGCACATCAAGTCGTTGGTCATGCGTTTGATCTCTCTCCGGTAGATCCGACTTGCAGTCCCATCGGGCTGAGAGAGTGAAGGAATAGAGAGTGAACGAATAGAGAGTGAAGGCATAGAGAGTGAACACCTGTGTTTGTAGTTATACACACACATGTGCTCTATAATATCCTGCGTAGTAGGCTAATCTTCGTTAAGATTGGCGGCCGTAACTGAAATCGGTCTTGACGGCTATTTATTTTATTTATTAGTGATATTGTGCAATATTAGAATCGTTGCAGTATTATCGTTGTTCCGGTGTTGGTAATTTACATATCGTTGCACCGGTGTATGATTAGATTTTAGTGCTTTTGTTGCGAAGTTATGATTTATGTTTTGTTTTATTTGATTTATTGTATTATAAGTATTACTACAATGTATGTTATTTTATAAAGAATATGTCTTAAATTGTGAAACAGGATTTTCTTTAAAAATTCATTGTTAAATGAGCATCAGAAAAAAATATTGGAGTATTTATGTATTTAAATGGCTTCTTCATATAATATGTATGTATTTAGAAATATACATATAAGTATGTTTATCAGTTGTCTGGTTGCCATAGTACAGGCTACAGCCTAGTTTGGAATCAGATGGCAGTGTGTGAGTTGTCCCAAAATATTATTTTTATTCTTTTCTATCTATTAATGGGTAAAAAAAATATGGCTTCATATAAGCGAGCAAGTCTGATTAGGGAAGGACACTAAAGTATGTATTAAGTAAGTTTTTTTAGTGTCCTTTCCTAATAATTTAATTCCTATACCATAAGTATATAAGGTTTCTAAAGGGTCGGCAACGCGCGAGTGATACCCCTGGTGTTGCAAGCGTCCATAGGCTACTTTAACTTTTACTATCAGGCGGGCCGTATGCTTGTTTGCCTCCTTAGTGGTATAAAAAAACATACTTGCTCGCTTAGGTGTAGTTAAGTGTGTGAACACAGGACCCGTACTATGAAGTCCATAAAGCGATTTATTTTACTGCCCTACTTCTCTTTAAATTTTCTAGTAACATACTCATTAACATAGAAAAGAGGCAGAACAAGTACATGAATACTCATTATCACATTAATTGCTCTTAATAAACATAAATTTTTCACATAACTACAACAAATTTGACCCAAACTAAATTATAATAATATTTTGGGACAACTCACACACCGCCATCTGATCCCAAACTAGGCAGAGCCTGTACTATGGCAACCAAACAACTGATAAACATACTTATGTATATATTTCTAAATACATACTGCCTTGGTGGTCCAGTGGGTACAGTATGTGCCTGCTGTGCACGAGGTTGTGGGTTCGATTCCCACACAGGACAAAACTTTGTGTTACCCTCAAAGAGTTGTTCTGTGTATGGGTGTAATTTGTGTCCGTTAATTGTATGTTTGTATAGTCCGCCGTGACACAGAGCTTGTTCTCTAGTGCGGGACTTGTCTTTTAAAAAATAATAATACATATTATAGATAAATAATATCCAGACACAGAACAAACATTTATGCTCATCACACAAAGATTTGTCCTGGGTGGGAATCGAACCCACGACCTGCGGCATAACAATCACAGTCACTAACCACTAGACCAACAGGAATGTGGGAAAACATTATTTTAACTTAAAAGTTGTATATTATACGTGATTGTAATAACGGCGCGTGCGACGATGTGCTTGCGTAAAATGGGAACATGTCTCTATTAGCACGTCGTATTTTGATGTACTCTTACCACATGTTATCTCTGTCATCATGTTTTTGTTGTTTCATCAAATTGGGCTCGGCATATATGTAGTTGTGATGACGGATGTAATCTAGTTAGTAGTTATACTGCTTGAATAACTTTTTTTACTGTAAATTCTGTCTGTCGATATCATATAAAATTACATAACCTTTCATCTTGTAAGCCTATATAAGAAAGGTAAGGGCACCATACTAGCGAGCAAGCCTAACTGAAGAAGGACTTTCACCACAGCCAAATAACTACACACAGCGTTGTAGTTAAATTCCTGTGTGTGAGTACAGGTCTCCTGCGCCTATTTATGCGTTTTGAAAGAAACGAATTTCTATGTATGCGATAGAAATTCGTTATTTTTTTTTTTAACTTCTTGGTTGGCAAACAACCGTACGGCATGTTAAACAGTTACCGTAGCCTATGGACGCTGGCAATACTAGAGGTATCACTTGCGTGTTGCTGACCCATTTTTTTTACACCAGGGCTTTAAGATAGTAATCTTGAAGCCCTGATGTAAATAAAATGGGTTGTTTGCCAACCAAGTAGAATAAAACAAATGACAAGTTAGACCTTAATAATAATAATTAAGAAGTCTTTTATCTATAAATACTGGCATAGCATTCACCGGTCTTTTTATTTTTATAATTCTCGTATTCGATAAACGTTCCCAGCACCTACCTACTTCTGTTCACTAAAGACTAGCTTGACAGCCTAAAATCGGACAAGTGTTCTAAATTTATACTACCAGTATTTCCACTTTAGCTTATGTTCGTTTGGGTTACGGTCAACTACTTTGAGCCAGTGGTTTACACAAATATTGTAGAATGTGCCGCTTCAAGTTTGTGAGATCATAAATTTAATTACTTTGCCTTTCTTTTATTTGTATTAAAACAACTCCGTACTAGGGCACAAGCTTTGAGTCGCGGGGGGCTTTACTAATATCCAGGCTCGGAACTGTCTACGCTCTTTCGCCTTGATTGATAGAGTTTGATTGGCTCGATGATTCAGTAGTCGATATGTGTGACTGCTGATCACGAGGTCCCGGGTTCGATTCCCGGGTCAGATCAATAACTAATATTGGGTTTTGCTGTTAAGAAATTTACAATAAGTGTCCAGAGTTAGGAATTTGGGAGTTTACACCTCCGTGCCTTGGAAAGCACGTAAAGCCGTTAGTCCTAGTCCTGATCTCTCTCCAGTCGTGTCAGATTGGAATCCCATCGGACTATGAGACTAAGGGAAAAACGAATGCATTTGTGTTTGCGCCTACACACATGCATTATAATACCTCCCGAGCAGATGGCAAGTCTCCGTTGAGATTAGCCGCCGTGGCCCGTGACCGAAATTCGATTAAGAAGACATTATTAGAAGAGACCTGTAATCAGCAGTGGTATAGGCAAGGCTTCAAAATATTATGCAATCACCTCTTGTTCTTATAGATTCATAATATACTCTACTCAGCTTAAAATTTCGATACAATTATGACGTCACATACAGTTATAAGATTATATAATTTGATAAAAACTTTAATATGTAATAGCATTTGTATAATATACCTATATGCATTGTGAATTGTTTAACTCTATATTAATAGTTTTGTATGACGTTATCGTTTGTTCCACTTACATAAACTCGTATTATTACATTTTATATGGCCAATACGTTTACGCAAATATGCTGGTTACAATCTCATAAAAAAGGTTTTAGGTTACATTGGTCATAAACCTATATAAAAGTTTTAATTTATTCTTTTTATGTGGTCGATATACAGAATTTGTGTTGGACAGTTTTAGTAGTATGAAAATTGATTATGAAATAAATGATTACAATGATAATTTCTTAGCTAAATAGCTTTTAGTTGCATCTATCCATCGGCAAAACTATTACTAAACTGGACTACTAATAATAATTATTATTAATGCATCTATCCAGTGACGAAAATATTATTAATATTAGTTCAGTTTAGTAATACTTTTGCTAATAGATAGATGCAGCTCGGGACCGTATGCTGTTGAAATTCATAGGCCCATGTTCAACAAAGGACATTTTAAGGCTGACAGTATTATAGAGTTAGGTGATAAGCTATATGTATATTAGCGTTTAAAAATAAAAATACTCAGAAAACTCAAAAAAAAAATGTAATTATATTTTTGACTATGACAAACAAATGTAAAGTGCATTTAAAATTACCCTTTCTAGAAATCAATCTAAATGACTGTTACTATGACAAGTAATGAAAAGATAAACGAGTGGGTAGCCATTTCAGTCAGACTTGTCAATTGTACAACAAAATGTTTCGGGTCGTGGTCAACACAATTGATGTTTTTTTTTTCACTAGCACGATCGGCCTCGATTTGATACTGTATTGTACTCAAATTGTACAGCTTGCACAACTAAAATTGAAGACTATGTCTTGTATTGAGACTACATCGATGCAAAAAATCGTAGTGAATCGATGCAAAAAATCGTAGTGTGTTAAGTGTCTAATAGTTGCAGAAAACGTTTTCCTACGTCTGTTAACTGACGTACTAACTTTTAAATTATGCGTGTAACTAAATAGAATACAATTGAAATTTTCAATATAATAGTAAACATAATATTATTACGTGACATAAAAATACAGTAAAATTATTCAATTGTACTGCACCTACTACGTAAATGTCAGATCCGAGTTAGGTGTAGATGTGTCTCCGTGCCTTTAATCTTTATAAAACTGGCTGTGATGCAAAAAATATCCTCAAATGAATTGATTACAGTGAATATAAATTTGATAAAAAACGAATTTTCCAATTTTAAAATATATTATTAACAAACCTTTAAATGAGTAATCAATCAGCCTATCGCAGTCTGCTGGACATATGCCTCTCCCAACACGCGCGATAGCACACGGTCGTCCGCCTTCCGCATCCAGTCCGTCCCAGCGACCTTTTTTAGGTCGTCAAACAAAACTTAAGGCGCTATAAATCTTATTTTGTACAACTACATAAAACATTGATATAATGTAGCCAAAATGTCCGGAAAAACACGTGGACCGAGTAAAACAAGAAACTCGTTTACCCGATCCGTGTTTTGCAGGAACATAAAATTTAATGTAGCAACACTGAATTGTTTATGCCTTTTTTTGGTTGGTCTGAAATATTGAGGGCGAGTACTTATAAGGCAATTTTAACGCTTTTAAAGCTTATCCTTTATACTGATAAACAACCCGTGGATTTTTATTTTATGCTATCTAATATCTGTACATATTTATGATTTGAAAAAGTTTACGTTTTTGTAGGTAATACTCGTATGACTTTTTTTTTCAGTGACAATTCGTTCATAAGTTGTCACTTTGACAACATGCCAAAGTGTCAACTAGTTCTATAAAAATTTCAAAACCTGATTTGAAATTCGGACTTGAAAACTAAGAGGGACTCAAACATAAACATCGACGTGTAAAATGCGAGTCGTTCGAACGAAAAAGAGGGATGGAGCTATACACGCTTTATAGCTCCGTCTCTCTTTCTCGCCCGAACGACTTACTTTTTATTACGTTATAATAAGCCCCCTGATCAAAATACTCATACCGGCTTAGATTGTCTTATTTGCCATTCATTAGAGGAGCTAGTTGTTAATTTGTATAGAAAGAAACTAATTATTTTAAATTAATTTCTTAACTATCAAAACTCGTACTAAAGCAATACTCTTCAAACAAGAGCTTGTCTTCTAAATAAAAAGAGAACTACGAAGCATTACGTAAACATCCTTTAAAAATCCGTTACACTTCAACATGAATGAAACATCAACAAAACTTAGATCTTATCCAATTTGTCACGAAAACGTAATCTAATCTGGCATCAGTTCGTTCGTTCACATGACATCCCAAGTTGTAGGGAAACGACATGATCACGTATTTGCGCACACGCACCGCCGCTGTATAATGTTCTAGGTATATACTCGTATATGTGTGGGAGTGTCTTTCCGGAATTAAATAGAAATTGATTCTGATTCAGCTCTTGTTTCCATTTACGTTACGTTTATGAGAATACAGACACACACACACACACATACACTTACATAGTACATGTGCACATGGATGCGTTTTTGTTTGGGGTTTGGTGTAAGTTAAAAAGTGGATTTCTTTTTTTTAATGGAATCATATCGCCTCGATCGTTGCGTTGGTCCGGCGATAGGTTTGCGTTTATGTTTGTGGTTGACTGTGGGGTTCTATATTCGATGTTTAGGGCAGGCAATGTTATTGAATTTTTCAGTTATATACAAATACATATATATACTTAGTTGAATAACATTAAGTCACATAGCTGATTTAAAAGCGGGTTCAATTGACTAAAAAAATAAACTAGTCATATTATCCTGCGGGTCCAGATTAGAGCAGGATCTAACTAAAGAGCCAACAAAGAATAATAATATGATGATGTAGCGAAAGAAAATGATGTAAACATAAACAATTAAATAAAGACGTAGTTAGGCATGCGTTACTATGAAATCGTTTTTCTATTCCAGAAATAGGTATCCTAGCAAAAATAATTTAGTGGATTAGCATCACGCAAGTGATGCCTCTGGTACTGCAAGCATTCATAGGCTTATAACTGCTTACGTAGGTCGGTATTTTTTCAATTACACATTCACACATGAGTAATTGAAAATTGCAGCAGATATGTATTACTTGCATTAATAAAAAACTGTATCAAATAACGCTATTCGCTTACTTCTTACAACTTTGTAACGACACACCACATATCAATTGCCTAGCCATGATAGCATCGCAGTGTTCCTTGATAGAAATAAATCATTTATATATAAATTATACGCTGGTTCCGCGTTTTATTTACGATCGAATTGAATCTGAGTATGCGATCTGATATTGGTGATAGGAACATGTAGTGTCTGGTCTATTAATTTCTGAAATGATTGCTTGAGATAATATGTAATTTTACTGTAATAATATTTATAAATAAAAAATATGTGGGCCGTCTTTGGGGACTGCCGATAGAAGTGAAAACTAAGTAACTTGCGAATTGTATCGTCGAGCTATTAGATTATTACGGTGACGATGACGTGAGCTACATGATTTTTCCAAAAAATTTGTATATGGAAAGCGTTCGGAGACGATGACGCAAGCTCCATTACCAAAAAAGTGCTTAACGCGCCTAAATAAGTTTTCACTTCAAAAATTAATGTATGAACGTATGTCCTCTATTTTTCAATTGAAATAGCAAAAGAAGAAAACAAATGTAGCCGTGGCATGTTTAGGTTCGGAGGATTTATCTTTGCAGCCCCTCTAGATAAGTGACATAAACGGTAAAATCGAATAGAATAGAAAGCAAATAAATGATTTGACGTAAGTTTACGAAATTACATTGTAACATTATGTCAAACCCCATACATTTGTTTTATATTCTATAAGACTTGACTACCGTTTATACCATTTGTCTAGAGGGGCAGGCCTGGTCTCTACTATAATTCTAGGTGTTATGATGATTCAGGAGATAGACACGGGATAGCCAATGGTGCTTATTAGTTTTTAAGTCAACTGTTAAAAGTATCAACAGAACTTAACAATCGAACCTTTGATTAAATTCTACTAAATTCTAGTCAACACACCGATACTAAACAAGCCTACCAATATTGCCTAATAGCCATATATGCGTCAACACGCCAAAGACATTAACATATCCATCGTTTCTCCATAGAAAGTAGCACTTGTTGTACCTTGACTATTAATGCAGCTTTTAGAAAATACTCGGTACTGTACCGGTGTATTAGGCCCTTCTGACCTAGTCGAGTTTGGAATATTGATAGTTGATCATCTAGTGTTATTTTATACTAGTTTCGAGGCAAACAAGCGACGACCTGCCTGATAGTAAGCATTTACTGCCTATGGACGCTTGCAAGTCCAGGTATCTCTTAAAGCATTAACAGACGATCCAACTTGGTTCGGGCCGAACCACGAACATGGTGCGCTCCGAAACATATTCGCTCGTGTGGTGCACGGTCCGCCGGACAGTCTCTAAGAAACAGCGATCGCAAACTGACAGTTGTGATTACTTGGTGAAGGCACACACGATTACTAAACGTCAAAAAGGCTCGGTTTTTGCTCTTACGGAATACCGAGTTTCAATCTGACAGCCAGATATTGCTCCGTTTTCGCGGTCACTCGGTTTTGCTCTTACGGAATACCCCTGCGGAGGGCCTGGCCCGTTTCTCGCACACAGAATCAGCATTGGCATTCAACTTGACAATGCCGCCAGCTATTTTGGCTCGTTTCCAATTCATAGTGATGGGGCAATCATAATTATTATGACACCTAACCTATTTGATTAGATTCCGTATATTTTTTCTTAATTTTTCAATTAGTGATAATTTAGGTTTAGTTTGATAAAATAAGTTTTTATCATTATTCTTATATATCCAAAAAAATATAAACAAAACAAACAATAAACAATTAATATTCACTGACCATTTGAAAATAGTACTTACTCGGCCTTAGTCACATCTTATATATCTAAAACTTTCATTTAAGGTTATGACCACATAATGCTGTTAACGGGACAGGCATTAAAGTAGCATAATTAGCGATTATTACTTTGTAATTCATACTTACAATGTTGGACCAATGGGTCTAGCCAAGTTAACATAAATAGCTGTTTAATTCCATGGCAGATTTTCACGTTTCCACGCAACTTTGCGTTAATATGCATATTTATATGCCTAATTAAGTTGCAAATTGTCTAACCAAATGCTCATATAGACATTAAATGGTTAGAGTAAAATTAACCATGCGATATTAATTATACAATGTATAAAAGTATTAAACTTTTAGCGGTGTAGTTGTGTTAGTGTGTGTGAGTACAGGTCTCCAGCGCTCATTTAGGGATGCGTTTTGAAGGCAACGATTTCCTACCCTAGGGATAGTCCATCATAGAGCCCTGGTGTATTGCAAGCGTCCATAGGCTGCGGTTACTGCATAACATCAGGTGGGCTGTATGCTTGTTTTAAACCTAAGCAATTTTTTTTTTTTAAAAAGACACTTATACTTCCACAAGAAAATTATACTTCCAATTCTACAAGAAAATTATACTTCCAAAACCTCAACTTCGTTTCTCTTTCGTTTCGCTATGTACTTTTAAGCTAACTTAATCAAAAGATACAGCCGTTTATTCCGTAAATTTCCGCAAATTTTCGACACTCGCACGGGAATCAAAACCTACAGTTGGTACGAAGCAACGTTTTATAGCACAGATAAAGGAAAAATTGCGAAAACCGTAAATTTTTAGTTACATCATATAATAAAAATACAGGTCTGTACGGAACTCTCAGTGTGCGAGTCCGACTTGTACTTGACCGGTTTTTTCTACAAAATTTGTCTGTCTTTTGATTTACGCAGAGTTGCGCGCTTTTTAAAACATAGTAGAAACAGACATGTTATGTCCTCATCTACGACACTATTTCTTTTATTTTACTATACATGTCATCATTTACGCTTATAGTATAACTAGATAACTATTTCATCATTTTATAAAAGCATTATATGAGTATGTGCGAGTCGATAACTAGAATCCACTTATGCAATAAAAAAAATTGCCATTTTCGACATGTCGCTTTGTACGTAGGGACCGTCGATATACGTATGATATAATGTCACACCAACACAATATGTTAGCCATTGAGTATCCCGCTCTTGCGCTATAAACGTAGTATTGCATATAAAGCGCAATCTTTTGTGCATTTCACTAGTGGGCGCGCCCTCGTTGGCCGACAACGGTTAAGCTATATACGGCTGCCTTTTATATGCAACAAAACATCAAAGTTGACGTCAATTTATAGACTGAATACGATTTTTTGAAAGAAAGCCATAATATCATTCCAAATTTGAATAATACTTAAATGTAAGGAGGTATATATCTCAGGTAAGTAAGGCAAGTAACCTGTAGATTATGGCAGAAATCGAATCCCGCTCCCACTAATTATTTACAACTAAAAGAGCAGTCGTGTTACCATATTTACTGCCCTTACGGGTTAGGGTTTTCAGTTTTCCGTGTGGTGACGGATTAAGAATACAAATGTCACCAACCCCTTCCATCCCGAGGGTGTCGTAAGAGTCGACTAAGGGTGTAAGTCTAGCAGACAATATTCCCTGCAAGAGAGGGAAAACTCGAAACAAAGTCCTATACCAACCCGTCTGGCCAGCGTGATATAGTAGGCTAATATCCCTCCAAATGTTTGGAGGAGACCCGTGCCCAGCAGTGGGACATTTATGGGTTGATATGAGAAAAGAGCAGTTGCCTGCGGGGTATAACCTTCCATGGTCTACATGGAAATCACTCAACCGACTTCGGACCTAAGTGGGAAGATGCAGATACCATTTGGTTAAGTGTGGCTATACCGCTGTAACAACTACAGAGTGCGAATGCGGTACGGACCCGCAAACAATGGCTCACCTCCTGTCCTGTCCTTTGTGTCCTAATACCTGCGCTCTGAGTGACCTCTGCGCAGCAACTGATAACGCCGTAGAGGTGGCAAAATTCTCGGCTTGTGCAATTTAATTATTTATCGTACCATCGACACGAAGAAGAAGGCAAGTAAATGTTTTTCTTAGGGTAAGCGATGAGATAAAATCTTTTTGTCAAATTTAATTTGGCAGCAAAATTAATATGATGCCTATCACATACGTACCCACAAATGCTATGGTAACTTTTTACCATCTGTTTGTGACCGTAATCGAATAATAAATGAACTTTCTGCTATCACAATACTAGTACCTACAATTTTAATACCGAATCTCCATGTCAAAGTCCTGCTTTTTTGTAATACGTAACAATTATGCATTATAACAATAACATTTACTCTTAAAGGTCAAATGGCTGTCGTGGGAAAACAGATATTCACCGGATCTATGTAGACTAAAGGCCAAACAAAGTATGCTTAATATAATTCAAACAAATTTATTCCTTTAAGTAGATCAAATGCAACATACTTATGAACGTCAAAATATAGGTACAACAGTCCGGCATTTTTTTTCTACAGCCTCGAGAAGAATTGGCAAGAATTAACAAATCTCGAGCCTACTATGACGTCAATTATAGCTATTAATTTTCGATCTTTATTTGGATTTCGATCAATAAAAACTAGTTAGGTAATAAAATTCCCATCTTACATATTTCTTATTAAGATCGAGAATAAATCGCTATGAAAACGTCTTACTGCAGCCCTTGGAAGAATATTCACTGTCGCTTGCGTCACGTAATACACATCCGTGTGTAACAATTTGAATTGGTCGTGTTCGGTACTTCGGTGCGTACGCGCAGATATCGCGCGATAAAACAATGTAGGACGTAAGAAAGTGCGGTCTTATTACTTTAGGCCTACACATGTGTCACGATTTTTTATATTTAATGAAATAACAAATTGTATCCAAATAATATAAAAAAGAGGTTGAGCACTATAGGTAGATAGGGAGAGATCTTTGCTTGTACCTAAAGTGATCAGTGCTCAATTTTTGAAGTGAAAAGTTTTTTAGGCGCGTTATACACTTTTTGGGTGCACAAAAAATGGAACTCTCGTCTTCGTCATCGAACGCTTTCCATATTCAAAAATAATAATCTAATAGCTCGACGATACAATTCACAAGTTACTTAGTTTTCACTTCCAAGCCCGCATGGTTTTTTTTTTGCATCTATGGCATAGGAAAACGTTACTTTTAAAACGCATTGATCCGTAAATAAGTTATAAGAACTTATATACGGATGCTTTTAATAGAAAAGGATTTCTGTGCCATGGATACTCTATCAAAAACCCGGGTGATAACATTTTTGGGTCAACAACATTTAATGCTCCAGTACTATATTGTCAGCATCTAAAGGCTACGGTAACTGCTTACCATCAAACAGACCGTATGCTTGTTTGCCTCCTTGGTAGTTTAAAATAAACCTTGTTGTGACTTCTGTCTCCGCCCACTTATTCATACACTAGGGGTCACCCGCGACTCCGTCCGCGTGGTAATTTGGAATATTTTCCCCGATTTTGCAACATATCTCACTACTGCTCCGCTCCTATATATAGCCTATAGCCTTCCTGGATAAATGCACTATTCAACAAAAAAATAAGACAAGAGATTAACGCGTTCAACCAAACAAACAAACTCTTCAGCTTTATAATATTAGTATAGATTTGGCTTTTTGTAGCTCAATTTGGAGTTTCGACATGTTACAAATTTCTCTTCAAAATTGTTTTAAAGTGGTACGTGAGTACCATTAGTTGACATATTGTAGGTCAATAACAGTTGGTCATTAGAGCAAAATGATTTTTTTGAGTGCATTTTGCTATAGTAGTGACGTCATAACCATTATTGTAAGAACTTATTATACTATATTTGTGGATAGCTGGCCAACCAACTTTTTTCTTAAACGTTCTTCTCGTTGGCCAGCTATCCGCAAAAATAGTACAATAGTTCTTCGGGCTTGCTCGCTAGTATCGTGCCTTCACCATACTAGCAATCCCGACTGGGGAAGGCCCTCCACCTTACATAGCACATAGCCAAATGACTATAAACAAACAGTCATGTAGTTGTGTTCCTGTCTATGAGTACAGGTTTCCAGAGCTCATTTAACGTCATCATATTTAGGGTTGGCCACATGCAAGTGATACTTCTACTTTTGCAAACGTCCATAGGCTACGATATCTGCTTACCATCAGGCAGGCCTTAAGCAATAAAAATATAGTAGTAGGAAGCAGGTGTTCAAAAGACTACAATATACTCGTAAACTACTATAATTAAGCCACGTACTCAATGATGCGTGAGTATCAAATAAAACGTGGTACCAAACACATTGTATGCAAGTTCACGCACAAGTTAACATGGTTGTTTGATACAAGTTTAGGTCATTACTAGTACGTACTATCAGCCAAGTTGGCCTAAGTCGCTCTTAACATTTTAAACGAGCGATTTTGACTATAACGGACACTTACAAAATACTAAGCTAACGTATTTTATGTTTATACTGCGTCACTGGAAAAAAAGTACTCGAGTGGCGACCTCGTTTAGGAAAACGCAGCGTGGGATGCCTTACCACTAGGTGGACAGATGACATCATCAGAGCTGCAGGAAAGCATTGGATGCAGGCAGCTCAAGATCGGCCATTGAGACATATGAGGGAAGCCTACACTGAGATGATGATGATGATGACTGTTACTTTTTTTTATACTACTCGGTTGGCAAACAGGCTTACAGCCCGCCTGATGTTAAGCAGTTACCGTAGCCTCAGGACGCTTGCAATACCAGAGGTATCACTTGCGTGTTGCCAACCCATTTTTTTTTACACCAGGGCTTAAGATGCGAGTATCCCTGGGATAAGATTCTTTCAAAACACATCCCTAAATGAGCGCTGAAGACTTGTACCTATCAAAGTGTGTGTCAACGCGCGATCGCCTGTGTTTAGAGACATTTTTCTCTGAGCGCTGCGTTAACACTCGTTGACGCGCGTTAACGCGCACGCATGTGAATAGTTGTAAGGTAAATATTACTCTTATGTATCCAACCCTCTTTGTACTAGGAATGGTTGGATACTACAAGCTTGAAGTAAGGAGAAACTTAGCTTTAGCTAAATATGTGTTTCTGGTGCTTCGCGATAAAGTTTGTAATCCACAGATATTGGAATCTGTAAAATTACAGGTTCCTAATACTATTTTAAGACAAGGACCAAGGAAAAGGCAATTTGAAGTACCATCAGCTCGTACTAATATATTAAAGTTTGCACCTCTGGTAAGAGCTGTGAGGATGCTAAATGATGTAGCTCAACAAATTGACATTTTTACATGTACATTGGCGGAATTCCTAAGGGTGACATTGCATCAGTTGTCATCAAAGTGACTTCATTGTCGTATTAGGTTTAAACCTGTAAGGACAAATTGTAAGTCTTTGTAATAATAAATAAATTATAGAGATATAGACGCGCGAATCGAAAACGCGCGTCAAAATTTTGCCATCTGAACATATTACCATGTTAAATCTTGCGTAGGTATACTATATTGTGTTTAAAAAATAAATAAACATTCTACGAGTGGCCGACCACCAACCTGTCTGATTGTACGTATCTATCTACTCACTTCAATTCGATAAGGTCACGTTCTACAAAACAGCTATTTTGCAATACTGTTGCAATAAAATACAATACAATATATAAATGAGAAATATGGAAAACTAATATATTTTATATTTGTTACACCCACTATATAATAATTTATGATCAATTTATGCCATTTCTGTAAAACCTCTCTTAGGAAAGACTCGGGGTATTTCCTAAGAGATGTTTTATCAATATAGGTTTACGATGTATAGTCCGTGTGGTGACGGATTAAGAATACAAATGTCACCACCCCCATCCATCCCGAGGATGTTGTAAGAGTCGACTAAGGGAGTAAGTCTAGCAGACAATATCCAACGCAAGAGAGGGAAAACTCGAAACACAACCCTATACCAACCCGTCTGGCCAGCGTGGTATAGTATCGCTCCAAATTTTTGGAGGAGACCCGTGCCCAGTAGTGGGACGTTAATGGGTTGAGATGATTAATGATGATGATATATAGATTAACGAAAACTTATTTATTTTATTAGTCTGTCTATGTAATCTATCAATCCTGAACATCTTCGAAGGCGCGGTCGGTTAAGTGTCATAAGTTACTTGTCATCGTTACTTGATCCCCACATGGGACAAAAGTTAGTATGATCCACAAATAGTAGTTTCAACTTTGTATGTACTTTGAGTCCGTTTTTTAATTGTGTATTTGTAAAGTCTCCGAGACACAAGGAGTGTTCCCTCTATATGATACTGCTGTACGTACGTTCAGAAGTATCAAGCCTCCCCTAGATTCAGTCCTGAATGAATATCCTTACTTATATTATAAATGTGAAAGTTTTTTAAGAATTGATGGATGGATGTTTGTTACTCTTTCACGTAAAAACTACTGAACGGATCTAGATGAAATTTGGCACAGATATAGATTATGGTCTGGAATAACACATAGTCTACACTTTTTGTAGCGATAACTGACATCCACGCGGGCGGAGCCGCGGGCAACAGCTAGTTATTTAATAAATAATAATTTAATTGATGTCTCAATTTATGTTGTTTGATTTATATTAATGCCTAATTTATATAATAATAATATAATGTTTAAAAATAATGATGATGTTTAAATAGACTATGAGATATAGATGTACTCGTAATAATTAAGATAAATGTAAGTTTTAATTTTAGTATGTAGTGAACGATTTTAAGTGCATAACGTCTATTCTAAATGATACCTACATTGACAATAATACATATTTCTATTTCTGAGCTAACGTTATTCCTATGGTCATGTCTTCAACTAGTTGAACCGATGACCGGGAAAAGGTTGCGGGCAACCTCTCCATATTTATCCTTACTAATATTATAAATGTGAAAGTTTGTGAGTATGGATGGATGGATGTTTGTTACATGGATGGATGTTGTCCGTGTGGTGACGGATTAAGAATACAAATGTCACCATCCCATTCCATCCCGTGGGTGTCGTAAGAGACGACTAAGGGAGTAAGTCAGGCAGACAATATCCACTGCAAGAGAGGGAAAACTCGAAACAAAACCCTGTACCAACCCATCTGGCCAGCGTGGTATAGTAGGCTAATATCCCTCCAAATTAATGGAGGAGACCCGTGCCCAGCAGTGGGACATTTATGGGTTGAGATGTATGTATGTATGTAACCGATATCCACGCGGGCAACAGCTAGTATTCAATATAAGCATAGTAAAGTTGTAGTAAAAAACGCTTATATCCTTACTTACAAAACAGTGTTTAACTGACCGATATTTGGTTCCCATAGACAAGTGTTCTTGGACGGTGCAAACAATAAGTGATGTCCAACAATGGATATTTTTTTGCGGAAATTTTCCCATAATTTACAATGACAATCATGTATAGTTTGTATCCTCTAGGTGCGTTAGCTAGGGTTACAACGCAGCTCATCGTTTTTCAAGCAACTAAGCTATCATTTTGATATCGCTGAGATTGAAATGATGGAAGGGGTAGGTGGAAGTGTTGACCCGTGTGTACCTAATAAACAGGTAGTTTAAGTCTGTAAATGTAATAGGGGGTAAGAATCCTAAAATCCAGCCCGATTTATAACGAAATTGATGGATTTTATGACAAAAACCCAACAAAGCTTTGCCCAGGAATCAAACTTAGGATCTTACTATTACAGTTTATGTTGTTGTTGTACAGGCAATGTTTAATTTTTTTACTATGATTTTTAATTTATTACTTTGATTAGGTATAGAACTATACTCAAATTTCTTCAAACAAGAGCACTAACTTCATGGTGCGGTACACAGCACCTTGGCTATATCCCTGGTTTTGCTGAAGTCCAGTCACCTACCATCCAATGGCTCCCTGGCTCGTTTGCCTCCTTAAACAGTTAAAAAGAATCCCAGTGGTCAGTGTGTAAAGCTTGTCAATAACGTAGCAACCCTACTATGTACCCATTATCAAGTGTGTCACCCGTCCAGCAATTTCCTTCACAATAGTGTTGTGATTGTACTCAAATTGTGCACTTTTGGTTTCGCGATAATGACTCATACTTGTCGACTTTCACTGTCTTTATGTCATTGGACCATTTCTTTGAGGTCACAATTATGTCATTATATCGAATTGACGATGACGGGGCGCTATTGGGTATCTTTTTTTTTCATGTTTACATTGGTCTTCACGGCTATAGTAGTTAAATGTGTTAAGGGGCTCGAAGCTTAGTGTTAGCGGTGCGGATCGATAGATCTTCAAGGTTAAGCAAGCTTGCAGCGGTCATTTTCTATAAACACACCAACACTCCTTCTTGCCTCGGAAAGCACGTAAAGCCGTTGATCTTGCGGCTGATCTCTCTGCAGTCGTGTCGGATTGCCGTCCCATTGGACTATATATAACGAAGGAATAGTGAGTGCTCCTGTGCACTATAAAATGTCTTGCGCAGTTGGCAAATCCCATGGATCCCAGGGATTTGCCAACTGCCGTGACCGAAATCGGTCTGGACGACTATTACTATTAGTGAAATGTGTTTATTTGCTGGTCGGTTATGTCGTTTTCTCACGAAGTTTTGCATTTTACATCAGTAGGTACAGTATTATTTTCGTAAGGTGATTCCTGTTAATGCATTTTTACAGCAAACACGACATAATTTATATTGTTGCGGCCCAAAACATAGCTAAATTGACTGTATTGCTAGAACCATTCACCAAGGCCTACTGTCAGGTGTTAGGGCATAGAGGGCACGATACGAGGTGGAATATTATTTGCAGCTTAGCGCAGTACCGTCTAAGATTTTTCACCTAAACATGTTTTCGTTACTCCAGCCGACCAAAACGTGCGTTGATAATATTCTAATCTAATCTTACGTGTGTGTGCTTGTGTATTCTTGCTAAGCAGCAATCTAAGTTGTTGCACTGACATTAGGTAGTTATTTTTTTATGAATATTTATCATAGGCTACTTTTTGACTTTAACATAAACTTATACGAATAGTTATGGCATGCTTTATACTCTTCTTTTGAATGTCAAATTACTGATGACAGAATGAGAGATTGTATAAAAATTACATATATTCTATTCCACGTTTATTAATAAGGCGGTACCATTTTATATATAACTAATTAGGTATAAAAAGTTACTGTTCGAACATGAACATATTTTATAAAAACACTTGGAAGTCAATATTATATCTTTAATACAAATGTTAAATTGTAAATATAGAAAAATAAATATTATTAAAGTACAGACTAAAGTTATGATATATTTAACCTCAGAACAAAGTCACATCCCACAAAAGCAGCTGTTTAATTAATTCATTATTACCTACAAGCATATTTAAAAAAGTCAACAGTATATACTCTGTAATAATAAATTACACGTTAAAAACAAACAATAATACAGTAGTACCTATTTATTATTAATAATATGTTATTATAGCATCCTTCAGTCATAACTACGGGGAAGAAATTATAAACGAGGTAGTCATTAATTGATACAAAAAGTCAAGCCTGTGTCTGGTCAAGGGTGAGTTGAACTTTATGGTTCCGTAGTATAATGTAGTAACTGATTTGAGTGATATTTATTTATTTTTATAATTATAATATTTTGAAATAGACTGATTAGATATCGTAGAGACTAGAATCATGGTTTCTGTTCACATTGTCTTCTCGAATACAGAAGAACAGTGGCTGGAGCAAATTCTCCCCTGCGTCGTACTCTTCATGTATGAAACCGATTCCTGGATACTAACCCTAAGAGTTCTGTATTTGGAAGTGATAGAAGTAAGCTTTTGACAGAATATTATTATAAGGTTTTACGGGAGAGTGTTTGTGTCATTATTGTACATAATATTTGATAATTATTGTGAATAGTATAAGTGGACTCTATACCGTTCTATTTTATAAATAAATAAAGTTACTGACGCTTAACAAAGAGACGAATTCTGGAACAGCGTTTTTCATTCAGCGTTCCAGTACCCTAACATTATAATAACAGCCTAGAAAGGCGTGTGCAAGGTGAATTCTAACACTCGGAAACAACTAGACTGATTATTTCTGACCTTTAACAAATTATGTCATGCGTTCACGCAGTTTGAAATAGATGCATTTTTGCACGCTCGATTGAATATGTTTGATTGCATGGGAGTGGTTCTAACGTTCTGTTTGATTAGACATTTTAATTGATTGTAAAACGAATTCGGTTGTAATATCAAGGTGAACTCAATTTGTTTTAAGCTTGTTATATAATTGACGCAAATGCGTGTATGTGTTCAATTTTAAGATAATGTTATAGCCGAGTGGAAAATAATCCGAAATTTATGTAGGTAGTGTGGTAGGTATAATTTCGATCTAGACCGGCACCGTACCAATTATAATTTAACTTTGTGGGATATACATGACATTATTTACCGTCTACTTAAAGGAAAGCATGGTGTAGAAACCCTACATGTTTTAGAAGAAATTGCAAAAAGCATATCTGAATTGTTTGATTTAAGAACCCGCATTAGGCAAGCATGTGTGGATTTATGCCTTAATTTTTCAGCAATCGAAATCAAGTTTTCAGCTTGACAGGTATTATATTATGGGTTGCTATCATTATTAATGTGATTGATTGGGCAACGCGCGTCATGTTCTAGAACGCTCGTCTAACAAATATTCTACTTTTGTCCTTAAAGTGTAAAAAAATAGTTTTATTATGTATCCGTATGTATCTAGTTGCTACAAATAAATGAATATAGCTTGCAATTATTAGATATGTTTCTGTCTTCCTAAATGAGTAGGCAGAGGTGTAGGTTTAAGTCGTTCTATATGAGGCAATGCAGCAAAAGTCCAGTTTCACAAATGTACATACCGCTTTATCTATACTTTACTCTTCTCCCTTTTTTGTCACTCATTCTGAAGATAAAGTTAAAAAAGAAAAAGAACAAAGACTTTCCTTCTTTCCGTCAATCTCTTCTATTCAGAGCCGCTAAGTTAACCAGTCTTTTATAAATAAGTCCAACTCATCCTACTATTTCCATCTGTGTCTACCGCATCAAACCAAATATACTATAGAATCTTACTATTAGTAGTGACTTTCAATTACATTAACGGCCGCACTCAGAGTCACCTAACGGCTACTTAAGGCGCTCTTTAGTAGAGATTTAAAAAAGCTCACTCTCAGAGTCAGCTAATGGTTCATTAACGTCCCTATTCGGCAATTATAGTTAAGTAGAGCAAAACCTTTACTTACATTCTTAATGATTGATTTTGAGTGACAGGTGAAAGTTATATTTAGCGGGAAAAAAATAAGTTCGTAATATTTTCTAACAAAAAGCTAAAATGGGTATGGAATTGGCAGACGTTCCGAATTTTGGGTCGGATTATGCTAAAAGGAATAGATAAATAGAGGACCTTAGCGATCCTTACGTGATTACGCGGATTTTTTTTATTATAATAAGAGCCACATAAGAACAAAAAATACTATAAAAAGATGTTTTGGGTCTTCAAGTGGGGATGTGTATTAAGCTACATAAAATAGCTGCTGTGATACGTGCATGTGCAACACTTCACAACCAACAAATGGGGCCGTTCATGTGGCCAATAAAGTAGTTGATGTTGCACCGATAAATGAAAACCCTAATAGCAATGGTTTACAGTGCGACAAGCATTAGTAGAAAGATTTTTTACTTAATGCGCACTGATTGCTTAAGAAATAAAAAACTATATTATATTAAACAAACAATACTTTTATTTTATAATTTTAACAAAAAAAAATGACTTCAATACGGCAAGTTGTACAGTTTTCAAACACCTTGAAATCCCAATTCTGAAGTAGGTACCTACTTAAGCAGGATGAATGTTCCTATAAGGTTTATTCCCATTTTACCCCGTCCGTGAATAAATTATCATTGAGAAGTTCAGGTGGCCATCTGTCGTGTTTTTATCAGTTTCACTTCACAAAATCACAATTTCTGCCTGTATGTCTATAATTTCGAAGAGTTCCCTCGATTCCTTATGGATCCCATCATTGGAAGTGGCTTTTTAAAAGTTACTTATTTACATTACTGTAAATATATATACTACTATAAACTTTTATTTCATTCGCAATGAACACACGTAAAATCAAAACAAAAATACCTACTATTGACATTAACAGTTTGACAGTAAGCACAACAAGTAATACCATTAAAATAAATCGTTATTCTTAAATAAATTTAAAAATATTTTATAATTTTTATAGATTGACTTGTTGATAAAAAAATTATATGGATATAACTGATTAAACTTAGATTTATGATATGCTTTAGTTTTTGATGTATTTAAATAGATTTTTAAATAATAAGTATTTATTATTAACATTTTTACGTGTAGCCACACTGAAAATATATCGATATGCAATCGATAGTGTACGATTCACCCAAAGGTTCCTTAAAGCCGTCATTAACTAATGAACCGTTAAATACTTACTCTGAGATACACCGATATTTAGCGGATTTAATCCGTATTAGTTAAATACTCATTAGGACTAATTTAATGAATGTCTCTGAGTGCGGCCGTAAGTTGTTATTATGCCTACATTAAGCACTTAAATCTTTTGCTAATGGGCACAATAGAAACCAACGTTACAAACTTTACAACCGCGATAAACCCTCGAAATAAGTAGTTCCTTAGACTTTCTATAGTAATATTTCTTGCCGATAAATTATAACACCGTCCTACGATAAACAAAGGTTGTTAAACGTTTCTACTGTAGGCTGTACTAATTCTTTGTACAACTAACTTCTGGTATAGTGTTGTGCGTATAACTTAGGTTTTCCGATGTTATTTATGTTGTGTTTATAGTATCAGCTCTGTTTATAGTTTGCAATTTCAAATAAAACATAATTAACATTATTATATATGTGCTAGTTAGCTTTAAAAATACATGCGGGGCAGTCTTTGAGGACTGCCGATAGATATATATCACAGACATAGCAGACATCACGGACGGATACTCAACTTTGTGACACCTTAATTATTTGTCCCATATGGAGAACAAATCCAGTCTTTCAGCAGTCTTTTCCAAACTTTTGGGCTAGCATGTTCAAATTTCTGGGGTACTGTTAACAATTTTATGTTATGTCTAGCATTGTCGAAGTGAGTTAGTTAAATGGTGTCTAGTAATCGTCTAAGACAATAATAATGTGTCTCGTGCAACGGCACGGATAGGTTAGTTACTTATCGAAGAGTCGCTACAAACCGTTTAAAATATATATTTGGACATCAATACAATGATTTAAATTCAAGACTACCTTACACAAAAAAAAAATCTTTGATAGATTTTTTTTTAATTTGGTCTTCTTTTCTTTTTTATTCTGTAACGTTGCTCCTAATAATTCCTAGCACAGGTAACAACACTAGTTACTAGCACTCATTACCGCGACCCGTGTGGGAATTGTCTCCGCGAGGCCGTCGACCCGGAGTGCACTGACGCGCCGCGTCATACGGATGCGCCTGAGCACTGCACAATCGTGCTCCTACTGTTTTTTGTAGCGCGTTTATTGAACTTCTTAGATCACAGGTACTTTTATATAAACTAATGAAAGTAAAAAGAGTTGCTAAGATACTACCTACATATTTACTGGCCTGTTGGTCTAGTGGTTAGTGACTCTGACTGCTACGCCGGAGGTCGTGGGTTCGATTCCCACCCAGGACAAATCTTTGTGTGATGAGCACGAATATTTGTTCTGTGTCTGGGTGTAATTTATCTATAATATGTATGTATTTAGAAATATATAAGTATGTTTATCAGTTGTCTGGTTACCATAGTACAGGCTCTGCCTAGTTTGGGATCAGATAGCGTTGTGTGAGTTGTCCCGAAAATATTATTATTATTATATATCAAATAACGTCAAAAATTAATAAAAGTGCACATACGCAAATGCGCTAATACTATTAGCGCATTTGCGTATGTGCTCATATTCTTCTATGGTCTTATGAGCATAAATTTATCGTCATTGACCTTATAAAAGGAATTATTGCTGTGCTGATGATTACTATTTATTTTGTTTATTGAAAATTGATAGATATTATAGGTAAGAATAGTTTCCTATACTCATTTAAAGCAAGCTTCTTAGTGCCTTGGTGCTATATCGTGGAAAGTGAAAATTATGTTGTTTTAACGGATTAAACAGAACTAGGCTTGACCTGCGAATAACAGATCGTCAATGGGCCAAACTTACAACCTGGTATAAAATGCAAATCAACCTACACCATGATGGTCACCAGCGGGTGAAGCAAACTCATCCTTATAAGATAGAGATACATGAGAATAAAGGCCTTTGCACTGTAGTAAACCAAAATGAGCTTATAACTATCATTGTAGTTTTTCAAAAACCTTTTGAATCTAAAAAATAAGTAAATCTGTACCAATAATTTCTTAAATTGTCATCATGACAAATAAGTCTATTACAAACTGCATGGTCCATTTCGTAAGCCCTAAAGGGTCATTGGCACTTAGCTCACCATGCTTCCAATCATGTTTGAGCATGACTCACGTTTTACTGGTAGTTCTAATTTAACGGTAGGTATGCACTGTGAGTGAATACAAGAATATCTACAATTTTCCTTTCCATTTTCCATCGATTAGGTCTTAATTCTTATAGTGCTTGGAAGTTGTTCAATACAGACTTTGAAACTATCGCGTTTCATGATTAATTTACCATTTCATTCATTGTATACCTAATTAGCAACATCATACTATCTAGAACTTAAGTCTTATTATCGATTTATTCTTGTTCATACTTCATTTTTTTTAGATTTTTTACCGTTTTGAGCTAGGGTAACCAGGCCGAAATTTCAAAACGGCCGTGATCACAAGGTGACTGGTAAAGAGATGTCAATACTGTTAATGCTAAACCTAAGTTCAGTGAGTTTTATTTACTTAACAAGCTAGGAGCGATGACTTTTAATAGATAGTATTGAACTAAACACACCTAGAGAACGTGAGGTATAAAAAATAACAGACTAGATACTCAGTATAATGGGCGTCTTCTTTGCTTTTCTTTGGTACTTACCTCGTACCTAATATCTATCAAGGAAAAATTATTTAGATTATAACTAACAAGTTATTTTCCCAAAGTAGTAGTAGGTACTTATTTTTATTTAATACTCCACTAAAAGCACTCTTACTAGGACAATAAAATATATATTTTTTAATAATAACGTACACAGGTGGCATCTATATTTGAAATTTTTCTAAAGAAAAACTTTTTACTGTTAAACCACAGCTTTTTCCAAAGCTGATATTGTTGCAAAGTTAGAGGTTCAAGTTTTCACAAGTGTTGTCTTTTGTTTCAGAGCAATGTCGCGGTGGAAGGGTATCCTGAGGTAGCCGGCAGATGGCAGCAGTCAGCGCGGCGATGTTCCGACCAGGGGGCGGCCTCGACCCCTCCTGCTATGCCACGCAACGGGTAAGTTCATCTATTACTTCATAGATGGCGTTGGAATAAAAGCTCCAGTTTCGGTACTGTAGCAGCTTTTGTTTAGAACTTTATCGAGTAAACAGACATTCATATCATATTAATAGAAATAAAACAACATACCTGATAAAAACATGTATATGTAGCCATGATATTATATATATAGGATTTTGATCCATCATCATGATTATTCAGTACCTAGGTAAATAGTTTTCTTGTTTTTTTTAAACTAAATATAATGGGACCAGAAACCATGCCATGTTTGGCGAGCCCTAAATGCTAGCGATTAGTTTTCACTTCCAATTTAAAAAAAAAGATTTTTTATGTTCTAAATGTCGTATGTTATGATCACATTTACTATTAAAGCGTTACTTGAAGTAACAAGCTTGCCACTGACAAGTAAATGGACATTAGTAGAACATTATTGCTACAAAATAAATGCAAGTTAACTAAGTGCTGAGTGACTTTAAAATAGGTACAGTAAATAGGAATAACTCAATCGACATTGACATAGAAAGTGACATCGCAAAATATTTTGCATTCATTCAGCTTATGTCAAATCATCGTTAATGCCTACTCTAGTTCTCATACTTTAGATTCCGCTAGTTTTATTGTATTTGCATTGCGTTCAAAATCAATTACCCATTATCCTATAGTTTCCGCTCCTGAATTATGAAGACAATAATGCTTGACATTCCAAACCTCACACCAAGCTTCCCAGCGAGCACTATGAGAATTTTCTCCGATGTGGGAATCTTTACTAACAACAACTCAGGCTTGGAACTAATTTTGATTTGATTATCTTGTGTTTCCTGGTATTCCAGGATTGTATACCTTTGAATATTCCATAAGATATTTTAGATTAGAGTTGTATCGACTTAAAATTTTAGCGGTAAATAAACGATCTGTATTACTGCAAATTTCTTTCTGTTTACTCGTTTATATAATCTATGTAAGTTATTTATTGTCAGGTTTTAATTTCATGTTTCAATCTTTAGTGGGTTTTGCTGCATAGTGTTAAAAGTTATTAAACGATATTAGATTTGCTGCCATTAATATATTAATCTCTTATTTTTTAAACATTTTATCTAATATTAGAAAAATGTTAAGAATGAATTGCCTATCTACATGTGCATGACATATTCAGTGCCATTGCTGGCATCAAAACATTTTCATAATCTTTTTATACGTTTTTTCCTTATGTTTCCCTCTCGCTCATCAACTGGTGTCTGTATTAGCTAACATAACCGTTCTGCATAAGTCAACACGTCTAAAATGATGCTCCAAGCCGATGTTATAATACAGCCATTGTTTTATGAAAAGGTTCGGGCTCATTATGCTTTTGGCAATGGAATTATGTATTCGTTTTGTTGAAATTTGTTACATTTTGTGGTTCTTCTACTATTGTTAAATTCAAATGTAATAATAATTTATTTTATTTGACTTTACTTGCATATATCGTTTGGAAATATTTTAATGCTCTGAAGATTTTAAATGCTGAAGAAGTGAAAAAGAAATTTAAGGAGTAGCTTGTGAATGTTTATATGAAAATGTTTGTTATATTAGTAACAAACATTTTCATATATTCTATATCTGTAAACTCTCTTATATCCTATATCTCTGATATAGGTTCTCTTCAAGAGTACGTCATTTGGCTCTGGCCTTGGCTTTACGCATTAGATAAGCAATTCGTTCTTAACATTTTTCTAATATTTTGATATTTTTATTGTTATTGTCAAAAATTTGTAATTTATCGTATAGTTAGTGACCAACCTGATGGAAGAGTTATTAAGATTGCTCGTATTTAAGCCTCTGTCGTGATCTAACGACTATTAACAGCCAAAATTGACTCTTAAGCACGTAGAAGCTCAGTATGAATTTTATCCAATATTTTTAAATCTGAAATTTTCATTGCTGTGAACATTTTAGCTAACTAGGGATTAGAAATGTATTATATAGGATGTGCGTGCGCCTCAGGACATGCAAACCTGGCGGATGTTTGTCTCCCCATAATGGACGTGCAATGAGCTCTCTAAGAAACAATGCCACCGTTAGTTACTAGTCAGTCAAGTACTGTTAACTTTAATATTTCTTAAGTATTTACACCTACAAAAGGTAGAAAAGGTTGGCAAGACGTTTGTTTCAATACCGTTGATAGTCTTTTCACATCTGTCTGTGTCTATTTGATTTATCACTAATTTATACTAAGACAAAATATAATTTAGATGATTAAAAATATTGTTAGATACATGATCACAAAACACAAGTTTTATGATTAGTTGTTAACTACATAGCCTTCTCGTTGCTATCCACATTGAGATTATTTGAATCTAGCCTTCTTCGGAGTGGTTTAATATAAACTTTGATAATATGTTGCGGTTAACATGAAGTTGTTTAGTAAAGTTACTCGTGTACGAAATCAGTGATTTAATAATAGGTAAGCTCGGTGGAAGTTTTGTTCAGATTTAGACTATGATTATTAGACAAGTTTACAAACTAAATCTTGTTCATTGAAATAAGTACGTTTTTGAATTGTACACATATTATATCACATGAAAGTAGTTGTATACTAAGGCTTATTGTATACTACTAATATTATAATTGCCAAACCTTGTGAGGATAGATGTTTCTTACTCTTTTATGCAAAAACTACTAGACGGATTTGGATAAAACTTTCCCAAATGCAAGCTTATATATCAGAATAGCACATAGACTATAGCTTATTTTCCAAATATGACATTCAAATCCAAAGAAAGCCTATAAAAAAATCGACAGTCACTTTTATTTTGTGAAGAACATAGTTTTAATAAATTAGCTAGAAACGAATACTAGGGAAGTAAAAGTGAGTGGTGAGTGAGTACAGTTTGAATTGTATAACAATACTTTGTTGCAGCATATTACAACAACTGAAAGATGAAATATAGTAAGCGAAAGTATAGAAGTGTGAGTTGTGACAACGAAAGAAACAGTGACATATAAATAACATACGCTTTGACAGCTCTATTGTGATCGCAATTACATAGTTAAGATGAAGATCGATCTTCTTAGATAGTTGGTTACTCGTGCGAACGTTTGAAATGAATGTGAAAATTATAAATTGAAAGAAAAGTGAAAATTGAGTGAATGAGTAAAATTGTTGCAAAAACGAATGTGTGAAGTTCTAAACTTTCATTCAGCTACGAGTATATTGGTATTTTCTTATGTAATTAGATTGGCATTTATCATGTTGCTCTCACTTATGTTTACGATGACATTGTCTTACAAAAGGGATAGCGATATTATCCGTTTCGTAAACTTTAAAAACTTATTTGTTAGTCAACAATTTCGTTTACTTATTTTTGATATTTTAATGTTTCTTTCTAATTTAAATATTTTTTGTTGTCAAATACCCTATTGCTAATTATACTACAAACTTAAATTACTGTAAGTAACCAGTAATATACATGCAGCGGCTCACCACGTCTATTAATATCAACTTCATAATCCAAAGCGTATAAAACTTCAGCAATTCTAAAACGTTTATCACCAGTCTGTGAGTACCTATGCATAACTCCTTTTGTTTCCCCCACACTCATAAATGTAACATGAAATATTTATTCTCGAAACGTGACGTCATGAAGTTAAAACGTGTAAAATTAAATATTCGACCGCCATTATTAAAATTTAACCATTCCAAGCGTGACTTTAATGAGACAAAAAGTCAACAGACACGATTTTCACGTTAAAATCTCCATCATGTTTTATAAAATTGGATCATTTATTATAATTTGCTGTAACGTTTAACTGTATCAATCTCTTGAATCATAATAAAAGGGTATTTATCAACAAAGGAAATATTTGTTAGATACGCATGTTCTTAAATTATAACGAAGAAGAAGAAAACAACTTGGTAATTTAACATAGAATCTTTTAATGTTTTCGGATCAGGATACTGCTATCCTTTTTTTACAAAACAGATATTAGTACGGCAAAACGGTAATTATGGCAATAAGCTCCTTGGGATAAAAAGGCGTGATGATTATGTCGGTAATAAACATTTTAGGTAATAATTAGCAAAATTAGTTCTATAACTATTGTAATGTTTAAAATACAAGAAAGTAAGAATACTAATGATTTAATAATATGATGCTTGTATTTATAGAAAGAAATAAACCTTTGAATTTATGGTCAAATTTGTTGTGAACAGATGGTGATCCTAATATACTCGTACCTTGGTCGCCTCGAGACTTGATAGCCTACCTAGCCAATAAGCACTAACTAATTTATACTACAAAACATATACATTACATAGTACAAGAATACGATTACCTATACGACCTTACTTTCGATTGGAAGGCTCTCAATAACGTTTCGCAGAGCGGTTTATTTTATCATCACGACTTGTCTAGATCAAAATGAGGTCAGAGGTAGGTACAAAGGATTCACGATTGCACAATCGCAATCACTCAGTTGCGATTTTGGAAAAGCAATATTGTGTTCCATTTCATATATATCTGTTTCTTTCTTGCTTTTCTCAGCTAGTTCTTGATACTCTCGCAACCAGAGCCGGATGGTTATACGTAGTATCAATTCGTATGTCATTCAAAGGAATTTTTTGAATGTCATGACAAGCATGAACACAAATCATTTTATATAAGAGAAAAATCAGGATTTATCTATGTAATAGTGCTACCACGCTGCTGTTGAAAAATGTTTACAAACATTATCTAACATTAAAAATGTACTAAGAAATGTAAGGAGTTAATATTATGTTACGAATTGTTAGATTGTTGATTGCTCCTATATTTTTTGTAATACCCTTAGACGAAAAAAAGAAACAACAAGTAGTTATTATAATATAACTAGCTGTTTTCTAGCACATTAAAACAAACAAACTTTCAGCTTTAAGTACAGATAAATAACCAGTTGACATCATTCTCATATATTGAGTTAAATCAATGATAGCTAATAGTAGTAATCCAAGGGTCATTCGGTAAATTAACAAGCATGCTTGCATAACAAACTGGTATGTAACGAGGAATTCACTTTCCTTCAGGAATGCAGTTTACGACATAGACACGTCTAGCTGAAATCCTATCTATATATTCATTAGAATATTATGTAGCTTAGCTATAATCGATAATAATATTACAGAGGGTGTTGAGGAAAGTCTAAACTTTGCTAACGTAGTACATGATGATATAATAATTAAGTATAGCTTAAAATATGCCACCTGCGCAGAACATATTTTAGCATATAGGTGTATGCGCAAACCCATAAATTTAGTCGTTATTCTGATACGAACTGAGTGAGATCAGATGCAGGACCTACGACTTATGGGGTAAGGTAAATTAAGGAGATTCGACTAAATATATCATCATTAATCAGTCTGTGTCTGTCTACTGAGAAATCGTAGATTAATTTAGGCTAGTAATTAATATATAAAAATAATAATTTATATATTGCTCTTCAAACCCAAACTACCACTACTTCTCGTAGCGAAAATAAAGCTCCAATCAGCTGGGCTATTGACGCTCCATTTTCTATTGAATATGAAATAGGTTTATTTATCAAATCACGTGCATATTTTGGCTTTAGATTTTTAATTGGCATTCTTTTATTTATTCATCATATTTGTTTTTCTATTTGAGTGTACTTATATTTTATCAACAAACTTTTCTAATTTAATTATGTTTTTTGTGTTTTACTAATTAACAGACTGTACCAAGTACAGCAGGTTGTGCTGGTGCTGCTGCTGCATCCGCGGAGACTCTCAAGCGGCGCAAATACAATAATCTCATCGGAGATTATGTGTTTGAGCCGTTTGGAGTCGAAACGCTTGGGCCGCGGGGTGCAAGTGCTCGCGGTCTTTTTAAAGATTTGTCGAAGCGTTTAATCGAGGCTTCACGTGACCAGAGGGCTGGCTTATTTTTGGCTCAAAGAATAAGCATTGCCATTCAACGTGGCAATGCTGCCAGTCTTCTGGGCACGTTTCCAGCAGACGTCGATGCGGAGGAATTTTATGACGCCTACTAAGCAGTCCCTCCCGTTTTTCGTGTATTTTCTATGTATATAATTATATTATTTATTTTTAAGAACTGTAAATATATTAGGTATATTGTATATATAGATGTAAATAACAGACTGTTGAGATTTAAAAAATTATGTTTGTTCTTGTTATAATTTAGTTAAGATTCATCTTTTTGTCTTCCTAGTCGCGATTGTATGGCTGTACAAAACTTTACGATAATATACATATTGACACTTCTTAAGTAACGAAATTATAGCTACATAATACAAAGAGTATTTACTAAGAGCATTCTGTCAGTAAACAATCAAATACAAAGTAAGGAAACAAAATTACGCAGTGCTAAATCAATAATCTTTTACTGCAGAATATAGATAACCATCTGTAAATCTACACAATTGATAATGTAATATGCTTACATCTTACATATGATGTAGTATTGAATATCAATACAAAAGCGCACGCGCATTACGCAATATCGTGAAAGGCGGCAGGTGCGCGAGCGATGCCCAATCGCTTTCCAATTTCAAGTGTTGATCATTGTACCGATTGTCGTTTAAACTGGTTTCGAAGGGTTCGAATGCACCTGTTTCCGAAAAGTATGCAAAACACATGTTCTAAATTTAAATTTTATCATTTTGAATTTAACGAATTACATTATTCTTGATTTGAATATTGACGGTTATGTTACACTGTTGTGTTTTGTTTAACTCACCTTCGTCAGTCATGTATATATTAGCAGTTCGTGTATTGGTGTGTTAGTGTAGTACGTTTATGTTTCAAACGATCAATAGAACTTTCAATCATTGTATGCAACAACTTACATGTGTGGTCTTCTGTATGCCATAAAGATTTACGTTTAAAGTGATTATATTATGTTCATAATATTGGAAACTATCTATTCTTAGATATGCTAGAGCTAGATGGCTTATCAAAACTTAGTAGGTCAATATTTACATACCTAATACTAATAAAATGTTTCGTTTATAACGCTTCCCTAAATGAGCGCTGAAAACCTGTACACACACACACAGGAACACAATTTCACCGCTGTTTGTAATTATTTGACCTTCTGTTCTCTTGTGGTCTCCTGGTTACGTGGAGGTCCTTCCCCAGTCAGGCTTGCTCGCTTGCATGATGCCCTACCTTTCCCACTTGAATACTTCAATCATAGTCCTAAACAATAATACGAGTAGAAACAGTAGAAATATTCTAAAACATAAATACTATGACGTAGTTACAACCGTTCACTTTTTCTAAGACGAATCAATTTACCCCAAGATTAATTACATTGTATAGAACGAACAAAACTCATCCCAAGGAAGTTCTTATTATACCGACGATGATAAGTGTGTTCCGTGTAACATAGATAAGGGGAAAATGGATTTCATTTGTGTCTAATTACGATGATGAAAGGACAGTTTTTGGGGATTATTTTTCTTTTGCTTTGTGTTTATTTTTTGAAACGAATGTATACTAACGGCTATATACGACTATTTACGGCTCGAAAGGTTTCTAGTTAGATTCAATTATAATTATATCTATTTGCTGTTGTTGTAACTATTTGTTAAGTGTTTTGATAGCTTCTGCTTTGTTGTTATGCTTAGTGTATTCGGTTTATTTAAATATTGATTTTTTTGTTGATTCATCCTTTTTTTAAATATTTATTTGTTACTTTTTGTTACCTGCCATCAATTCTTGCTATGTTTGTCACGTTAAGATATCGAACCCACAATCTCAGCGCAGACTCAATAGTGAGGAAATCATTGCATTACAAGTGTAGTATTTGTGACTGTAAAAAAATTATAAATATCTCTTACGTTCAAGTAGGTACCTCGAAAAAACATTTTTCCGAAATCAAGCTCTTCGTGTAAAGTACGGTGGCACGTTTTTTGTTGGTAAATAATAAACTTAACAATATTTACAGTAGCGAAACATTTTGGTAAGTTTACGTAATAAATACTATGACATTTTGTGTGGAAAGCCAATTTTCTTTAAAGGCTCTGTGCGGCAACAGTTTCTTCACTAGAGTTACTTAACGGCTGCATGAGACAAAAGGTTAAGTCATTATGGCGGTTTAGTTTTTTTTTTCTTAAAAAACCTTAGGTAAACATAAACGGTTGTCATATAGTAATATTACTTGAAGTTATATTTTTTAGGTTATAAAATATTATATCATTGTATTTTTTCCTGTATTGGAAATTTTCTATGGGTTTTTCTTAAACATTTTTTTTGTGTATTTAATTTTTTGGTAATGGATAAACAAAAAAGTAGAATGCTATATTACTACTGAGTAACAGGATATATTTTATTTTAAAAAATTAGGGCGTTGTGAAGACTAAATAAATGACCACCTAGCCGATAGTTGTTTATATATAAACTTATGTTATCCAATTCTTTAAAACAGGTGATATAATACTTATAAATTTTATAGCGCCTAACGCCTAGAGGCTTCTTTAATTCTTTACAAATTGTACCTACGTAATAAATACGATCATTTGCAATCAAATTGCTCTGCTAATGTGGCTGTTAAAGTAATAGTTATATAGCCTCCAGTGATTTTTATTATATTTTAAATTATAACAGGTGGTCTAGAGACCAATGCTATTCAGTGGAACAGCTGCATTATACAACCAGGCGGTGCTAGCAGCAAAATTTAGTCAGCGAGGCAGCTGTTATTTTTATGTATCTCTGTGTTAATATAGAATAGAGTAAAAAAGATAGACGCAAAAAATGGAAAAGAAAAAATGATTGTTTTAAAACGCATCCCTAAAATGTTGCTGTGGTTGTCTGTAAAATAATCCTATCCCAGTTGGGCTTGCTCGCCAGTCAGTGCTTCACCATCATCATCTCAGCCAAAAGACGTCCACTGCTGGAAATAGGCCTCCCCCAAGGATTTCCACAACTCTCGATCCCAAGCCGATTTTGTCCATCGGTTGCCCGCAACCTTTACCAGGTCGTCGGTCCACCTTGTTGGAGGCCTGCCCAAAAAAGGTGAATTATGCTTGCTTGCTCTTAAACTTTTATTGGGTACGTTCCTTTATAAGTTAGTATATAAATGTAAATGTGTTTACTCTTTACTGAATCCATTATCAGTTTAGTAGCAAATCAATGCGTGCTAAATGATATCCATTAAACCTCTTTAGATCATAACCTTTTAACACTTGTTACAAACATTAGAAATCAACCTTATGCTATAAGCTTTAAGGTCTAATGTCATGGTTCTAAAATTTGTTATTGTACGTGCAAATGGGAATTGCTGTAATTACTACTGAAACGGCAATTATATTTTAAGTACGACGTATATTTGTATTAAAGTTTATTCAATATTTACATTTTGTACGGGGTACTACTAACCGTATTTAGTGGTAGAGGACCCCGACTAATTATTTCTAATGGAATATAAACGACAATCTCGCGAACAGATGACTAATCTGTTATAAAGGAACGTACTAAATAAAAGTTTAAGAGAAGTAGGGATCATACTGGCGAGCAAGCCCGACAGGGGAAGGACTTCCACCTTACAGGAGACCACAGCTAATTTTAGAGATGCATTTTTTACACCAGATCTCAAAAATTGTTTTAAAAATTTAGATTTCCAAAATTCTTTAACTTTTATTGCACTATTTCTGTCAATTTATTGAAAAAGGTTATAGGCTAAACAACGGATAGTGAAACAACGGGGAACAATAAGACAGATATACACTCAGTCACGCATAAATGTTACAGCCTTAGTTGAAAGTTAATGCATCGCTTGTAGTTTTACAAATATTAAAATGAGAGACACAGGTAATCGCACATGTATTTATCAAACTCATCAAACTTGCAAACTTCTTTGCAAGGGTAGTTGAGTATCAAATCACTTTAAACATATCTATGAAGTCTTATAAAAATAATTCTAATCAAATTTATTATTAATTCAAGCAAATAGCTGTCACTAGAAAAGACAAACAAAGATAAAGGAAAGTTATTGCAGTAAGATACGAGTATAAACCAGTTATCGTATTTGAATTTATGAATGAACACAACATCTAAAGTACCTAATAGGTTACGTTATTCGTACCGTGACAAATTTTATCTCGTGTTGGTAGCTTATATCAAGTGTTTAGGTCATCGAGGTCAGACAAGGGTAGCCTGTGTAGACATTAGTGAAACTAATAGACTAGCACCCGATTGCAACGTATTTACTTGATAGAAAGCTAAAGCGGTGTAATTACTATGCTAAAACTATTACAGATACTTTTAGGATGATTACATTGAAGATTAGATGGTTGGTTCAATTGCTATTGAGCACTGAGCGGAGTGGTGTGGGGTTTGATTCTTGAAGAAAACAATATGTAATCTCAATTTTTAAATTGTTGTTCCGAGTCTTTGTGTAATTCGTGTGCGAAAATTGTATGTTTTTAAAGTCCCCCGCGACGCGATGTAGGCCTTGGTCCTTTGTGCGGGATTGTTGTATTTTAAAACCATCGACTGCACGTGCAGTCTTTTGGTTATCACGCCGAGTATTGTGTTAAATTTTTAATTGTGCGTGTGTGTACTTTGTATCTCTGAATCGTATGTTTGATAGACCTCCGCGATACAGGGCTTGTTCTCTAATGCTTTATTTGAATTTATCAAACCAACCACACAAGTTGCTTAAGGCGATACCTCGAAAATAAATTGTGGTTTTGTGGGCGTGGCTTAGCTTCCACGGCTGGCCGCTACGCGTCGCCTTCGTACGTGTGACGTTGTCAAATAAGTGATTAGAAATATTTTATTGAGTTTTTAGGAATTTTAGCACAGGAGGCATGGAGTAGACAAAAATAGAACAATTAATTATAAAATTAAATGTTTACCATTGGCAAAATACATAGATACATATTTATAAATATATATATTTAATTAAAAAGTTCAGAAAATATCACTCGATAAAATATTTTTCTTGGTAATAACTATTATATAATATAACTACGATTGTGTTATTGTGTTTAATCAACTATAAGTAAATAAATAAATATCTATAATTCTTCTGTATGTGTGTATGACCGCTGAACTCCTAAACGGCAGGATCGATTTTAATGAAATTTTGTAGGGTCACGGATGGTTCAGATTCACAATTGAACCCGGTGGCGCTGCTGTCGGTATATCAGACCTGGCAGACGTCATCCTACCCGGAAAATGTCCGGGTAGGACGACGTCTGCCAGGTCCGCTAGTTAATATATATATATATATATTTTATAATACTTGGTTGGCAAACCAGTATACAGCTCGCCTGATGTTAAGCAGGTACCGTAGCCTATGGACGCTTGCAATACCAGAGGTATCACTTGCGTGTTGCCAACCCATTTTTTTTACACCAGCGCTTAAGATGCGAGTATCCCTAGGATACGAATACGTTTATTTAAAACACAATATGAGCGCTGAATACCTGTACTCACACACAGGAACACAACTACACCGCTGTGTGTAGTTATTTGGCTGTGGTCTTATGTAAGGTGGAGGTCCTTCGCCAGTTGGTCTTGCTCGCTAGTATGGTGCCCTATCTTTCTTAAAATTACTCAGGCTGAGGTGATTTCTTTTTAATTTTCTTGTAACAAGTTGTTTCTGACGGCTCCGCAGTAATAACCTAACCAACTATTTTCTTTTCTGGTAACAAGTCGTATCTGACGGAGTCGCAGTTTGCAACCTAACCTAATTTTCTAGTAGCTATTTCTAACTTAGTCTAACGTATTTTACAGTTAGCAAATTAATTTAGGTGTTTTAATCTAATATTTCCAATTATACTGCTTAATTATTCTGACTGAATATGGTGTTCCTTCATTTGAAGACAGAAATTTCATAGAATGTTAATTATTAATAAAATCTATGTATATATACGTAATGTATCTATTTCTACATATTTATTGAAATAAAATACCATGGAAAAATATACCGATCAAACAGCATGCGTTAAAAATTCTACTGTTTGATTATTTTGTTAAATAAAAACAAATATTTTTAAATTCATTAAGTTTCTGCAATGTCGAATATGTTTAATTGAAGTCAATTGTCCATTGAAACCATTATATTCGAAATATGGACATTTTAAAGTTCATTGAAACAATAATATTCGAAATATAAATACTGTTTCGCAGAAAATGTTTCATTTAATATTTGGGCCCTGTAGCTTAAATATTATATGAAACATTTTCTGCGAAACAAAATTCGATGAAATTTCTGTCTGTGAATGAAGGGCGTTCCCTTCATTATAAAAAAACGGCGTTCCCATCATTCGCAGACAGAAAATTCATAGAATTTTGTTAATACCAGAAATGTCAATAGCAAGTAGGTTAGGTTAAAACTGCGACCTGCTAGAAACAATTTTACATAAATAAAAAAAACTTACCGCAGCCTGAGAATATATAATTAACATTATTATTTAAATATAACATTATTATTTTAATTCAAAATTATACTTTACCTGTAAAATATTTGACTGAAGTGAAATTTGCAACCCTTTATCTCTCTATCTTTTTTTAAATACTCTTTGTATTTAAAAAAAGATCGTAAACTCGTTTTCTCGGTAATAACTTTTATAGAAAATTAAACAATATGAGGATAAAGAATATTTAATTTGATTGTCTATGAGAATATCGAAAAATAAAAAGTAATTTTAACAAAAATTTTGAGTTGAATTTGTTTAGAGTAAACATTCCGTGTATTGAATATTCTATGAAATGACAATATGATAAAAAAAAGTGAAACGAAAATCTATAATACTTTTATTTTTTCTTATTATTAAAATTATTTTATTTATTATTACATTGAAGGAAACTAATCAGAAATATTTTTACATTTTTTTATTGGATTATATAAATCCAATTTTAAAAATATTTCTGATTAGGACATAGGTACTTAATCATATTTTACTACAGTAGGTAGTTAGATACTAATAGAACCTTACGTATATCATCAAAAAATACTAAAAATAATCTCGAAAATTTACAGTTTTTTTAAATACAAAATGTTGAAGTGCTACTCCATCCCTCTTTGTGTTCTTAGTCTGTCACTTTCGGTAATAGTTCCACTAGAGTTGGGAAAATGCCTGAGCATTTTAGGCAAATTTGGCAGAATGTCTATAAATGCCCGAAGAAATTCTATGTAAGTTGTAAAATGTTATACCATGTGCTCAGTTGCACTTTGAGTCGCATTCGACACTTATTGTTAGTTATTCTTTGTGAATAACGCAATGAAGGGAAATGAAACGAAGGATGCGTAAAGGCATAAAGTCACGATTTAATTTTTGCCCTGTGATCGTGGCGTGAACTTGGAGAAGTTCTATGTTCAGCAGAGGAATGCAAAAGCTGATGATAATTAGGAATTGATTCTGAACCAAAAATATATAATGTGGGTATTATCGGGTTTTATTATTTTGCCCGCCAGGCATAAACACATTGGGCATCTCTTGCTATCATTTACTTTATAAAGTAAGTCTTAAAAATATACTATAATGTAGTACATTCAATACGAATTTGTGATGAATTGAATAACTAATTTGGTTAATGACCTGTTTAATAAATTATAACATTTAAAAATACAAAAATCTGAGAGAACCGATCTCCAAAAAAGTAGCATACGTCCGTCGTTGGTGAGGCCTACCGGCCGACTAAAAGTGTGGCGAGTGAGAGTGATGCAAATACTTTTGTAAGGCAAAAGAAGAGAGGGCTATAATGATGCATGCGCTCAGAATAAAATAACGTATGTGCCAAATTGAATTTTCTACTTTTTACTAAAATACATTATCAAATCAAAAAAAAAAATCTTTGCAAAACTTTGATACGATTGTCCTCTATGTTTTAAAGTAAACCCCGTTGAATAATACTTAAGTTTTATTACATAATACAGAAAAAGGGAAAAAAATAGAATGGACTTCGCAGCTGTTTTCTATCGAGGATATTTCTTCCAATCACGTTTTCCTCTTACCATATGGTAGATCATAGAATCAAAAAATGTATGCTAAAGTTTTAACTTCATATTTTAAATGCTTAGCGAATTACACTTATTATAATATCCTTATTATTTTCAATGTATCACCTTAACATAATAACATCAGGCAGGCCGTATGACTGATTGCAAACTAAGTAGTATAAAAATAAAACCAGCACTCACTAAGTTGTATGAGCAGAAACTATTTAAATCAATGTCAATAACTAATACAAATTATATTACACTGCTTTCTCATTTATTTATTTTATGCAAAATCTGTATAAAAACGCACATCAATTTATACCTTTTCTTTTAGCAATAAAGCTACAAATTCCTAAGCAGTACTTTCATGTTATGAAACCACAATAAACCGGTATCGTGATGAATTTAAATACGAAATTGACGATTATAGCATCCGTCATGAGTGACCGACGAAAGTATAATCATTTCCGCAACTGTATGAAGTAAATAATGAAGTTTGGTTTTGGACAAAATTACCCTATTATTATCAGAAATGTGGAGTAAAGCACGCAATGGTTTCAAAACCACATTCAGTTCAAATGAATTAGAAACGCCGACGGGCTTTTGGCAAATTGTGATGAAGGTACTGTAATTTATTATGATATTTATTGGCCCTTTTCATAAAACCTAGATCAACTTACTATTTTTGTTAAGTAATACTATATACTATTTTCGTAAAAAATACTGTACAGATATGGAGATTATTACATATATGAAAACTGAATTTGATATTAATATTAGTTTTATATTTAAATATAAAAAAGACGAATCAGGAGTAGAATTCGAAACTGCGCCTCCCGGGTTCCGGCCCAACTCCACTCCAAGACGTAAAAATCGGTGGACGAATTCTAACTCTGGTGTAAAAGCTCGGATTGCACAATTGGTAGTGCGTTGTTCAATTTAAATATAAAACTAATATTAATACAAAATTCAGTTTTCATATATGTGATAATCTCCATATCTGTACAGTAATTATGTACTATGTTAGGCAGTCAAGACGTTTTGGTAATCAAGATAGGTAATAGTGATTGACCAATAAGATCACGTCCCAGTGAATATAATAGGTAGTTATTAGTGTACCAGTAGCTAATTCCACTTCCAAAACGAGACAATAATAACACAAATTACCATTAATACTCGTAATATTTCCGTTATCAATAGAAACCCAATAGTTTAGACCATTTAAAAGGCTGTTTATGCGGCACCTATAATTGTGAAATCACTTTTCTCTACAAAACTTTACAAACGATTATAGACTTTATTTGTATGAAGTTTAAGATGTATTGCAACGACTACAATACCCGCATACATAATCCGAGTAAAAGTTAGTAAGCCTTTAGTAAGTATAAGTCATAGCAACTAGATCCCGCTAAGACTGGATTAGTCTACAAGTTGAGAGGTTTAAGCAGCTTTAAGTTTTTTGCTACTGTTACACATATTTATAAATACTAATATATTTAGAAATGCTTTCATTTTCTTTGCTTATGTTTTAAATTCTTTGCCAGGTTATTGAGTTGTTTCTAGTTTTATTTATCACCTCAACCCATTAACGTTCCACTGCTGGGCACGGGTCTCCTCCAAATATTTGGAGGGATATTAGCCTACCATACCACGCTGGCTAGTTTTATTACTACTCTTAAAATAATATTTGCTGTACAACTTGTCATCATCATCATTTGCCTATTTAAATCCACTGATGAACATAGGCTTCTTCGAGTACATGCTGTGTTGTACGGCTTTCGGCTTCTCGCATTTAGTTACTTTCAGCCACTTCGGAAAGAATGTCACTCCACCTTCTTAGCACTTCTTAAACTACATTTGCCGAGCAGATTTCCATTTTTATTCCAACCAAAGTAGTGCAAGAATACTAAATATTTGCTTTATTGTTTCGCTAAGTCAAGAGTTAGACTAAATAATTATTTTGAATTAGTCTTATCAACACCTAAAATGGTTAGCGTTTGAGATTCAATGAATAATTTATTTCATAAGAAGCTACTGAATAAGAAAACTGATTTATCAACTAAACTAACAATATTGTGACAGGTATGAAATAAGTCACGAACTCTTCTAAAAGTCAAATTAAGGTTATCCAACGAGCCGAACCGATCAAAATCTTTTTATGATTTATTGACTTTTGAAATTATTAAAACACTTCGTATAATTACTCACTTAGCTGTCAATTGGTGATTGATGATCGTATTTGAATGAATCGCAAAAGTGCCTACTAAATAAATATAATTATGTTCAATAATATTTCTGTACGTGATTGTGATGATGCAATTTTATTGTGATAATAATTCTCATCATCTTGAGGAATGCTGCAAAAGTTGACGTTGTTTTTAATTTGGGTAAGAGGTACACTAGTTGAAATGTAGTGTTTGAAATGAGCAATGTAAAACAGGGTTCCAAAAATAAACCAAGAAGCACAACTAATGAAAAAAAATTGAATTCGATTAGGTTCATAAAATTATAAATAAAAAGAAAAGCGAAATTAAGAAAATAATAAAACTAATAAAAGCATGAAAATCATGTTAGGTAATTTCAAATCTTTATTTAATAAAGCATGGATTACACCTCTACTTCGACTTCTACTTACACATCAAATTACTTATATAATAACATATTGCGATTAATGACGATGGTTTAGCAAGACCACGTGTAAAATCAAATGCATTTTTTACAAAGTGCTAATCATTTAAAGTAAACACTTTAATAGCAAAATTATATTTATCACTTGGTTCTTCTGGGTCGTTCACTTGATAGATGGTGGCATCAATGAGCTCAGCGTTACCAAAGACTGCAAAACATATAGCAATCTTAGAAGTGTTACGTCGTATACATAATGTTCATTCTAACCACGTGTAAAAGTGTAGTCATTAGTTTTATCCCGTTGCAACACCGCAATGCATTGACACCTTTATTGAAAGATTTTCTTTCTTGTACAGCTCCACCTGTCGGTCACTGATGTCATTAAGTGTCTTTAGAATATAATCACCGCTTAAAGTCATAAATAACTTTAAAATTTTCTGTTCTTGGAACTCTACTTTGAGTCCACTTTTGTGTAAGACTTATAATTTGATAATGTCGTAGACACTAGACACAACTTCTAGAAATTAATATTGCAATTTTTGGAAGTGTCTAGGTTGACTTTGTCTAAATAATTAAATGATTTTACTTTTATTTTTGTTTCCATTTAAAAATATCATGTTTTTCTTTATTTTCGCTCAAATACTTAATATCTACTTAACGACATTATATACGTGTAAATGTCAAAATAAATGTTGTAGTTTTTTCTTTTTGCACAATTAAAAGTGGGTCGCACCTTTGCGTTAAAGAGGTAGGTTGTATGTCTAAAGTTTAAATTGTCGTAACCGCCAATTAGCGTTGTCGAGCTAGTCTGAAAAAGATAAACGCTTTATACACAGCCTTGTCATTATCAACTATAATCGTAAAATAAAATACAGGTTGGTGAATTTTGATTGCTGGACGCTAAGTGGTATTTGGGGTAAACGATATCATCATAGATACTTATTTGTTGGTCAAGTCTGAGTAGCTGATAATTATTTATAATTAGCTGAGGTTCATTTTTAGATACAGATTACTGCAAAATGTTATGTTCTGTCGTTAGATTAGCTTTAAAAAAACTGTAAAAATACGCATATACCTAATGCGTATTTTTACAGTTTTTTTTAAGTTATTATAACTTACGATTATCAAGACTTGAAACAGCTAGTTAATGCGCATACAAAAATCTTTCTCATAATTGTAGCCTTTTCTATTTTGAGTTTGGATTTAATGAAAGTTTTGTGTCTTTATTTCGGACCACGAACTGGATGAAGTGGGCATGCCTAACAAGGTGGACCGACGCCCTGGTAATGATTGCGAGCAACCGATGGACAAGGTTGGCTCAGGATCGAGAGTAGTACGGCGGTCGCATCCATCTGCGAGGACGTCATCTCGCAGAAGGAGGCGGCGGAGCGGGTCAGGGAGGAAAGTCTCCACGCTGATCCGATCCGTCGCCGGCGAACTGGACGGCGTCGGCGCGCCTACGAGCGTCTGATGCCGCCATAGAGAGGGTGTGGGGAGACTGGGGCAGCAGAGTCTCACCCGCACCCTTTCGCGGAGGGACTGTGATCTCGGTGCGCCCGGACGCTGTCACTGAGAATGGAGCCCGCGTAAAGCGGGCAGTCGCTGGGTGGATCACTGACGTCATATCAGGTTCCAGTGGTCCACCCGTGAAGGCGTGTGTTGGTGCACAGGGGGGTTTTAGTCGGTATGCCGGCCGCCTACCATATTTGAGCCGGAGAGTCCGACATAACCGCCTCGCTACCCCAGGCGGGGCGGTATGCGTAAAGCATTTCCCCTCTACAAAAAAAAAGGATCGAGAGTTGTGGAAATCCTTGGGGTAGGCCTCAGCAGTGGACGTCTTTTGGCTGAGATGATGATGATGATTGGTGTCTTACTATCTCCCCCTAAGCTAATCAAAAACAAGGAACCTTCAAACATAATTACATACACGTGGACATAATAGCAACGTGGGTTTTTAAAACATGTTGCAAAATAACCTATCGATAATAAGTATTATATTACATATGACCAAGCAAAAAATACACATTTTAATATAGCAGCGAACTTATGAATGCGGATAAAAAGATCGTGACCGTACTGTTATTTGAAATTTCTATGTGATTTGAAATATGAGGAAGTATTAATATGTACTTGTTTTTATAGTTCATAATTATAACTATCAGGTATTTTATTTGCTTGTTTTATTAAGACATAAAAATATATAATCATTACTTTCAAATTGTTATAATGTGTTTATTATTAGAGTGGCCTTTATCAATAAAAACTTGGTAAGAATTAATATTAAAAGTTATTTTTATAAGATAACTAGCGGCCTAGATCCGACTTCATCCGGGGTAAAGTATTTTTTGCCCCTTTAGGGATTTTTTCTCTGCGTAAATTATTATGCAGAGAAAAAATCATCAAAAAATCATCCTCGTACTTCAAGGAATATTCCTTAGTAGAAGTACTAGTCTAAAAAAATAATTAGCGAAATCGGTATAGCTGTTCTCGAGATTTGCGCTTAGCAACACATTCAGCGATTCATTTTATATTTATAGACTAGTGGCCCGCCCCGACTTCGTCCGAGTAACACTAAACTTTTTTTATTGCGATTATCATAACATTATTTTTGTGAGAACCATATACAAAGTATTAGAAACCTTTAATAAAAATAATAAATTCGGTTAAGTCGTTTTCAAGTTATGGCGTGACCAAGGGTAATAGGGATTAATTTTAAAATAACACAGATATACCTACTTTTATCGAAACGAAATTTGGCATAGAGATATAATATAGTCTGGAGTAGCACAAATGCTACTTCTATCCCGGAGAAAAACACTGTTTCCATTGTCCGCGCAGGCGAACTGAAACTAGTAAATTAATTAGTCAATTAAAAACAACACTTGATTCAACCAATGACTTCAGTCGGGTAACATTATAGCAATACTGTATTTTTAAATCTTGATAATAATATAATCTACGACACGAAAGACAAAACCTGCTATAAGAAACTACAAAACAATATTTCATAATACAAATACAACCTAAGCAAGACGCTAATATTTTATCAAATAGAACAGAAACTTTGGCTATTAATTTCCACAACAGCTGACTGGACAAGCATGTACCTACCTATATAGATACTTTACTTATAGATATATAGAGAGATAAGTATAGTACAACTGAACGAGAAACAGTGAAACTGATTTCGAAAGCGAATGGGTGAATAGCCTTTGTAAATGATTTACGTTTTTATGGTTATAGTTATATGATATAATCTACATTCATCTATACTAATAGTAGTATATAGAGACCACAACTCGGGACGCGTAAGGTAGGACAGCCCCCAGCTGGGTGGACCGACAGCCTAAAAAAGGTCGCTGGAACTGGGACGGACTGGATGCAGAAGGCGGAGGACCGTGTGCTGTGGCGAATGTTGGGAAAGGCTTGTGTACAGCAGTGGACTGCGATAGGCTGATTGATTGATTGATTGAATATTAGTATAGAGGTAAAGTTTATTTATTTATTTATTTTACACTTTATTGTACACCACTATATATTACATTAAATTTAACTTATGCTACAGAGTACAGTACAATGGGCGGCCTTATCGCTAAAAGCGATTTCTACCAGGCAACCTTTGGATGGAGATATTGTTGGTAGAAGTTACTGGTAGTTGTTGGCGTACTAAAATTAAAATATAAAATAAACTGACTTACAAACCAAATGTACAATTTTTATAATACATACATATAATTAATTATCATGAGTGTTACTAAATTGTTAGGTAGTACTCCTTCGCCTTAGCTTTAAAAATAGTTAGCGTTTGTGCCTTTCTTATTTCTACAGGTAGTGCGTTCCAAAGGCGTATTGCAGTCACTGTAAAAGATTTATCAAAAAATACTGTAGAATGAGGTGGCATTTTTAGCTGCAGGTTTTCCGATGATCTCAAATTTCGAATATGAATTTATGAGGTTGTAAGGGGTAATCTCTGGATCTATTGAACCGATTTAGATATTTTTTTATTAAAAGAAAGCCACGTTATTTGAGAGTGTAGCCATTATATAACCAGAAAAATTAAAAATATAACCCTCTTTTTGGCAGTCAGGAAATAAATAATAGCAGTCAGTTCTAACTACACTCATAATTTCATCACAGGTAAAAATGTTTGCCACCGAACAAAGTGGACCTGGGTAAGCTAGTTAGATATAAAATAAATTAAATTTAGTCTCTAGTCGCATCTAAATTGAAAAGTAATTTCTTTTCACTGAATATAAGGTGTAGGTTCCCAGTCAGGTAACATTGCAATTTCTATCATACTCTTTATCTCATCTCTTTGTTAAGGTGTAATAGTTACAGCATTAACCTTAGACTGATTAGTGTTAACCAAACATAGAATAAAAGGAATTATATTAATTATTATGTGTCTCCGTAAAACTACTATACATATATTATATAGGAATTACAAAATTTTTCTGTATGTATAGAAAAATTATACCTATGAAGGCGTTAAGAAAGACGTAATTTTTGACGTGGTCATAGTGAAGAATTTATCCAAAACTCTTGTCTTCTATATAATATGAACACTTGCGATACCCGAATGGCAGGGAAAAAGCTACGCTTTCGTACGGCGGGTATAGTGCTCAACCGCAAATGATTTTAAGTGTACCTATGAGACTAAGGGATCCAGAAGCGTTAATATCTGTGGAATAGGTAAAATAAAAGTAGACAACAACCATTTTAGCAAGAACTATATACATTCAAGAGAGATAGGGTAATATATATTAGCGTGCAAGCTCGTCTGGGGAAGGATCTCCTCCTTACAGAAGACCACAGCCAAATAACTACATACAACGGTGTAGTTGTGTTCCTGTATGTGAGTCAGGTCTCCAGCGCTCATTCAAGGATCCGTTTTGAAAGAAACATATTTCTATCCCAGGGATACTTCATCTTAAAGCCCTGATGAAAAAAATGGGTTGGCATCACGCAATTGATACTTTTAGTATTGCAAACGTCCATACGCTGCGGTAACTGTTTAACATCAGGCGGACCGTATACTTGTTTGTCACCCAAGAAGTATTTAAAAAATAGGAACCAATGAAAGAACAACTAAACGTTTTATAATTTATGAGGATTCTACCAAAATTGAAGATTTTAATGGATTTAGTGTTGGAGATAGTATTACAACTCAAGGAGTGTGTAGTATATTGCTTTAACATAAATAAGACTAAATAAACATCTCTATGAGTATCAAAAATGTTTAAAACTCCAAACTCTTTAAATAGAAAAGACATAGATTGTATAGAAAAGACTCCATGAACTTTCACTGCTAATAAAAAGCAAATGCTTGCACCAAACTCAATCAACAAGAAATAAATAGCTGTTATCTAGAAATTTGACTGCATAACTGTATTGCTATGTAAATATTCTTATGATAACCATGAAACTGGTATCTATGAGAAATGCTTTCTATTTGTGTTACAGATTCAAATTTCTGCATAAAGAAGAACTTTTCTATTCGTTCAGGATTAATATTTAATTTGTGTGTTATATTGTATGAGAACCTAAAAAGTTAGGAAAATTCTTGCTCTCAAAGTAAAACTATTTAAAAGTTAAAAATTGTAGCATAGTGCAAAATTAAAAACTTAATGTAAAGAAATTTTAAGAAAACAACAATAAACATTATGCAAAGGGAGAAAAGATTTGAATGTAACCCAAAGCTTTCACCAAAATGAGAATAATTTGAGTCCAACAAACAGACTCGCATAGTGATACATCATTAAAATTGCCATCACAAATCATTACTCTGGCAATAACTGTATAATAAAGAAAAATATAGTTAATACTGTGCTACCCTTCGTTTCATAACAGTACTTGGCCCGAATAAAACCTTAAGTCAATTTATAATCTTATCTCAGAAACCACTTCACCAATTTCAATGAGGCCTTTACCATTCAAAGGCATATCTTTTGAATAAAGATCGGGGACAATAAAACTATACGCTATATCTTTTTGATATTTTAAGAAACGTAAAACTGAGGCAAGCCAGATTGCTGTCACGATAATTCTCTCGGCCAACCTCGGGTTGCTTTGCTAAAAGAGTATAAAAATCTACGGACAATCTCAGTGGAAAATTTATGGCAACAATAAAATGCGAGATGTTTCCTCGCCCGAACTAAGAGCTACCGGAATTGTTTGAGCCACCATTCGTGTAGTTCTTTACAAATATATCTTTTATTACAATGCCGTAGTGTTGAGCTTTCTTGTTGAGATTAAAACGTTTCATTTCAAGGTTTCTTCCTGTCAAAATTGGTGCAACTTTGTACGTGATTTCATCAGCAAGTCTTGTGGCGTTTTGATGGCTCGCTTTATTAAAAAATGTTGCTGTGTGGTCAGTTCCTTTTCTATTTACAAGATTGCTTTAGTCGACAAAAGAAGAAAGAAATAATTTTTACCATCTTTTTATTTTATTTTCTGTCATTGTGTCGAATAAGAAACTGCAAACTAGTATTATCCAGTAATAAATTTTATTAGGGATGATGCTTATTTAAAACCTTATTAGTGGTTATTAAGTATGTTTTGCTGACATCAACAGATGCTTTTGTGACTACACAAAGTTTTAAGAACGTTTCAACTTGAGAAAAAGCACCTAGTTTGTGCACAAAGTAAAATAAAGTTCCATTAAATATTTTAAGAGTCAATGAGAATGCAGTCGATTAGACAATTTTCCTTGAATATTAAGTCGTAGTTTTATTATAAATGCTAATGTTGTTGTCAGGGTCTTGCCAACTAGGTACACTGTTTTTATATGAAGTGTTTATAGTATGTAACCACTGGTTTTGAACACTGTAAAGCTAAACTGTTTTATATTCGTAGCCAAATCAGGCTTTTAGTTTTAGGTGACCATCTCGGATGTTCTCACTCAATTCGGTGGATATTTTTGATACAATTAGTGAATACATATTATTATAATAAGCATACCAACCATGAATGCACAGCTATTCAATATTAGTTTCACACGAGGCTCGCGTCACGTGTCGTTAAGTATATAGCATGCGTTAATTGTGAAATATGATGCACCTGGTTCCTTCCTTCGTATGATACAATTTCTTCGGGTTTTTTACCTTACATAATTTTCTATAAAATTCTACAGACATTTCTACTTTTCAGTACAAATGCTATTCAAATTGGTAGTTATTCAAATTTTTCATAACACAACGAAAGAAAATGCAAAGCCAAGTTCGAATATTTATATGTATTTAACATAATACCATTAATAAAATGATTAAAATTTAACAAGGCGAGATGTCAGAACCATTATTTGTTGACACTGGTTTTTGTTATTTTATTTTTCACACATGCTTACTGTAATTGTTTGTATGTATGTATGTATGTATGTATCTTTATTAAGAAAAAGTTTTACATTTAATCTCATATCTAAACACAGCCCCACAAACCTATTTTCACAGTTTATTGTGTATTTTTACAGTAGGAAACTATATAAAAAGAATCGTTGTAATTACAGATACGGTTTTCTTTATCAACCAAATGAGGGTGTCCAGCTGTCCTAATGCATGTGATGACGGGTAGCAAAAGCACCAAAAGTAGTTGATGTATAAAATTGTAACATTTTTCGAGGTAAATTTGTTTTTACAAAGCGTAAACCGTAGTGTCTGTTCTTTATCCGCTTATTTGCTTTTGTTGAATTTTCTCAGTGCCCGCATTACGTTCGTGAAAAAATATTGTTTGTTTAACTAGGGAGTTTCACATATAAAGGTATTAATGTTGTTTACATTTTTCTACGAGACTCACACAAACACACATAAGCTTTAGAGAGCAATATGTACGTTGTTTATAATCTGTGGGAGGTGCGAACGGAAGCAAGCATTATGAATGAGTCCGGTAGTGAATGATCATTGATCAAAGATGAGCTGTTGTTTTTTTATATAAATACTTTGATCATTAGTATAATAGGTTCTGATAGTAATAGTCTGGGAAATAGTGATTTCTTTCCTGGTTTATTTGTGATTGTGGATAAAATGTCAAAATAGATTGATGTGATAGTAATTTTGTTGTTGGTTTGTATTTATGCAAGGTTTTTGTCAAGCGTTAACTGTAAGATATTTACAGTAAGACTACAATGATAATATCAACATCCGTTGCGATGTAATTTTTCTTTAATCTATGGAATAATAATAAAACGAAATAACGGATTGATGGAATTTTGATGCTCATTATTCAAGAGTTTACGTTCTTTTGCCAATCCATACCTATTTAATCTGCTATACTAACGATATGTTCAAACTTGTTGGTTTTGACGACATCGATTTGTAAATAAGCTTCTATAATTTGAATCAGATTTCTTATGCGGCCAACATAGCCGCATAAGAAATCTGATTCAAATTATAGAAGCTAAAAATTAATTATTTAAATAATAATTATTAATTAAGCTTAAAATTAAATAAATGACATAATTTGTTCAAATTCAAAGATTATTATTGTTCATTCTCTTTCATAAGTGAAATTTAATAAATGATGTGGGCGCAACTTTAACTAACTTCAAGAGTTACTGAAACCGTATGAAGGACTAAAGCACCATATCCACTGTAGACTGATTGTAGATAATCCTTTGTACGAGTATATGACGAAAGTCTTATCAAAGGCAAATTTCTAATTTTGAGAATGTGATAAGAATTCCACTTTAGTCTCCCCGAGCACAATTTAATGCCATGTTTTGATGTAGGCTTGAGAGTTTTGGTTAGAGCGACGGAGGCGTTCCAATTAGTGCGACCTAACTTCATCATATTTTCCACAATGTTCAGGCACAATTGAGCCTACCCTGTGAAATTTGGTTCCACTAACACGACAACCTTATGATTATGCGACAAAAACAGGTTTGCCTTTAATACATGTTGCGTAACTTTATTATCGCGTTACGTAGTGGATACGAGACTTTACTGAGACCGTACACAAGTCTTAATGTAACTTAACTCCTCTTTGTTGAGAGGACGTGTTAATAATGCTTCTCGTTCCGGAATCAGCTAGAGAAATTGTTCCAATTTCAAGTATACATTTTTATATTGTTCCAATAAGAAAGTTTGTTAGAATACTCGAGATTTTCAGCGGCGATTGTTATTTGACTTATGCCATACCTCAGTTGGATGAATGAACTTTGATTTGTTGAACTTTATGCAGATTAATTTCCATAGATTCTTCATTGTATACCAAAATATTAATACTTAAATTAGTACGCGTAAATGTCAGTACATACAAAAGGCAATGTAATCGCTAAAAGCGATCCCTCTCATTCTTGCAATTGCTTAGATACACAGCATTCACTTTTCATTCCAACAAATCTTAAATATTGTAATAAGATTGAAAAATCAATGCTGAATTGAAAAGTTAATCTCAAGCTCTACGAGTCGCGGTTCATTTTTACGAGCAACTGCGTGAAAGGGACTTTTTATTACGCGTGTGCAATCGTATATGCAGATGTCTTAACGGCCGCCCTTAATGCGGGGTCGCTTTAGTGGTTTTTGCCAAAATTGGAAGCTTGTACAGTCAGCTCTATATGAATTGGAGCAGGTTACGTAATCGTAGGTACATATCTTGTTGAATTTATTTTTGTTACTTTTGTATCGTATAAACGATATATATTATACGTTTATACCACTATATTATATTTATAGCTAAGTGGTATAATTAAGCAAGATGATGATGATTTTAAAAAAAGTTAAAAGTTTTTATTTTATCCTGTACTGATTAGGATCAAAGGATCAGAATTACGCCTTGGAATGAATTCTAGTTTTACATTCGAAGGTAACTTTTACAGTAAGTAAATATATATATAGTTTAGAGTGATGGCAGTCAAGGTAGGCAAATGGAATGACACAGATATAACAACTACATGGTGCGAATGTGGTACTGACTCGCAAATATTGTCTTACCTCCTTTCCTGCTCTATGTGCCCCTACCACCTGCATTCTGAGTATTTTTTTCTGGAGATTCTGGGCTTATAAATACAATTTAAAACCCGCAGGGGTATTCCGTAAGAGCAAAAACCGAGCCATCGCGAAAACCGAGCAAACAGTTTTGGCCGGCTGTTTCTCTAAGAAACAGCGATGGCAAACTGAAAGTTGTGATCGCAAACTGACAGTTGTGATTGCTCGGTGACAGCACAATCTATTGACTAAACGTCAAAAAGGCTCGGTTTTTGCTCTTATGGTATACCGATTTTCAATCTGACAGCCAGTTTTTGCTCGGTTTTCGCGGTGGCTCGGTTTTTGCTCTTACGGAATACCCCTGCGGATCGCTGTTTCTTAGAGAATCAGCCGGCCGACGTACCATCGACACAAAGAAAGCAATCAAGACTTTCTGATGGTGTTAGGTTACTTCATAAAATCTTTTGTCTTTAACAAAGAAATAGAAGGAAACACCATTTTATAAAATAACATTTTGTACAAATAATAGCTTTCTTAATGCGTGTGCAATCTCACTAGAGATGTGAAGATAGTGCAAATACAAATTAGTAGTAGGATCACGTCGCTGCCAGATAAGCAGTGCACTGTCCAACGTTATCTCTAATTAAAACTAAACTACCATTTATAGGTGCATCGTGTGTACTTTGTTCACTATATTTTTAGTTAGGATATGTCCACATGTCTTCCATGTATATAATACTCATGCATGTTTCCCAGAGGGATAGACAGAGACAACACTATCCACTACCGACAACCTTAATATACTTCTGTTCCTTCATTCACTCTCATAAAATTCTCTATGTTTGCTTGTCGGTTCGGGGTAATGCTCTTTTACCAGAACGTTAATCATTTGCTTTCAAATTTACGTTAAGTTAAGTTAAGTTGTCTTTTAGTGAAATTTGAACCAAGCAATCCTTAAAAAAATTGAAAGAAAGAAAGACAGAAATAGAAAAGACAACTTTCATTGAAAGTTAAATTATTATGATTATTGTACTTCATATATAAATATGAATGCTTGCCATTATGGGATCAAAATAATGTTTTTAAACAATAATTATGTTGTGACGGTCAAATAAACTTAACTTTTCAATGTAATTATAGGCAATTTTGATATGAGTACTGAAGTAAAATATTCGAGTATTTTACTTCAGTACTCATATTAAAATTGCCTAAATTAGAAACCAAAGGATCCTCTTTTTTCTTAAGGTTATTATGTAATAAAAACTGTTTTAAATACAGAGCAATATTATCTTACCAACACAATTTACACTGGTGTAAATTCACCTTAAGGTTAACGTTCGATTTTTGAAAGAATTTTCTGTGAACACGTTTTTATACTCTTTTGTTTTGTAAGATTAAAGTTGTTCTTGTTAATATGGGGTTTGTTTAGATAATCATGACGTACATATACTTAGTATGTATAAGGAAATGCAATATTCAATGCGTCGATGACATTTACCTTAGAAACTTGTTGTGTAAGCATATATAATATTTCCTATTAAATAATACTAGATATAATCCATGAAGTAATATTTTGTAATTTATAGTTGACTATATAGTACCTATTAAGTTTTGCTTCCTTAGCAAATGGCGGCGAGTCTGTAGACGCAGTCAAGAAAATTGATTGACGTTGGCATAACAACTACGAAAACGTAAGAACTAAAATATTTACAGATAGAAAGAATCTTATGTATGATGCTGTCGATGCAATTCTAGAATTTAGTAATGATGTCAATTCAAAGATATTGGATTCACAATTATGTTAATCATTATTTCAAACTGACAGCCTGGTAAAGATTGCAGGAACCTGATGAAATAGGTCAGCGTAAAATCCAATGCTGTCGAAATCAAAGTCTTTCCGCTAAGATGATGATTTATTTTAAATAGTTCTACCATTTCAATTTGAATTCTACCCACAATTCTACAACAAATTTATTGGTCTCACTTGTTTACCTGCTTGTCCGTTCCATATGTCTGCTATTTGGTTCAGTCCGGTCGCATTTTAACATTCATGCTTAAAGTCCACAAAAAATAAATTCATTTTATTCTTTTGACAGAATTAATTTGACCTCGCAGAAAATAACAAAAACAAATTAAATTATTGTTATCAAAACATATTAAATCAAATTGTTCACGGTATACAAATGCACGACTTAACGTCAAACGCGACTTAAAATAAATCTGATTCGTTCCGTTGTCGACGGAAAAATCGTTTTCATGACCAGCGCCATGTTTTCGCGTCATTTTAATTTTAAATTCAAGAATGTATCATGAATGTTTTGTTTGATTCGAGTTAGTGCTTATGCACACGAGTCGCGGTTTCAATGCGATAATTACGTGAGTCACGAATGTTTGAATTAAAAAGCATTTATCTGTAAAATGTTAAGGAAATGTGCTCGGTGTTAGTGTGAAGCTATTCATATATTGGTGAAGTAAAAGGACAATTAAATACATTCCCTGATTTTATATGTAGCTCAGTAATTTACTAAAGAAGCGTCTATGTCTAGTTGAGATATTAGTATTTTTAGTATTCTTGTTAATACTGTTTCACGCCGTATATAATTTAGCTGTATACATTCCTTTCTTCTTGATTACCTGATCTTATTTACCATTATCTATAAGTACCTATTTAGTTTTAATGTTAGAATGCATCATTTCTTGAATTGGTCATATAATAAATCAGTTATTTTCTTTCGCATCGATGTAACAAGCCGTATTTACTGTATAATTGCTCTAGAATGTTATTATTAATAAACTTTCATTCTTGAACAACGCAGATTGGTTAATAAACAATGGAGAATATTATTCAAACGAAGCTGGTTTTGCTTCTAAACAGAAACTAAAGTCAACAACCTTAACACCTTCACCTTCGAACAAATGAAAAGGTAATTACACAAACTTCCCACTGTAATAACTTAAGTGCTTTCTTTATTTAACTTTGGTAAGTTCCGTTGTCTATAAACAATGACGTTTGTTTTTATTGCCAATTTCCTAAAGAACAAATAGTGAAACCGGTTAAGGACTAACCGATTGTCATGTTACATGCCGTGTGTAATGAGGCGGATTTTACTCGTACTGGAGAGTTTTCGACGTTACCTTGTAGTCAGGTACAGATAGAGTAGAACATTTATTATACGATAAGATTGTAGAATGAGCTAGCTATCTTTCGAGGTTTTGCGGACTTTTAGATAAGCCAACTGTGCAGTATATATTAAAATGCACAAGTTTGTGCGCAAACACAGGTGCATCTTATATTGCGACACGACTGGAGAGAGATATCAGGCGCAAAACTCCCAGCAAGCACGGATAGATTTCGTTGGGATAGAAAATGGTCACCCATCTACAGACCGATCAAAATAAGCTTGCTTGCGCTTGCAGATTACTAGTACTAAGCTACGAATCACTTTTGCAAGAGAACCTTCTCCAAAACGATAGGAGAATGATATCTACATTTCATCGGTCACTATTTTTACGACTAAATGCCTGAAAAAATCTTAATGAAATTTGGCAAGGTGATAGATGGTATTCTGGAGAAGGATATAAGGTACTTTTGATTGCGATAACTGACATAAATGCAGGGGAAGTCGTGTGCAATAGCTAGTATTATCATATTCCACCACAAACTACGCAAATCATTATAACCCAATAAACGTCCATACCACATGCGTCAAATCACACCGTGATCTCGCCCTTAATGTGTTCGTAGAAAGCAGTCTAACTCTCGCTAACAGTTTCACATATTACATGAAACTGTACTGGAAAGCAGTAGGTTAGGAATGCAAGCAAGGTTTTTCTCGTCCAACTGGATTGTTGCCGAGAAGTATAAGTTAAGAATAGACCACACCTCTGATGTTGTAAGACTTGTCTGAAGAATAATGTGAAAATTGATACGAAGCTATGAAAGCCACGGTACTGACTAAGATATGGACATTCTAAAAGGTCTAACAGAAATAGAACAGAAGACCACAACCAAATAACTACACAGCGGTCTAGTTGTGTCCCTGTGTGTGAGTACACGTCTCGAGCGTTCATTTAGGGATGCGTTTTGAAAGAAATGTTTTCCTATCCTTGGGATACTCCATCCTAAAGTTCTGGTGTAAAAAAAATGGGTCGGCAGCATGTTAGTGATACTTCTGGTATTGCAAGCGTTCATAGGCTACGGTAACTGCTTAACATCAGGCGGTCCGTAAGCTTGTTAGCCACCCAAGAAGTATAAAAAAAAGCATGCAAACAATTAATATTTTAGGAAAATCGTAACGAAGTGGTAATTATACTGTGTTTATTAAAAATACAAAGTTCAAATTGACAGTCATTAGTCTTAGAATTAAAGATAATATAAAACGATATAAATATTTATCTTATGCAAAATTAACAACGTTTAAATTTAGAAAAAGCTTCTAGAAAAATACATCGTCATTTTTCCAACGAAGGCATATTAACTGCAACTCTAAGTACCAATTAGTATTACAGTCGGTACTACACTACCACTAGAATTTTCATGTCTTGTACAAAAATTTCATTTAAAATTATGTATATGTAAGCTGACAACTTACACAACCGAATAACTCATAACTCGTTTATAAGTAATAACTCATGCAAAATGATTGACAACTTACGTAGATAGGTACATAATTTTTATGAAATGCTAGAAGCAAGTCAATCGTTATTATGTTTAAATATTAAAGCAATGTGGAAAAAGACGAGCCCGGAGCAGGACTCGAACCTGCGCCTCTCGGGTTCCGGCCCAGCGCAATACCAACTGTGCCATCCGAGCTCCTTATCCTTATCTTTATCATCCGATATCGCTTGGTAGTGCGCTGGGCCGGAACCCGAGAGGCGCAGGTTCGAGTCCTGCTCTGGGCTCGTCTTTTTCCACATTGCTTTAATATTTAAGTATATTTGAGCTGATTGCATAGCAAAAATGCTAAAAATATTTAATAATCGTTATTATGGTACTTCCACGTCAATCGCGCTCGGATGGCCGCTTTTTTTGTCACTTACTATTTTTTTTTTTTTTTTTTTTTTTTTTTTTTTTTTATACTACTTGGGTGGCAAACAAGCATACGGCCCACCTGATGTTAAGCAGTATCCGTAGCCTATAGACGCTTGCATTACCAGAGGTATCACTTGCGTGTTGCCAACCCATTTTTTTGCACCAGGGCTTTAAGATGGAAGTAACCCTGGGATAGGAATACGTTTCTTTCAAAACGCATTCCTAAATGAGCGCTGGAGACCTGTACTCACACACAGGAACACAACTACATCGCTGTGTGTAGTCATTTGGCTGTGGTCTTCTGTAAGGTGGAGGTCCTTCCCCAGTCGGGCTTGCTCGCTAGTATGGTGCCCTACCTCTCTTTTTTAAATGACTCTCATTTTAATTATCCTTATAGACTGGGTATTCCTCGAAGCGCACCCATTTTGAAACGCACCTACAGTATTCCTCAAAACGCACCATTTGCGCTATGATTAAATGAGCGCACCTAAATGGTGCGTTTCGAGGAATACTTCAGGAGCGCTCCGTTAGGTGCGTTTCAAAATGGGTGCGCTTCAGTTCAGAGTCAAACTTATTTTCAAATGCACGTTACTTATGAACGTTTTTTTCCTATGGCTACAACCCTTCTACAAATATAACTAATAATGTCCATCTTTAAAAGAGGTTTAATTAGAGCAATTAATTTCACGGTACGTGGCAGCTTGGCGGTGTCAGTGGCATTGCCGAAGTCTATATGCGGTGCGGTTACCACTTAGATGGAGTCGCCAGCAACCACTGGACATATAAAAGAGTCACTAAACACATCTAAAATCAGAACAATATATTATGGATGGCATTTTATTGTCCAGGGTCGAATTCGAACCCGTAAAACGAACAGCCTATGTTTGATGACTAGGTGACCACTAAGCCACACTTGCAGTAATTTGTAAAAAGTCAACATATTCATGCGGTGGGTATAATATAAGATGGAAAGTGATGGAAATCACCAGATGATCTTTGCAGCGGAAAACTTGTTTATAATGAAAATATTTTGTTTTAAAATATTTTTCTCAATATTTTTTCTACTTTAATGTCCATTTAATCGAATTTCGGTCACACCCATAGGGTGTGATGGGCTTTCTGAGGCACAGGTCTCGGAAACCACGTTAAGCCTACGCCTGATCCTTGTCCGGTCGTGTCAGACTGAATCTTATCGGACTATGAAAGTGAAGAAATAAAGAGTACAATCGTGCACTATAATATCGCTTGACCGAAATTCTGTTAGGACATTATTATTGAATATATTAAAATATCCACAACAAGCACATAAATTGCAAATATAAATGAAGGACAGTAGTTTACTTCGCATGATAAAAAATAAACTACATAAATTTATGTTATGTAGTTCATATTTATACCAAGTTAATCGCAATTTCAACAAATCAAAATTTCCTTACAAAGATTTACGACCAAAAAGATAACTTCACACTACCAACACAATAAATGGTAAACTTGCTTTAATAAGCATTTCAGCAGTGTTAAAAGGCTTTTATTCACGTAACAGAGACTGTGGACGTATTACGTGTGGACGGATAAGAGCCCGTTCTCATTTGTCGGGACGGGCCTGATAAAATTTCGGGTACTATAGTTACTTAACATTTTAGATGAAACTTCACATTTATCCAACTACGATTTTTTCTTGGATCCGACAAGGAATGTCAGGTGTTTTCTTCACACTTCCATAAAAATATCGACTCTCTCGCTTATGAGCAAATAAAGAAAGAAAGAAAAACATGTATTCAAACATAAATATTATCACATTATCCTGTGCGATGTCAGAATATGTGCTAGTAGATTTTCAAAGTAGGTACGACGCTTTTTACATTAATTGTCGGTTGTCGGGTCCTATCGATCACAAAAAAGCTTTATCGACCGAAGTCCATCTTGTACAGTCGCTTCACGAAGTGTCAAAATTCGCTTTAACTTCGATCGGGTCCGACATCCGATTAATAAACGGATCCGACCTCCGACAAGTGGGAACGGGCTGTAACATGTGATTAATAATAACCATAGGTTTGCGTGTTCCTTTCCAACTATTTAGGGTAGTCGCCCCGTTAGCAGTAAGATTATTCGCTTATTTATATACGACGACAAGCTGACAAAAGTATTTTAGTTTTATAGTGAGCTTTGGTGAAAAGTATGCGTTATGCGGTGGTTATTATTAAATGTTGCTAAGGCAACCATATTATGAGTATATTGTTGGCTTTTTGATTCATAAGTCTTTAGTTTTGTAGACTATAGGTACCTTTTTCGGTTTAAGCATTAAATTGTGGAAAGCTGTGTATAGTGGCTTTGATTTCCTTACGGTACAAATATATATTTCGTGTCTGGATGGACTTTATGTCTAAAAGATATATTAGGTACAATGCTAAAATTATTAAATAATAATTGATTGGATAAATTGACCATTGTCCAGCAGTGGACGTCTTTTGGCTGAGATGAGAGATAAATTGACGGGATATTTCTACATAATATGTCAATTTGCTTTCTATATTTACTACTTGTATTTATATACATATATATCCTGGATATTTCAATAAAATTTGACAATTTGCTTTGTTGATACATAAGTATTAACAGTAACTATTCTGTTAATACTTATGTATATGCCATTATACTAAACGACTAAATAGCTATAATTACCCTCCCTGTGAAGTAATGAGGTGTGATGTTCCTTCGACACAAAAGGTGTCTTCCGATTAGGTGCGGTGATCATGGCCTGGTGGCCCGGAACCCAATGATTGATGTTGGGATATTGTTGATAGTAACTCGCCGTATAAACTTCAATATCAGGGTTCATGATCTGTCATTAGTGTCAATATTAGTACTGCTATTGGCCGCTATGTCGCTAATTTATCGGAAGCACAAGCAGTTTTAAGACTCTACACACATTACTTTTGGCATCGATTAAAATCCGATTCTTAAGACACTTTAGACACATATGACTTCGATATAAACTTACAAACTTTACACATTGCGCATCATTTTGCATCAAAAAAATCTCGATGGATTTTCGATGCAAATATTCGTCGTATGTAACCATTTTAAAACATATTTTAAATCACAAAGATGTACAAAGGCAGGAAAGTAATGGTAAAATAAAAAGTAAGTACTCGTATTGGTCTCGATGTAATTAAGGGGGGTTTTGAAGCCACATGAGAATACAGAATAATGATTGTGATTTGTGAGCTCTTGATGACATTTGCGGTTCAATTCGTCTGATTTAAAAGGGCTTTGATGATACAGAATATTGATGGATACCTATACCTATTTTTTTTGTAGAATTGTAACATTATTATCATATTGCTTTGGAAGGTTTAGATTGTTAATTTGTCGAGTATTAATATAATATACTAGCGGCTTGCATGGACTTCGCACTGGATAATTATTTTCTGCGCAATCTTTTTTTTCCAAAAGAACCTTTTACAAATTATTAGAAAAGTAAAAAAAATATGAATGAAATCGTAAATAATTGTAATGTCATTCAAGTTATAATAATAATATTTTTTTTGTGTTTATTTTGAGCCATCACCACGATGTCATTGTTTTGGCCAATGAGAGTCCCTGCCTGTGGTCTTTAGATCGACCGCTCAAAGCTGAAACAATTTTGTTAATTATAAAGAAGCGGATAAATTATGTATATCAAAATCGTTAGTACCAAATTATATTAATAATTAATACTTGGCATTTAAATTAAAACGGAAATAACCTTGAATGAATAAATATTATTTTTTGTTAGGATTCTAAACATTATTTAAAGCATTACTTACGCCTTTTTCCCCAAAGCACAGGATACGTACCTACCTAAAGGCAGGCTTCGGGATACAACACCCACGACTCGCCAGCTGTGTAAAGAACATTGCAAACTCCGGGTTGCTATTTAAAAAATTAAATTGAAAAATATACACATTAAAAATGGACATCATTTTAGGAACCTAAAAAGGAGCCAGTAAGTCCCGACTGTTGTTATTTAAAAAAAATATCTAGGTCTAGTGGTTAGTGACTAACTGCTAAGCCGGAGGTCGTGGGCTCGATTCCCACCCAAAACAAATATTGGTGTGATGAACACGATTGTTTGTTCTGTGTCTGGGTATAATTTATCTATAATACGTATATAATATATGTATTTAGAAATACATATATTATAATATAATGTTTATCAGTTGTCTGGTTGTTATAGTAGTTGTCTGCCTAGTTTGGGATCAGATGGCGAAGTGTGAGTTATCCCAAAAAATATTAATATTCTTAATACGTTTGGTATCGTGATACATAGTAATTATTGCGTTAGTTATGCTATTTCGATATTTAAATAAGTCCTGCAATAACTAAGATATAAAGGCAATTAAATACCTCGTTATTTATAAGCGATTTTGACTTTTTAATTAACCGAATCGTTATTTCCTATCGAGTTAGCAAATAATTCAACGATTTAATTGATTTGTAAGTCGGAACTAAAAGTTATTCATCACTTTTAAAATTATATATCCGTTATATAATCGAATTAACAAAATAAAATATCAAAGAGGGTAAGAAATAAAACATGAAACTTTATTTAAAATACTTTTTATATCATTTACTACATTACATTTTAGGATTGATATTATACCCAAATTAAGTTTTATTTCTCTTTGTTATTTTAGGGTTAAACACCCGCAAAAGGTTGCCAGAACAACATTTTAATTTACAATTGGACCCGGTAGGTGGCACTGCTGGGACAATATATGTCTGGTCCACAAGTAAATTATAAAACTATACTGTCTTATTGCGTATTGAGTCACCTTTGCCTCCTCTTTAAGGAAAAATTTTGATATTATTTGTGTATATGTATGTAATTCCGATTAATTGTAAACTAATATACCTACATATATGTAAACGCAATTTCCAAAAAACGTTTGGATTTGTGGATGTTAGTTACCAGTTTTATGAAACTTTAAAATGTAGCTTATATACCTACCAGAAAAACACATAGGCTATTATTTATTTATTTCAAATACATATTCGTTAGCAAAACTCACGCTGGTGAAGTCTAGCAAAAGCTAGTAAAACATAAAATGAATTACATTTTATTCCGCCATCTTACAATATTATATTAGGCTTCGAGCAAACATGCTACTTTTAACATCGGTGATTAGCGATTTTCCAACTGTATCGATACTGCATCGCGTTTTGACGACTCTCTGCGTTCTGATTTTCGTAACATATGAAACAATGAACGAAATCGACAACTCTGCAGACTTTCGTATATCGACACGAATGTCTGCAGAGTGTAACGTAGCGTTCGTCGCCGTGTAAAGTTTCCGAAAAGCGACTCAATTGTCGTGTTTGGCGTTTTTAAGTGTGCGGTGTGGACTGTTTGATTGCAGCATTTACCTTCTTACAAGCGACTAAGTCACAGATCGCCGATGCTAAATGTAGTATGTCTGCCGTAGCCCTTAGTGCTGCTGAAAACTCATAAGTTCCACTTCACAATATAGAACTTCTGCTCAATAACATCTGCGCATTCTCTTTTGTTTTTCATAAACTAGTCGCAATAAGTATTGTTAAAAGTATATTCGAACAAAACGTTCTCGATTTAATAAGTTTGAAAGTATTGCAGTGGTGTAGTTTTGTGTGAGGACTTTACGAGTATGTGAATAGTTATGAAACAACTTGCAAATAAGTAGTTAATAAATTTATTTATTTCATAAGTTTTATAGAAATTTCGAAGCTACATTAAATATTACCGACGATCATGCATAAAGAGGTTAATTAATGTAGAAGAAAGAAGTATGTCAGGATCGAAACATCTAGCGTATCATATATTTACAATTAATACCCTGGTAGGTGACCCTACCGGGTTCCACATTCAGGGACTGCCTAAAACATAAATACACAAATTCAAAAAAATGTGTAATATTTAAATCATAACTATAATGGCAATTGTAATCAGCCTAGCCGTGTAGGAGGAGTTCAGTGACACACACGTATAGAAGAATTTTATATATAGGTATAAAAATAAAATAAAATAAGCCTTTATTGCTGTAACATTATATAACAATATCATTTTTAAACTATTATTTTAATTTTTTGTAACAATTCAACTTTGTATCGGCAACCGGTTTTCCACTTACAGCTTGTCCTGTCGGACAAAGGCCTCCTCTAGTGCTTTCCATTTTATCCTGTCCTTAGCAGTGCGTGTCCATTCTGGACCAGCTATCTTTTTCAAGTCGTCCTCCCAACGTTTAGTTGGTCTACCTTTATTTCTCTTACTATCTCGGGGTTACCATTCTGTCACTAGTCTCATCCACTTCCTCCAGTCTCCTATATAGGTATAAATATATGAAAATACACACATAGTACACAACTTAATTGATCATATTACCAAGTGAAGGGACGTACAAAATATTGTATATTTGACGTTAATTTGCCAAGAACACTTGGTGTCTGATTGATGAGCGAACGGACGAAGGAATTTTCTTATATATAAAATAACTTTGAAGGGTACGAGATTATTAAGGGCGAGTTTAGGTTCGACTATTACATAACGCGAATAATAATCTATATTTTAAAAGAAAAACGGTTATCGAACGGGAATCGAACCCACAACACTTTTAAACCTAGACCACGCGTGGAGTCAATTTTGTGAAATTCTTTGTTATTTTGAGACTTAGAGTATTTTAAAGTCTGTCATCAAACTAGTCGTTTACTCTTAGTCTCTTCTACCTAAGAGACTATAAAACAAATTACCTGGCAAACTAGAATCAAGCGATCACTGGCGCCTGGCCACTTGCAATATCTGAATTTATTTATTTATTTGGTATATCAAACTTAGAATACACTAATACATTTATATATTACAAGATTTTTTTCTATGCTAAGCGTAACTAACAATTATTGATAAATACAACATGTACATTATATAAGAATCAAATAAACTAAAAATAATACATAAATATTAAAACTATAGATTGACAAACTTAATAATAAGAGCTATATATAAGTATAAAGTTTAAAACAAGTGAAACTTAATAGAGAAAAAAAAAGTGGACATACTTAGTTAAATAAAAATAAATAATGAATACTTGACCGATTCGCTGCTGGCGAACCAGTCAATAGAAAAGCCATTGTTACGTGGATGCCGGCGGTGCTATGGTGGCGTCGGTTCATCGGTTAACCATCGTTAACCAGAGTTTGTTAATACTACTTAAGAGGCAAATATTATTATTATTATTATTAAATAAGCATACGTAATTGTAAGCAGTTACCGTAACCTATAGACTCTTGCAACACCAGTGGTATAACTCGCGCATTGCCGTCCCTTTAAAAACCCTAAAACTTCTTTCTTCTACTTACCTCAAAAGTTGAAAAAAAACATGCATTTTGGTAGGAAAAAAAAAACAATAAATGACGATAAAATTCATACACTTGTATGTTGTTGTGTGTTTACGCATGTCGCATCCACGTGAATGTAAATTTAATACATTATGAGATATTACAATAAAGTACGCGATTTATTTAATGACTTTCTTGTACTTGAAACATTACCTTTATTGCTGGCACTTAATTATATACTTACTACACATACAATGTAACGTAGATTAATATGTCTTTTTGTCCATTATTGCTGTATAAAAAGTACCTATCTTAGTAATAAAATTGTAGTTATTGCCGCGGCTCCGCCCGTGAAAATAAAAACATATCTGTCTTATTTGAACCGTACAATTTCCCGATGTAATATACATATATACTATAATCTACCTCTTTTCCTAATTATATCCAGCCCTTTCAGACATTGGCATAAACGGTAGTCGAATCGATATAGTGTTGTAAACTTTAGTCAAATCTCATACATTTACATTCTATTCTATACGATTCGACTACCGTATATGTCACTTGTCTAGAGAAGCAGATTCGTTAAGCTAAAGTTCTGGCGTAAAACACACCGTTTTCTTAGACTAAATGTATTCAGATATTGCCAGTTGGTTATCGCAATAAAAAATAGCCTATGTGCTATTCTAGACTATAATCTATCTCTGTGCCAAATTTCATCTAGATCCGTTTAGTAGTTTTTACGTGAAAGAGTAACAAACATCTATACTCACAAACTTTCACATTTAGAGAATAGTAGGATATACAGAAGCTAAAAACAATATTACTTATTAGATTGAGGTTTGGGCTCATCTTATGAAGTGAACTGCATTGTAAGAAGAAAGCTTTAAGCTTGACCAGCCTTCATATAACATTTTAGAAAGTGATGTTGACGAATATTTGTCATACGATGAAATACGGCCCGTCATGCCTAGATTATCCGAGCTGTATGTGGAATGAAAAATGGGATGGGTTTTACTAACGGCCGATGAGATTTTATAGCTATAATGTTGAAATTTCGTCATACAAAACGATATCCGTATCTAAAGGGATCCGAATAAAAAGGAGAAAAGAAAAACACGATCTTCTTCTTATCGTTTGGTTAGTGCCCAACCTGGTGACAGAGTTATCTAGATCGCCCATTTTTAGGCCTTAGTCGTGATCTAACGACTGATAACAGTCGGGACCGACTTTTAACGTGCCCTGCGAAGCACGAACACACGATGATATAAGCTGATTTCATTGTGTAGTTTTACCTGCAAAATTATGGTTTCCTAGCGGAGAGTACCGCTAGGAAACCATAATTTTGCAGGTAAAAGACCGCATGTGCCAGAGTACAAGCCATTTCGATGTATTGTGCATTTGTAAAATTTAAATTTGGGCCGTTTAAATATGGGTATACCACTTTTTTATACTACTTAGGTGGCAAACAAGCATACGGCCCGCCTGATGTTAAGCAGTTACCGTAGCCAATGGATGCTTCCAATATCAGAAGTATCACTTGCATGTTGCCAACCCCCTTTTTTACACAAGGGCTTTATGATGGGAGTATCCCTGGGATAGGAATACGTTTCTTTCAAAACGCATCCCTAAATGAGCGCTGGAGACCTGTAACCAATTTGCATACATTTTTGGGACAAAATATAAATATAACATATTTAAATATTAAAGCAATGTGGAAAAAGACGAGCCCGGAGCAGGACTCGAACCTGTGCCTCTCGGGTTGCGGCCCAGCGAACTACCAACTGTGCCATCCGAGCTCCTACTCCAGAGTTCGAATTTGTCCACCACCACGTTTGAATGAAACAGACGTCACTCCAAGACGTAAACAAGCGGTAGACAAATTTGAACTCTATTTGAGCTATTTAAGCTGATTGCATAGCAAAAATGCTAAAAATATTTCAAAATATAACATGGTTTATAAGTTACTGTACTTGAATATATTACTGATTCTGAACAAACTACTTTCAGGTGTCACCTGTACTATGAATAGGGTTGTATGAATACGACTGTTAAATAAATTAAATAAAACATATTTTATATCTTAATTACCTTTATGTATAATTGAATGCATATTAAAATTGAATATAAATTATATTTAATTCAGACTGCTCGTGTGGTCAAGAGGTTACATGACATTCATAAGTGTTGCTCTGTAGCTTCTGTGGTCTATTTAAAATAATTTCTATATATCTATAGTGGCTGTTGCCCGCGGCTCCGCCCGCGTGGATGTCCGTTATCGCGATAAAAAGTAGCCTATATGCTATTCCAGACTATAATCTATCTCTGTGCCAAATTTCATCCAGATCCTTTCAGTAGTTTTTGCGTAAAAGAGTAACAAACATCCACCCATTCATCCATCCAGCCATACTTACAAACTTTCGCGTTTATACTGTGAACATAGGCCTACCCCAATATAATATCTTTATAAAAATGAATCGCTGAATGTGTTGCTAAGCGCAAATCTCGAGAACAGCTGAACCGATTTCGGTTTTTTTTTAATATTCCTTAATGTCAGGAAAAGGTTCTTATGTAAAAAAAAGATGAGCTGAAAATAGTTTAAAAACTGCGGCACTGATTTAAAAAAATATTTCACCTATGAAAGCTACATTATCAGCGAGTAACATAGACTATATAAAACATGAAAACGTGTTAAAAACAACACGGTAAACCCTACGAAAAGTAAATAATTGTTGTGTTATAAACCCGTGCAAAGCTGGGACGTGTCGCTAGTTAAATATATATTTAAGTATATCACTAAATTAGTAAAGAAGCATATTTTAATTGTAAATAAGCACGGCTCGTCTGATGGTAAGCAGTTACCGTAGCCTATATAGTAAAATGCCGATTTTCTCATCTCCATTTTACATTTTGTTATCGAATCAATTACAGAGGGGAAGATTCGTTGTAAAAATAATTTATTTAAGGCATTTGTCTCGTGCCGTTCCGCGGGATTGATTCGTGAGATAAATGTGACGGAGTCGCCAATTTGTGACTATTTGAAGCGGAAATGTTTTGTGTGTATCCTGGGCTTGGGGCACGTACTATGTTCAATATGAAGTACTTACAAAAAAATATATATTTTTCTATAGAGTGGTCTAATTAAGTATTCTGTGGTAATGGCAAGGAATTCGTGGTACTTATAAATTATCAACCAGTTTTTTGTCATGGGACCTAATTAATAATAATCTGTACACGCACACTTAGTTTGTCCCTTATCCAAATACACACGCACACACATACACTTAAATCAGATTTATATTTAAAATTAAGTACTTGCTTAAGTAATTAAAAATTAACATCATGATTCGTCCAAGAGGTGGGAGCCTGGTGATCTGTAACACAGGTTTTACCTTCTTCAGACACCAGACTCTCACAAAGGAACGAGAATGCTGTATTTGGGGTAGCTAGGTGCTAGGTGTTTAATTTGTGTTTGTGATTTCGAATAACTGTGATATCTCAAAATAATAATGAATGGACCTATTAGTGCAGTAATAAGTTATTTATTATATTATATTTATTTATACGGATTATATTTATGGTTTATATTTGTGCCTAATATTTTAATAAAATAATATAAATACGTAAATAACCCTATGATAATTATGATACTTATAACGACTTTTATATTGTTTCAGGTATGTTGGAGTTTATTAATAGCCTAAATAAATATGCATAAGGTAGGTTGGTATAGTAGGCTAACACATCACGTGTATAAAGGAGAGGTTGAGATGAGAGAGAGAGAAAGGTTGCATGTTGACCACGCAATGTCTTCCGTACTTATCATATTAGATAAAAGACGTCCACTGCTGGGTAAAGGCCTTTGTTTGTACTTGGGTGGCATGTAAGTTAACCAACTGATGTTAAGCAGTTACCGTAGCCTATGAACGCTTGTAATACCAGAGGTACTTATCACTTGCATGATGCCGACCCATTATTTCACATCAAGGCTTAAGGGGCTTTATCCACGGGATAGAAAACCGTTTTATTTAAAACTCATCCCGAAATGAGTCCTGGAGATCTGTAACCAACATTTAAATGCCGAGGCTGGTCATCTGGTGCTTGTATTGAGTCAGGCAACGTTTAAATTGGCTCGCGAACGCGTCTTGAGCCTCGTGGATCGCAGACAGGTCCATACAAGCCTTTAGGTAGATATCGACCTGCCTGCTCCATACCAGGTTTTAGAATCACACATTTTTTAGGATTTGAACATATACCGTGTTGCTAGGACCTTAACCACTACACTCACACATACAGTATACCAAGCCACTTACCCAGAACAAGAACATTATTATGAACAGTCGAGGACCAGCTAAGCATTGTTTAAATCTCAAATGAGCTTAAATTATACGTACACTTTTGTTCTACAAAATGGAAGCCTCTATACATAATGGGTAAAGTAATTATAGTCAAAAAACCTTTTATTTTTGCGGATAACATGATAATTTTGTCAACGTAACTTGATTTAGGACTAACAATGTTGTATTTATGATGTTAAAGTGGGTTCTTTTGCATCATTAAAGTGCCAAATAGGAATACTGGCCGCTCGATGGTAAGAAAAAATCAATTATTAATAATAAATTAAAAAAAAAAATTGCCAAAGAAAATAGTGCAATTCAAATACGATTGCTTACGTATCTACTAACAAATAAGGTAGATCCAAATATAGATAGATAGATAATTCTTTATTGTACACTATAAAACTACAAAAGCTTACTTATAAATACCAAACAGTCAATAATCTAGTACAATGGGAGGCCTTATCGCTAAGTGCAATTTCTTCCAGGCAACCTTGGGATGGACAGGAATGACCAGAACGCTTAAAAACAAGTGATGGTGTAGTTTATTATATTTACACTATTATTATATATTACTAAATATTTTAGCAAAAAAGAAAAACAAAAAATTAAAAGTTAAACAAAATATATTACGTAAGCAGTTATTGGACACTGCAGCACGAGGAGCATCATTTGCGCATTGCAAACCTGTACAAGAGGATAAAAACACCTTTAAACTGCTAAAACAGCGCTTCCCTTTAAATATCTGGAGGGTTACATTCCAGGGTAAACACAAAATTATCCGGGTACTATTTAGGTAGCAAAATAGCGGACGGCCAGCGCAGAAATGCTTGCAATGTTTGAGGCATCACTAGAGCTTACTGACTCAAAAACTTTTGAATACTTAAAACACCAAGTTTCTTAGTTGTCAAAGCTAAAAATCAATGGATAGGTACATTCAAAACTAGCATATTATACAGTTTTATAACAATTTCAACTTAGCAGTAGAAATGCTTTTAATGCGTTCGCATTAAAGCAACGTAAGCCAATAAATAAATAAAAACGACTTTAAGTACGACCATTCGCGGACGTATTCGGAACACGCTTTATACCGTCATCAATGTCTAAATACGAAAGTTAAGAAGTAAACATAAAATGAAATTCGTTACTTACAAATAGCAGCTCAAATTTTTACGCGAAACGTAAAAAAATCGTCGGAAATTACCTACCTATGAAACAGTTCGAAAAATGTCAGCCGAATAAAAATCCACTCGGCAAGTTACGACTTTCGGGGGCGTAAAAATAGGCCGATTTTACACCTCACAAGGACCTATAGTCGATTTTATATGTTCGCATAAAAACAGCATTCAATAAAAAATTTAACAGCCCGTGACAAGAAATCGTTGGAATCATCTTAAACATGTGTCTTTGTCATAGGCGGTGGCGTGAGCTCGCAGCGTTAGGGAAAATTAGTTTAAGTTTATGTGTAAACTTTGATATGGTGTTAGTCATAAATTTGCAATGTAATAGCAGTCGAAGCGTTATATTTAGCAATAAAATTTACAATATTTTTGCCGGTGTTGCATTAAAAAAACGCGGGCTTGGTAAAGAGACTTAGGCTTTGTAATGGTAGATGTATCCATGTCTTGACATTATATTATTATAAACAGTCTACTTTTTCATTTATTACTGCTAACCATCAGGCCGTACACTTGTTTGCCACCTTGGTAGTATAAAAAAAAAAAATATATATTTATTCACTTCATTAATTTCTTTCTTGAATTCGTTAAATTCATTTTCTTCATTTCTTTCATTCATTTGTTTTATTCAATTATATTATGGCGCTATATGACTTAGATATTTTTATCAACCTTATATTGCTTTTGCTTCTTCTTCTTAAAACTTATATGTTGAAGTGAAAAGCCCGAATCTTCTGGCTCGCTCCATACACATGATACAAAAATCTTGCAAGTCCTTGTTTTCGCATACAAAGTTCCGGTTACTTATCCAATAATATCACTTTATGTGCTCCGGACAAACTATTCACCACTCTTGGAACTCACTACTTGAAAGGTGAACAATATTGGTTTCAAATGAACGGGATTTTATAGCGGGGAAAGTATGACATTTCGTTTGATAGAGAAGTTTTCAGCCGTCGATATAAATATAGCGGATTTGTGGTAGAATTTTTGTCTTTAAATGATGATATGATTTATATATGATAGAATGTATAAAATAACAACGTTAATTCTTTAATCACTTTTTATTTTCAATCCTTAGTACTAGTAGGTATTGCACTATAATTATTACTAAACGGAGCGTGAGACAGTTTCAATGAGTCCGAACTTGACGACTGCTACAAGTGAAGTGAGCGGTACGAGGGTGCGTCATTTAGACGTTGACTCCTGTCAAGTGCCGCCAGATGGCATTGTGCTCCATTTATTCAGTTAAAGTATGTAACTTAATCCGATAAATATAACTTTTTCAGTATGGATATAATTACGTACAGACAACTACACCAGTGTTTGTAGTTATATGGCGTCCCCAGTTGAGCTTACTTTTAAAGTGCCTTCCTCTCTTTTATTTAAACAATTTGAACTGTTCGTTAATAACAAAAAGCTTTTTTAACATCAAGTTGTGACAAAAAACTACATCTACTACTTACATCGTATCTTTCGTCCGTTCGAAATAGAATACAAATATGGGTTGAAAACAAAACAAACCAATGGTATTCATTGTTGGTATTAGAACGAAATAAATCATCTTTTCAATCATACCCACACACACACACAACCCAAAAAAGAAAAAAGAACACTTTAAAAAAAAGCTGTAATTTACTTTAACAATACTATTAGGTAGGTACTTATATTCATAATTTCATCAATATGATTCAGATTATAGGCACACTGATATTATTATTATTCTCGCATTTTCCTTGCCGCCTACATCCATTTGTTGATGAGTTGTGTACCCAATGAGATTTCCTGATATTTTTGTAGCACACAAATAATAGGAAATACCGTCGAAATTGTATTACAAGTAAGATCAGCAAAGTAATTTTATTAACGCTTACTTATCTTCAATTTCATTATAAATATGGGCAAGCTTTCTATATCGAGTGAAAGTACTTAAACATCAGAATATGTATGTAAATATGTATGAATAAAAAAGACCGCTTTTGATCTTAGGTATATTCAAATTAGGTCCCACTGCTGGGCACAAATCTTTTTTTTATGCCACTCGGGCGGCAAACAAGCATACGGCCCAACTGATGTTAAATCTCGACTTCTCTAAGTAAGAGCTGACAGTCTATAGGCCTTAATCTGTACTTGGTGAAATTCGGATTTTTAAATCCGACGCACCTTTATATATGATTTTTCTAAGACATGTAAATTAATAAATTACATCCATACTTAAACTAGTCAATAGGATCATGATGAAGCTTGAACCCTAAGAATAGGTATAGGCTATTTTTTATCTAGTTTTGTAAAAAGTCTTTACTTTTTACCTATGTATCCCTTATCATAAGACTTCGTTTCAATATCATTCAAATTCATGGCACTGAAAGGTTTCCTTGATAGTTACAAATAAAATCATTTTAGGCAAAAAAAGGGAGAAATTATTCAAAGAATATATATCCGAGGGGTCTATTATGTTGTATGTATATAACTCGTGTAATACAATAAATTGTATAAACGATACGACTGAAATTGAATACAGTACGTGACTTGAAACTTTCCTATTTATCTAACAACTTGGTGGGTCTCACTTATATTGTTATTTAAATACAAGACCCAAGTTATATTGGTATAGAAAACGTTGAAAATTGACGTATTCATAATGAAAAAGTACTTCTAAGATGAAGCTTACGGTCATCAGTTATTGTAGTTACTCAACATGAAACATCATGGGGTTGTGTAATGGGATAAGAAAAACATAATTTAAAATTAATTATTGGGTATAGTGTGTACGCTATAGCGTGCATACGCTGTCTCTCGTGTACCAGCTGTATTAGTTCCCTAAACGTCACTTTGACAGTTGCACTAAAGCATGGTAAAGAGGAAGCCACAGACGTTGATGTAAACTGGGTGAGTTAGTTTAAAACCCAAAAAAACGTTTGTAAAAAAAGAAGATTTTTTTTCTTTTTGTTAAAAGGATAACTAAGAAACAAGCCCTGTGTCATGGGGGACTTTATAAACACATAATTAAATCTTCTAGCTAGTTTATTATAAATAAAGGAAGTATAGTAAAAGTTATGAGTATAGCAATTTTTATTAAAAAAAAATTGAGTATTCTAGAGCATAGCTTTCAGTTAAGAAGAAGAACGGTATAAGGCTATATAGGCTGAATAGGCTCCCCTATTACAGAGGATCTAACAAAGCTAGCAAAACGTGAGTGTGCTACACAATATACCTATGCTTACACCCTTGGGAGAAAAGGTGTGATGCTTTGTATATAATAATAATAATAATAATATTCTTTATTGTACACCATATTATGTTAAGGACACAATCATAAATCCATGAAATACACCGAAGAGTATGTACAATGGGCGGTCTTATCACTTAAAGCGATCTCTTCCAGACAACCTTAGGATGGACTTTTGGTTAGAAGAAAACGGCTGTTGATGGTATACTACTTAACAAATGTGCTAATATGACTTTATATATATACTACATAAATTATAAATAAATATATATATAAATATATAAAATAATATATAAAGTGGTACATATACTACCTATATAAATAAAATAAATATATATCAATACAGGCGGAAATAAACTTACATAGCAATATGTTTATACCGAAGTAAAAGTACTTAATTGAAATATTATAGTGATAAATAATGTGTTTTTACCATGGCTTTAAATGCTGTAAGAGTCTGAGCGCGTCTTATCTGTAGTGGCAACGCATTCCACAATCGTACAGCGAGGACTGTAAAGGAACTGTCGTAGAATATTGTGGAATGCGACGGCATTTTTAATCTAAGATTTTCTGATGACCGTAGGAATCTCGAATGAGTGTCATGAAGGAACTCAAAACGTCCTTTAAGATATGAAGGAGTAGAAGGGTTAAACAGTACATTGTATAGCAAAGAAAGGATATGAGTATTCCGGCGAAGTCGTATGGGTAACCACTTGAGCTTTTTACGAAACTCAGAAACATGATCATACTTGCGTAAACCAAATATGAATCTTATACATACATTTTGAAGTCGCTCAAGTTTATCTAATTGGTTCTCGGTGAGATCTGGATAGCTGGCGTCCGCATAGTCAAGAATTGGAAGTAATAAGGAGTTTGCAAGCGCAGTTTTGGTGGTGATTGGTAGGAGATTTCGCAGCCTCCTTAAGGAACCTGCGGAAGCAAAGATTTTCTGGCTCACTGCCTGCAGTTGCTGTCCCCAAGACAATTCTGTATCGATAAATATGCCCAAATCCTTAACTTTACTGCTATAAGGTACAATGATACCATCGAAGACAATGGGGGGCAGTTGCGACAAGTTGATTCTGGAGACCCTCCTAGAGCTGCCAACAATAATGACTTGCGTCTTCGACGGATTCACTTGAAGTCCATGCGATTTGCTCCATTGACTTATAGTAACCAGGTCGTTGTTGACAGTGTCAATTGCATCCGATAACTTTTCTAATGAAGCTTGAGAGTAAAGTTGTAAATCATCTGCATATAGGTGGTAGGAAGAAATAAGTTGTCTGGAGATGGAATTTATAAATATTGCGAAGAGAAGAGGAGATAGCACGCCACCCTGGGGCACGCCAACGTACGTATTACACCACGAGGAGAGAGCATCCTCAACACGTACACGTTGCCGGCGACCACACAGGTAACTACGAAACCAATCGATTACCATTGGAGATATGTTAAGAGAGCGAAGGACATTAATCAGAATGTCGAAATCAACTGTGTTAAAGGCATTGGAAAAGTCAAGTAAAGCGAGAACAGTTAGATTTCCACATTCCATGCCGAACCTTATGTCATCCGTAATATGAACCAAGGATGTGGTGTTACTATGACCAGGACGGACACCAGACTGGAAAGGATTAAGGAGATTGTTTCTTGCAAGGAATGTATTGAGTTGGTCATGGACAAGGCGTTCAATGACTTTGGATAGGAAGGGTAGGATGGATATTGGGCGATAATCGGAGTATGATGTAGGATTTGTCTTTTTTGGAATGGGAATAATTTGAGCATCTTTCCATGATGTTGAAAAGACCCCACTGGATAAGGAACTGTTAAGGATATGACATACGACAGGAAGGATTTCATCAAGGACAGGGAGGATCATATTACGGCTGACACAATCACTTCCAACGGCGTTGGATGTGATTGCCATGATACTCTTCTTAACATCACAATCAGTAAATTGATTAAAAACAAACGGCTGATATGTAGGAGTTGGAAGAGTAGAAAGATAATTTATCGTATTTAATTTGGTTGTCCTATCAAAATTGGACGAAGAAGAGAAATGTTGATTGAGTAAATCAAGGTTCAGAGTTTTAGGAATATTGTTATCGCGTGATTTTCCAACTCCTAATGTTCTAAGAAATTTCCATACCTTTGCGGGGTCCCCGTTTTGGACGGAGTTAGAAATATGTTGGCGTTGTGCATTTCTACACACCTTATTGCAGTGATTTCGGACTGAGTTATATTTTTGCAAAGTTGCTTCACTAGGTCTTGTTTTCCGTTTAAATTTCGCTGCTGCTTTCTTGGCCATGACCAACTTGATGTCGTCTGTCAGCCACGGTGCAGGTGCATGTTTTAATTTTATGGGTCGAACAGGCGCATGATTATCGTATAACTGTACCAGAGAAGCTGTAAAAGATTGAATTTTTTCGTCGACAGACCTCGCATTAAAAAGTGGTGTCCAATCGATATGATTGGCGTCTCGACGAAGGTCATCAAGGTTCATGCCACCAAAATTGCGCTGCATTAGGATAGATTATATACTAGCCAAATATCCTATATATTTCACATATTGAAACCTGAATCAGTTTGATTGTATACTGTATATTTTGTTCAAAATAATAAGTAAAAATTGAGCTCCGTTCATATCTTCTACAAATAGGTAACGCAGTATTCCATTTTCCAATTTAAAAATACAATTTATCGGTACACTAATGGGTTTTGGAGGGTTTAAAAGTGTAAATGAAAACGAATAAATTAAATACTGTTTTCCAGACTTAAACTCTGATAGTTATTTTCTGAATAAAAACAATACAACACTATGTATGTATGCATGACAAAATGGAGACTGTTTATGTATACTGTTTTACAAAACATGAAAAAACATTTTAAAAGGTAATGAAAATACTGGTTAGTTTAGTTCGGGGGAAGGTATTTAATAAAATATATTCTATCAGCATCCTCAACTAAAGTTTAAAATAGTACATTTGATTTTGGATTTTACCTCCTGCATTTAAGTGTTATATTCCTGTGTAGGTAATAGTATATTCCTATAACAAACTATGTAGGTGATTGTACAAAATGCGAGTAGAGCCCGCTCATGCAAGCTCGCCGACTTTTTGTCGAACAAAACCGCGTTGGACGAAATAGCATGAAAAATATCAACAGTATTTCCGACGGTCAACAAAGATGTAAAAGTTCAGATAAGAATGGTTCTGCTTTTAATTTTAAAAAGGTTTTAAATTTTAATGTTATGTATGACGATCACATTTTTTTAAAAATAATATCGTGGTTACACGTGGCTTTAGTGTAGCTATAGTATAGCTACGGTAAGTGTCTCATCCTATTTCAGATTAAAATTCTTTAAGGGCCACTGCCTGGGCCACGTAAGCCTTCCATATAGTAGCATCCTTAAATATAATAATAATAATATCTTTGGTTAATTGTAAAATAGGCAGAGCCTATACTACGGTAACTGGACAAATGATATATGAATAGTTATGGGATGGCCAGAAAACCCAGAAATGGAAGACGCAGCGTGGTCAGCTACAGACAAGGTGGACCGACAACCTAGGAAAGGTCGTGGATAGCCGATTGACAAAATCAGCTCTAGGCCGAAAGTTGTTGAAATCCTTCGAAAAGATTTTTGAAAATTTAATTGTTAAACGACCGGCCGACTTCGCCCGGGAATAAATATATTTTTATTGGCAAAGTCGGCTGCTTCGTCCATAGGCTATGTCGTGATATTTATTCTGTTGCCATGAAAATGCTTGTATATTTTGTTAACAAGGTCCATTTGTCCGACCAAAATCAAATTACGCTACAAAACGCAGGTGTACGCTAGGATCAATTTTATCGCAAGCCTCACACGGATGCGTCCACTGAAATAGACCTCGGCTCAGTTGACCGACCACACCAACGCTCATGTGGTTATATCAATCGTGAAAACTTTGGGAAATACTTTGTTAAATTTTTTTATTTCTTTGTTTAGATATACAAACAGTTGTGTAATGTAGGGTTATATACTTTGACTGGCTTTTTATCTAGTTAGTGACTCTGACTGTTAAGTTTAATATTCACCAAGGACAAATATTTGAGTGATGAATACGATTGTTTGCTCTGGTAAATGTAAGAGTAATATAATGTACATAAATATCTTGTTAAGTTTTTTTTAAGTTATGACTCTTTTTTTAAAGTTATGTACTCTGTCAACATATTTTTAAATATGTATTTTTTTGTTGACTGTACTTTTAAAATGCTTGTAATGTGGGACGAAGAAGTACTTCAATAGTGAAGTTTTGTCCTGCATTTCTGAAGTTTTGTCCAGAATGCGGGACAAAACTTCAGGACGAATGAAGAACAATTCATATAAAATGTTACCGAATGTTTTTTTTTTAATATAAATGGTTCCAAATCAATATTACTTACCTACTTATCTACCAGCGATGCACAAGTGTGATTTCTCCGTAAAGTGTTATACTTTACCTACTTCTCTTTACATTTATTTTAGGTAATAATAACGAGAAAGCGAGACTCTCAAGAAGTCAAGAACATCATTACTTCTGAAGTATTGATTGGTAAGCTGCGGCTAAAATGCTCTGTTATCTTGTGGAGTCTCTTTATGGTGCTTGGGAAACGGCATTAACACAAGTGCTGTTTATTTTCCCCGAGGGCTTATACGGTAGCAGGCTTAAAATATTGCAATGGGGCTACTAACTTGAATATTCTTATCTAATTCAAGTTTAACCTGAAGTAAACGAGAAGTTTCCTAAACAGAGATTCATAAGTCCATCTTTATTTTGTCAGGCTTTTATATTATTTCTAAATGAGTTAAAAAAATAACGAAAAATAATTATTATATCTCATCTCTCTTGTTCTACGAAATAAGCTGAAATCTACATGAAATAACATTTGTGTGGTCCAAAGATACCTAATTCATAAATGCATGGGTTTTGTACTATTTTTTTTGTCTTATTATCTTACATTTTCGCGCTATATCTCAGCCTAAAAGGTCCGTATTAGCTTACCATAGATGATCAGTTTCTATAACTTTGTATAAAAAAAGTCGCTGTTACTCAGCGATAATGTAGCTTACAATAAGTGAAAGAATTTTCAAAATGGTTTTCGTATTTTTTAAGTTTATTCAGGACAATCAGACAATATTATGTAGTAATACCACAGTCTAAGGATCTCTTTGCATAGTTAAAATGCTTTTTTAAACAAAAATCACCAAATAACAGCTATACCTTGAACACTACATAGAAAGTTCATTTTGCATGCATTTTGCAAGATATATTCCATATTTATTTTAAAGAAAACATTCACCATTTATACAAATTCAATGACCTAGATCTGCAAGCCAACATAAAATATAAGGTAGTTCTCGATCATTACACGATAGCAAACGCTGACAGCCACCAGTGATCCATAGTCCTCCATTAAAATATTTCGCACGCTAATCTCGAGTGGCACGACCTACAGATCAGATGCGTTGAAACCCTAGAGTACGGCAAATATTATTCGGTGACTGTCACCGTCGGATAAAATTTGTAAGCTTTTTTTTATACTACTTGGGTGGCAAACAAGCATGTGGTCCGCTTGATGATAAGCAGTTACCGTAGCCTATGGACGCTTGCAATACCAAAGTTATTTATTACTTACGATTTGCCGACCCATTTAATTACACCAGAGCCTCAAGATGGAGTATCCCTGGGATAGAAAAATGTTTCGTTTAAAACGAATCCCTGCGCGCTGTAGACCTGTACTCACACATAGAAACAAAACTACACCGCTATGTATAGTTATTTGGCTGTGGTCTTCTATAAGGTCCTTAAGGACTTGCTCGCTAGTGTGGTGCCCTACCTCTCTTAATATAATAAACAGTATTGCCGAATGTGGAGAAATCTTCGCAAAGTTGCTGGGACAGCTAGATGTGAGAAGACAAGGATTAGCTATTCTCCTTCTTCTTTTCTATAAGGTTTTTGTTGTTGGAGCAGTCGTCACTGATCCTTTACTTGTCGTAAAAGCTTCGCCTTGGTCTTGCAAAAGTATCGTCCTGCTGTCACTGGTCTTAACGAATGTAGTTCTAGATTTCATTTCATTTAAAAAGTTAATTTTAAAAAAGAATAAATAGAAATTAAACATAATATATCAACTTATGCCTGCTATGAATGCTATTATCCAGCAATAAGAGTAAATGATAATTGACTTACCTTTATTCAGGAAACAAGCGAAGATTGAAGACTTTTCATGATCTATATTTGGTTAAAAAAGTGTTATGTTTCATACCCAATCCCTGTCATTATTTTTATTCCTCTTACACAGTATATTATATATTTCCGTGACACTAACCCTTTAAAGTTATGGCTTCGGAAAAAATATGTCAGAGCCGCGAACCCGATACGAGTGGTACAAACCGGCTCGGTTAACACTATCTATAGGGTTACGGTAACACGACCCCGGGAAATCGCGTTCGAAAGTGAGGGGAATGAGACTGGAAACATAGCTTTGTTTATTTAAAGACTTGGTAGGTTTGCGTTTTGATTGCACGCTCATTGTTCGTATAGTATTGTCATTTCTGTTTTATTCTTGCTCAACAAGGAGTTTAAATGATATGACTTTTTAAACCAATGGTAGAAATGTCACACTATATTAAATTTTACTACGAGACAGGTTCTTAGATTTATTTCTAGTGTCTGCGAATATATTGTATCGTTAGATAGAGGTCGAAGGAGTCAGAGAGGGCAGACGGCTGCAATCTAGAAATATATTATTACATCAGTTTTCTCGAAGTTTTAAAAGTTTTTCAAGATATAATATTGTGATTTTTATTCATATTGACATACTTATAAGTTTTTCTTTGATAGTCTACATAGTTGGAAGTAAATCTTACTACTGTTACTTGGTGAACTCAACTATACGGATTTAAATTCAGACGAATATTTACTCTGAATATTATAGTTGGATCAGTGGCGTAAGTGATTACCTTGCCATTTACCACTGCGTGGCGTGTGGGTTTGACTCCAGATTAACATGAATTGCACTAGGAAATAAGCCCTGTGTCGCGGGCAATTTTACAAACATACAATTTACGGACATAAATTACACCCACCACGAAGTTTTATCCAGTGTGGGATTCGAACCCACGACCTCTAGTTTAGAATCACTAACCACTAGACCGAAACGTCAGTCAGATATGAAGCAGTCACAAAATTGAATCACGAAGCATATTTTGAGCTTGAAGGTGCATAACTCCATCACCCACACAATCACATTAACGTGAAGCAGTTACACAAACTCGGTTTGTAATTCAAAACTGCAGTTATCAAATGACAGCTGCAGCCAACTGACACCTCGGCCTTACACGTAACCTACTTATATAGGAGAGACCTAACACTAGTAGGCGTCTTAAGTTTCATGATTATAATATCTTTTATAAGTCGTTGAGGAAAATGTTGGGATTTTACGTAAAAGATTTTTGATAAAAAGGAGAGATCAAGAGAGGTAGGGTATAATACTAGTGAGCAAGCCCGACTGGGGAATGTCACAGAAGACCACAGCTAAACATAAATTAGTAAAATAATTGTTACGACTATCATTATTTCAGTTATTATTTATGTATTATGCAAGCAATATATATTTTAAAACCCTATACCAACCCGTCTGGCCAGCGTGGTATAGTAGGCTAATATCCCTCCAAGTATATGGAGGAGATCCGTGTCCAACAGGACGTTTATGGATTGTGTTGATGATGATGATGATATATTTTATTTTAATAATATAAGTTTAATTATATTGTATTTTATATGTGTATATTAATATTTATGTTTATTCTTGTAAATTTGTGTATATCTTAAAATTAAACAAGGAATAATTGCACCATTTTTATAGACTACACAAACCGGTGGTTTGTTCCTGTGTGCAAGTGCCGGAGTACAAGAAGAAGACTAAATATTATATATAGGAAAGGTTACAGAATATCGTTTATTTAAACTTCATAATGGAATATCAATTATAACCTAGTCAGTATCAATTATCGCTATGCAGCGTACATGTCGAACTTCAATTCATCTCTCACAGTAAATGAATCGGTATTTTTGTTTGCAACTATTCTGTATATGACAGAATACCCGACGAAGTTGGTAAAAGGTTACCCGATTCAATATGATATTATATAGGTATCGATACTGTGTTTGTTTGTACTAGTTTTTATAAGTTTATCCTGGATGACGTCTTTTGGCTAAGACGATGACGATGATATTGGGTATCGAAATAATAACTCATATGGCGCAGTCTTACTTTGAACATTATCTTTTAAAAATACGTTAGAGCAACTACTTTTATCATACTAATATTTTAAATATAAATGCGAAAGTAATTCTGTTTTTTTTTATACTACCAAGGTGGCAAACAAGCATACGGCCCGCCTGATGGTAAGCAGTTACCGTAGCCTATGGGCGTTTGCAACACCAGGGGTGTCACTGATGCGTTGACGGCCCTTTAAAAACCTTATAACTCCTTTCTTGAAGAAATTGGTTGGTATTATGTTTGTTCATTACCTTTTTACAACTAAACAGTTTACCATACATTCTGGCGGGCGGGGCCAATATTTTATCACAGCATTAACATTATTGTATCAAAAAAAAAAGTTTTTTTTCTATCAAAATCATAGAAAGTGGTACAAATCGTTGCACAGTGTTATTATACGAACAATAAGTAATGGATCGTGACTATGTCTTGCCCAAGCGCAGTTTAAATCTGAATGGCGGTTCTAAAATGTCGTTGTCGTAGCGAAAGCAAGTGTTAATTACTTTAGTACTTTTTGTTGTGTAGTCGCGTAATAGAATGTTGTTAGAGCAATTATTTTGTGTTGTAAACATTTATGAAGGTTAAACGGTGGCAAATGTTAACAAATAATATAGGTCTTTTGTTTGTGGAACAGGCTTGGGTCATTATTGTCACGTACATTAATTCGAATTTTCCATAGTTCGGATTATTTTCGGTACCATAAAAATACTTTATGATAGATTGTATTGTAAATATACTTGTCTTCTTTTCAAAGAATTGAAAGCCTTGTTATTTAGCCCGCACGCAAAATACGCGATATTAACATGCAGTTGCGGAGAACAGCCCGACGCGACATACAAATACCAAGCCTTTATGATATTTGTGGAAATATTAAATTGAAATAACAGTTTCTAAAATATGTAAATCCTATTTAATGTTAACATTATTTGTAACCAACAAAGCTTAATAACTAAAATCCTATAAGCTTACCCGAGCAACATTTTAGGGCCCGCCTATCTTACACAAACACCTCACGACTTTGTTCCTTATTCCGTTCAAATGCAATGTAATTTAAAAACAAAATTCACTTTAGAACTACGCAATAGAAACAGTGAATAGGGAGCAAATTAAATTAGCTTGCTCTTTGACTTTGTGTGACACGCGTGGGTTTGTCTGGGTTTGGTGTTTCGTCTACTTGTACCATGAAGTTTTATTTATTTTATATTTTAATAAGATTTTGAACAATAAGAAACATATCAATAGGAAATTAAGTTAATACCATATACTTAAATCTTAAAATAAGATCGAAAATTTGTCAATATAAGAACGTCATGGTACGGCCCCTACTACCTAACGATTACTTACTATTATTAGTATTACGATATAGAATATTTCAGAAGCAAAGATTTAGTAATATTCTTCAAAGCACGTTCTTTTCTGACCGTGTGGTCTTTTACTCTTTATAAAAGTGCGCACACACAGTTCACAGTAGCTTAGAATGGCCTTATTCTAATTATGTTAGACCAATGATTTATAATAGTAAAAAAGAGGTAGATATTACACTAGTCGATAATAATTGTCGCCATTTGATTCTAGCTAGCTATCTCTTTCATTACACGGTATATACATAGGTACATGAATTAGATGCTTGAAATCTATTTACACTTACAAGTAAGTACGTGTAATAATAACGCAACAAAATTGAATGCCACTCAGTATGAACATAGCTTATCTTTATTAAAATATCATTGTGTTAGACGAATAAGGCAGACAAAAGCAGTTTGTTCGATAATTACATACAATACCCGCTTATGTGTTGCACAGCCTTAATCCAAGGAGGTTTCATAACTCTATTAAAATCCTTATCTCCACGTGAGCTGGTCTAACCACGCGATCTGGATCGATTATTCAAATTGAGGGAGTATCTATGTAGGCTATTGTTACATTAAATTGAAAACCCTTATACGCGCATATAGGTACGTTTCGGTAACAATACCTACGCTTTGTTTACGTCAGCCAGTAACCATTATTTGACAGGAAGATAAAGACGTACGCACATAGAAGCATATTTGTTATTATTAATCCTGCATCCAATCTGGCACATAGTGTTGTCATACCTTACCTAATATAAAAATTATAAAATCTGATTTTACGTTTTTTGTTTCGGCAGATTTATCACCTAGCTATTTGGACTAAATAATAAATTTGTATAAATTGTTATAAATTACATATTAAACGATCAATGCATAGGTCTACTGTGCTTATTTAAAAGAAACCATTTTTAAAATTTCGTTTTCCTTATCGCGGTTTTACCCATAACACAAAGGTCTGATGTAGAGTTGACAACTAGCAAATAATTCTCCTGAAGTTGCAAGCCATTGGGTTACTGTAACTGTTTAGCATCAGGTGGGCCTTATCTACGCTTTTCATGTCACCATGGTAGTGGCATGTAAAAATTTGAACAAATAACACTATTTACCAATATAAATACATAGATATTTTGCAACAAAGAATATTACCCTGCCGTCCGAAACTACAGAACCTAAAAATACCAAGCTAAGAAAAAAAATGTTTAATGATATCTGAAAATTGATATCTAATGTTCTATACAGCAGATACTATTCGACCGCAAATAACGCTTTGATACATTTCCACTACATATAGTAATACTCAATAAAATGTATACTAAACTACCTGTATTGACAAATCATGACGAAGCTGAGGGTAGACGTAATCAAACTGTCCCGGACACCGTCCCGTGTGTACACACAAAGCACGTATAACCCGTGTCCCGGACTCGTAATTAGGAGACGATCCATTTGGGAGCTAAAGCATGGATACCAAATAGGCAGCTTTGTCTTGTCAATCAGTTCTTTGTGGTTTGTACCTCCCACGAGTATATAATAATAATGAGAAAATAATAAAATCTGCCAAAATAGGATAGTTTAGTTTCGGTCCCTTAGGAGGTTGGTAAGCTCATGGACTGGCAAAAACGGCAACTCAATTTTCTGCTTTTTATATACTCTAGTGGTAATGTTATTTTATGAGGTACTGGCGTATTGGTAAAAAATGTTACCTTGCTGTTACTGCCGTCGACTGTTGTAGGTTCGATCCCCACACATAACAAATATTTATGTGACTCACAAATACTTAGTCAATAAAATAGAAAGAATGAATGGAGATGTCGGTAGGGGCCGCCCTAGGAGAACATACAGCGACCAAGTAGGGGATTTGCTAAAAAAGGGCCAAATTAAAAGTACCCAGAATCGACGTTCAGGCATGAAGAGATTGATGAATGTAGAGGAGGCGAAGGAAGTATGTTTGGATCGAAGCAAGTGGCGTACCATAGTCTCTGCCTACCCCACTGGGACACAGGCGTGATGATATGTATGTATGTAAATATTGTACTGGGCGCATATTGTGTCAGTGAATTGCATGATTGTAAATTCCTATAAAACGGTCGAGATCTTTTTAAAACAAATTATTGGTCCCTTTTTATGAAGTCGTTACACAAAATACTTAGATTCTAATCTAATCCAATTATGCGTCCAGACTTACTGTTTCCACTAATTGAATCACAGTATCATTAATTTAGTCCTTTTTGATCTCTATCTACTAAAAGGTTAAAAAGACGAAACTTTATATTCTTTAAAACCCTATTATGTTAAAGAGAATTCAATTAATAAATTGATTATTCCATCTTTAAAGTCTTGGTGCAAGACTAAATGAAGTAATATAATTACCATAATTCTACATCTTTCTTTAAAAAAGTTAGCTTTAATAATGAGTTTTTATGTAGGGGCTGCTACAAATATTATTCTTAAAAAAGTCGCCGCAGTAAAAATGTATTATGCGAAATTTGCTTTTGGTAACCGCAGAGCTTGCGAACGGGATATAAATTTTAGAAATGCCAGAGTATTTCGTTGCATTGTTAAGAACTAATAATGTAGTTCTTAACAATGCAATGAAAATAACATACTAAATAAAAATAACATGTTAATGTCGTGTTGGATTGCTATCCTATTGTACTATGAGAGTTAAGAAAACGGAAGTGCGAAAGGAGATACGCACAAAAAAAAGATCATCTTTTGACTGGCCTGTTGGTATAGTGGTTAGTGACTCTGACTGCTACGCCGGAGGTTGTGGGTTCGATTCCCACCCAGGACAAATCTTTGTGTGATGAGCATAAATGTTTGTTTTTGTTTCTGGGTGTTATTTATCTATAATATGTATGTATTTAGAAATATATAAGTATGTATAGGCTCTGGCTAGTTTGGGATCAGATGGCGGTGTGTGAGTTGTCCCAAAAATATTATAATATTATTATTATCTCAGCCAAAAGAAAAAAAGATCACGCTATTGAAAATAACGTATCCATACGGTACTGTATTATTGAACTTAAGTATGTACCTTAACTATTGAAGAAATAAATGTGTTACGAGTCTGAAGAGGGCTTTGTAAACTTAAATTGTGTGTTTGTAAATTCTCCTGCAACACCGAGCTTTTTCATAGTGCGGAAGTTATAACACACACATTCACTGTTAAATTCAATAGCCTAGAATTGTGGCACAAAATCAACATATCTACTCTCACTCCCTAAATTCCCACAAACATAAACAACAATAACAAATCCCAAAACAATGTTAACAAGGATGGCACAAAACAAAATGGGCAATCAAAACGTCACAGCGGATTCGTCTAGCGAAACTTAAAGTGTGCCAATTAACCTTCTAGTGCTGAGTACTTTAAATGAGTAAGGCTGACCACACAAGTACCACTTGGCTGGCACTTAGCACTTGATATTAAAATAAAATTAAGAGATTTTATGTAAATATTCTCTTAGCTTTTTATACTGTCAGTAGTTTAATTAGGAAATATTTATTTTTTTGGCTTTATATTTTAAAATTGGCAAGTAGAATTATGTTAAAAGATCGATTAGTAAGACTTAGCTACATTGCTGCTGTTAGTCAAATCTTCACCGCTTATAACATCTTGGGTTTGAGTCCCAAAGATTATTTATATCCATAGGCTACGGTAACTGCTTACCATCAGGCGGGCCGTATGCTTGTTTGTCACCTTGGTAGTATAAAAAAAAAAAAAAAATTATGACACCATCATCACTGACTGTTAGGATGATAATGTTCGTTGTAATGCTTGACTCTGAATCATTTTGTTAAATGAAATATTCTGTTTGTATTTACTTAGGTTGATTTTTGTGACTACGAATATAAATAAGAACTAAAGTGCCAACCAATATGGCAATAAAATTTATCCAATACTTACTCATTTAAAAATTATTTCTCATATAAGACTTGTTTCCTTCCTCAGATCTGATTCACTGTTACTGATCTTTTGATCAGATGACAAACTACTGACAATTAGAATTCAATTCAATTCAAAATCTGACATTCGAACTATTGTTTCGTTGTGTTTATTTTACGCCAATGCATTCTAAAAATATGTTAACTTTCTGATGGTTTCATTTATAACAGGCTCTAACTGAAAGTGTCAATATTACTTTGAAAATAGGCTAAAAATATTTGCATGAAAAAGCTCTTTAGCTTTTACGAGTTAGTAAACAAAATGCCTTTAGATGAAGGTGATATTTTTATAAGCCAAAGTTTTACATGAAATATTTTAAACGACTTTTTCCGTAGTATAAAGTGTCAACTACAGGTAAATTTTACTTTAAATACATTTTGAACTATACATTAGGCTTGGAGATAATAATCATAATATATATATATATATTGATTATATTAATTATTTATATTACTAATAATTCAATAGACCAAATATTAATAATGCGTGTAGTAGTGGTTAAAATATTTAGATATACTATTGCAGTGACCGAAAAAAACTTAAGAAATAAATTACATATCTATAAGAAGATGATTGCGAGTTCTATTGATCGAATAGTTGGAAAATCGCGTATAGTATTTACTATTACGAGTAAAAGAGTAACGCGAGAAAACAATAGAAATAATTATAAGTATTGATGATTGGAGGGCAGAGGAAAACCTCAAAAAAAATTATACATTTATATGATATATGAAGGGGTGACATGAATAATTAAGGAGGGATTTTTTAATAATGATATATTTTTTTGAATCCACAAAACACTAATATTATTTTCGTTTATATGATTTTTACTGATATTTCCTTTGAAAACAAAAAAGCTGCCTCTTTTCGACTCTTAGATAGTTTTCGTATATAAAAATGATTTTTTTTTTGTTTATTTTCAGATATATGACTCGCCAGAGAATACGCGGCCTAAGAAATGGTCATCGAAATTGAAACTGAATACATCGGGCAGCTCCAAGACTTCAGAAAAATCTCCAGAAAGTCCGTATATGTACGGAACTATTAGTGGACCAGGTGGATCAGCATTGTCTAAATCAATGAAGTATGCTGAGACCTGGCTATACGGGTCCGTTCGGACCCAAACCCCACCTATACGACCTAGCGTTTTTTCCGCTTATCCTGAGGTTCCTGGTCCTGTTCTAATAAGCACACCTCAGAAACCTACACCTCACAACTATGCTGTCATACTATGTTCCTGCCCTGAGTACCTGAACGGTACAAAGAAAACCAGCTCAACCAAAGTCAGTATTTGTAAGAAATGCAAAGGATCTCGTTTGCCATTAACTATAGCGGATTCTCCACAATTATTAGTGGGTGGCACGGTAAGAGGTCCTCAAATAAGTCGTGAAACTGGCTTGTTGAGAGCTGGAACTGTCAGGGTACCAGGTTCAAAAGCTCGACCAACTATACTTAAATCTAATGGAGATACCGATCCATATGATTTGATGAGACGAAACAGATTGGCTCCTCCTCATGAAGCTCGTATTGGTAGTCAATTTTCTACAACGAGATTACGAGCTAAAAGTATCAGTCCTTGTAGAGTTAAAACTAAAAAGCCAAGTCCAGAAATCCTAAAAAATAGAAGCAAGTCCGTAAGCAGAGTAAATGAAATATGGGTTGAAGAGGAAGTTAACAACTCCAGCGACTCAAAGAAATCCATATTGTCATGCGACATCAATCCATATGACTTAGTTAAATCTAATGGCAATTCCAAATCTTTAGTAGAAATTGAGTTTGATGATGATTTTGGAAATGTATTTCACGAATCTATGAAAACGAATAATTTGAAGCATTCAAGTAAATCTAAAATTGATTCCAGCGTAAAAGCTATCAGTGGACAAAGAATAAGAGTTTCTGATGAGTCTAAGCCTTTAGACGATTCATCAGTCTATGACCCTGTTGATTATGATCTCAAATCTTATGACTTAAAGCCTCAGGAAATATCTTCAACTTTATCATTGCCAAATATTAAAAATGAAAATAAGAAATCAACGTCTACAAGTAAAAATACGAGTAAGAAAATTTTAAGCATATCTACTTCAAACCGTACAAAACAAAAAAGTGTTTCGCCAAAACGACCACCGAGAAGAATAAGAAATATGAAAACAGATGATGATAGTGAAAGTGACAATCAAAGGTTGTCAGAAAGAAGTTCAAATAGAAAATGTGTCAACGATAACTCTCGTAACTCCAAGCATAAAAGTCAAAACACTGATACTATAAAATCTATACTAAAAAAGCCAAAAAATTACGACTCCAATGATTCCAACTCAAAATTAAATACTCCAGACCAGTCACTTGAACGAAAGCGAGTAAATTCATCATTGTTTTATCTACCAAAACCTAAAGATAAAAACGTGATTACTACTCACAATATATTGCAAAGAAAACGTGTACAGTTTTTGGTAGAGAATGAAGAAACTAAAGTTATATATACTGCGGAATTCAATCTTGAACAGACTTCTAGCAAGGCAGTTTCTCCTGAAGTTAACATTGAAATAGAGGAAGATGTAGTAGCTGAAGGTGATATTGTAAGTCATAGTTTGGACGAGTCTACCGAGAAATTAGAAGAACTCATAAATAAAACAACAGAAAATGATAGTGAAATATACGAACATGTGCATATTAATTCCTTTGAAACTGTTACTGAAGAAAAAAATGAGTCAATATCAGAAATAATTCAGCAAAATAAAAGTGTTGAAATTATAAATAATATCAACAAAGAAGGTAATATTTTAATTTATTTATTATGAAATTGTTTTTCGTGTCTAGCTACCTCGTTAGTCCGTTTGCGCTTAAAATTTAAATTTCCGCTTATGGTAGTGGCCAATCGTGGGATCTTGGGTTCGATTCCCTTGTAGAGCAAAGTGTAATCGGGGTGTTTTGTTGGAAAATGATCGAGCAACATATATTATAGACTTTGTGATGCTACATCACAAAGTCTAAAATATATGATTGTCTCCTGATTGAATTACTTTATAACCTGAAATTGCTGGCGAAACATGGGCATCATATACCTTTGCCTATATAATATACGTCATGTTGAACAGATGGCACTCATTTTTATTCATATTTTTATAAGCCGTGTAAGAGAATAACAATTTATAACAATACCGGCAGTATTAATATGTTTTTTTAACAATTAAACATATGTACTGCAAAATCTTGATAAAGTTGATATTTTAATATAAAATATTCTAAATATTTCATTTAAACAAAGCATGAATTATAATTTTCAGATAATAACATCCCAAAAGTACCAGTTCTTCGTCGTTCAGAATCTGAAAGAATTCCATCAGTTTTATTGGTAGAACCACCGAAGTTTTTAGACACAATGGCTTTGAGACCTAAAAGCAAACACGGACATACAAGTCAGGTTTTCTTAACATCAGTTATAGAAAATGAGATTTGTAATCAGAATCAATACATTTCTAATCAACTACAGCAAAATTTACAAGAAACTCACCCAATTTATAATAGTAATGATAATATTGAATCGGGAAATCTTAGCGACAGTAGTGACATAACAAGAAAAATTCTAACTAATCTACGTCGTGGCATATCTGAGTCGCCTGAACCTCCACCCAGGATGAAATCAAAGGAACGTACAAAGTCGAAGAAACATAATTATGTTAAAACACGATTCGTCCGTAATAACTCTACAAGTTCAACAAGTGACGAATGGTCAGATGCGAATGATTACGAACAAAAAACAATTCTGAGAGTCAAACAATTTGATTCTGATACTGATGAGCCAAAATCGCAGGCTGGTGTTTTGAGATCATCTGAGAATGAACCAAGAAAAACTTCAATACAAATTAATGGTAATGAATGCTACTCTACTATGAATGTCAGTAGCGATACGCCTATCTACTTATCTTCAGTTGTTGTAAATGATGACTATGGAAACACATGCAATACTTACCAGACGGGTACTACTGTCACAATAAGCGTTGGTACTCCGCAAAAGGAAGTCAAAAAATCTAAAAGTCAAATTTATATTGGAGCTATACTCTCGCAGGAACGTGAAAATAAATTAGATGCAAATACCTACGAGGAATATTATGCCGGTAACAATGACTCCCGAAATCAAAATTCTGCAACTGATTTATCTTCAATATTAAACGATCCAGTGGAAGCTGTTAGAAGAAATTTAATACCGCATGTGTGTGGTAAAAAGGATGATCTTTTAGGCAATCCTGAAAAACATCAACCTGGTGCTTTACAGCCGAAGAACGGTAATTTTGTAACTAAACTCTTTGACGATCCTTTCTTCGCTCATTTAGCAGATGGTTTAGACTCAGATTTAGTGAAAAAACTAATAGAGAACTCTTTAATAAAGCTCCAAGAAACTAAAAACTTAGAAGGGACAGACAGCAGTGAAATTACAATTGAGAAACTAATTGAAAGTTCTTTGAAAAACTTAAAAGAAGAAAGTAATAGTGATGTAGGCAAGAGAGAAGAAATAAAACCAAATAATGAGAATAGTGCCAAAGACGAAGAGTTGAAAAAGCAAAATGTAATCGACTCATCCATCTGCCCAGATAATGAAGATAATAGCTGCTCTGCTCCCTATGAAAGTATGGAGTATGAGAGCGGTGCTATAGGAGTTTTTTCTGATCTCGAACCAATGTCAGACTGCTATAATGCTTCGGCGAGTGAATTATCTACTGAAGACGATACGAATTCAACGAGATCGAAATTTTATCAAATGTTGGTTGACGCTGCATTATGTGATATTGAAATTGCAAACAACACCGACGATGACCATCATTACGAATCAATTCGGCTAAATAGCGACCCCATATATGAAGAGATTGGAGATATGCCACCACCATTGCCTGTAAACCCACCACCAAATTCACTGCTTATATTAGACGACGATAAACGTAGTGGATCACGTTCAATATTTGAAGGTGCTTCGAAATATGATATATTATCCTACTTAGTTGACGCAAAAGAAAGGGGTATTGATGATGAAGAAACATACATTACTAGTTATGCTCACAATGATTCATCCTCTGCTTTGGAGAGACCAAAAGAGAAATCTATTGACAGCAAAATAATTGACACACGTCTTAGTAGTAATAATAGCCAGTTATCAAATGCTTCTGATTCAAGTGAGGATAACTCACTAATAATAAATCACGAATCATTAGAAAAGGCTGTGGTATGCAAAAAGACATCAGCAGAAATTGAAAGAAATGATTCTGGTGTAGGTTCGGAGACAAGTAAGTCTTCAAGAAGTAGACTTCAAGGTAAAACGTCTCCTTGTAACATAATAACCGGGAAAGATACTCCCATACACCTTTGTGAAGATTGTGATACTTCTGTCGAAACTCAATTGACAGAGCAAGGTAAGTTCAAGTTGCATTGTATGTTTTTATGCCGCCAATATAAATAACATTAAAAGCATTATTGATTTAAATTTAAAGATATTTCAGGGTCAGTATACGCTCCATTAGTATGCAGAAAATGTGCCAAGAAGAGATCTGAAAGAAAAGAAATTATCACAGAAATAGTAGAGACTGAAGAAAAATATGGTCGTGATCTTCAAATAATACTTGAGGAATTCTATAAACCGATGTTAGTAGCTGGTCTACTGACACAAGAACAACTAAGCGCTATTTTCTTGAATGTAGAAGAATTGATTGAAAACAATCAAGTACTCTCTGAAAAGTTGAGAGACGGTCTTGAAATCGCCGTGGATCAAGGAGATGAGGTATAAAAAAATCTAAATAAACTCTTGTGCAACGGATCTGAGTTATTCTTAAAGTTTACGAAAGGTTATTTTAAATACTTTTCATATTCTTTTAAAATAATAACACACTTCGGGCACAAATCGTATTCGCTTTTAAATTAAAAATGTATATTATTATTTTAAAAAAGTTATTAGTTTAAATTGGGTCGGTAAAAGAATAAATAATTATATTGCTTAACAGTAGATTGATGTTGTTTTTCTTTGTTTCTACTTGTTCTTTAAACTTAATAATATTTATTTTCTTTAGGACCTGTTAACCGTCAACGTTGGAAAGATCTTGCTGGAATGTTCAGGCATGCTAACAGCATTCCAGTCATATTGTGTAAAGCAAGCTGGTGCCGCCCTCCTACTGGCTGGTCTCGAGAAGGAGAAGGAACTCCTGAGGATATTCTTACGCGTCTCTCAGATGGAAAACGTCGTCTTGAGAAGGATGAATCTAAACTCATTTCTCATGGTAATTTAATTGTCCTCTAAAGATATTTACTACGTAATTAAAGATACAAAACAATAATTATAAAATCAAATGATTACAGGTGCCAGTACAACGCGTGACAAAGTATCCCCTCCTTCTCTCCCGGTTATATCGTGCTACTGCTGCCTGCGCTACTGAGCGTGAAGACGTCAAAGCCGCTCAACGCTGCGTGGAGTCTAGATTAGAAGAGATTAACGCAGCTGCCGCAGCAGCAGCTGCAGCTGCTAGGGACGTTCCTCTATGGCGAAGGCTGGCTGCAGCAAGAAGAACAGCGCATGATCTCCATGTGGCAGATATCAAACTTAGGAAGATGGCTGTCGATGTTTTGGATTGGAATCATGATGATGCCAGGTTAGTTCCTTAAGACCACTTAAAATGAACATATCGTGCAACTATGCTACCAGACGCAAAAGAAAGTTTACAAAAAATACCTAGCTTAAAGACTTAAATATAAGGTGTTTTCATACTTAATAGTTATAAATTTTATAAAATTATAAGTTATCTGCCAAAGCTTTATAACAGTCACTTATCTAAGTGAAACGATTTTAATTACTTGAGAAGTCATTAAAGGGAATCTTTTTCATAAAAGTTAAACATTAACTTAAGTATAATTCAAAATATTTCAGCAAATTGTAGTCTCAGCACATTTTGTTATATAAGTAGATAGTACAAATGTTGCCATTAGTAGATCCATTGCGGGACGCAGCAGGTCCGTTTGATGGTCCAAGTTGTAAACTTATATTTAATTTTAGATGCTTCTTCACGTGCTTAGCCCATTACCACTTAAATTAGACAAAAAGTACTATTGAGAATGACATTAAGTTAATAAAATTATAAATCTGATAACAATCTAAAACATTTTTCATGTTAAGAGCGATTTAATATTGAAATTAATGAATAATTAGGACCTTTTAGACAATACCATCATAATAACATTAAATATCAGATTAACTTTGGAACAAATGCTAAGATACGTAACTTTTCTGATACCCTTCAGCATTTTATGTTAATAATACGAATAGTTGGTCGAATGAGTTTTTAGATTGCAGTTCTAAATTGCTAGTTACCATTTAAAAATATATATCGAGTAAAACTTTTCAATCTTTAACCACAGTAACCTTAAACTGAAGTAGTCTCATAACTCACAAATAAAAATAATAATTTCAACTATAATTTTTCATATTTTCTAAGATCACCTCTTCACTCCTATTACTTAGAACATAAAGTTCATAATCGCCACTTTAGTGGCAGTAACAACAGTAAGGAGCTATTCACAGGGCTTTTTACGGCTTCAGACCTACACAAATACAAGTAATTATACTTGTAAAAAGGATATAACGTTTTTAAGTCATTGTGCTATAATGTTAGTTTAAAAATATGTTATTAGGTGATAAAAGTTAACAGTTTCCTGCGTCAAGGCTTCAAATGAAAGCGTAGAGTTTACGAGATCTAAACGTTTGCCAAGTGGATTATTGGACAGATTTTATAAGCCACGCAAACTCGGTGCTTTATGTGATCTCAAATGTTATAGGGGAATATGTTTTTTTTAACAAATTAAATGTTTTTAATGTATTTTAAATAGAAACTAAGACCGGTAAGAGGTTATAACCATCAACTCATAGAATAAAAAAAGATAAGCCGTAAAACCAAGGGCTTTACATACTTTCGATCCTACAACACAGAGAATCCTAGTTTAGGATCTAGGGCTTCACTCTATCTACTGTAGGATGTTTGAGACAATAAAACATTTTTATTTTTATTATTTCTGACGCAGGGGGCTGTAAATACCGCCAATATCTAAACTTTGGGCATATGTTGTAAATTTCTTGACATGAAAACATAAAATCTATTTTTGACCCATCCCCGGAATCGAACCCGGGATATGTTGATTAGCAATCAAACTCAACAGTCAGATCAATGAGGTAACATTATGAGGCTTCAAAAGCATTATAAGAAGACCAACCGCAATCAACGTGTTAATGAATAAAATAAAATCGATTAAACTTAAATTCATTGTGTAATCTAAAATCATGTCGCTTCTTATATTGACACAAGCCAACAAGCCAACAAAAACTAAACTCAATTTAGTTCAGACAGATATTGCAGGTGCTATTAGAAATCACTTTAGTAAAGTAACTTTTTTAGCAATTTTGTTGTGAGCACCTTAAAAACTACTGAACGCAGTTTAATGGGGCTTACATTGTACCCTTACGACTTGGGTTACCGATATTTATACTTTCTGAACACAAAAGAATAAAAGACATTTGGAATTATATCAATATGAAACATTAAGTATGCTCACAGAAAAATATTGTTCATAAATGTCTTCTAATAATGTTGTCATAATTATATCACTGTTTGATACATTAGAAATATAAAACTCATTATAAATGAAGCGGATTAAAATTAGACAATTGCCAGAGATATAATAATATCTCATTTAGCAAATAGGTAATACACTCTAGACTGAAATTAATGTTTAAGCTGGTGCTAAATTTATCACGACGGAAAGCGAACTCGAAATAATATGATATTCTCGCGTCATGTGCAATAATACTGTGTTGCCAACAGATAATTAAACTGGATATGAAATAATGATATATGAAATATAACAGTAAAGTTTTATTTGGATACTACATTACGAGTATATAACTCAATAAAAAGATTAAAAAAGAAGCCTTAAAATTAGATATATAAAAATAAGAATACTTTAATAGACGTCATAAAATTCTTTCGCTTCGCTGTTTTGCTTTTTTTCAAGCATACGGCCCGCCTGATGGTAAGCAGTTACCGTAGCCTATGGACGTTTGCAACACCAGGGGTGTCACTCACGCGTTGCCGACCCTTTAAAAACCTTATAACTCCTTTCTTGAAGAACCCCATGCTATAGTCATGACCCCATACCTAGTATAGTGTCTACTGGAAACGTGTCCTGAAGAATAGCGTCATTGTCACATTGAGTGGAAATGCTTATTTTTTGAGCCGAATAGCCCGCTTTCTGGTCACTCGAAACTGGTAATGGCTCGGACTAGTTACTGTCTTGTAGAAAAAAGGGGTAAATCAATATTGAAAACAGTCTATTCAACATGCATTTACTATGTAAAAACGGTATTGGATTTAAATCGGCACTTACGTAATGAGCCTCCCTACTACAGATAAACACAATAAGCGCAGATGATACATATGAAGGTTTGTGTTCTCAGTTGAAGAATTTTGCAGTATAAATTACTTCATTTATTTTGGTTATAATAATGTCTGACTTTTAAATCATGCGAAGCCCAATCCCCTCAAATTGAAGTAGGTTGGTACTACTAAATCCTTTTGTTATGTAAAGTTAAATAAATTTCAGCTCTATGTTGTTATTTTAAGGTTCGCAATGGAGGGTAAGCTGCTGTTCACCCAGCCCAATGACAACAACTGGAGGAAAGGACGCACCATCAAGTTGACGCCAATCAACGCTCTTTTGGTAACTAACGGAAAGGTGAGTTCTGTTTTTCGTTTTATTTTGGAATTTTAACGTAAGAGCTTGAATAAATTATTATGAATAGTTTCAATAGTTATCGAACTTTAATGTTCCAATCATCAATGATTACACTCCAAGTCACAGTTTAGTTTTTAAGTTATTATAAAAGAAAATATGAAACACTTAGCTGTAGTTTTACAAGCTGCATCTGTTTTCAATGCAAGTTGTTAGACTACTTCGTGTTGCAACTTGCTTACTTGGTACATTTATGCCAAACATGATGCCAAGTGGTGTTCAGGGACGAAGTTGTATTGTAACTCAGTTTGCAGTAAACATTATAAACGTGAATGTATACTTTATATAATATAATGAAATAATTTACTACTACAGATAAAATTTTATGTTTACATCATTGTTACGTTTTTTTGACGTCATACCTACTAACCCAAAATTTTATGTTATTCTAGCCAACGATCACCCACAAAACGAACGAGATTCGAGAGACAAGAGAGGCGAGAGACAGAGAGGCACGGGAGAAGGAAGGAGAAGCGCTTTTCGCGCGTAGTGGAGTGAGAGAAGCAGCTCTCCTGCTCGTGAGGGAAAAAGCAGGCAGATACACTCTGCAGAGGGAGCCATTGTTCCTAGACCGCTGCGTAGTAGCTGCGGATCATGAGCCTGAACATTTCTTTGAAGTTCATGAAATTACTACAAAAGACTCTTATATTTTTAAGGTAAGTGTTTTGTTCACTTCTAAGGTCTTATATACAGCAGTGAATTGCTACAAACTGATAAACTTGATGTTGGATCCACTTTTTTTTATTTTGCAATTAGACAAGGGTTTCAATAGGGGAGTAGTTTTAATTTTGAATGCAAAATCTGTGTATTACATCCTACTTGCAATAAGCAACCTGATTCCGAAACCAGATCTTGACAAATTCTGGCCTGTTTACTGTGTTCATTAAAATATAACATTTTCTTCACAGGCTGAAGAGAACACTCGCACGCGCACCTGGTATCGCCAACTGCAGTACCACGCGCAAGGCGCCGGCGCATGGCGAAAGAGACGCAACGCGCTCGCGAATATCATGATCAACCCTATGCTCACTAGGAATTGAACTTAAATGACTTGATTTCACGAAATTATGTTCTTGAAATATATGATTCTTTATATATTTTGTAGAATCTCAACCTGAGGGTCGTGACGAGTTGCGGACTTTTAAAAAGAGTATTTAAAATGCATGTCCAGAAGTCGTGTTAATAGTTCGTTGACGATATATTATTATGTTCGTTCTTCAAAATATATAAATGAAAATGATATAATTTATACAGAGGCCTCTGTGTTGCCTATAATAAAATGAGTATTATTTATTTCAAGATCGTATATATGCGACGGAAAGTAAAATATTAAGGTGTACTGCTAGGTACCTCATGAACATACAATATGACGATCAAGAACAAACTATGGTTGCGCCATCTAATCTACAATATGGTACTAACCAAGTATGATATTCCTTTATGTGGTTAATTGGTTATTTTCAAGTGGGTCTTGACGGAATATTGTTGATACCTGCAATATAAAGGATTAACTTAATAATTGAATGAAATTAGTGCATTTTTAAATAAATTTATTTGTACTACATACAATTTTATTATATTTAAATATTTTTGCTATTTGTTTGTTTATTTTTATTTAATTGTAAATGTTTCAGAACAGTTTGCCACTAGATTTAGTTAGCTTTACACCAAAATTTAGATGTTTTAACATTTATGTGCCCTATAACAATTGTAAACACCTATTATATTAACAAAACCATAAAATAAGACATATTGTAAATAGAATATTAACTTTAATAGCTGTGATATCCTGTCGACAAAAAAATGAACTTGAAAACGAAAAAAAATATGCTTGTATTCATCCAGACATCATTAAATTTAATTATTTTATTTTTAACATTAACAATTGTTCAAAAATAACATAAATAATTTCCTGACTAGTCTTAAGGGATATTTTGTAATAAAAATTATATTTATAAGAATAAAAATATACATATTGTGTTATATTTATTGTATGTAATAGGTTAAGTAGTATTATATATGCTAAAATAAATAGATATAGACACATTTGTTTCGCCTTCAGAATGTATTGCATCTGTTATTTTATTAGAGAAGACAGGAAATAAATAAATTAATGAATAATAATGCATTTTTTAATACATACTATCTACCCAAGTATATAATCCAATTTTTCTTTGCTATGGAGGGAAGTGGAAACTTTTCTTTCTAACTCCTCCTATTTACTTCTGATTAAATTCGTTGCGGGGTCCAAGACAGTAGGTTTAGTTGTCCACGGGACGCACGAGTGTCAAAACTTGGTGTATCAGTTGGTTACTCCGCTGTTAATCCTGGCTCCATGAGTCACAGCGGTGGGCATGTGGGTAGGATTGTCCCGAAAATCCAATTTTTCTAACTGAGCAGATGTCATTGTCAATATTTTGCCATGTAGGTTACATTAGGTTAAAAATTTCAATGATAATTATAATAATTTTGATTGATAGGTATATATAGTAATATAGATAAAAATCATTTTCATTATTTCTAAGAGGGATATGGATACTCAAATAGTTCAGTAGACACGAAAGTGCAGACCGTATCTACTCACAGAGACAGGCGACTGCGGGGAGGTATGAAGGGAAGCGGCGGGTGAACTTGGAGTTGGCAGTTGGAGCTGTCAAAATCGTTAGGTTGGGATAAGTACTCGGTTATTTCGAGCCTCTCACCCACACCGCACCGCGGTGGGACAGCGTTCCCGGTGCACCCGGACGCTGTCACTGGAGTGGAGCTCGCGTAGCGCGGGCAGCCGCTGGGTGGACCACTGACGTCATATCAGGTTCCGGTGGTCCACCCGTGAAGGCGGGTGTAGGTGCACAGGGGGGTTCGGTCGGTATGACGGCCGCCTACCACCTTTAGGCCGGAGAGTCTGACATATCCGCTTCGCTTCCCCGGGCGGGGCGGTATGCGTAAAGCATTTCCCCTCTATAAAAAAAAGTACTCAATTATTATCCTTCAACTGCACAGTTACAAAAAATGGGTAATAAAAATAATAAATCATTTATTTCAAGGTGTACCTTCTAAACGTTTTAGAAGGTACACCTTAGGTAGAGTTCTCTTAGCTTACATAATCCCATAGATACATTACAAACTAAAATATATATTATTATAATACTTATAAATAAGCATACGGACTGGATGGCAAGTAGTCACCATAGCCTATGAACAGATGCAATTTCTGTGGTAACACTGGCGTGTTGCCAATAACCAAAAACTTTAACACCAGAGTTTTGCATTGTATGTAACTATGTGTTTGTGGAATTGAAAAAAGTTCTTTTAAAAAAACGCATCCCTAAATGAGCACTAGAAACACAATTATACAACTATGTGTAGTGTAGGGTTTGTTGTTTACTCACATTATCACACTGGCTCGACAATGCCCTGTACTTGGTAATCGGTTTTAAAGCTACCTCACCCAGCTCACATTCCCGCCCGTGGCTTACCCTTTGCCGCGCTTTTGTGCAACTGTCACAGTGACGTTTTATTAACCGATACAGCCAAAACAGGTACACACTAGACAGCGTATGCATGCTTTAGCGCATACACTACATGCAGTAAAGTAACTCGTAGCATAAGTAATATGTAGTCTAATTTACCTTTCTAGAAAAAGCTCTAAGTCTTTGTATGTGTATCTAATACCTAATTAAGTCATTTTTACCGAATAAAATTATATGAATTAAATCAGCGTCTTGGTACTTGACGGTATAGTTTCTTATATGGATATTAAAGGATCAAATCGGTGGTTGAAATTCGGTCGTAATTGTTATTAGCAAGCTTTTTTGTTTTTTTATTTTAACTTTAACAACGCCAAATTTCACACTCCTTCGTGCTCGTAATGTGCCTAAAAAGGAGTACAAAGTACCTTCAAATTGTTTAATAGGCATTCCCCTACTAGGGAACAAGCCCTGTGTCGCGTGGGACTTAATAAACACATAGTTCATGGACACAAATTACAACCACATTCGGAATAAACATTTATGAATCACACAAAGTTTTGTCCCATGTGGGAATGGAACCCACGACCTCCGGCTTAGCAGTCAGGGTCACTTACCACTAGACCAACAGGTCAGTCAAAAATATTACTTCAGAAACTAAACAAAACAAAACCTCCTTAATATTTATAGGTAGTACAGCAAACACAATGTTATTAGGTCTGATATGAAAGTTCTCATACTAAACATAATACAGCACATGGACTCATTTCCTGAGCTGGGAGCAAATAACGATATAATTATAACATCTTTCTCCTCTTCACGGAACTTCTTACACTCAACGTCGTCTTGACGAGTCCTAATGGAGAATTTATTGGTTGGGGTTTTCTCATTTGGGTCTGCCGTGTGGAATAATTTTGTATTTTTGATATTATTTTTTGTGGAAATATCAGGCAATGTGAAAAATCTGTAGCAAAATTATAGACTTATTTTTAACTGGTGTACTATACGTGAGTTGTTTCTAAAAAAATCAGTGAAATGAATTCAATCAATAATCAAATAGGAATTAGGGCTCAACGACCTAGTAAAAGATGCAGGCATTTGATGGACGAAGTCAGCTCAGGATCTCGTGCTGTGGAAACTCTTGAGAATTTGACATGATGAAGATATAGCTATCTGTTGAGTTAACCGCGGCGCTATGACCGAGATCGGTCTAGAGAACATAATAAAAGCACAATTTCAATTCAATATGAAAATACTATTCAATTCGTGAATCAAAATTATAATATTCCATGCCGGATACGTCACGTAAGCTGAAAGCGTCCTTCCTATTTCGCGTGCAAGTTGCTTTCGGCAAATGTGAATAGCACGTGATAAACGCCGAGTGTGTAGTCGATGTGATTATTAATATCTGGGACAGACACAACGGAATAACGATAGACACGGTTTCATCAATATTATGATTAAAGGCGCAGTCTTTTCAAAGCGACAGTCCCTTTTTGTATAAGGATTCTGTTATCGTATTCTATGGGATGATAGTTGAGGAAAATCAGTTGGGTTGTTTTGTCATTTTGATAGAGTATCAAAATCAAATGATATTTTTTTCAATTATGTTAGGAAAACGATACTTAATTTTGTTTAGCTTCTTGGGCGTAATTCAGTCGCACGTGACAAGAGACTAATAATGAAAAGTGTTTTTTCCTTGTAAGATTAATGATGGCAATCAATCAGTCCTTGATTTCTTAGTAGAAAGATACTATTCTAAGAAAGGTAGGGTATACACGAGAGCAAGCCAAGTTTAATAAAAAATATCATGTAAAGTACCTTCCCTGTTAAAACTTTTAAACTATGTCATCGTTCCCCTACTTAATTAACAATATCATTAAACTTACCTATTACTTGCTGAACAGTTTCAACAGTGATCTATTTTATAAATAATTATAATACCTAACTTATTCTACAAAATTTGTTAACCAAAATCACGATAGCTTGCCACTCAAAATTTACCCTAAACGCCATATTATACACGATTTTAAAGACTATTTTTCTATGCAATGAAGGTCGTTAGTAGAATAAAATTGGTGTAACCTAAAGAAGGGAACAAGTCTAATATTACGTGTTTAAAACTTTTTTAGTTAGAGTGTACTAATAGGACTTTGAAGCAGACGTCTTGGCAGAGTGTATTGACATTACATGTAAATTTTGATTGACTTAGTTCAAGTAGTAATTTAAAAAAGAAAGAAAAAAGTATATTTAAATTCATTCTTTTCTTTTTTTAAGACTACTTCCGCGCTAGGGAACAAGCCAGAGCTTGCTTCATAGCGCGGGAGTAGTAGCGGTAGTATGTTGGTAAAGTAACTTGTGGCACAGATGCCACTGGGTACTTAACAAACATAAAATTAACGGATACAAAGTTCACCCAGACTTGGGGCAATCATTTGTGGATCACATAACTTTTAGTGCCGTTTTAGTCCCGTGTGGAGAACCTGCAGTGGTATATGGCGAGGCAACCACTTAAGGCACTGAACCAACCGTGCGACAAAATCTAGGGATATAATATTCTCACTCTCTCTATATGTATCCCACAAGGGGATGAGGTCAGCCTCCCATTTCTCTGTTCTCCACATAGTCTTCAGAAACTCAAAGTCACACGCCCATGTATTTTAGCTCTACATATTTATCTCTCTTCTTAGATCTAAGTGTAGGTATAATATAGGCATAAGGTATAAAGACTTTAAAGATTTCTAAGCTACGGTATCTGTTTAAAGTTTGATACTCATATTATCTAAACGGGCTCTAGCGCTAGCGGAAATTTTTTACTAGGTGATCATAATTGTACAGAAAACACTACACAATAAATCGGATGAGTAGGGCACAAAAATGCGGATGAATGGGGAACTCAAATTATGCGGATGAGTTTTGCGGATGAGTGGGGCCGTAAACCAATAAAATCAGCTTATAACATCCTGTATGTTTTTTTTTACTCTTCTAATAAAACCTAATATGGGGTGATTACTTTATAAAAAAAAACTATTAAAAAAAACTATGTTGCCTAAACGGGCCTCTAGTAAACAATATAATTAGGCTAACCTATCTGTAAAAAATATTGTTTCAAATTATAAATTGACTAAACTTTACAATACAAATTGAGCAACATCTAGCCATGTATCATAATATGTATATTCTTACTTAGTGCATTCACTCTTCAAGTACCTACGTAAGTAAGCGAAGGGTAATGGAATAATGCTGTTGCAGGCAACGCTGTCTGAACCAGTGGTAATATTTTATAGCGTTTGATTGTTATCTCATCGCCTAGTGCTCCAACGGTCTAATTTGTATAGTGATATAGTAGTAAATGCAACGCTTTATTTTGAATCTGGTTTATTTTTAAGCTTATAATAATAATAATTTATTAAGACAACAGAGATCCTTGGTGTTAGTTACAATTCTTATGAGCTATGTTAGTTTTATAATATTTTAATTAATAAAATCACAAAAATAAAAAAAAAAAATTAAAACACACTTTAAATGGCTTCATGCCCGTGGGTGAGCCATCCCGCGCAGTTCTATGACCAGACTATTATCTGATCTTAGTCCGCACGAAATGCCTCACGCACGGTGCATGTATACTTATATTTCTTACTTTTTGTTTAAAATTCGTGGTTCAGTCGAAACTGACTATTGACTGCACGGTTGGTTCAGTGGCTTAAATGGTTACCTCACCATTTACTACTGAGCGGCGTGTTGTGGGTTCGATCGTTCGATCGACACGGGACAAAAAATTGTGTGATCCACAAATGGTTGTCCCGAGTCTGGGTGTACTTTGTGTCCGTTAATTGTATGTTTGTAAAGTCCCCCGCGATACAGGGATTGTTTCCTAGTGCGGAAGTTGTCTTTAAAGAAAAAACTGTAAATTTGCGACCCTCTTGATCGATTTGGCTCGTCGTTTTGTTTCCATGATTCGTATACAAAATTTCAAGGTTATGTGTTTGACCTGTATGTACCTATTTATACCTCACCTACCTCAAGGCAAATCTAATAAAACTGCTAAAAATCTTTATTTTGTATTTTAATTCAATTGAGTTTGAGCACAGAATACTGAATAGTTTGAGTTTAAAAAGTGGCGTCTATAATAAATCATATACTAAATTTACACGATTTAAAAAAATAAGAAAAATGATCCAAAATCTACAATTTGTAAATACATACTATATTTTATTTGTATCTCTAAAACTGACCAGCACGCAGCTTAGAGGACTGTTTAATGAGTTAATGTTATTAATTGTTAAGAATAATTAAAAGCAAGGAAGACAGCAAAGAGGTCTGTTACAAAAGTAAATACACTAGAAAGCACTATTCCTTTTTAATTAAACATTGCTCTAGAGAGATGCCGATGAGAAAATTACTTAACTTGCTTGTAAAACAAGGCTACTTAGTTGTTTGAAAAATAATAAATATTTTTTTAATAAACGGTGCAAAGGATCGCTAATTGAGTAGAAAATATTCTTTTATATACCTACGTTGTCAGAGGTGTCTTACATAGAGGCTTCAAAATGTTACGAGCTGTTGTTGTAACAACTACTTAAATTAAATTTTAATATCCTTATCCTTACTAATATTATAAATGTGAAAGTTTGTAAGAATGGATGGATGGATGGATAGATGTTCGTTACTCTTTCGCATAAAAACTACTGAACAGATCTGGATGAAATTTGGCATACAGATAGATTATGGCCTGGAATAACACATAGGCTACTTTTTGCAGCGATAACCGACATCCACGCGGGCAGTTTTTGGGGACTGCCGATAGACGTGAACACTGAGTAGTTAGATAATTATTTTTGAACATGAAAAGCGTTCGGTGACCACGACGCGAGTTCCATTAAGGTGCCCAAAAAGTGCTCAACGCGCCTAAAGAAGCTTTCACTTCAAAAACAGACAACTGACTGTCCTGGTGTAAGTATGCGGTTGAGATCCTGGATTCAATTTCCAGGTCTCTGATTCTTGACAGAGTTCTATGATTCTCTGCTCGGATTGTCAATAATTAGCATAGCGTTTGAAAATTGAGCCCGGTTTAATCTAAAAAGCATCCTTTTACCTAGCATATTTGTAGCTGGCAAAACATGAGTAACATACACTTCTGCTTTTCTTTACGAAAAATAGGCGTAATGAAAACAACTCTGAAAAATGTTACTATTATTTCTCATTTCAAAAAGACGACTCCCGCACTAGAAAACAAGTTCTGTGTCGCGGGGGACTTTACAGACATACAAGGAACAAACATAAATTACACCCAGACTCAGAACAACTCTTTGTGGGTCACACAAAGTTTTGTACTGTGTGGGAATCGAATCCACAACCTCGTGCACAGCAAGCGCATACTGCGGCCACTGGACCACCAAGGCAGTCTAATTACTGATATTACACTGAACATGGTATGCCACTGAACAAGCTGGCATTGAAATTTTGCAGTAATAGTGAAAAATGACGTAATCCTACTAATATTATAAACGCGAATGTTTGTAAGTATGGATGGATGGATGTTTGTTCACGTAAAAACTACTGAACGGATCTGGATAAAATTTGGCATTAAGATAGATTATAGGTACCTAGTCTGGAATAGCACATAGGCCACTTTTTATCGCGATAACCGACATCCACGCGGGTGGAGCCGCGAGCAACAGCTAGTGTTATACAAATAATGCAGCTGAAACTCATTAGGCTACTTACTGGAAAATTATCTAAACTATTATAATCTTTTATGTTTTTTTTAGTAATAGGGTGATTTAGATTTTAGAACAATTTTACTTCTATGCCTGCTAGTTATTGCCCAGGGCTCTGCTCCGGAAAACAAAAACTAATCTATCTCACTTGAATCATGCGATTTTTCGGGATAAGAGCCTATATCCTAACTAATATTATAAATGTGAAAGTTTGTAAGAATGGATGGATGGATAGATGGATGTTTGTTACTCTTTCACGTAAAAACTACTGAACGGATCTGGATGAAATTTGGCACACAGATAGATTATGGTCTGGAATAACACATAGGCTACTTTTTGCAGCGATAAACGACATCCACGCGGGTGGAGCCGCGGGCAGCAGCTAGTTCTATATATATCTATCTCTGTGACAAATTTCATCCAGATTCGTTCAGCCTTACTGGCGTGTTTGAGTAACAAATATCCCTCCATCTAAAAATTTCGCACTTAAAATATTAGTAAAGACATGCAGTATTGAGTCGCCACTTAGACCGATAAAATAAAACGATATACTTAAAAATATAAATTAAAATCACTTATCTTCGCCGTTGCTCTAATAAACGCTGAAATTGTAAATGGAACGTGTCTGCCGAAGCGTCGTTCCAGAATGTTCGGTGAAGCAGAAGACGCAAGGATTAACTTTCCAAGAGCTGCGTTAATTGCACTTGGATGGGTTTGACATTCAACGGGTATTAAACATGATTCGTGCATTTCTGAGTTGATTTTGTTTTTGATATTAAACTTAGCGGTGGTAGTGGTGGGCAAGTAACCAACTTTTACAGGTGCACGAGGTGTTCGTACCTGTGGTACCAATGTGAATTTCACTCTGTAACTGGATTAAACTACTTTCTGCGCAGATCCCTTATTTTCCGTACGAATCTTCAACAAAGTATTAGAAAACTGAAAAAAAAGATAAATGACATCGGTAAAGACGTTCTCAAGTTATAGCATGACCAAGGATAATAGGGATTCATTTTTATATGTACAAATATATTATGTACTAATCAAATGATTTACCATCTGATAACGTAAATTATTGTTATGTTCCAATCCTTAAGAAAATACAACTTATTGGCCACATCATAAGTCTCGTTGTATCAAGAATTCGATAACAGTACCTCTATCGAAATAATTATAAATTTTAAATATATTAATTAAACGTAATACTGACTAAACAAACTGTTATGACCCAGAAAAGAGCTAACAACAAAGTTAGTAATTTTATAATACGTATTTAACGTGTCAACTTGACCCGTAAAACCAATTTTCGTCAGCCAAAAAGTTTCATACGGCCACCTATTTGCCTTCATAATTAAATTTTTGCGGCCCACCGGGATGCTACGAAGCATTTTATTAATTTATTTTTATCAGGATTTTATTAAAATTTCAATATCCCTTAGAGGTTATTTTACTAATGAACGCTGTTAGGTATTAATGCGAACTCTTGTCTTGAAATTTTACTCTGAGTAGTGATTGGTATTTACAAAACATTATATTATTTTTTTTATTCATTCCACTGTTGAATAAAGTTCCCATTTTTGGCGTTCCACGTTATTATCTCGATAAAAGTCACCCAGGATACTATCTATCTCCTTGCTAAATTTCATTAAGATCCGATCTGCCGGTAAGTCGTGAAAAGGGAACAAACATTACATACATAATATATACAACAAACAGAGTTACGAAAGAATAATATTATTATACTTTTAAAAATCTGTGATCCGAAATTTCCAAAAAATCCCAGTGTAAGTATAATTTTGTGTTCGAGAATCGTGTTTAAAAAGTCCCTCGTGGAACAGGGCTTGCTCTCTTTTTTAATTAACTTGAAGAAAATTGATGTCGACGTTACTCTTCCACACAATAAACATAGTTGGCAAAGAATTCAGCCTAAATAAACTCGCGTAGCATCTTCATTACACAAAATGCATTCGAATAAAACAAACAGTCTGACGGCGGTCGGTAACAAATTGCAAGGGTTAATGACTACATCCCTTGAAGAAAATACCGTTAAGGCTGGGTTATACTGGGAGTATGTTTTTTCTAGTATTTTGGCTAAAATTGTCGTCAACGTGTTTGCAAACTAGAGTAAAAGAGATGCGATATAATGTTTATTTCAAAGTCTTAAAAGGTTTTAAAGTTACACTGGCATATGCGAATAGCAGCTTGACTATTTTTGACGCTTATGGTATAGGTTGACAGCTAAGCAATGTATATGTCCCTTTAGAGATACGTTTAATTAATGCCCCGTGAGAGCTTATCTCGTACTAGTTTGCTAACCGACGAAATTCAAGATGGCAGTCCATTAGCCATAGATTATGTTAACGTGGCAAAGGTCTTATTCTACCAATCTTGATATAGGTAGAATGCGCAATCAGCGAAAATTGAACTTGGTACTATATGGGTTTTGGTTATCAGATTTTTTGGTTGATTAGTTGTTCTTGCAAGAAAAAATATATATTTATTAATCCATGTGAATAGTATCCAAATATTATTGTTCATAATTCTGCATCGGATAAACATAATTTTATACTTTTAACAGGATAACAATAGCCTGTGTCACGAGTTCCAGATTTTTTTAGATACTTACTAAGTTATACGACAATGTGAAAAAAGTAAACATAAATTGAAAGCAAAAAATATATTTAATAAAGAAAATAGGTACTTTATACTACGTTTATAAAAACGAGCTAAATTTTGCTGAAAAATCACTATTACACTTACAGAACATAATAATGAAAAATATTACACTAGCCTATCGCAATTGTCGCGTTTCAACAACGGTAATCCTTTATTAATTATTTAAAATATTTCGTAAATCCCAAAACAAACACTTCAATTAATAGGCGAGTGACTTTACTGGATTAAACGGGAAACTCCCAAAACTGGGGATTTCTAGGGATTACCCAGAAGCCGGAGACAACATTATGGAATTACCACTGTAAGGCGATTACGAAATCTCAGTAAGACAATAGTATCTTTGCAATGATATTGATATCAGAATAATTACGCCCATTTTAGTAAAATTATTATCTTTTTTTATATATGTAGGTAAAGTAGTTGTATTATTTTGTTGAGTTTTTGAGAAACGAAACGACCTATTCGTTTCGTTTCATGTACAGACAGATATTGATGCTGTCTGTACATGAACAGTAATAAAATCTCTATCGGGCGAAACGCCCAATCAAATATTATAATTTTTGTAATTTGATCGTTTAGCCCGTTCGGGCGAACAAATGTCGGGCGAAACGACCTATAACTCATTTTGTTTTCTTAGTTTAGGTACCTATAATTTTTAATGGGATCTTTATACATGCTTCAGTATTCGTCATCTCAACCCATAAACGTCCCATTACTGGGCACGGGTCTCCTCCATACACATGGAGGGATATTAGCTTTCTATATGGTTTGGTTTCGTTTTTACCCTCTTTAGCAGTGGATATTGTCGCTGCTCGGTAACGAGGGCGCAGTAACCCTATAGATGGGTGACCGCATAGTGGAATTTCATCTGAGCTTCTCCGTGCTTCGGAGGGCACGTTAAAAGTCGGTCCTGACTGTTATCAGTCGTTAGATCACGACAGAGGCCTAAATATGGGCGATCTAAATAACTCTGTCGCCAGATTGGCTACTAACCAAACGATGAGAAGAAGAAGATAAAAATTCATGCTTATAATACATGCTTAGGCTTTCAAAAATATACGTATGATACTAAAAGTATTAGTTACGTGTTGACACCAGGGCATTAAGATAGAATTTCCGTAGGACAGGAAACCGTTCTTTCAAAACACATTCCTAAATGAGCGCTGGAGACCTGTAGGTACTCATACACAGAAAAACAACTACACCGTAATTGTGTGTAGTTATTTGGCTGTGGTCTTCTGTAAAGTCGAGGTTCTTCTTCAGTCGGGCTCGCTCGCTAGTATGGTACCCTACCTCTCTTGCTTCCTCTCTCTCTCTACCTTAATCTCTGAAACTACCAGTCCAATTTGTGATAAATCTTGGACTAAATAAAGCTTATACGGTTTTGTTTAGTTTGGGATCCAATGACCGTATATCGCATCCCAATGTATAGTAACATTTAAGTCTTGAACCACATGTGTAAACATTAAAAAGCTATATACATAGAGGTCTTGAAATGTTAGTTTATTTATTTATAGGTTTGCCTACAATTGTTACACATTTTTTACAGGTAATACATACATAATATATAAGGTATAGGTGTACAATATCAATCGGCAACACACAACATTTATGAATAATATTCGGATTTATACAAATATAAAAAACAGTAATACAGACAGTTTATGCGTTTTAATAATAAACAGTCTAATTTAATTTGGTAACAATAGTGATTTGTTGCTGTGAACCTGACTCTTAAATTAAGTTTAAGTTAGCGACGACATTTTAAATTATTTACCACATTATAAAAAAAACTGAACTGCTTTTTATATTTTGCAGGGTTGCAGTTATTTTACATTGTATTTTAGTTTGATTACATTCTGTACACTGGTTAATATAGCCAACAACGTTTAAATGCCTGGGTTACTTCGAGTATTCTCATATGCCTTCGAGCTATTACTGAAAATGTTTTTAATAAGTGTCTGATATACATTTTTACTCAAACAACACTTACGTGAAAGCTACTTTATGAAATGCGTTTTAAAAATATTTCTGTTGTTGTTTTTGATTGAGTTTTGTGTTTACTTACGATTTATTACATGGTTGAATAGGAATGTTTGTGTTGCCTTTTTGTTTCCACTAATATTGTAACTCATACTAAATTGTAAATGTTATACTCTGGCAATTAAAAAGAGTGGCCCGAGTTTCTTGCCAATTCTTCTCGAGGCCCAACCCTAGTCAGCGAATTGGCCGTAGGAAAAAAAAAGTATGCTGGCATTTGTTTTTATGACGTTCATAAGTATCATGTATTTGATCTAAATTAATAAATAAGTTTGACTTTGACTTAATGGTTCGTGGTTCCCTTGACAATTATCACTACGTAGGGTGTTGTAGGTTCGATCTCCATACTGGATGAAATTATGATCCAAATTTTGTGGATTACACATTGTTCTGAGTATGTCCTGGGTGTTCGTGAATTGTACGTATGACCTCCACAACACGGTTGTTACTTAGTGCAGGACTCGTTTATTTAAAATGTATAATAATAGCAACCCATATACCCTACTGCAGGGCACGTGTCTACTCTCCTCTATCATAAGAGAGAGAGGGTTTAGGCATAACTATTTAGTAATCTGTGGTTTAGGCCTTAATTCACACACAGGTCTTTAGAATTTCTTCTAAGACATGTGGGTTTTCTCACGATGTTTTCCTTCACCGTTAGCAGATAGTGAATCATTTGATTAATACATATAAATTCCACAAAGTGAAATTTATATTGGTGCTGCCACCCGGGAACGAACTCCCAACTCTTGCGTGCAACTACCGCTTTTTCAATCCTTTTATACAACGTTAAATACACTTACCCAAGACTTGGTCAAGCGTTTTATAGGAACACGTAGTACCATTCACAAACATAAATATAAACTGTAAATAAAACTCAAAACGAATCGTGCGTATCTATTCAAACACGGAAAGTCAATCTTAACAAACGTAATCCCTTATATACCTTCTGTATATTTTTTTAAATTGCCACCATATGGGTATTGTAATAAGGTTTATATTTCAGTGAAGAAGAATTCTTAAGACACTAGTGGAGGAAAGAGATCGGTAATTTTGGTCTGTGACTGAAATCGCTTGTAACATAATTGGGTAAGACTAAGGGCTGCAATACTAGTATTAAGTAGCCTATTTTGTTTGAAATATAGCACCATGATATGAGATAATCGAGATAATTTTCACGCTTGCGCTTGACCATTCTTAACATTTTAGACTGCACGGTTTGTTAAGTGAATTAACCACGCCACGGGGTGTTGTTGGTTCAATTTCGATTTCAGTCATAGCTATCTTTTTTTTTAATACAAGTCCCGCACTAGAGAACAAGGTCTGTGTTGCGGGGGACTTGACAAACATACAAATAACGGACACAAATTACACCCAGACTCAGAACAACTCTTTGTGGATCACACAAAGTTTTGTCCCTGTGTGGGAAATGAACCCACAACCTCGTGCACAGCAGGTGCATGCTGCACCCACTGGACCACCAAGGCAGTCAATAAAAAAAACTGCACAGTATAATATTATAGTGCTTAAGTGTGTTCACAAAACATTAGTTCACGTTGCATTCTTTATTTCCTTACTCTCATAGTAAATAATAATTGTTTCTGATGAAACAGCAATCCACGATTTGGAGAAAGATGACCGTCAATTTCTTGTCAGAAAAATCCAATATCTATTTTTGAACTAACCCAGGAATTAGCTTTATGAACACAATAATAAACCAACAAGGCAGTATATTTTGATGCAAGTCCAAAGTACAAAAACTTAAAAAAAAATCTACTGTACCCATATTATTCATTTTGCGATATATTGTTTTATTCTTGTTCGCCAGTACTGGGTAGTATCCAATCAGTAATCAACATACAAAGAATACGGTACAGTGCTTCGTAATCCACAGTCAAACGAGTCTCATTTCGCTCAACAGAGCGTTGGCGGCAAATGAACTCGACCTTTTTAGGGCCGTCAGAAGGGTAAGTGCGAAACGAGCACTACATGCTGACTTTGATATAGATATACTGGATGTGACTAAGTTTTTTAATAAAAACTAGATTCATTTTAAAAACTTACTAACTTACTACTTGAAACATTATTTTTATTTGCCCGTGTATAATATTTAGCTCTGATAAATTAACATAAGGCTCTGTAAATTTTTCGTCAAAAGCGGCAAACATAAATATGCTTTAAAATTGTGTTTGAATAATTAAATTTGATGAATAATTATGAAGTTAAAAAAAATATCAGAATTAATATACATTTATTATTATCTAGTAGAGATTGTGCTTTTTGTGAATCTAGCCTTATGGATACAATGGGTAACTTCATAAAATGAAATAAGAGTAATATAAGTTTGACTTATTTATAATAGTTGACAAAGTTGTGGAAGTTGTTGGTATTCGTTTACATTAAGTAACAAGATTTCTTATTATTTACAATCATTCAGAGTAGGTAATGAGCGTTTGAATTGCCTGACATTTGCAAAGCAACACAATAGTTTCAGTAATACACAAGTCACTGGTTGGCACTTCTAGTTATATTTTATTCTTGAATAGCAGTTTATACATATTAGCACGAGCTCCTAGAGGCGTCGTGTTGCGAATGTAACAATCAAAGGCATCGTCAGTCCCTGGTGAGTTTGTCGCCTCGTCCATCATGCCGCGAACTTCATTTGTTCGACTTGTTCATTATGTTATTACGATTGGTCGGACTTTTAGATTTAAAGAGGCAATTTGCCTTAATTAGAATGTGTATACTCTATTGACTTTAGCTAGTAAAAAAAGGTCTTTTTTAAGTAGACAAGTATATAATTTTAGGCATTATTGGCAAGGTTGTATCGTATTTTATAATAATAAACTGCGTCTGCCCTATGTGAAAATATTTTTTATTTTATTTCTATAATAATGTTTTTAAATATCTTGTTACATTCAACTATATCCTTACTAATATTATAAATGTGAAAGTTTGTAAGAACGGATGGATGGATGTTTATTACTCTTTCACGTAAAAACAATTGAACGGATCCGAATAAAATTCGGCACAGAGTTATATTACAGTCTGGAATAACACATAGGCTACTTTTTATCGCGATAACCGACATCCACGCGGGCGGAGCCGCGGGCAACAGCTAGTTATAAATAAATCTGCTTAAAAGTAATCTACAGTACAAACAAAAAAGTAAGATTAAATATTATCTAACTAAAGCGTTTTAAATATCATTATTTAAGATAAAATTGAGTAAAGATATAAAATTAAAACGGGATACTTTGTTTACTTCAAAATAGATTAAAAGTAATGTAACTAGTATTTTTTATAGATTGGTTTTTGAATAATGGGCGTGGGTTTCATCAGGTATTAGGTTGCAGTACGAGTAGGTGTAGTGACGGTCGATGGAGCAGACATGTCCTAAAGCGGAGACAGCGACTTGGTAAGCGTAAGATAGATCGGCCCCAAGTTAGTTGGACCGATGACTTAAAAAATATCGCTGGAATGGACTGGGTGCGGAAAACGGAGGATCGTGTGCTGTGGTTCGTGTTAGGAGAGGCCTATGTCCAGCAATGGACTGCAATAGGCTGATTGATTGAGGTTTGGTACACGTTGCAATTTTACTAGGCAAGCTTTGATTAACGTAATTTGGTACATTGCAGTTTCGAAAATATTATATTAATATCATTGACCATGTCTATCTCAGCCGAAAGACGTCCACTGCAGGATCTAGTTGCTTTAGTACAAATTACTGATTTTATAATATACTAGGGGTCGCCCGCGACTTCGTCCGCGTGGTAATTTGGAATATTTTCCCCGATTTTGCAACATATCTTACTACTGCGCCACTCCTATTGATCATAGCGTGATGTTATATAGCCTATAGCCATCCTGGATAAATGCACTGTTCAACAAAATAAGATTTTTTCTAATAGAACCAGTACTTTCTGAGATTAGCGCTTTTAACCAAACAAACAAACAAACTCTTCAGCTTTATAATAGTAGTATAGATATCAAAATACAATAAAGTTATTTTATTTTTATAATTTAAATTTTAATAGAAATTAACCAAGAAAAAGGTTAAGGCCTTAACTCACATACGCTGGTCAAATGTGGATTGGTGAATCAGACAAAATAATATTGTTTAATAATGAATAAGGAAATAATTCTGATCAGGTAAATCACTGATTGTGTTGATCTATTGGGTTTAGTCTAGCTGATAATAAGAAAGGTAAAGGAAAGATATTTTAGCTACTTTTTAAACATAACGTAGGCAAAATGATGCAAAGCTATTAATATTAAGTCTATTTACCAAATTAAGACATAATTAACAAAAATAGTATAAGCATAAATAGTCACACATTAATGTTAATTTTACTATTATTCTACTGCATCAGAATAAAGCTTATAAAAGTACTAATCTGAATATTGGTTTTCACAACCTAAAGATAACGCGCCTAATAGAGATAGGCTTTTACGGTTCTATCAGAACAGGTTCGATTTAAAGATATCGCTCCTTTCAAATTAGGATGATAGGGAAATTAGGTTTTACTGTAAAGTTTTAGTTCTGTGTCGACTGTGTTATTTTACCTAATTCGTTGATTGTGGACATGGAATAAATTATATTATCAATTAGTGGGTAATCGGCGACGTTCTTTTTATGTAAAATTGCACTTTTGTATATAAATTTAAAAAGCGAAACCATAACTAAACATAAAATTTTGTCCAAATCACTAAAGCCGTTCCCGAGATATGAAATATGTATATTTATATACAAGAATTTCTCGATTAAGGTTAGATTCCATACTTAAATTTACCAAGTGTTATATTTTTCTTAAGTTTTACTGTTGCTTAGGTTCTTTATTCAAATCTACACAATAATAATTTCATAAAAACAAAAATTTACATAGTTGAAAAGACATTTTAAATTAGTAGATGTACATATTAGTACTGTTAATATTTTTAACTTATATGCACACTTTAGTGCTACTTATTAACTAGTATATGGTGCATTACACTATGATCTACATAGATGCTAACAAAAGGGGTATGAATATTTCAGTAAAACTTCCAAAAGTAAGGCAACAATGTGATGTGGAATTTGTAGAAACAAATTGTCCAGTCGAGTGGGTGACTAAACCGACAGGATCGCTTTAATTAAATAAGTCAATCGTCCAGTACAAACTAACGTTACTTTGAAGTTATTTTTGTGTCCCATTAGAGAGGTGTTATTTTGGAGTTAATGTCAGAATCAAAAGCTATTTTGTAAGTAAATTTAAAACTTACTTAAGCTACTTACTTTAGCTGAAATGTTAGTAAGTAGTCACTGTGGAAATGAAGTGCATGTAAAATATAAGAGAAGTTATACATTATTCTTTTTTGCATCGATGCAAACACGTGTCAAAGCGTTTGCATCACGTTTTTATCGATGCAAAAAGGGTTTGAAAATTGACATAATATTAAAGGTTAAAGTGTGCTTTAGACTTTATTTCATCTGCATTGCTTTTGATGCGAAAAGTAATAGTGTGCAACGGGTCTAAATCTGAGCGTAAAACCAAACACCATAGAATGTTTATTACTCTAGTTTGTTATTAAATTTGTTGATCTGTCAAATTCAAATTGACTTCTGTCACTTGATGTCAAAGCGTAACGTTGGACACCCTCAGGCTAAGTGGAGCGACTATCTTCGCAAGGCGGCTGAGAGTAGCTGGATGCGAGAGTCCGAAGACCGTGTCAAGTTGCGTACTCTTGGAGAGGCCTATGTCTAACAGTGGACTGCAAAAGGCTGATGATGATGATGTTGAACAAAACATTTTCCATGGCGCACGTCTGCTACATGGCGACCCACGCCCTTAACTTATTATATCTGGTCATTTGAAAACTTGATATTTGGATTAGAACAATTAACATTTAGAGAGAAGTATATCTGAACAAAGCAGGTGTCAGCGTTGAAACTATATTTATAGTAAATACAACAAGTCTAGTGTTGATCATAAAAATGGCTGAAATTGCACAAGAAGGTAAAATTCCCAAGCAAATAAGCCAACAAAATTTTAAAATAACATTTTCAGAATTTATCCCATAAAATTGTCCGTGAAATTGCCCGTTGGAGCATGAAGGAGACTAAACGTTATGCTTCATGTATCTCACTAGCTGAGATTGTAAAAGATATTAAGGAAGAAAAGAAATATCTTGATATCGCTTTGACTATAATGAATGATGGCAGTGCCAAAGAATTTGAGGTGTAGGAAAAATAAGGGTTTGTATAGAAAACGCATTATCAATTACGTAACGGTAATAAATGCATTCTAATAACTTTATTTTTAACTGATTGTGCCTTATATGTATGTTTAGTCACTATAATATTATAGTGATGAAAAGTAAACAAATGTGATCAATTTTAGATGACTTGCACTCTAATATTTCCTAGAGTACTGAATTCATTATCATGAATCTAGAGTAGTATACCCAGGCTCAAAACAATTGTTTGTGGCTCACACGAAAATGTTTATCACGTAGATATTATGTAAAAATGGGGAGGTACACTGGCATTGCACCAGTCGTTAATTCGTCCAATTGCGAGATCTTTCATTAATTTAATTCAATTACTCTGAACAGGTTATTAAAATTTGATGTTTTACTACAATCATTTAAGGAATTTTTCAGATAACAAAACTTAGCATAATATTACAAAGCGAATCCTTTTGTAGAAACAAACAAACTGGGTTAAGACGAGATTTGCAAATCCCGAATAAGAAGCCATTTGGATCCGTTGTAATGCGAGCGGTGGGCACGGCTATTTATCTTTTGTTCCATGACGTTTATAGTAGAGGTATTTTGTTTGAAAAATAAACTATCTATGTTTTATTGAGTTGCTCTGATTTGGCTATATATTTTTAAAAATAAAGCAGCTAGATATAGTATTTAAATATTGTCCATATTAGATAGATATAGAAGTCTGCCTGTAACTTTTACTATTTTGTCGGTCCGATCTTGTTGGAGGCCTGCTCACGCTACGTCTTCGAGTTTGTATTCGCATATGTCGGAACCAATGCCGTAAACATCCTTACTGACTTCAACTGTCCACTACTAGAAGTTTAAATACTTGCAATAAAGTTGCTATTAAAGCATGGTGATGCCGCTGTTGAAAAGTCAGCATGGTTCACCACACCTAGTCGTACTACCACTAAGATCAGAATCTGTTAGCTATCAAAGTTTATTAAAGACTTTTCCTGGGGTGCCTTAACCCTCTGCAACTGAGGTGACTTTTTTATTAACATTCGACTGAGGTGGAGTCTATCAGATGTCATCTAACGAGCGGAAATTATCATAGATCTTTTGGTTTCATTACATAGAAACGTTATTTATTAGTATAAAAGGTTCATTTACTATTAAATTACAAAAGTAGGATTTATAAAAAAACAAAAGTATATTAGTTATAGAATCACATTTATTGAGCTCAAAATCTAAGAGATTTAGTAACTTACCTGACTTATTATAAAAAAAAACTTAAAAAAAAAGAACTTTACTTATCTAAAATTTTAAAATTGACACTTTTTAAAGCATTTTGTCAAAATTTCTACACGAGTGGTCTATGGTTAACGCCGAGTGCCCACAATCCACTTGGAGTACAAAACAACAACATTTTCAGGGAACTAGTGTAGTCTTCAAAGATATATTCTGAAGTTGTTTTTCATTCCTTTAAGCCAGGTTTCAAAATAAGTTTTTCCAAAACCTTAACAAAGTGGGGTAATATTTTACCAGAAGCAATGTATTTTTAATTTTAATAAAACCGAAATGCGCTAGTTAGCTGGCAACACGAGTATCTGGCTGCAAATAGAACAGGGTGAGCGGTGGCTTATTCACAAATCCTGCTGACTGCAGGGACTGCCACGATTTTGGCAGTCGATATTAAAACGATATTATTGCTTTTATGAAGTCAATCATTTATTTGCTAGATATATAGGTATATACATTATTATTAGTAAAATTATTAACCTACATGTTTTTTTTATTTTATAATAATAATAATTTATTTAATAAAAACATAAAATGCACAAATAACAATAGTGAGCTTTACTTTGGCCCCAAACTAAGCGAAAGCTTATTTTGTTGGGACCCAAGTACTTTTTTACTCAAAAAAAAAAGAAAGTAAGGGACCCAAGTATGCAGCTTGAAGTGGTCTATGTCCTGGATCTTTACGCAAAAATATATAAGTGAATATTGCGAGGTCTTTGGGTATGTAGAAAGCTCGGAAAGAGTGCCACGACGTGGACTGCAAGCTTAACCTTATGGTTAAGCTTGCAGTCCACGTCGTGGCACTCTTCAATCGATCTATAGCGGGCTACGCAACCTTATGGTTGCGTAGCCCGCTGGAGAAGTCTGCATAGTTCACCGGAACGTCAGAAAGTGTGCAGAAAAACTGCCCAGGTATGCATAGCGGCTCACCATAGACAAGCTCCGCTGCTGACAACTGGAGATTTTCTTTCCAGGCACTGCGGATGCCCAAGAGCACCAGATGTAGAGCCTCTGTCCAGCGCGTGTTTACATCGGTAGTCAGAATAACAACAGGGTGAGCCAGCACCGCAATGCACCACGACGGATTATCAGGCTCGACTTTTTTCAATTAACAAGCCAAATGAGCCTCGCTAAGAACTATAATACGAATACTAAACAATTGACATTTTTAAAAGATAGATTTACGACCATACTAGAACATTCTTCTGCTATTAAATTATGTGTTGAATAGTTTAAAAACTTACCACCAATATCTGAACCAACAATATCTCTAATAAGAGAGAGTAAGAGCTTAATCCACATACGCTGTAGCCTAATGCGGATGGCTAGGTCAAACATACCTTTAGAATTTCATCGCCTAAAGGCATGTTTGATCCACCAACCCACATTGAGCTACAGGCAGACGTATAGGTATATGGGTTTCCATACGTTGTTTTCCTTCACCATTATCAGACGGTAAATCATTTGATTAGTACGTATGTACCTACATATATTAGTACCGCCACCACTCGAGATCGAACTCCTAGTAACCGACGTAAACTTCGTGTCTTTAAGTCAGTACTCTGCTACCAACCCTCCCAACAAAAAATTGCAACGTACAAAACTGCAAGCTGTTAACAAAGACAGTGCAAGTAGAGTATAATTAATTATACCCAGATGTTTCTTCGTACAACTTTTCAACTGACTTGAAACGTTTGCTGTTTATGTTTCAGATAATTGACTGTGTTTCTTATGCCTCTTGTATTGTACGAAGTCACTAAATAACTAAGTATCTTTGAGTTACATTTTGTAATGATGATATAAAATAATATCTATAAAAATATAAAGTTGAAAAACTCAAAAACAGTTTTAACGGATTGTAATGTTTTTTTTTTAAGGAAATAGATGGTATCTTGGAAAAGGATATTTTATGCGATAACGAACATAGAGAGGGGTAGGACTAGGAGAGAGGGAGGGCACAATACTCACGAACACGCCCGACTGGGGTAGGACCTCCGCCTTACAAAAGACTACAGCCAAATAACTACGAGTACATACAGCGGTGTAGTAGTGCTCCTGTGTGTGAGTATAATGTCTCCAGCGCTCATTAGGGTTTAATACGTAGTGTTAAGTTTATCTACATGTAAGTTACGATCCCGTAATGAAAAAACAAAAACCGACTTAAAAACCTAAAATAACTTAATACAGATTGAAGTCAGTGCTAGGTTAATCCTGGCACCGACTTCAATTTGTATTAATTTATTTTTAGGTTTTTGAAGTCGGTTTTTTTTTTTCTATTTTTAGTGATAAAGATACCCAATCCTTTCCTTCCTTCGCATTTTCGGCCAATATCTATCCTTCCCTTCCTCTCCAAAGTGCTCGAAGCTTGTGCACACAGACAGCTGTCCGGGTTTGTTTCTTGTAATAACATCCTCTCTCCATAGCGATCTGGATTCAGACCTGGACACAGCAATGTAACCTCATTACTCAAAGTAACTGGCGACATTAGAGCGGGCGTGGAGGACGCCAAGACCACTGGCTTGGTTTTGCTAGATTTCTCGAACGCCTTCAATACCGTCAGCCACGATATCCTTATATCTATCCTGTCTTATCTTATGATCTCTCCTAAAGGCGCTGGAATGGTTCTCATCTTATCTTCGAGGACGTCAGCAGTCTGTTCGGGTTGATGATAATACATCGACTTGGTACAATCTAGACTCTGGTGTTCCTCAAGGCTAAGGTATACTTTCTCCTCTTCTTTTCTCATTGATTATCAATCTTTTAACTCATGAACTTCACAATGCGTATTATCATCATAGCTGCAGATCATCAGCGTACAGATAATAGCCAGATCACCAATTGTTGCCTGGGTACACCCAGGCAAGAATTGGTGATCTGACGGCGAATATTAGCCAAAATGTTACCAATACTCTGCGAGTTCTCTACCGCTTAAAGAACTTCCTCCCACCTAAGACAAATCCATGCTGGTGCAATCTTTAATATTCCCTGTTATCGACTATGGTGACGTGTGCTACCTTGACCTAAATGCAGATCTACTCGATAAACTTGACCGCCTTCTCAACAATTCCATTAGATTCATTTTCAATCTACGTAAGTATGATCAGGTGTCGACATTTCGCTCCCAACTACAATGGCTCTTTATCCGTCAGCGACGTAGCTGGCGTGCACTATCTATGCTTTACTCTCTTCACATCTCACGTATTTAACTTCTCATTTCCAATACCTTTGCAACTCTCATCACAAAAACTTACGTTCCTCTAACAACCTTCTTCTTTTTTGTCCTCATCACAACTCAAGTCTTGTTCATTCTTCCTTCTATATTCAATCTATTCTTCTTTGGAATGCACTCTCTCTCGAAATCAGGATGTCCACTAACCGTGACACTTTTAAGGCTAGAGTATGGCAGCTCTATAGCAAATATTTGGCAGAATCATCACAACGTTTATATTATACTTATATTATTTATTTAAGTATTGTATTGTTATATAATATATGTGTATAATATGACACTATTATTGTAAAATTATTGTTTTGTAAGTTCTACGGTTTATGCACCTACCTAGTGTTCTCTCTGCATCACCCATAGGTTGACTTGTAGAGAATGCCTTTGGCATTAAGTCCGCCTTTGTACACTTTCTTTTTGTGCAAAAGTTAAAAATAAATAAATTGATATTGAAGAAGAATACAATTTAGCATTCTAAAAGGAAAAACATTTTATGTTATAGTAATATCGAATACAAAATAGAAGAAATTTTAGTGTTTGCAGTAAATTCAGCTCTGGGATGCAACCCCGTACATTACGAGTTTTCTACGTACAAAATTTCCACTTTCAAACAAATGGCGGTATGCATTTCATTTATCCTATTCTTATTTCCTTTTGTAATGAATAAGTGGGTATTTAATAGACCGCATGCATTCATGAGTTATGTGTCTGCTGGATATCTAAATGGTCGAGCGGATTTAAATAACTAATTGGCTGTTGAATTATTAGATTTTTTTTATACTAAGTACTTAAGTTGAAAATAAGTAAACACTTAACTTGCGTGTTACCAACAATTTTTTTTACACCAGGGATCAATCAATTGGGATCGGAAAATGTTTATTTAAAAACAATTTTTTTAATGATCGCTGGGGACCTGTACTCACACACAGGAACACAACTACACCGCTGGATAAAGTTATTTGTCCGTGATATAAATAATATACTCGTATATATACAAGATTTTATTTTACTACTTTGTCGGCATGACTAATATGTTACATGTTACATATTCATCCCAAATTACAGGTTTCTGGTACTAATAGTCTCTGAGCTAAACTGCGGATAGACGGACGGACGGACGGACATCGTGAAACTATAAAGGTTCCTTGTTTACTTCGAAACCCTAAAAAAGTAAAAAACTTACTAACAAAAAAAAACACGTTTCATTTGGAGTTATGTTTCATTTTATAATAATACCATTTAAGTAAACAAAATAAAATATTATATTAGTGACAAAAACACCTCAGCTAGTTTTCTCATAAATTATGGCACAATTTTAAAAAGGTCCAAGAAATGATCAAATAAATAGCACTTATTTCGAAATGACATTAAGTATCTTCAGAAAATTGTATGTACAAAGTAAAAGTATTTGACTTAATCTTACTTAAGAATTAAATCATAAAGGCACGCGTAGAGAGTCAAATCAAAGATATTTTGAGAAACTCTTTTTACTTAGGGCAACGTAATACAACATCTCGATTTCATAATAAGAAACACAGGTAGAGCATAGAAGCGAGGAAGCTCGACTGCAAAAGGATTTCTATTACCTACTTTATAGAAATAACTACACACACTAGTGTATTTGTCTTCCTATGCGTACGTATAGCATTGATTTAGGATTTTTTTAAGACTTTATCCCAGGGAGACCCCCATCACAAAACCCTTATAACTTTTTGGGTAGCAACACGTGAATGATGCCCCTGGTATTGCTTGGGCTATTTTTCTATATTTCTGTCGGACATTTTTATCAAGTATTATTTTATAAATTAGGAAGTAATAAAACATACAACAAGGAATAATAGTGACAAATTTTCGATAGAATAATAATCAAGTGACACGTCAAAAATCTTCAGTGTATACACGCCTTTAAATTTACTCAATTTGAGTTTGAGTGACATTTAGTGATTGAAGAAAATTGTATTTGAATGTTGTATTTGTTACATTGGATGTTCACTCTGTATAGCATTTTAATGGAGTGGAGATTTCACGGTGTCTGCCCCTTGGGGGATGACAGAGATAAATGGAACCCGCCTTTTGGTGTTTTAGGGTTCTTTGGGAAGAACGTTAAAGCACGTTTACGAGTTTGGACTTTGTTTAGTGAGAAACTCACTTCGCTATTGTTCCCATGATACATTTAAATGCCCGTACAATTGCTTCTTATTAACTTTTGAAGAAAATTGCGATGGAGAGTATAAAAAGTGGCTCTACCTCAATAAATATTTGGGTAGGCGTAAAATGTAATCTTTATTACTTAATTTAGGCAGAAAAAGTAAGTTTACGACGTGGTAGGTGACAGTCTAGAACGTACTCCACATTAGTTTTCAATATGGTTTTAATAATTTTATATCTTGGGATAATTCACTCATGGCCATTTGATCCCAAACTAGACAGAGCCTGTACTATGGCAACCAGAAATCTGGTGAACATTATATGTAGATATGATAAATAAGAAATAATAATAGATAAATATGTTTAGCAGTATAATACTGAGATAGATAAATTATACCCAGACAGAACAAATAATTAAGCTTATTTCACAAAATTTTGTCCTGGGTGGGAATCGAACCCACGCCACGTCCAGCTTAGCAGTCGGATTTACTAGCCACTTGACCAAAATTAAATGGCTAGTCATTCCATTGACATATGTATTCTGTCATGTTTTATAAAAAAATGTAGGTAGAAATTAATGTCAACTTATTTATAGACGGAACCACATATTGATGAATGCAAATGCTTCATTCACATTTCATCAAATAAATCTTTCAGTTTGTTTTGATACAAGTAGGTACAATAAAAAATATGCCTTTTGTAATTATCAGAAATAATAAATCAATGTCGAAAATATATTTTGAAATGTGGAAATTGTTTCATAAATGCTTTTACTCTAAACAAAAATGTATATAAGTAAAGCATTTATTTGCTTATCTCTCATTTTTAAATAAGGTATAATAATGAATTCATTTGAAGTTATTGTGACTTAAAACCCTCGTGATACAAAATAAAAGTAAAAGTATTGCAAGTGTCCATTGGTTACTGTAACTGCTTACCATTAAGGCTTGGGATATCGCGAACGACTTTGATCATTTGGGTGAAGCGAACACGACTCACCACACATTGTACTCTTTGAATGGACGTCTTATTATTTTTTAATATATCAAAATTATTATTTATATATATATAACTTATTCTAAATATAACATTATCTAATTATAAATGTATGTTTTCTTAAAATATTGTTTCTTTTTTCGTATTATTTGATAAAAATTGAAGTCATAAAGTGGTTACATCTCAATAATTTGGTGCTGATTCGATGATTTTTTTTACAAACTATTTAGAATTAATATATAATTTATGATAAAACCATATATTATGAAACACATTTTGTAGATTAATAATGAATTTATTGGCAATCATTTGTCAATAAATGGCAACAAAAAATGGTTTAATTTAACACCTTTTTTTTTCATCATTTTTTGAGAGAGGGGCTTTACACGGGCTGGTAGCTGCTGGCAGTATGTTTGTTTGCTAGGTGGTAAGAAAAGTATTTTGAAGCTGGTACATATTATACCTAATAAAGATTTTTGAGTCTATTGGAACAATATAGTGTTTGTACATATGCATAATATATTTTTTTGTTTTTTGTTTTGTGATATGTGTTTAATTTGTGTTTAATTTCTGTGTAATTTATAATTTAATGTCTTGTCTTAATTTATGTAATATTTTTGTGCTTAATTGATGTATTATCTATGGTTTTATTTTAAATGCTGAAATAAATTATAAAAAAAAAAAAAAAATGTTTAAGCCAAATTGGTGGTGCATTCCTATTAGAGACGGTTTGAGCACTTTAGGTTTTCCACTTAGAGCACCAATAGGTTTATTAGCTTGGTGCTCAAAGTGGAACGAGAAAATATATTCAATTTTATTTATTTTTGAGCACCTAGGCATAGGTGCTCTAAAACTTAACGAACAGGAAAACTGAAAATTGGTCAGGTTTGGGACAAACAACTAGTTATGTAGGCACATAAAGCCGTTATTCTTTCGACTGCTCTCTCTTTGGCTGAGGATTGCCGTCCTATTGTGTTAAGAGAGTGAAAAACAAAAATTGCACCTGCATTTTCTCACACGCTTGTGCACTATAAAATCTCTCGAGCATTTGGCTAGTCTTCGTCGAGAATGGCCGCAGTGGCCAAAATTCGATATGGAAGATGGCATTATTGTAAAGAAAGTAATTAAATTCTCACGGTTAAATATCATTTGCACATTTTTTGTTACCCGTCAAGTGACGCCATTCAAAATATACAATGAAAACTTATTGACAGAAGGTTTGAAATGGTGGAATCGGGCCGATTTTCCGCCAACAAACTTCCTCGAAACAAACATTCTTATTAGCTTAAAGGGCTTCTGTAATGAAAAACAAGGACCCTTTCTTATAATAATAGTAACCAGTTTCTTTGTCCAAATATTTAATGGACAATTTTCCTATTTTATTGTTAAAAGGTTTTATTGTGAATGGATCGGTTGCCTTTTTGTTCCGTGTTTTGATTGTGGCAATTGATTTATAAATATGTTTTTGTACCGCTTTATTAATAAACGTTTGTAGCGATTGAGGATTTACGCAATGCTTTATCCACTTCTTTGAATGTCAAATTACCGATGACGGAAGGAGAGGAATCGAAGTGTAACTATTCACTCACTATACATCTTTTATCAATATAGCGGTACTAAAAAATTGCCACCCAACGTATGACCAGTTCATCAATCAATGTCCTGACGCATTGTGGACCGATATCCACTTAAGCGAACCTCACCTGCCCTAATAAATGAGGCAAAGGCATTCCTTTCACCATGGAACGGCGAGGATTATATGTGGATAGGGTGACTAAAATGAAAGAGGATAGTCAAAGAATCGGGGAAACCGTTCAATGGATTGCATTTAGCATTTATTTAATTTATCTGTAAGATGTAACAACTGTGAATAGGGATGTAGTTGTGGATAAGGGGGACAAAACCAATCATTCGGCTAAGTAGTTGCCTCTATACACAATATGCGGACTTAGAAAGCACATTAATTATCGAACAACATGTGTAAATGTTATAGTATCAAACAAAGTACTGTACCCACAACTTTTACTTACTCCATAGCTTTTAGCATCGGTGATCTGCGATTCTGACGATTTTTAAAAGCTTAATACTGCGACCAAACATTCCACACCGCACCGAAGATTGAGTAGCTTTTCAGAAGCAATGAACTGATATTCGGATGCCGGTCGTACGATTTAGTTCATTGTTTCATATAATATTACAAAGAGATCCACGACCAATCGGAAAGAGGCGCCAAATCGCGATATAGCATCAATACAGTCGCAAAATGCTAAAAGTAGCATGTCTTTTTTTAAGGAGTAAGAGAATGATTATAGAGAATGGTTGATTCAAAACCATAGTCACTCTTCTGTTGGTGTGTATTACATTGGCGAGAAAGAATTAAAATTTAAAATTTTCCGACCGCTTAAAGGTCTGTTATGTACAGGCCCTTGTGACGTTCGTTTAAATTTAAACAATGTGAGGATTACATAGGTACATCGTTGTACGTTTTACTGTATATGTTATACCGTCCGAAAAATGTTGATTGATTTACTGAATATTAATTTTCGGTGTTGTTATTAAAATTACCATGTTATTGTTCCTCGGATATACATGTTTATATTGCTGCGTATTAATATGATGCTGTCATATGAATTTGTTTTACAAAATAATTAGTGTCACCATTAACATTATTAGACTATCGCAGTCCACTGCTAGACATAGGCCTCTCCAAGTAGACTTCACTTACCTGGATCCTCGGCTTATCGCATTTAAGTATATTTATCTCCTTCTTCTAAGTCTGCTTGATACAAACAGGCTACTACTGCTGAACGTAGGCCTCCATTTATGTTTCCACAAAAGCGAGGTAGTCCACTTAGAGCACCCGTCCGAATAGCACCTAGCCTAGTCCGCGAGGAGCACCCATCAGTATTATTATAAATCTGATCCACGAAAAGCACCTGTCAAAAATTATAAAAAGTTTGACTGCCTTGGTGGTCCAGTGGCCGCAGTATGCGCCTGCTGTGCGTTTGTGGTTGTTGGGGTTCGATACCCACACAGAAAAAAACTTTGTGTGACCCACAAAGAGTTGTTCTGAGTCTGGGTGTAATTTGTGTCCGCTAATTGTATGTTTGTCAAGTCCCCCGCGACACAGAGCTTGTTCTCTAGTGCGGGAGTTGTCTCCACCTAGTGGGATGTCGTACCACGCTGCGTTGTCCTAATCGTCGTCACCACTCGAGAACCTTTCTTTCCAAACGTTTATCGGTTCTTTAAGTGATGTGGCCTATTTATCTTATATACGAACAACTTTTTTAAAATAATTATAATTCAAGAGGTACTTGCGGTAAATTATCAGTGGATTAAGGCCACAGATGTTCGGGTGAATATAGATTACCAATATAATATTTTAAAATTTTACTATTTGTACACATGTAATGACTATAATAGAGAACGGGCTAAATTCTGTCATATTATAAAGGTTTTCATACCATGGGTGTTGCCCTCCATCCATCCATCTACACTTTCGCATCTATATTATTAGTAAAAAACTCTAAATGAAATTACACATTCGTAACATAATACGAGTATATTTTAAATGACGATACCTTTGTGCCAATTTCCAGTTCACTAACGGTGAACAATTAAACAGATCAATCAAGGTAAATATTCCCCTGAGTTACTTGTAGTGGAATTGGTTGGAGTCCTATTTGCGTGGATTGAAAGGTGACCCATTCATCGGGAAAGATCTAGCTTTAATAGCCTAAACATTAGCACACAAATTACAAGGGACTAACCCTCTAAACCCATTAGCACTCGAAGCTTGGTAGCTAAAATGTTGCTATTTTCTCGTCGTTAAACATTTATTTATTTATTTTGGGCTATTTGTCTAATGAGTAGCGTCTACTAAGCCGGGGGTTGTGGGTTCAATTCCAACCTATGACAAGGATCCATCAATGGATCTTTGTAATGGATTCAAGTGGACGGAGCGCAAATATCTCTGTCTAAGTTTAATATATATACCAATTGCCTGGTTGCCATACTACCTAGTTTAGGATGAAATAGCTATATCTAAGTTTCGTTCATGTTAGTTTATACCGTAGCATGTAAGAAACAATATTTTGTAACTAGGTTATGGTGAGAAAAAATAAACGATTATTATTATTATTCGTAAAGTATCGAACATATACATATACATATATTACATAAATTTACGTGCCGAACAACTACCGACAAACTTGTACTTGTACAAAAAAACACAATTTCATTAATGTTTTCAATTTATTAAAGTTTTTTTCTCTCGTTTCTCGTAAGCTTAAATATTTTGCTAGTTAGAGATTTTGATAATTGACGAAAATGATCGAGATAGTTGCTATGTTTGAAAATATTTAATTAAAATCATCATCATCACCATCTCAACCCATTAACGTCCCACTGCTGGGCACGGGTCTCCTCCAAACATTTGAAGGAATATTAGTCTACTATACCACGCTGGCCAGACGGTTGGCATAGGGTTTTGTTTCGAGTTTTCCCTCTCTTACTGTGGATATTGTCTGCTAGACTTATTCCCTTAGTCGACTCTTACGACACCCTCGGGATAGAAGGGGGTGGTGACATTTGTATTCTTAATCCGTCACCACACAGAGTATTAGCTTAATTAAAATAAGCAATGTATATTCGGGAGCGTGGGCTACAGCGGCATTTTATCGCTGTGACATGTTACTAACTACCGTCGTCAGTCAGAGCCGTCCGGTCTTAATGATCTGTCCACACAGGATGGATGTCGATAACTCTATTATTTTTGTTACCGTTTTCTTATTACTATGACCGATCACTTGCTGTTCATTAATTGTTTTTGGCACTTTTGCCAAACTAATGTCCAGACGGACAAAATTATAGGTTTGGAGTTTCTTGTGCCTGAAAACTTTTGGAAAAAAATTCAGTCTCAGCATTATAATACATTTTACGGAAAATACGTAGTCATACTACATTTATACATTTTTTATTTAAGAAACAACATAAGACATATAAAATAGGAAAATATGTACTGTGTATGTCTCAAAGCGAAGCGGTGATGGCCGAGTTGGAAAGCAACCGACTTGCACGCAAGAGGTGCGAGTTCCATCCCGAGTGGCAGTGCCAATGTGAATTTCACTTTATGGAGTTTATGTGCACTAATCATATGATTCGCCATCTGCTAAAGGTGAAGGAAAACATCGTGAGGAAACCCACATGTTTTAGAAGTAATTCTAAAGACATGTCAGATTTACCAACCCGCATTGGGCGTGAATGCAGCGTGTTTGAATTAGGGCCTAAACACCCTCTCTCTCTCTTGATAGAGGAGAGGAGACCCGTGCTCAGCAGTGGGCCATATATGGGTTGCTATTAAAAATTATTATGTCTTAAAGCTGTGCCAAATAGGTCCAGTTCATCATATGTCTAAACATCCGAGTTTATGTTCTAAAAGTGTGAGATATCATATTTATTAACAGACTTCAAAAAGAGGAGGTTATCAATTCGTGTGTTTTTTTTTTTTTTCTTTTTTATGTTTGTTACCGCATAACTCCGTCATTTATGGACCGATTTGAAAAAATATTTTTTTGTCTGACTGGACATACTTCCAGTTTGGTCCCATTATCATCAAAAGAAAGTTCCGATGATGGGATCCATGAGGAATTGAGGGAACTCCTCAAAAGTTATAGGCACACATATAGCAATTTCAATATTTTTTACAACTAATCAATCATTTGCATTCAGAAAGTGTAATTTGGTGAAGTAAAACTGATGAAAAAGACCACAGATGGCCATCTGAACTTTTCAATAATAAGTATTTTACTGATGGCGATTAGATAAGTTTCGGTTATTGTTGCTAAGCAACTATTAATAAGAAATAATGACGTGAATGAATTGAGCGCGGATTGCACAGATTAAATATTGCTTTTAATACCTACTTGACCTGTGTTCAGCCCGACGCTCAGTCGATTTTATTCGATGGTAACAAACAAATATCTGAAAATTTTACAACTTGCCGTACTGAAGTCGGTTTTTTTTTGTTAAAATTATATACTATACTATCTTTATTTAGTCAACTCTAGTGTCCAGCAGTGGTCTCGAACAGACTGATGATGTTTGTTGTTTTATGTTAAGTCACCCATCACTATTTAATAATAGACCTAGAAGTACTTCGCTAGGTAATAAATCACTCATCAATCACGCACTTAACACCAAGGCAACGGAAGATATTATAGATCTCACTAAATCGATGGTCGATGATCGATCGATGGTAGGTATGACATCTTTCGCTGTGACCGTGATTTGAATATAACAGGTAAGCAGACGGGTGGTGGCGTTATGTGTTGCGTCCGACGTGAGCTATGTGCAGTGTTGGTAAACGAATGGGTAAGTAATTCTTGTTACGAAAGTATTTGCCTTAAAATCTCCGCTCGTACTCTTGGCACATCTGTTAACTTATACACTATCTTATCATACACGCCTCCAGATGCTATTAATCTACCATCTTATTTAAGTCACTATTATTCTAACATTAAATATATCATAGATAGTGATAAAACGGCTAATTATTTACTTATAGGTGACTACAACCTGCCTTGTTTGCGCTGGAGTCGTGATGGTTGGTCACTTGCAAGTGTCGGTAATAGTGCAGTGCAAGACTGTGCTTGTGAATTTGTAGAAAACTTAAGTTTACTGGGCTTAAATCAATTTAATTATTCACATAATCGCTGCAACAATATTTTAGATCTCTGCTTTTCAAACTTGCATCTAGATGTCTCTGTGACCGACGGACTGACTAAAATTGACTCACTTCATCCGCCTCTTTCTATAGACATTGTTGACCTTCATATTAAACCCTTTGTTCAGAATAATATATTTAAATTTAATTTTTATAAATGCAACTATGATGAAATTAACAAATACTTGGGTAATATTGATTGGGACCATCTGTTGCAAAGCACTGACTCGGTTGACGAAGCTGTTGATGTTTTCTATGATAAAATAAATGAATGTATAAGTCTTTTAGTGCCATACATCTGTCATAAAACTAAATCCTATCCCATATGGTACAGTCGTCCACTAATTAAAATAATCCATGAGAAATCGAAGCTACATAAAAAATGGAAATTGTTTAAAAATCCACGTGACTATAACGAATTTAGGCTTCTCAGAGATAGACAGCGCCGTGTACAGAGTCAGTGTTTTGACAACTTCACACGTAAGGCTGAAAATATAATTAAAAAAGTGCCCAAGCATTTTTGGAGGTACGTTAAATCTAAAAAAGGTGGTTCCTGCTATCCGCGTCAATTCACACTAGGTAATTCTACATATAGCAGTGAACAAGAAATATGTACAGCATTTAATAATTTTTTCGACAGCGTATTCATCCGAAGCCCGTCCACATCACCCTCACATCATCATTCCTCCCTGCAAAGTTACTTTTCGTGTGATACTATATCCAATATTGCAGTTTCTAAAGATACAGTATTTAAACTTCTTTCTAGTCTGGATAGAAATAAAGGCGCTGGCAGTGATGGCATTCCTCCTATATTTTTATCTTCTTGCGCAGAGGTCCTCTCACATCCAATCCAATCCAATCTCAATCCAAGCCTTGCTGTTTCAACGTTCACTGGAAACATGTATATTTCCTTTACTATGGAAAAATGCATTCATCATACCTATTCATAAAAAAGGTTCTAAAGCCAAAATTAATAATTACCGCCCAATATCTATTTTAAACTGTATTGCTAAAGTTTTTGAGAAATTAATTTTTAAATGTATTTTTCCTGTCATTAGTCACGGCATCCCTCACTCTCAGCATGGCTTCATGCAAAGACGTTCCACAATCTCTAATCTGGCCTCTTTCACGGATTATGTTATTGGAAACATGGAAAGGGGTGGGCAGGTTGACGTGGTTTACACTGATTTTGAAAAAGCTTTCGATCGTGTAGATCACGTCATCTTGCTTCAAAAGCTCTTTGCGCTTGGAATCCATGGAAACTTGCTCAGATGGGTTGAGTCGTATCTGACTAAGCGCTGTCAAGCAGTTATACTGGGTGGTTATAAATCAGACTATGTAACCATTCCTTCTGGTGTACCTCAGGGCTCGCACCTTGGCCCTCTCTTTTACAATGCCTATATCTTCGATATCACTCACTACATTAAACACTCACGTCACATTCTTTATGCTGATGATAAAAAAATTTATACATTAATCAACTCCATTTCCGATTGTATCTCGCTTCAAAATGATCTTAATTCACTGTTCAATTACTATACCTACAATAATATTTCAGTTAGCATTAGTAAATGTCAATGTATATCTTTTACCCGCAAGAAAAATCCCATCTTCTTTCAATACAATTTTAACGGCGTTGCAATCGAGAGGGTCAAGGTTGTGAGGGACCTGGGTGTTCTGCTTGACTCTGAGATGTCAATGCGACAGCACATTGGTGCAATATCTAGCAGAGCTTTTCGCAGTCTCGGCTTTGTCATCAGGACTTGTCACCCTTTTAAAAGTTTGTTAAGTATTAAAATAGTTTATTTTGCTTTTGTTAGATGTATATTAGAATACGCCTGCCAAATTTGGTCCCCGTGTTATGCAATACATAAGAACACTATTGAACGCATTCAAAAGAAATTTTTATCTCACCTAAATTATAAATTTCATCGTTCCTCTCTAAATTATAAAGATAATTGTCGCTTATATCATTTTCTAACTCTCGAAGAAAGGCGCACTATGATGGACATGGCACTGCTATTTGATATAGTACACGGACGTATAGACTGCTCTGAGCTGCTAGAAAATATAAATTTTAATGTCCCAATAAAACGCACAAGACACTCCACTCTATTTTCCACTTCTTTCCACTCAACTACTTATGGCAAAAATAGTATACTATCTCGATTAGTCGACACTTATAATAGTCGTTATAATGGCATAGATATATTTACAGCTTCTAAAAACACTTTTAAAAAGCAAATAATCCAAAAAATATCAGAATCTTAATTTGTAATCAACAAGAGTGAAATGTTCATTTAAAACATTTAAAATATTTATATTTATAAAGTATATATTTAATATATATATATATATATATATATATATTTAATACCTAATTTATGTTTATATTGTTTGTAAGTTTCCGCCTATACCTATATATGTATATATTTAATTAATGATATTATCTATACTTATTTTCTGGTTTACCGCTTTTATTTTATTTTATAATTTTTTTTGTTATTGTATAATTTTTGTTTCATGCATCCACACACACTCTGTACCTCTATCGTGGATAACTTTTATTGGCTATATTTGTACTATTTTTAAGTGATCTTAACAATTGTAAACAGCTGTTGTTATTCCTTATAATAAATAAATAAATAAAAAATAAATAAAAAAACTAAATCATATCAGATACACCTGACTACTGAAAACATTAAAACCAGTAACAGGTACAACACGCTTCCGGTGGACCTTGACCGCCGCCTAACGTGGAAACACCATATTAAGTTAAAAAGGCATGAACTTAGCATCAGATACAGAACCTTTACTATATTGTATATGTATTTATATATGTATTGATAACAAACTTCTTATCTACAATGTAATTCTCAAGCCAGTGTAGTTCTACGGCATACAACTGTAGGGTAGTGCCTGCAAATCAAGCATCAACATCATACAAAGAATGGAAAACATGCTTCTGCGAACTATTAGAAAACTGCGAAAACTGTCACGGAGGAAATCTACGAACACACCAAAAGATACCGGTAGAAACTGGACAGGCACCCTAATCACCTAGCTTCTGCGTTAAAAACCAGAAATTCTCTAATGTAGGACTTCACAACCTGATAGAGTAGATGGCTCACTGGAGCAACGCTCTTCCTGCCATATTGCTGAACCTCAACACACCTGCTAAAAGTAACAACTGATTGCAGATTGGCACAAAAACAATATATATATATATATATTGTACAATAATATTACTGGTTTGACCAAAAATATTTACAAGACACAAAAAAATCCCAAATCCATATCTGTAATATTTTGAGGAACAATAAATAATATGGATAAATATAGTGGAATAGAACTGATATCTTCAAAGCGACCGAATCAAGTACCAACGTCTGATATAACTTCAGAGTTCAGTACATTTGATTATCATACTCATATATTTTTGTTTCTCCTTTCCTTTTATTTTCCTCTTGTGATTTTTGGGTACGTGTATTTGCATATTGGATACCGATATTGTTCTCAAATTTATTACATATACGAATCGTACTGCATAATGTGTTACGTCTATATCTTATTTATCAAATCGACTTTTACGGTATTTTGAGAAATAGTTTCTATATTTTATCTTTATTGTTTTGTGAGAACGAATTGCTTAGGCCATATAAGTATTTGGATAAAGTTAGTCTGTTGAAAAAACAGTACCTATCTTATCCACTTCGGTTACAGTCACTTAATGGAAACACTGAGTTATTGTTCAGTTATTTTCACTAAAGGGTTGAATGCATTGCAAAATTTATGAGCTATGTTGCTCAAGAAAATCTAGCGCATAATCTGGTATCATCTGAAAACGATCGATGTCTTGCCTACTCCATTGAATTTAAATTAGTTTGCTTTGATAAGCCTATAGTCAAGGTTTTTTCACAAGGTGAGTGAAGTAAGAGAGTGACCTGAGCAAATACATATACATGACGTTGAAAAGAAAAACTTAGCAAGTATTTTTTATGAATGATTTATCTTGTACAGAAACGTTACCATGTTGATCCGTTTTTAGAACTTGTGCTCGAAACCTATACGATTGCAATTAAGTATGATATACTATAATCAAATCGAAAAGAATAGAAAGCAAATGTACGGCATTTGACGTAGTCGATATTATGTCGTAAATTTATGTTAATTCCCCATACATGTTTTTTTTTCTATTCTACTACCGTTTATGCCACTTTTCTAGAGGAGAAGGATATCTAATATCAAAGAAACAACGCTAAATAACGCTAAGTATGATCATAAACTAAATATCTACGACCCACAAAAATTGTTCAAAGATAATAACCAAATGTATTTATTCCTAAATTCCTTACAATTCATTTCCTCACACATACATATATCTCAAACATGAGTAAGACACGTCATATATTTCGAAACTTGCATTACATCTAAAGGATTTCACAAGGAACTATGATTTACCCGAACTCCATTCTAGGCGGTATATCAGGGGTAGTACGCGACAGCATTGAGCGATGCCCTAATATCCGCTTCGAAATGGTACCGTCAGTAAACCGTCTACTGAAAAGATGTGGCCGCTTTGGCGGGCACCTGTTATGTTCAACAGCATCCTCCTCATCTCCTGCTGCATGTAATCGGTAACCGCTCACTGTACTGGAGCCTAGACACGCAAGTATATAAGTTCCACGTACGAGTTCTATCGAATGGCAGCTAGCATCTGCCTTCAAAGCGTACGAAAGAATTTATTACAAGACGTCGAAATAGCTGGAATCAATTTGAATTGAAATATTCAGTGGATGCGAAACGTTACTAAATATTTTAAAGTTATACTTTCGAAGAATGAAATGTAGATGTGGAACGATTTGAATTGGTTTGCTGAATTGAATAGGATTCGTAAAAGACTTTCGAAAACTGATTTAATAGAGGTGAAATAAAAATACTACGCTACGGTAACTGCTTAACATGAGGCGGGCCTTATGCTTGTTTACCGCCCAAGACGTATAAAAAATATTAAGTAGAGGTTTAAAACATTATTTGTTATCATTTTTATATTCTAAAATAATATGGAATACAAGTCTGAATCGAAACCTACCTTATTATAGTTGTTTTAGGCAGATGATGTTAATCGTAATAAGCGTACGACAAAAACTTTGACCAAGCTCCTACACCAGTCGTGACGTAATGGACGGTAGTGGGATACAAATGACAGTTGATAACAACTTACTCGTAAATGTTCACTCACTTTGGGATACGACTTCGCAATCAGTGATATTGCTTTGTGGTACAGAAACGGATCAGCTAAATGCACTGCAGTCGAAGAGCGACCTCGAATAATGATGCCAATTTTGCTACATCTCTCTCTCATCATTTTCCCCACATTTATTTTTGATAATGACTATAGAAAAAGGTTGAGAGATTCAATTGGTAAATAAAGCATGCTATAAATAAAGCATGCTATAAATAAAAAAAAAACCTGACAAAAGCATATTATTTAAAGAAGTAAATAATAAAATTTAAAGATTAATTCGTTATATTTTGTGATTTGACAATTGATATGAAGGATACACTAAATAGATAAAATATAAAATAAAATACAATCTAATAACCATTTAGATCACGTCAGTTTTGAAACCAAAAGAAACCACATCAAAATCCGTTCACTCGTCTGGAAGCTATTATGCTACGGAGAGAGACACAGATACACAATAAACAGCAGTTACCGTAGCTTATCATCATTATCATCAGCCTATCGCAGTCCACTGCTGGACGATCCTCGGCTTCCCGCATCCAGCTACTACCAGCCGCTTTGCGAAAATCGTACCGTAGCCTATGGACGCTTGCAATACCTACCAGAGTACTACTTGTGTGTTGCCCACCCATTTTTTTACATGAAGGCTTTAAGATGGAGTCCCTGGGATTGTAAAACGTATCCTAAAATGAGTGCTGGAAAACTGTTATACTCACACACGAACATAATATATATATATATTATATCGCAGGGTGCAATACCTGAGCGTGGCTGATAGTGGAATGTCAAGCAAACTCTTTGAAGATAATTTAATCTTGAGTGTGTTTAGCTTTGGCGCGATCATAGACAACGAGTGACAGATGACGTATGACGTTTGATGTTAGACTTGACAGATGACAGCTAGTTAATGGAGGGATTCGAACGTCCATGGATCGATGGAGGGAATCTTGTGTTGAACGGGCGAATGATCGGTCGTGATCGCTCGCAATGGCCAACCTCACTGCATTCCACGAGTATTTTGTTAATTTTTGAAATTGAAAGTATTGTAAGCATCGTGTAGTATTTTATAACCAATGTCTGGTTATTAATAAACATCACAGCAGTGAACAATTTACGAGTATTATTTCAAGACCATCCTGGTGTCGAACAAACGTTCGAACGAACACGAGAATGAAGACTTGCCTTTCCCGCCGACATATATATAATATGTGTGTAACTATAACTACAATACTTATGTAGTTTTTTGTAAGGAGGTGGTCTTCTCCAGTCAGGTTTGCTTGATTGAACGCTGCCTTATCGCTTTAAAATAGGTTGTTATAGTACATTTTATTTTTTCAAAAAAGTATTGGCCAATTATATTCTTGACACCTCCCATATATTTTCACAATACCTCTACAGTGAGAAAACAATGTATCATTTAAGAAGTACGTAATAAATAAAAACAGTGCTCAAATAAAACAAGCTGTTGGTGTGAACGATGAATTTTCTTCTGACAGTACAAGAGAAATAGTCTGACAAATGTACCGGCTCCATTAATTTATTGTAGTTCGCTCACTTCTCATTGCGGTTATGTTTTTTTATGTACTGTGTTTATTTATGTGCGACGCGGTATTTGAAACTTTTTAATTTATATTCTTTTTGGGTATTTTTTTACACAAAAAAGCATACCGCCTGAGCAGTTATCTTAGCTAAGATGTAGTATCCCTGGGTTAGGAAAACGTTTCTTTCAAAATGCATCCCTAAATGAGCGCTCGAGACCTGTACTCACACACAGGAACACAACCGGAGCGTGTAGTTGTTTGGCTGTGGTCTTCTGTAAGGTATTTCTTTAGTCGGGCTTGCTCGCTAGTATGGTGCCCTTCCAATCTTAAATTAATAAGTTTGTTTGTTAACTTAAATAAATGCTTCATCGTTTGGTTTAAAAAGTTTTGGTTTGAAGTAGATTTAATGGTTGATTAGTAAAATATATCGAATTATTTTGGTTTTGTGAAATATATGACAATAAAATCTTCTCGACAATTCTTGCATCAAAGCATTGATAAAGGACATCTTACGACTGCCTACGTCACCTAAGCGTAATCTGATTGACACAATATTATGTGTATTCTGGCCATCCTAACCTACGGTCCTCAAACTTTGACTTTTTTTTTGACCGAAACTCAAAAGTCCAGCTTCCAAAATTTGAGTTTTGTCTTTTGAGCCTAGGTCAAAGAAAAGACTCAAGGTTTACCAAAGAGAAACACACCGACTTCATATAAAAGAGTAATACCAGCCTCTGACATGGATCTCAAGTCTATGTTAAAACGAGGATGGGTGGGTACATGACATGAGGTAGTCACAAAAGCCAGAGACCTGAGCCTGAGAAGAGACGTCGTCGTCACAATAGACCTTGAAAACGCAGGCATGATGAGCTGAATGCCTATGCTAAGAAGTGGGTAGATTTGGTATTAAATAAAAGTGTGTTCAAGGCCATGGGGAAGACCTTTGTAGACCCAGATAGAGATAGCGGGTTAAGTTGGGTTAATTTAACGAAGACTTATCCTTAGTAGTTCTAGACAAAGAGAAGGAGAAGGAAAGAAGAGACGCCTTGGCCCTTGCAGTTGGACAATATATCCCGTACTGTGCGGTTCCAGAGGAATTGCTTGCCAATTATGATATACATTCATCAAGTTATGGAATGAGCGCCTTGCAGAGTTTTTCCAATCACTATATTATAGAGTTTCTCAAGAAAATACCTAGTTAATAATAGGTTTTTACAGGGTCGGCAATTAACAAGCGTAACCCTTGGTAACCCGCGGCATAAGCTACGGTAACCGGTTACTATCATTAAAAGAAACACGTAATGAAGCATGATCACATACAATTTATTTTAGTAAATTAATTCAAAATTTAATTTTTACATGCATAATTGTATATTAAATTATAATAATAATAATAAAGTTTATTTCTCCTTTCAGATATTTTAATCAATAACAAGAACTACACAAATTAGTCAGAGTTGATGCCTGAGATAGGAATAAAAATATGCCTGTATATGGGGTGGGGATCTGGTGGTTTGTACCATCAGATCCCCACCCCAGAAATACATTGATAGATTTGTTTTTAGTAACAATTTGAGGACAACATTATCCTTACTAATATTATAAATGTGAAAGTTTGTAAGAATGGATGGTTACTCTTTCACGTAAAAACTACTGAACGGATCTGGATGAAATTTGGCACACGGATAGATTATGGTCTGGAATAACACATAGGCTACTACTACTATTTTTGCAGCGATAATCGACATCCACGCGGGCGGAGCCGCGGGCAACAACTAGTATAATAATATATACGTTTCTATTTATGAAATAAAAAGGAGATATAAACATATTAAAAACGAACAATTAACAAGAGCATGTTTAAACACGAAAAAAGAAACCTGACACTTATCATAACGAGCCTTACGGCAATGATACTACATTAATATGGATTTTGGTAGTAATCACTCGAGTCAGTTACTCGTACCGCTGAAACTCTCGTATATTATATATAAGGTCGTTATTAATTAGGACCACTTTCTAGGTTGGCATGACATAAAAATTTACATTTTATATAATAGCAACCCATATATGCTGGGCACGGGTCTCCTCTCCTCTATCAAGAGAGAGAGGGTAGGCCTTAATACACACAGGCTGGCCTAATGCGGGTTGATGAATCAGACGTGTCTTTAGAATTTCTTCTAAGACATGACATGTGGGTTTCCTCATGATGTTTACCTTCACCGTTAGCAGATGGTGAATCATTTGATTAGTACATAATATATAAACTCGACAAAGTGAAATTCACATTAGTATTGCCACCGGAGTTCCAAACCTTTGCGTGCAAGTCGGTAACTTTCCCATTATCACTATAGTTTATAAGTATAATAAAAACATTTAAAATATCAAACAAGTAAAAAAAAAATTGAAAATACTACATAAAGTAGGTAGGTACTTATAATTAGGCATTGTACTTATAAATATATTATTTGGATAATTCAATTATGAATTTCTTTCATAAATTGATGGTTTTTACAATACTAAGAAAATTAGAAAGAATTATCACTAAAATAATCCGTCGGCGTCGTCCATTCCTCATTAGTCATCGTTGATGTCTGAAACATAGATAAATTTTTTTTTTTTTTATTTTTTATTTCAAGTTAAATACAACTCATATTAGTGTTAGTGACAATATTTTACTTATCCTATGTTAGTATGTTACAATATATATATATATTTTTTTTTTATATATTTTTTTTTATGCTACACAATAAGATATTATTATATTACTTATTGCTTCAGAATACCAGCTGATATTCTGGAGCAACGAAAGATTCATTAGAAAGACAGAAATGGATTCTTGCATTTGTATATAATTATATCTGTATATTATATAACATTTAAAGTCCTGACTGACTGTAGTATCCTCTTAAACGAATCTCAGTCACAGGAAATCGGTGGTGTTAAGACCCTCGTGCCAAGGAAAGTATGTAAAGCAGTTGGTCCTACGCCTGATCTCTCTCCGGTCGTGTCGGATTGCCGTTCCATCGGACTATGAGAATGAGGGAATAAAGAGTGCACTTGTATTTGTGCACACACTTGTGCACTATAATATCTTTCGCGCAGATGGCTAGTCTCCGTTGTGGAGATTAGCCGCCATGACTGAAATTCGGTTAGGAGGACATTATCATTATATTGATGCGTCTCCACACCGAAAATCACTTCATGATCTTCAGGTTGTCAATAAGTTGGGGGTTAACTTTCATAAATTAGTTCTCCCGACCTCCATTGTGACTGTTGACTGCCTTGGTGGTCCAGTGGCCGCAGTATGCGCCTGCTGTGCACGAGGTTGAGGGTTCGATTCCCACACAGGACAAAACTTTGTGTGACCCACAAAGAATTGTTCTGAGTCTGGGTGTTATTTGTGTCCGTTAATTGTATGTTTGTAAAGTCCCCCGCGACACAGAGCTTGTTCTCTAGTGCGGGAGTTGTCTTATTTTAATAATAATTAATAATTGTCGTGAAGATCGGGGGAACTAATGTATGAAAGTTTATGTTTCGAAAACAATGACGTTTCTGGGAACAAACCCCAAATATTGTTTGTATTAATAAAATAAGAAATACAGCAACATCCTTAAACACAAATATAGTAGATATTAGACTTTGTTGTTTGTATTTACCTTAATAAATTTCCATCCATTTTTATTGACCTTGAGTAGTAGTATGTTCTTTTCTATAATGTATACCAAGGAGTTATTCGGTATAGAAAATGAAGCCTGCAAAAAGGTGTTTTAAGATGTAATATCTTTTTCATTTAAAAATCTATACAATTAAAACACAGCGTATAAATTTTTACTTTAATTTTTATTTAAGTCATTTATGCATATAAACAAGCAGTATGACACCTATGAACACACGGCAATGGAAATAGCAGTGTACGCGTGGAGCCGCTATATAGAAGTTTTTTTTAAGAAAACCATTGTATTATTGTATTTCTGTGAAATTTGGTAATAGTGTACAATGTGAGTAAACTTACAGATAAAAATAAATTTCACACAAATTCATCTTCTCAACTTTTTATACCTATGGGGAAAATGTCTCAAAATTTCAATCGATAGAATACTTAAGTATGCTCAGGTGGGGATTTATAGACGATTCCAACCTGGAGTGTAAATGTGGTGCTGAGCCACAAACCATGGGGCACTTGATATCATGTCCCGCGTGACCTTAGAGGAGCTTATGGACGCTACTGAAAATACGTTCTGGGCCGACACAATTTAGATTGCCATCGACACGCTAAGAAGAAGAAAAAGTTAACATGGGTCAATGGCAAGTCGAAAATCGAATCACTACCTCATCAACACCATAATTGTATGTACCTATTATAGGTATGTATAACGTTACGATAAAGAGTTGTTTATCTTTCTACCGATTGATAAAAATCGCATGCTAATATTTAATGTTGATTTGATTTGATATTTAGTCACCTATCGCACGGATAAAGTCGGCTAACACCCAACTTTAGGGCTTGCGATTATAGTCACTTGTGGCCTAGTTGAATTGTAATTAAGACAAGCCGTGGAGCGAAAATCTAATAATGCAAAAGTTGACTTACCTTCATAAAACCTTTTTCAGTTGCGTAAACTAAAGTGTCGAGGAAGTCAAATTCGTTTTCGTCATTCAAATCCGCTGCAATTATAATTATTTAAGCCATTAGTCAATATAACGATTATTTAAGAAAATACAGTTTAATTCAAATATTGTACATAGTAATTATACTATCACTACAATCAAATTTAACATTGTTAAATTTTATACCTGAAATACTGTTGAAGTCCTTTACGAAAGAATCTCCCTTTTCTCCTTTTTGGCCCATTAAAGGTGGAATAGATTCTCCTGCATCGCCTTTTCTTCCTTGCATACCTGGTAACCCCGGTAAACCATAATCTCCAGGGTTTCCCATTAGGCCCTCACGCCCTTTTGGCCCTTGTATTCCACGCATTCCATACCTACCCGCACTACCTTTGTCGCCTTTTTCACCTTTATACTGTAAGTTTTTGTATATAAATGTTTAGTTTAGTTTATTTGGGTAAGATCGACATGCGCAAAACTTCAGATGTTAGCTTTATTTATCAGCATGTCCACAGCTTTTTTTAAATTATTATTATTATTCTACCAAGGTGGCAAACAAGCATACGGCCCGCCTGATGGTAAGCAGTTACCGTAGCCTATGTGTGCAACACCAGGGGTGTCACTGACACGTTGCCGACCCTTTATAAACCTTGTTACTCCTTTCTTGTAAAACCCCATGCTATAGTCTCTCGGGGAAACTTCGGCAGGGAGCTTATTCCACAAAGTAATCGTACGTGGTAAGAAATTCCTCTAGAATCTTACGGTACGGCATGTTTGAAGTGCAAGGATGTGAGGATGAACTCCCTGTCGGTGGCGAGATGTGCGTTAATAGAACGTGGCCCTGGGCATCATCTCAAACAATTCCTCAGAACAAAGCCCATTGTACAGGCGGTAGAACACACACACAAGGAGGCGAAGTCTCTCCTTGGACTGAGAGGATCAATACCGCATGTGAGCTTGGGATCGTCAACAATCCTCACAGCGCGTTTTTGGATTGAAGGGTCCAAGCTGCTACCCAGGTGCTCCGGCCAAAAGGTGGCAGCACTACTCCATGTGGGGCCGGACTTTTTTTTTTTTTTTTTATTCAAATTTTTTTAAGCCTTTTTTCACAATGAAATGCCAGCCTTATCGTAACTTATACTAGCTTACAAACAAAACTGAGATTGGACATTATTGATGGCTAAATAAATCTAAAAGTAAATCGAAGTAGGTTGTGACAATATATGTAAGTAGGGAGCAATATCATATTTACTAGTTTTAATTTTAGCCATCAATGACTCTCTCTCCTTCTTATTCCTAGTACACTCCATAAGTAAATGGTAAACATCCTCAACAGTTCCACATGTTAGACAATTTGGAGAATCTACTTTCTTCATCAAGAAACCAAACTTCTTAGATGGGTAATGACCAGAATCTATGAATTAAAGTAATTTGCGATCTGTTCATATTAGATAGAGTAAACCATGGAATTTGAGGAGGCTGACATTTTATTGTTCTGTACCAAATACCTTTTTCTTTACTCCGTTCGTCAAAATATTCTTTAAAATTATTGTAACACAAGGTTTTGTATTTACTCAAATGTTCTGAATAATTAGGCTTCATCAAATTAAAAAAATACGCTTTGAACAACAGCAGTCTTTGGCCCGCGTTGAAGCACCACTTTGCCCTGTTGAGCACACCTAGCTTTCTAGATGCCAGCTTAGCCTTGTCTTCCAAATGATGTCGGACCTGGATATGTATGTATGTCGACGCCGAGGATCCCAATCCTCTTGGATATTGTAAGGGCAGTTGACAAAAAGTTGGCAATCCATTCGCATAATCCCTCGGGAAGTCCGTATGATGGCAGCTTCGACAGAAGACTCCGGTGCCAGACCCGATCAAACACCTTAGCTATATCTAGGCTAACCGCAAACGCCTCACCTTGACCCTCGATGGCTAGAGCCCAGCGGTGCGTGAGATACACTAGAAGATCACCCGTCGAGTGACTGTGGCGAAAGCCGTAATGTCGGTCGCTAATTAACTCAAAATTTTCTAGGTATCCCAAGAGGGGCGCCTCTTGCGAATGTAAACCGGCGGGTTTACATTCGCTCAATCACCTTCTAGAGAAGGGGGGTTATAGCTATAGGCCAAATTATTGTTCGGCTTCCGTAGTTGGGGGGCAAAGACGACCGAATAAAGGTTCCCTCAGCAGCCTTCGCAAGCGCCAGAAAGCACGACTCCCAGAGGGATCGTTTGCTATCAATTAATCAATCAGCCTATCGCAGTCCACTGCTGGACATAGGCCTCTTCCAACACGCGCCATAGCACACGGTCCTCCACTTTCCGCATCCAGTGCGTCCCAGCGATCTTTTCTTGGTCGTCGGTCCACCTAGCTGGGGGCCGCCCTACCTAACGCTTACCGAGTCGCGGTCTCCACTCTAGGACCCGTCTGCTACATCGGCCGTCGGTCTTTCTGCAGATGTGACCAGCCCATTGCCACTTCAGCTTACTGTCTGCGAGCTATGTCGGTAACTTTGGTTCTTTGTCGGATTACCTAGTTGCAAATTTTATCCTTTAAAGAGACGTCAAACATAGCTCGCTACATAGCCCGCTGTGCGACTTTTTTTTATTATTACTGCGGTGAAGCTAGCAATAGCCTCAGATACCATTGCACGCCAACCTCAATAAATTATTTCATACAACTTTTGTCACCGCTGCGCTGGCGTTCATTTGTACATACTAGATCTCAATGATTTGGAACGCAATTATGGCAAGGTACGTGATATGTACCTACCTATGTCTATACTGGCATGCTATTGAACACTAGTTGCTGGTCTAGTTGTCGTTTAAAGCGACGTTCAAATCCTGGGCCATTCCAGAAATAGACAATGGTTTTTTTTCTGTCAAAAATTTACAATAGACGTCTGAAGTTTGGAAATTGCGCAGCTGCTGCATCTACAGAGGCTTTCAGTCGGTGGCAATACAGCAATTTTGATAAAAATATGACTTTTAACTATCTGGGTTGCAAGTGCTCGCGGTTTAAATATGAAAATTATCGCTACTTTACTTGACCAGCAGACATTATTTTGGAACTAAAAATAAGCATTTTTTTCCAAATTGACGGTAGCCATGCTGCCACCTATTGGGTACGTTAAGAATTTGAAGTAGTCTCTTACTAACTGTATTTTATTTTCATGTTGTCAATACGTTTGATATGATAATTAACTTCTAAAAAATTATATACGAATGAAAATTGAAAGACTATAGTTAATTATGTTTGCCGAATGCATAATGTAGTGCAACCATTGGACAAGGTCACCTCAGGATCAAGAGTCGTTAAAATCTTTTGGGGGAGGCCTATGTCCGGCATTGGACGTCTTTTTGCTTAGATGCTAATGATGATGATAAATACATAATTTTACCTGTTCTAAATTTTCCATTAAAGCACTTTCACCTTTTTGTCCTTCTTCTCCAATCAAACCTTTTTGTCCTTTTGGTCCTTGTTTTCCCTAAAATGATAATTTGCAAAGTATAAAACGCATAGATGAATTTATTGAACGCCAACATAAAATTGTTTATCCTGATGTTACCTGTGGTCCAGGACTACCAGCCGTTCCTTTGGAGCCAACAAAACCGACATAACCTTCGCGTCCTTTTTCCCCTTTGTATCCTTTAAAACCATGTGGCCCCATTAAACCTTGATCACCTTTTTCACCCTAACGAAAATATAAAAATGATTTAAAATTACATACCAAACAGACAGATATTTCACTGTCCCTAAACCACAAAATTATAGCAAAATCTATAATAATAATAAATTCCAGTCTATAAGAGATTTAAATTCAAATATTTATTTGCTTGCTAAGTGTGTCTTATATTTAGGTAGCTAATGATTCTCGACAACATTACATTTTATGTATAGGTATCTTATATATATATATATATATTATAGAGTGTAGTGTTAACAATTTGTATTTAATAAAAGAGGTATGTAAGCTATCTTCGTGGTTTATGTGAAATATTATGCTAACACATTTCTTCTGTAATAATAATAAGTCACAACTATTAACGCTATTCCCCCAAAGCATGACACCATATCTTAACCACGAGTACGCGTACGCGTAATATGCTGATAGTGCATTTTTTCATCATTGCAACACTTTAATTCAAAAAGAGCATAATATATAGGTATTATGTAAAATTGGCCAGCGTGGTATAGTAGGCTTATATTTTTCCAAATTTTTGGAGGAGACCCGTGCCCTGCAGTGGGACGTTTATGGGTTGAGATGATGTAAAATAGGATAATTTTGATTTAATGCTTTCGATTTAGGCTTTCCAATTTATATGCGTATCAATGTTTATTCCGAGTAAATTAAATGTCGCTACTGTTTCTAGGGGTGTGTTTTGAAAGGTTGTATTTATATTTATGGTAGGATTTTTGTATGATCCAAATTGTATAGTTTTAGTTTTGCTATAGTTTATCTCTAAGTTGTGGTCATAAAGCCATTACATTAATGTATGTAGAGTTTCTTGTAGTATAGGATTTTGGATGTTATTTTTTTCATAATTTACCAGAATGGATATGTCATCCGCATAAACAATAGGTAAAGTAACAAGTGCGAAAATTAATTTTAAATGGTTTGTTGGTAAAATCGTCTTAATCTGACGTATAAGTTTTTATTTATATTTTAGTCTTATATATTATGTGATAATATTATTATTTTATATAAATTATGTATATACTAGAAGTATTTTATAATAGAGATATTTATATAATAGATAATTAATTCTAAATTCTACGATAAATTAATTTTGTTTGTACTAATATCTCTGCATCACCCTAAGGTTGACTGGTAGAAAATGCCTATGGCATTAAGTCCGCCTTTGTACATATTTGCAGGAAGTTTAAATAAATAAAGCTATTTCTTTGTTTAAGATATTAGGTCATTTATGTATATTAAGAATAGTATACAACCTATCACTATAATAGAATAAGTGTGTATGATCAGATACTGAAGCTTTTCCTTCAGGAACTTGTTCAGGGTCCAGGGAAGTAAAACCGTCACAATAGGATAGGACGAGGAGACAATTGGTTTTTATATTACTCTTTAATCACTAGTTTTTTAATGAATCTGTATCTATGCTATGGCCAGTAGCTACCTTATCTAAGACAGGATCTCAGTATGTATGCAAAGTTTCATGAGAATCACTTAGGTGAAACTTTGCATAGTGAAAAAGCTGTCGCGGGATTTGAAGCATATATCCGTAATCCGCTTTATTTAACATTTATCACGGGGTCAAGCTAGCTAAATAAAGCAGTAATAATTCTATCGAATCTTATAATCTCTATATACGAGCAAGAAAGTTTTTCTTTTTATACTACCAAGGTGACAAACAAGCATATGGCCCGCCTGATGGTAAGCAGTTACCGTAGCCTATGGACGTTTGCAACACCAGGGGTGTCACTCACGCGTTGCCGACCCTTTAAAAACCTTATAACTCCTTTCTTGAAGAACCCCATGCTATAGTCTCTTATTTGAATTTAATATAAATGAATCTTACTTTCAGTAAAAGGCTCATTGAATATGTTATCACTGGACCTGGGTCTCCTCGATCTCCTTCTAGACCTCTTATTCCTTCATCTCCACTTTCTCCTCTGAGACCTTTTTTTCCTTGTTTCCCTATTTCGCCATCTTCACCATCACTTCCATCCAAACCCTGCATTCCTGGCAATCCTATATCGCCTTCAGATCCCTTAAATAATATGACAAATTGTGAACAAGTGGCTTATGAAAATTGCTGTTGATATTATTAGCGTTCTGTGAATAATTATTATATAGTCTGGAATAACACCTATGTGTTATTCCAGACTATAATTATTATTCAATATACGAAAACTTTTCGTGTATTGTATTTGTACATAATAATAATAGCAACCCATTATGTTATGTACATTACCTTACCTCTGCCTTTGACGGTCCCAAGCCCGTATGTGAAAAGAGGAGGGTTGGCTGTGAACGACGTCTTACATTACACCTCCTATTTCAATACCCTAGGAAATGACAGCCGTAAACGACGTCAACGCCGAATAACGGGCGGCGGTTAATTAACCCGTCCCGCCGGCCATCACGGGCCCCGAGTGATTAAAAAACTTCAAAAATAGTGACCTCCGTGCCTTGGGAAAGCGCGGAGAGTACTTTCCCAACACGTAATATGGAAATGTCAGAAAATAATGAATGCGTTTTGTCATGCGATCCGGCTAACCCCCGGCGCTTTCCGGTATCCGGGCCGGAAAGTGTGAAATATGCCACCGAAGACCCCTCGGGAGCGTGTGACCAGGCTCCCGTTACGGGTAATGTGACTGGTAACAAGAAGCTTGTACAACAGGCCTTTCACCCTGGTCTCTTTCTAGGAAGACCAAGAAGCGGTTCACTGGGCAGCATACCCATGAACACTAACTCTCAAACACTCCCTGAAAGGAACTTGGCAACAACTGCCAGTGAGAAAGCCCAACATGCAGCCAAGCCTCCTGATTGGCAAAGAATTCCATGCAACAGGATAGCAAAGAAAAGGAAGATATCTGATGCAACCTCTCCTCAGACTACAACAACAACAAACAGATATGATGGACTACCCATAGACGCTGAAGACAACCTCCCACAATCCAAAGCGCCCAATAAACCTCCTCCGCTAATACTATATGGAATAGATGATGTCACAAAATTAACAGAAACAATAGAATCAGTCTTAGATCCAACCGACTACAATCTTAAAGTAGTGACAAAGAACCAGCTAAGAGTAAATTGTAAGGCAGCAGAGCCATACAAAAAGCTCATGACTCTAGTAAGGGAAAAAGGTCTCATAGGTCATACCTTCACTCGCAAAGAGGAAAGGTGCTGCAGAATAGTTATCCGAAACCTTCATCACTCAACACCACATCAGGAGATAATAGATGAAATAGCTACCACAGGAAACAAAGTTGTAGGGGAAATAATTAATGTACGCTTTGGTCCAGAGAAGAAACCTACATCAACCTTCTTTGTCAACCTAGAGCCGAACTCCAACAACAAAAAAGCGAAGGGCATTAAATACATATACCATACCGCAGTAATTATTGAAGACCCTAAAAAACGGAATATCATCCCTCAATGCACAAGGTGTCAACAGTATGGGCACACCAAGAATAACTGTTCAAGACCGTTTCGCTGTGTTAAATGTGCGATCCGATCCGATCGTGCTAAAATACCGGACGTGCTTGATTTCTTCATAGTGAAGGGAATATCAAGCTGTTACCTCGACATAAGAACATGCCTAGATAGCACCTCTGACCACTCGCCTGTTCTATTAACAATTGCCACAGCTGTTATTGTCAAAGAAAGCAATATGACCCTACACAATCATAAAACAGACTGGGATTCGTTCAGGGACTACATAGACAAGAGTATTATCTTGAAAATTCCACTGAAATCTCCTCACGATATTGAAGAAGCAATTAAAAACCTCTCATGGCTTATCCAAGAAGCTGCGTGGAAATCGACCCCAGAAATAATCTCTATGAAATCAGTCACTAACACACCAACTACGGCCATAAAACTTCTAATTGAAGAAAAAAGGAGACTTCGCCGAAGATGGCATACTTGTCGACATCCCTCGGACAAAACAGCTCTCAATAAGGCAATCCGAGAACTGAGGAATGCACTAAAAGAGTCTCAGGAGGAAAAATTCCAAATGTATGTGGAATCGCTAAGTGCACATAAGGTGACCAACTACTCCTTATGGAAAGCTACCAAACATCTCAACCAGCCACAAGTTCCAAAACCACCTATTAAAACTTTGGACAATAACTGGGCTCGGTCTAGCAAAGAAAAAGCGGAAACATTTGCTAAACATCTGCAATACGTATTCTTTCCAAATGACGCTTCACCAGGCATTGACGATACGCCAATAGAACAACTGTTGGAACAAGACCTACCAAATACAAGCCCCCTATTAAAGCTCGCGACTCCAAGAGAGGTGTATCGAATTATCGCAAACCTCAAAGACAAGTCAGCTCCTGGGTACGACCTGATAACCCCAAGAGTCCTTAAAGAACTTCCGAGAAAGGCAATAGTACTAATTACAATGCTCATTAATCCTACTATGCGGATCTCTTACTACCCGGACCACTGGAAAGTATCGCAAATAGTCATGATCCACAAACAAGGCAAACCAACCAACTTAGCCACATCTTATCGACCAATTAGCTTGCTACCAGTCTTATCGAAAGTCTGCGAGAAAATTCTGCTGGCAAGACTAGTTCCGATTCTCGAAGAACTAAAAATAATTCCAAACCACCAATTCGGCTTCCGCCAACACCATTCCACCATCGAACAAGTGCACAGAGTCTACAACACAATACGTAGCTCTCTCGAACAAAAGGAATATTGCTCGGCAGTTTTCCTTGACATACAGCAAGCGTTTGACCGAGTGTGGCACAAAGGGCTACTTTACAAAATAAAAACAAAACTCCCAGCGAACTTTTTTCCAATACTGAAGTCCTACTTGGAAGGCAGAATATTCCAAGTAAAGGAAGAAGACGCTAGATCAGGTTTTTACGACATCAACGCAGGAGTGCCCCAAGGATCCGTATTAGGGCCATATCTCTACACATTGTACACTGCAGATATACCGAACACTGATGAGGTCACTACAGCCACGTATGCAGATGACACCGCCATCCTAGCAAGTCACCCAAATCCTGAAATCGCCTCGGCAAGATTACAAACTCAACTGAATGGTATAGACACATGGTTAAAAACTTGGAGAATAGTTGCTAGTACGACCAAATCTGCTCATATAACCTTTACACTCCGCCGAGGTGACTGCCCACCCGTTACTTTAGCGAGTGAAATATTACCACATGTAGAACACATAAGGTATCTTGGTATCCATTTGGACCGGCGATTAACCTGGCGAAATCACCTAAACGCTAAAAGAGACGCCATAAATCTCAAATTTCGGCACTTACATTGGCTACTGGGCAGGACCTCAAACTTAACTGCCGAGAATAAACTACTGGTGTACAAGGTGGCCATCAAGCCTATTTGGACATATGGCATCCAACTCTGGGGAAGTGCAAGCCATTCAAATATTGAAATTCTGCAACGTTCGCAGAATTCAATACTAAAAACTATTCTCAAGGCACCATGGTTTATCACCAACGCCGAGGTTCACGAATTTTCAAATCTCCCCACCGTAAGAGAGGAGATTGCAAAATACTGCACAAAGTACAAGTTACGACTCAAAAACCACCCAAATGAACTTGCCCAGAAGCTATTACTAAGTCACACAACCAAACGTTTAAAACGGGCACATGTCTTGGAGCTGGACGAAAAATTCTCCAGCTAATCACTACAAGAAGATATAATTTCTTTCTGCCAGGAGTTGTGGTCTTAATGAAGACCAAACTCGCACGCCAACTACCGTCATCACATCCGATTATAGTAGTACTACTGATTGCGGATAAACATGGAACAAAAAAAAAAAAAAAAATTACCTTACAGACTAACGTACATATATTAATAATAGGGATCGCCCTCGTCCGCGTGGTAATTTGGAATATTTTCCCCGATTTTGCAACATATCTCACTACTGCTCCGCTCCTATTGATCATAGCGTGATGTTATATAGCCTATAGCCTTCCTGGATAAATGCACTATTCAACAAAAAAAGCTTTTTTTCTAATCGAACCAGTACTTTTTGAGATTAGCGCGTTCAACCAAACAAATAAACTTTTCAGCTTTTTAATATTAAATATAATATATAGTATAGATGTACGTTAGTCTGTAAGCTATGCGTTTATGCGACGCGATAATAAAATGATTTATTATTATTATGTCTCTCTTTTATTGTGCCACTGCTGGGCACATGTATCCTCTCCTCAAAAAGGGTTCAGGCTTAAATTCACACATGCTGGCCAAATGCCAAATGGTTTCCTCATTATGATTTCCTTCACTGTAAGCAGATGGTAAAATCATTTAATTAGTACATAAATGAATTTCACAAAACTCACACCTCTTGCGAGCAAGTCAGTAACTTTCCCACTTGCACACCACCGCTTAATATATAGCTATATATAACGTACATATTAAGACATCACAGCTACAGGGAAGGATTGGATGCAAGCAACTTAAGATCGCCTATGTTCGACAGTGGACTTCATCAGAGTGAGATTATGAATCCAATGATTTACTATCGGCTGACAGTAAAGAAAATCATCGTGATTGTCTTGTGCTAGCGGCAATCCGTGTCTCGGAAAGCACGTAAATTCGTTGATCCTATGATCACTCTCCGGTCGTGTCGGATTAGGTACCGTTCCATCGGAGTATGAGTGCACTATAATATCTCCCGCGCAGATGGGTAGTCTCCGTTAAGATTAGCCGCTGTGACCGAAATTTGGTTAGAAGGATATTATTATTACATTTTTAAACTTATACTACGGATGTTTTGACACCCATATAGACGGTCGGTAAAAAATCCTTACTAATATTATAAATGTGAAAGTTTGTAAGAATGGATGGTTGGATGGATGGATGGATGTTTGTTACTCTTTCACGTAAAAACTACTGAACGGACCTGGATGAAATTTGGCACACATATAGATTATGATCTGGAATAACACATAGGTTACTTTTTGCAGCGATAACCGACATCCACGCGGGCGGAGCCACGGGTAACAGCTAGTTCTGTAATAAAAGCTTATGGCGTGTTCATAGTCCGCTACAAATTCGTGTAAAATATTTCGTTAGATGCGTCGCCACCCAGTTGGTGACTACGCTTCCAGTGCCCGCAATTGGCTCAGCAAAAAACCACGCGCGTTGGCACCATCTCGTGGCTTGTTCTTGCCGCTCGCCACCCCGTGCTAAGCTGCTGCTGATAGCAGTGAGGTCATGAACAGACTATTGAAAAACTATTCTAATTACATATCTGACCCACCATCTCGCATCTGGCCCCTGGGCTTAAACTTTTTAACTCTCTTAGCAGAAAAGAGAGGACCTTCGTGCCTAGCAATAGGTGGTATAAGTTTATGCTATTATTTATCATCCTCTATTTATAAATAAATAGTAATAAATACAATGTTACCTTGTCACCTGTTTCACCCATATTTCCTTTATAACCTCGTAGTTTACTATCAATTATTTTTTCTGAAAATATTACATACAAGCATGATAGATATTTATAAAAAATAATATAGATAAAATAATATATCTATAATATTTTGTAGCCAATGGTTGCAGTTTAGTCTACGGTCAATCTTATAGTAAGTAGTAACCGCTGGTCATGGATTGAAGCCATGTCAGAGGCACATAGTAGATCACACTTGGTCAAATGACAGAAAAATCTATAAAACATGCATAATATATAATATATTATGTAGGCATAGGGCGTCTATGTTTCAGTTTAAGTCATACCGTAAAATTGATTCAATTGAAATTAAAAAAAAACACATTGGAGGGAGTCAAGTGTATCAAGTTTCTCATGTATCCTATCACCAGAACTTCTTTTTAATAAGAATGGGACAAAACTGGAAGTATGTCCTAAGATTTAAAAAAAAATCGGTTATAAAATACCGAGTTCTGCGGTAACAAACACAAAAATACACACGAATTGGTAACCTCCTCTTTTTTGAAGGCAGTTAAAAATAAAGCAAGTAAGAAAAAATATCTTATATCAGCGTACATATTAGTACCATTTATTACTAGTTTCATAGAGTTGAATGTTTTATTTTCTCTCTTACTTGTGACACTGGCATAAGATACTTTTACTGAATACGTATTATGCCATATTATAGTGAATAGTTGGTTTAAGAAAATATGTTTATAAATAATGGACAACATTGGTTGCCTTACTTGTTCTTGAGGATATACGCTCATCATTATATAGGATTGAGGTTGGAGGTGCTGGTAAACCCGCTGTTCCTTTTTCACCTTTGTTACCTGTTTGTAACATAAAAATTATTTGATTAGGCACAATTTATTTATTTTGACTTCGTTTTAGAGGACTTTTCCTTTACACTAAAAGATTTAGTACCAACAGGCCCATCCACTTGATAACTGACCTTGAAAAAGTTGCTTAAATTTTACACTGCACTACCAATTACATAAAATGGTCACCCACTTCATGACCGTGGCAATTTTACTTAACTATGGCAAAGTTGTTTAACTTTTACTATGCACTTCAGAATTGATAAAGTACTATCGTCACCCATTCATCATTATAAATAAATATAGTGCATGCCGTGAACTCCTTATCACAGAAAGCAAATATGGAAACATCATGAGGTATATCACAGTAAGTGTTACTGAACGAGCGAGCGAATCAAGTGAATCGTTCAACTTTACTCTCTCAATCCTTGTTGCTCAATTTTTTATACTTGCACGAAAACACACAAGTCGTATATAATTAAAAGATACAAAAAAAGAAACGCCTGGACTGCCCTGAAATGTCTTGGTTCACATGTGCACTTTAACGCACGTCAACGCAAAACAAAATTAAAAGACAGTTCATGTGACGAGCGCTAACGCTCGTTGCGGGAATACTTGTTGCTTCTCATTATGATTACGAGTATGTATCAAAATTGCAAATTAAGACCGCACGACAGAAGTAAAAACTTCATTGGACTGTCAATGTAATTAATAGATGAAGTATTAGCATTCTATGGTATTAGTCCAACAGTCCGATAGTACTGGGTTCGAATCCCATATTAATGTCCACTTTTTGGAATTTGATTTTTGTAGATGGTTTTTATATCAGATAATATTTTTTGAATTATTAGTAAAAGTATAGTAAAACTGTTATTAAGTATCAGTTCAAATTCACAAATACATAGGTAATTTTCTCATCATTTTGTACGGAGGTAGCACCGGCCGAACCGGGTTTGAATCCCAACATCGGAGTTTTTAAATGATAATTTTTATTGATAATTTATATAACGTAAAACATTTTAAAAGTTTTTTGTTGAAAGAAAAAAATATAAACCTGTATTATTTATTTTTAACATAACTCACTGCTTTACCTAGTTTAATATATTTTTATACCTAGTATGACCCAATAGTAAACTTCAAAACCAGGTAGGTATTTTAATCATAATAATGTGAAAATGCATACAGCGCCAGCGCGCTGGCTCTGTATTAAGTAAGTATGTTTCAACTTCTTAGTAGTACAAAATACTGCCGCCAAGACAACGACGACATAATTGAATTTTGAAAATATATAATTATGGTTTTGTTTTATGAGCCATTCATTTCATTTCCCTATGCTAGTAGGATTTCTTAAAATATGTACGTAAATGTTTCAGGCTATAATATATTTCTTCCTGGTTTGAATTTTACACAAACGTAAATAACAAATCGATATATGTAACTCCATCTATTGATGTTCATTCGTACAAATTTTAATTTGTTCCTGATGAGACCTATGCGATCGAATCTCTCTTTCTAATAAAAAGGCCAATCGTAGTCTATCATAACTTTCTTATTGACTTAAATGACATCGAAAGTCGTAGAAAATCAGTGCACAAAAAAAATTGTCACGTTAAAATTATGCTGACGTGACACAGACAATTTTCAATTTCGCGCCAAATCGTAAAACAATTTTCAAATAAATGTAATACATACTATGAAATATTATTGGCAAAGAGTTCTATTTTCAAATATTTTTTTTATTAGGTATATTGTTTAGAAGTGGCCAGTTCTAAAAACTTTTAGTGCCGCCCTCGTATAACAACGTACGTGGCCTGGAGGCGTCTGCTTTGCCTTACATAACAAGGTCTGCCAGTTTATTTTACTGTAAGCCCAGTAATAATTTGAAAATAATTATTATTTAAATGTGTAAAGTTTATTTGTTTATGTTACTAAAATAATGAGTCCCGCAGGGGTATTCCGTAAGAGCAAAAACCGAGCCACCGCAAAAACCAAGCAAAATCTGTTTGTCAGATTAAAAATCGGTATTCCGTAGTGCCGTCACCGAGCAATCACAACTGTCAGTTTTGCGAGCACAACCGTCAGTTTGCCATCGCTGTTTCTTAGAGAATCAGCCGGTTGCTTACTTAAAAAATATAATAAATGTAATAAAATATAGTATTTTATTGTACGTTAAAAAAATTACGTACCCTTATAACCACAGGAGCCAGGATAGCCATCATAGCTATTTTGACCAGGATGACCATTTTCTCCCTTTTCACCTTTATCTCCTCTATTACCCTGTTCTCCATCAGAGCCCTGTAATGGTGTAAAAAGTGATACCTTTGGTATTGTAAGCGTCCATAGCCTCCGGTTACTGCTTAACATCAGGCAGGCCGTATGTATTTTGCCACCCAAGTAGTATGTAAAAATAAAAAAAATTGTCACAGTATATCAATCTATATAATCTGTATCTATCTATACATAATATATAAAAGGCTGATACATTAAAGATGTTGATGATAAAATTTATATTAATTAATAGTTACTAAGTTATAGCAACTTAATTATAAAGGTACCTACTTTATTATAGCAACGGACGCCAAAACAACAATTTTTAGATTTTTTGTCTGCATATCTGTTTTTATTTCTGTCTGTCTGTGTTAGTACGCGCATCACGCAAAAACTACTGCATGGAATTGAAAACGGTTTTCATCGATGTATTGCTAGAGGTCTAACTCAAAATAATGTTTTAACCGTACATTTTTCTGGGATATGGCTTATGCGCTATTTCTTGCTATAACCTATCTCTGTGCCTAATTAAATTCAGGTCTGCACACAGCCCACGAATGGTAGAGGTAGGTGGACATATATACACATATATATATATATAGATAAATAATCCTATAATTAAATATATATAAAGCATTATATATATATACTAGCTGTACCCGCGACTTCGTTCGCGTGTACAGTCTTTTAGTGAAAATCTCAAAGCTACAGCTGTTATCCCTATACAAACTTTCATCGGCTGATTTTCATCTTTAGTGGATACATTAAAAAAAACCTTTCTTTGTGGATGCCTATATCATAATAGCTATCTGAGTGTCTAATGATTTAAACTGTGCGTTTGTTGATTAGTCAGTCACGTTTTTCTTTTAAACATTTAGATTCTGCAATTAATAAACTTCATGAAAAAATATTCCTTGTTTGTATGATTGAACTGCTCTTCAAATTGTCTTAGCGCAAACGTTAATAACCTTAATTGGCCCATCGCCTAGCTAATAGTTTGAATTTATGTATTGTTATGTATTATCTGTGCCATACCTTGTAGAAATCTCTACATCTATTACATTTCGTTTTAAATTGGTCACTTCTTACCTGATAGGTACTGTTACACAGTTTATGTGGGCTTAAATTCTTAAAGGGCATAATGGTCCGTCGTAGTGCTCAAGGATTTCAGAAATTGAACTTTCCTTTTAATCCATTGTTCCTATAATACAGTTATACTACTTAACATAAGCTTTCGGAACAAAACTGAATGAAAAACCCTATTGAACCCTATTTAATATTGTCGACCATATTAGTGAGAGTTCAACGTAAATTCGGTATATAGGTATCTGTTAATTATTATATTTATCTCTGAAACTATGCATTTTTTACTGTGTACATTGTTTAATTACGAAGTTTCCGTGCCTATATCCGGCTGTATCATAATATTAGTTCAATTGTAACATTTTAATTTGCTCATTGAATGTGATTAGTTACTGTCATTTAATTACCATAATTGAGATACATTATGTTTGATTTCCATCGGAAAAATATTTATCATTGAGAAGTTGGCCATCTGCAGTATTTTTTATTAGTTTCACTAACGAATTGATGCTTCCTGAATGCATTTGTTTGATTCATTGCAGTATGCCTATAGTATTTGAGGAGGTTACTCACTTCCCTACGGAACCCATCATCAGAACTGGATTTTTTAAAAACTGAGAACAATATGAAAGATTATCCATCCAATTACAAAAAGATTTTTAAGATAATTTTTAAAGAGAGGGAAGGACCTCAACTTTACAGAAGACCACAGCCAAATAACTACACACAGCGGTGTAGTTTTGTTCCTGTGTGTGAGTATAGGTCTCCAACACTCACTTAGGGATTCGTTTTGAAAGAAACGTATTTCTATCCCAGGGATACTCCCATCTAAGCCCTGGTGTAAAAAATGGGTTGGTAACACGCAAGTGATACCTTTGGTATTGCAAGCGTCTATAGGCTACGGTAACTGCTTAACATCAGGTGGGCCATATGCTTGTTTGCCACAAAAGTAGTTCCATCTTAGCCATAAGACGTCCACTGCTCGACATAGGCCTTCCGCAAGGATTTCCACATCATTCGGTCCTGAGCTGACCTTGTCCATCGGTTGTCCGCGTTTACCAGGTCGTCGGTCCATCTTGTTGGAGGCCTGCCCACGCTGCGTCTTCCAGTTCGTGGTCGCCACTCTAGAACCTTTCTGCCTCAACGGCCATCGGTTCTGTGAGCTATATGCCCTGCCCATTGTCACTTAATTGAGGCAATTTTTCGAGCTATGTCGGTCACTTAAAAAGAAAATATTACAAATCGGCTCTTAAATGACGATGTTCAGGAATAAAAAAACAATGCAATGGAATCTCATCTTTAAAAATTAAGTTAAAAATATATATCAGTTAAGTATGCCGATGAGACAGCGGCCGATCATGCGTTTCGCTGTGAGTGATTTTTTTGGTCGAATATAGACACATAGTATCGCGGAGTTTTTTAGATCTATTTGCAAATAACATTGCCTCCAATGGCAGGATTTTTCCGACTCGCTCAACTATCATCGTAATATTTCAGTCAATTCACGCTCGCAAAACTATAATGAAAGAATCACGCCGTCTACTGGTGAAAATCGTATGAAATTTTGTTTGGTAGTTATTGAGTTTATCGTGACCAGATAGACAGATTCGGTGGAGTGTTTTCTTTTCTGTGCTGCTTTCCTGATTACCTAAATTAAGGTATTGTTAAATGTTAGCGCCTACACAAAATGAAATAGCATTCATTTTATAGTAATATTTTATAGTTTGTGTTTAAGTTTTATTAGGCATTTAATTTAGTCAGTGATTCTTATAGGTCTTGGCATGATTAACGCATTTTATTCGTACTTATAGTAGGTATACTTATATAGTTTTAGTTTTATCATAAAAATTTAACGATTTTAGCTGCAACAAACAGATAGACAGAGAGATAAAACTGTTAAAATTGTATTTCTGTTGTAAGTGCTATGTTAACAGCCACATGAATTTAATAGAAAGCTGTTATTTTGATATTACAAACAGACACTTCAAATTTATTAATGTGTGTATAGATGTATAGCTGATATGTGTTTATGACTTCGTTTGCGTGGACTTCAGGGATTAAAACATAGAGTTTCCTGGAGATGCTAAACGGAAAATTGTTTGGAATCAAAAGAACCCGGGGCATAAAAGATTATCACCTGCACCGCATCCTGTTAAAATGTCTGCTTCTATTACATTTCGTTGTAAAATGGTCACTTTTAACCTAGTACCGTTAAAACGTGATGTACCAGTCAGCTGATCTCTATTTAATATGGTCGCCGATATTGATGAGAGTTCAACTTAAATTGGTGATGGCTATATCTCCGAAACCTCGCATTATTTTTTAAATTTATTTTCATATAAACTTCAAACGTGGTTTTACAAACTACATTTAAAAAAGTTTTAGCTAAATAAATCGAAGCGTGTTTCTTGTATAGCACGTGTGTTATTAAAGTGACCATAACTTTTTTATTTGTGAACCGATTGGAATAAAATAAAGCCTATATGTTATGGGAAGGTTGACACAATATATAAGTGAAAACCGCATTCAAATCGGTTGCGTGGTTGCTGAGTTTATCGCGCACAGACAAACAGACTTACAGACAAACAGACAAAAATTCTAAAAACCACATTTTTGGCCTCAGTAACATGAATACAACGTATAAAAATTGTTTTTTCGAAAAAAAATTCAATGTACAGACGCGACTTGGTTACGATTTTATTATATGTATAGATATATATATATATGATGGTTTATATATATTTAAGTATAGGATTATTAAGGTAGTACATCGATTCACTGTACATCGAATCGATGTACTGCCTAAATAATCCTATACTTAAATGTATATAAAGCGTTGGTATTTTAAAACATTAATTCTTACTATATCCCCAATTATTCCTTGAGCGCCTATTTCGCCTATCGAACCTGGGTATCCTTTATCACCTATTTCCCCGGGAGATCCGGTTGGACCCTGTTGTCCTGGATAACCCTTTATTCTAGGTACCAAAATTCTTGCAGCAATTCTCTCTTCTTCTGTTTCCTGTAAAAAAAATATTAATATTTTGAGTTGTTTCATGCTTTTTTATTCTACGTAGGTGGGAAACAAGCATACGGTCAGGCTGACGGTAAACAATTACCATAGCCTATGGTCGCTTGCAATACCAAAACTTGCATGTTGCCGATTCAAAAATAAAAATCAGATTTATTGAAACATTCGTTAAAATCGCATCCCTAAATAAGCTCTGGAAACCTTACAGGAACTACATCGATGTGTGTTGTTATTTAGCTATGGTCTTCAGTAAGGTCCATTCCCATTCGGGTTTGCTCATTACAAAGAGCCTACTGTCAAAGAAAGGTAAGACGTAAAATATTACGTATCGTTTGAATACAATGAATCTTACTATTATTCCATTAATTATATATTTTCTTTATTAAAAAGTATTAAAAAAAGACGTGCGGCACTCGGGGACTGCCGCGGTAAAGCTATTGCATATTTTTAGTATGATTTTTTTATCATCGATATTTTTGAATTCGATATTATTTTATTATATATTCGATATTATTAATCATTCAGCAGTGGACTGCGATAGGCTGATTGATTGATTGAATACTACATCTCTAGATATTTTAAATGCTAAACGTCACCGTACCCATGCTATGTGAAATTGATTATAGTGATCGCCCGTGGTCGAAATTCAACCATAATTCATTAAATTTTAGGCTTCTATTTGACCTTTAATTTATTCTTTACTTATTTTTTATTCTCTTAGATCAAAACCTCCTTTCACAAATTTGACATATTATTATTGGCCGTTTAGAGAATTCGTCATTAAAAAAAGTATCACCGCTGTGCCGGTCGGAGTGGGGGGTGTTAGGTTTATTATTTTCGTTACGAAATTTCTGTATTCGGTCTCCACGCTCAAGGCCCGCGATAGAAGCAATGCCATAGCTTAAAAATTCTTATTTTAGTTATCACAAACCCATTGTATCCTTTGAAAAATATGATAACGAAAATAAATAATTTGATTTCTATATAATTTAATAAATAATAACTTTAATTTCTGACTTTTTCTCATTTATTCTACTAATACGATCCAAATACTACTAATACGATATCAATTGATTGCGATTGCCAATGAAGTTTTCACTTCTGCCGTGCGGTCTTATGCTGGGTGCATAAGACCGCTATAACGACTTTACTGATTTCATTCATCTATTTTTTTGGAACGAAGTTTTCTATGGGGCGTTACGGAGGGGTAACCTAGCCGGCAATAAACGTCCGTACCGTTAAAAAAAGCATAAGATTTTTATATTATTTTAATAGCGAATTCTCTAAACAGCCAATATTAATATATATGTCAAATTTGTGTAAGGAGGTTTTTGATCTAAGAGTAAGAGTAAGTAAAGAATAAATTAAAGGTCAAATAGTAACTTAAATTTAATGAATTATGGTTGAATTTTGACCACGGGCGATCACTAGTATAAGAAGTCTTAAGGAATTATTTCAAGTATTCCTTTTTATTATATATTTTTACGAATCATTGAGAATAAAATAAAATTGTGTAGATAATTCTGTAAAGTAGCTTTTTATTTTTATCGATAAAAAATCATAATAAAAAAAAATATACCCGAACAATTATTTTCTTTCTACCTCGAATAGAACTTGAAATTAATATTTTTATAACAAGGAACTTCGTTCCTATCTGGTGTCCGACAACACCACTCGGGTTTTTGTTTTCTATTTACCTACTATATAAAAAGTTCTTAGGGTTAAAAAAAATACAGGATTCGAACCTGAGAGATGCAGATTCGGATCCTGCTCCGGCTGGCTTTTTCCACATTGCTTTAATGTTTATGTATATTTGAGCTAATTGCATAGCGTTCATTATTTTTGAAAATATTAGGTTTTTGAAAATTCTTCGCAGTATCTACTGACTTTATTTAGTATTAGAAATGTTTAAAAAGTTAAAAATTACACATTTTTAATGTGCTAGCTTCTCTCAAACGCAATCTAATAAAATAGCTGTTACTTGCGAGTCTTTAAGATAAAAAAACAACTGAGTACCCCAATATTAGAACCAGAAATAAAATAATGAACACTTAAGAAATTTACAGGTAAAAACGGCATTTGAATATAACTTGAGAAGGATAAAAGTTTTGTGATTTCTAATGCTTAATGACAAATTTATGCATCAATACATCTCTTCTCTCATCTTTTTAAATAATCATATCGGTGGGTAGGCGGAACTCGCAGCAGACTTCAATTATTAAAAAATATATACATATAATATAGAAGATACTTACTAATTTTATGTTCATGACAATTACTTCACATAGTATATAAAACAAAAACAATTACCCTAGATATCGATCCCATGGGACCAGGTAATCCTCGCTCTCCTTGTTCACCCGGCGGGCCTGAAGGACCTCTTCTTCCGGGAAATCCTTTTATGCCACGTTGACCTTCATGACCAACATCACCAATGGCGCCAACTTGTCCTCTTTCACCTTGGTAACCTTTGAATCCTTTTGGACCTTGTAGTCCAGGTGATCCCTATTCAAAAGTAATTTAATATTCGATTAATCAAATTTAAATATTATAAATTAAATAAATATTTTTAATTTAATGTCAGCCAATTTACCTGTGGCGAGTTTGTTAGACAGTATAGAGCTATGAGAAGAAATTAATAATTTATTTAGTTACTGTATTAGCCTTGGCTTACTCATAGTAGTCATAGACTTTGATTGGAATTGATGTACAAGAAATAAGATTATTTTACATTATTTATTTATTTATTTAACTTCATATACACAAATTCGTATAAAGGCGGACTTAATGCCAGAGGCATTCTCTACCAGTCAACCTATAGGGTGATGCAGAGATAAAACAAAGTAGGTGCACGAATCTAAACTTGAAATATTAAAAAAAAAAATCAAACATAATAATACTGTAATACATACTACATACATAGGTATTTAGAAGGAAGTACATACATATAATAAATAATAACATAAATATATAATACATATCTATAAATTAAAGAATATATATACAATACATATATTGTTATCTATTGTTTTGATGATTCTGTCAGTTTATTTAACAGAAGTGCTCGAACTTTTGCCTTAAACACGATACGGCTGGTGGACATCCTGATTTCAAGAGGGAGGGCGTTCCAGAGTAGAATAGATTGCACGAAAAAAGAGGAATGAATGAAATCTGAGGTGTGGGAAGGACACTGAAGGAGAAGATTGTTAGAGGAGCGAAGATTTCTATAATGGATAGGGTAGCGATATTGAAACTGTTGGGTTAAATAGGTGGGAGTATTAGGAGCCATAAGGATGGAATAGAGTGTAGAGAGAGTTAATGTCGGCTAAGCTTTATTCATAAAGTTATTTAAAAGTACCTATTAAGAAAATGTTGTTTTAAAATAATATTAAATACATATACAGGATAATACTATTAAAAAACAAGAAATAGTTTTATTTATTGTTTTTTCTGTCGTTTGTAAATTACATAGAACATAACATGGGAAATAAAAACTAATCGTAGCTCTGTGCTGCGGCATTTTATGCTGCAGCGCTGATTTTCGGACATGTCTGTTGGAATATATTAAATAAACAATATATATATATACAAAGAAAAGCATTTTTTCGAACATACACAGTATAACATATACAAACAAAAACAATAGACACACAATAACAAAAACAACGAAATTATCCTGTGTGTGTGATGTCAGAAAGGGTCCTAATCTCAGCTCTGTGCTGCGGCATTTAAACTGCAGCGCTGATATTCTGATCAGGCCTTAGTGAAGTCACGGTCAGTTATATAGGTACTTAATAGATTGATAAAAATACTCTTTATTGTACACCACCCATTTATGATACAAAATATATAATATATCTTTAAATATGTGTTTGAGAATATTAGGAAGAAAATGAAGAGAATAAATATGTTAAAATAAAGAAATATATATTTTTTTGTTTGTTATAATCGAAATAAAATAAAATATAATATATTTCACTTTGTGGAGTTAATATGTATTAATCAAATGATTCGCCATCTGCTAACGGTGAAGGAAAACATCGTGAGGAAACTCAAATGTCTTAGAAGAAATTCTAACGACATGTCTGATTCACCAACCCGCATTAGGCCAGCGTGTGTGAATTATGGCCTAAACCCCTCTCTCTCTCTTGATAGAGGAGAGGAGACCCGTGCTCAGCAGTGGGACATATATGGGTTGCTATTATTATTATTATATTTAAACAAGGAAAAAGCTATTTTAAATAGTTATAATAAAAATATACATGATTGGCCAAATCAAATTATTTTCGGGCTGAACACAAATCAAAATATATTGGTATATAATATTTATATTTACATAATTATAATGTAACACTTACAATTGTTCCACGATGACCACATTTTCCATCTATACCTGATTGCCCTTTTTCGCCAGGAGGCCCCATCAGGCGTGAGTTATTATATATTAAACTGGTCAAAGCTTTATCTATACATTCATAGCCCTGTCAAAATAAATAAAATCAGCAATATATAAGTAAGGGTCGTTAGTCGTGACGTGGCATGTGACGTCACACCGCCGAGGCAACGCCGACATAACTAGTAGTCGACCCGCACTTTTTATTATTGATAAACAATTGATCACCCGATATTTCGCATGCTATGCTACTTGATGAGGATTCGGAGATCGCAAGATCAGCCTCTCGCAAGAACAGCTTCGCTGAGCATTACCTACATACCCACATTGTACAAAGATTGATCCGTGGGAATGGATTCGAAAAGTTACGTTTTAGATTTTTCAATATATGTATTTCGGTATATACGCGGTCACACATATTCTGGTCAGACTATCCTCGTCAATCACTAAAATTTTATTCTGAATATACGCTAGCATTTCATTTAATACGATATTACAATAATTACACTTCACAGTAGACATTGCTACGATAAATCGATCGCACCACAGAATACTTAATAGTACAGATCGCACGTAGAACAATCAATACGCGTCTGTCGCTGTTAGTATATTTAATTCATACGTAAACATTGTCTCTTTATTAATTTAATAGTTATTATTGGTACGTAATAAAAAATATTTTGACAATTATTTGGTTTACATTGTGAGGTTAGTGTGTGTGGTTAGCGGTTTATCGTGCTAATATTATACATATTGAAAAAACATTACAAACATTATAAAAAAAAGACGTGTGGCACTCGGGGACTGCCGCGGTAAAGCTATTGCATATTTTTAAGTATGTTTTTTTATCGAAACAAATAAAAAACTACTTTACAGAATTATCTAAATCATTTTATTTTATTCTCAATGATTCATAAAAATATATAATAATAAAAATTAATACCTACCTACTTGTAATAATTCCTTAAGACTCCTTATACTATAATCTTTTTCACATTAATATTCTCTTAGATCAAAACCTCCTTACACAAATTTGACATATTATTATTGGCCGTTTAGAGAATTCGTCATTAAAAAAAGTATTACCGCTGTGCCGGTCGGAGTGGGGGGTGTTAGGTTTATTATTTTCGTTACGGAATTTCTGTATTCGGTCTCCACGCCCAAGGCCCGCGATAGAAGCAATGCCATAGCTTAAAAACTCTTATTTTAGTTATCACAAACCCATTGTATCCTTGGAAAAATATGATAACGAAAATAAATAATTTGATTTCTAAATAATTTAATAAATAATAACTTTAATTTCTGACTTTTTCTCATTTATTCTACTAATACGATCCAAATACTACTAATACGATATCAATTGATTGCGATTGCCAATGAAGTTTTCACTTCTGCGTGCCACCGTGCGGTCTTATGCACCCACTCTTTTTTTAATATATAAAGGAATCTCTATATTTGTGCCATAACTTAATAATGTAAAAACAGTGATATTCATTCAATAAACACAAGAAACAAACACAAACTTGTTGGTACATATCACCGCCTACATAAAGTCCACAATTCATTTGTCCCACAAATGAATTGTGGACTTTATGTAGGCGGTGTACGTTTTTATAACAAACTACCTCTTGAAGTTATGAACCTACCCTTACACAAATTTAAACTAGCGGTAAAAAATCATCTTTTAAGCAAGGGTTATTACACTATTAATGACTTTCTAAATGATAAAAAGTCATGGGGTTAGTTGCTAATTTTGATACAGAATTATATAAGAATAATAACTACAAATTTGTAAGGAGACGTTTTGTGATCATTATTGACTTTCTATTTAGTTTTTTTTATTTTTTATTATTATGTCCTGGATTGAGTGAGCATGACGCTCACTGAAATGCCATTGCTTGTGGTGTCGTATTGGCCGGGTCATTTCCTTCCCTCTAATATGGCGAAGGAAATGATGGCTGGTCCGTGCGTCATGCTCGTGAACGGGTGCTACTTGGGGTGGCTGGTCAATCTTGGCATGATTTATTTTTAAATAATAAAGATATAGTTTTTAGATTCTTATTAAGAACGCAATGTGATCTCGACACGTTTCTATCTTATACATACAAAAGGAAAGGATCCCTCATTGCCATACAGTGGAAAGCTAAATTCATATTTTCCCTTCATTGTTTCCTTATTAAAATTTTTTTTTTACTTAAATTTAATTTTGTATGGAATATTGGGTTCCGTCCCTTTTTGTTAACACTAATATTGTAACTCATACCAAATTGTAAATGTTATACTCTGGCAATTAAAAAGAGTGGCCCGAGTTTCTTGCCAATTCTTCTCGAGGCCCAACCCTAGTCAGCGAATTGGCCGTAGGAAAAAAAGTATGCTGGCATTTGTTTTTATGACGTTCATAAGTATCATGTATTTGATCTATATGAATAAATGAGTTTGACTTTGACTTTGACTTTGAACGACTTTACTGATTTCATTCATCAATTTTTTTTGGAACGAAGTTTTCTATGGGGCGTTACGGAGGGGTACCCTAGCCGGCAATAAACGTCCGTACCGTTAAAAAAAGCATAAGATTTTTATATTATTTTAATAGCGAATTCTCTAAACAGCCAATATTAATATATATTATTATGTCAAATTTGTGTAAGGAGGTTTTTGATCTAAGAGTAAGAGTAAGTAAAGAATAAATTAAAGGTCAAATAGTAACTTAAATTTAATGAATTATGGTTGAATTTTGACCACGGGCGATCACTAGTATAAGAAGTCTTAAGGAATTATTTCAAGTATTCCTTTTTATTATATATTTTTACGAATCATTGAGAATAAAATAAAATTGTGTAGATAATTCTGTAAAGTAGCTTTTTATTTTTATCGATAAAAAATCATAATAAAAAAAAATATACCCGAACAATTATTTTCTTTCTACCTCGAATAGAACTTGAAATTAATATTTTTATAACAAGGAACTTCGTTCCTATCTGGTGTCCGACAACACCACTCGGGTTTTTGTTTTCTATTTACCTACTATATAAAAAGTTCTTAGGGTTAAAAAAAATACAGGATTCGAACCTGAGAGATGCAGATTCGGATCCTGCTCCGGCTGGCTTTTTCCACATTGCTTTAATGTTTATGTATATTTGAGCTAATTGCATAGCGTTCATTATTTTTGAAAATATTAGGTTTTTGAAAATTCTTCGCAGTATCTACTGACTTTATTTAGTATTAGAAATGTTTAAAAAGTTAAAAATTACACATTTTTAATGTGCTAGCTTCTCTCAAACGCAATCTAATAAAATAGCTGTTACTTGCGAGTCTTTAAGATAAAAAAACAACTGAGTACCCCAATATTAGAACCAGAAATAAAATAATGAACACTTAAGAAATTTACAGGTAAAAACGGCATTTGAATATAACTTGAGAAGGATAAAAGTTTTGTGATTTCTAATGCTTAATGACAAATTTATGCATCAATACATCTCTTCTCTCATCTTTTTAAATAATCATATCGGTGGGTAGGCGGAACTCGCAGCAGACTTCAATTATTAAAAAATATATACATATAATATAGAAGATACTTACTAATTTTATGTTCATGACAATTACTTCACATAGTATATAAAACAAAAACAATTACCCTAGATATCGATCCCATGGGACCAGGTAATCCTCGCTCTCCTTGTTCACCCGGCGGGCCTGAAGGACCTCTTCTTCCGGGAAATCCTTTTATGCCACGTTGACCTTCATGACCAACATCACCAATGGCGCCAACTTGTCCTCTTTCACCTTGGTAACCTTTGAATCCTTTTGGACCTTGTAGTCCAGGTGATCCCTATTCAAAAGTAATTTAATATTCGATTAATCAAATTTAAATATTATAAATTAAATAAATATTTTTAATTTAATGTCAGCCAATTTACCTGTGGCGAGTTTGTTAGACAGTATAGAGCTATGAGAAGAAATTAATAATTTATTTAGTTACTGTATTAGCCTTGGCTTACTCATAGACTTTGATTGGAATTGATGTACAAGAAATAAGATTATTTTACATTAATGTCGGCTAAGCTTTATTCATAAAGTTATTTAAAAGTATTAAGAAAATGTTGTTTTAAAATAATATTGAATACATATACAGGATAATACTATTAAAAAACAAGAAATAGTTTTATTTATTGTTTTTTCTGTCGTTTGTAAATTACATAGAACATAAAATGGGAAATAATGGGAAATAAAAACTAATCTTAGCTCTGTGCTGCGGCATTTTATGCTGCAGCGCTGATTTTCGGACATGTCTGTAGGAATATATTAAATAAACAATATATATATATATATAAAGAAAAGCATTTTTTCGAACATACTCAGTATAACATATACAAACAAAAACAATAGACACACAATAGCAAAAACAACGAAATTATCCTGTGTGTGTAATGTCAGAAAGGGTCCTAATCTCAGCTCTGTGCTGCGGCATTTAAACTGCAGCGCTGATATTCTGATCAGGCCTTAGTGAAGTCACGGTCAGTTATATAATATAATTATATAATTAAATATATAATTTCATCTTAATTTAAATTTATTAAAATTTATTTTCTATTTTTTAGTTCGGTTTTTTATAAAAAGCGTGTTTTTTAGTTTTTTTAAACTATTATTTATTTTTTACTTTTTAGTTATATTAATATTATTTATAATTTTTTTAAATTAGTGTATTGTCATCGGTCCTCGATAAATCTATAAACTTTGAACGAAATCTGGCCGTTTAAAGTGGGTCAAAATCACGCCCAAAGAAGTCGGTTACAAACATACAGGTGAAGCTAATAAAAAGCGTGTAAAAATACGCATGAAGTCAATGTATACTTTTAGAGTAACCTGTCCTTAGTTCGATATTGAAGTTTAAATAAAATTAATTAAAAAATATTTATTAAAAAGGTTTTAACAGTCTGTCGCATGCTTTGTTGGTTCTCTCCATTGCATTGGGACACCAAATTCAAAATATTAATTTTTCCTTCGGCCAATTTCGAGAGCATGTTTCTGCAATTTTGCACACTACTTTCAAGTAGCCACTTTTTTCAAGGTTTGATACAGAAATTTGCAAAAGGCTCGTTTTACTTTTTCTTCTTTGTTCTAGGTCGATCCTATTTGTAACAATTTTATTATGTTACCGCAAACATTACAAAAACGATTTGGGCTTAATTTGCACTGTCTTAATGACATTTTTAAATTGATAATACGTACCACAACACGACAATATTAAGAGACAAACTAAGCCGTAACGTACAAATTAGCAGAAAACTACTTGATATATTTAAAAAACTTGACAAAATACTTGACGTGATAAAAATATATGATAAATGGTTAAGTGATGAGGAGATAGGTACAAAACCAATTCAATATTAACTGTCTAAGGGCCTCAGAAAAAAAAATGTAAAGTAGTGTTATTTATGATTTTAAAAGTGGTTTATCGCCAGAAGAAATGCCTTGGTCAAATTTTATGCATTCGACCAAGGCAGTGGCAGGGGCAAGGGAGTGACATCACAGACGGCTGCATATCGCTGGTTTTCCGAATTTCAACGCGATTGTGTAAAAATGAATGATGATCATCAAAGATCGTCATCGAACATCGATAGTGAAATTCAATCATGTTTAGGGATAGGAATCGTGCAAATAGATCTGGGCGCAAGAAAGCTATTTTCCCGGTGGATCCCACACCCACTTTCCGATGAACAAAAGGGGACAATAGGTGCCGAAAAAAATTTGAAAGGTTTTAGAAACTCAGGAACTTCCAACGCAGTACATAATATCGTGTCGGGTAATGAAACGTTGATACATGCTTACGAACCTGAAAATAAAAACCAGTAACAAGTTTGGGTGTTCAAAAACGAGCTGCGGCTGACCAAGGTCATTCGCTCCTGAAGCAAGGCGAGAATTATGTTAGCCACTTTTGTCTCGAAATCAGGGCGTGTTGCGACTATTGCGCTTGAGGATTGCAGAACGGTTACTGCAGACTGGTATACTATGATTTGTCTACCTGAAATCGTTAATATACTCAGAACAGACAACTGCCACCGACACTAGCCTACATACTGCTCGTCAAATAAAAAAGTATTTATTTGGACCATCATAACGTCGAATTAATTACCCATCCACCAACCTACCGACCGACCTAAATCCTAATGATTTCTATACTTTTTAAAAAAGGAATATGGGGCAATGGATTAATGTTGATACAATTAACTGTGTTATGAATGAATTTCATAATATTTTACAAAACACTCGCGTGTCGTGTCTTACCTATGGACACTTAAAATATCAGAGTTACCCATATTTTTACACCTCCCTGGGATAGAAATTATTTCTTTCAAAACGCATTCCTAAATAAGCGCTGAAGACCTGTACCACACACAGAAACACAACTACTTGTGTGTGTACATGTACCTATGGCTGTGACCTTTTGCAAGGTGAAGGTCCTTCCTCAGTCGGGTTTGCCCGCCACTATGGGCCCTATGGACTATGGACCTTTCTAAAAAAATATTAAAATATCGCCAGGAGATTTAGAAAATAATGTCCGATAAATCGATAGACCAGCAAATCAGTGCTCATTATGTAGATATCTAAAATATAAAAATGAATAGCTGAATGTGTTGCTAAGCGCAAATCTCGAAAACAGCTAAACCGATTTCGCCAATTCTTTTTTGTTATGTTTGTTATTGTCAGGAGAAGGTTTTTAAGGAAACAAAAATTAAGAAAGTTGAGCTGAAAATAGTTTAACCCGGGCGAAGTCGGGGTGGGCCCTAGTGGCCCACCCCGACTTCGCCCGGTTTATTACGTACGGTACGTAATAAAATTTTCAAGTATCGTACAATCATTTATTGATTCATAGTTATAGGTAATCTTAATTTAATATGTAATACTAAAAAATGTGTTACTTACGTCAATGCAGACATAATTTATAGCATTGCCTTCGGATTTGGGATATATTGTTATTTCTTGTATGTAAACCTAAAACAAAATTAAATAACTATTAATAAAAAATATATATATATATATATATATAAAAAACGACTGGCAATCCTCAACGCGCAGTTTTTTCTGCACGTGTAGTCAAATCTTAAGGCAGATATTTTAACCGATTTCAAAAAGAGGAGGTTATCAATTCGTGTTTTTTTATGCTTGTTACCACTGAACTCCGTCATTTTTGAACCGAATAAAAAATAATCTTTGTCTGAAAGTATATACCTTGAATTTGGTCCCATTTCATCAAAAACCTTGAAAAAAAGAATTGAGGGGACTCCTCAAAAATTATAGGCAACAACAAATCAAATATTTGCAACATGCAACAACTTGCCGTATTGAAGGTGGTATTTTTTTTTTAATTATAAAGTTTTATAATTTATCGATTTGGTGCAAAAGTTTCCATACTTACTGTGGGTGGGTAACGTCGAATCATACTGCCAATTCCCTTACAATTTGAAACGGAACGAATTTCCACATCGTGATTTATACAATTACTTGTATTATTATTTTATATTATTATAAAGTAAGATCTAAGTTTTAATTTTATATTAGACTACTTAATGTTATTTTGCAATGTAGTGGGTATGTTTTTAATTGAGGCATACTATTTTTTTAATAAGCTTACCTGAAAGTCCACTTCTGCAACAGCTAAAGTTAATTCCATATCTTTTGTTAGTTGAATACTAGAAGATACATTCGTACTATCAACATTTTCAATGGATTGGATGGCTGGATTACAATTCATTCGTACGTTTGTGTTATTGCCTGTTATTTCAAAAGTAAATCGAGTCCATTTATCTCTGATATCTAGTGCATATGAGTATGTAAATATATTGTAACTTGTTTCCAAACTTATGCGTGTAGCCTTTGGTCCAATGGGATAGAAACATAATTTCAATACATTTTCATTATTTTGTTTAATAGAAAATAAACACCATACAATATCCGTTAATTTAGTTTTAAATAAAGCAGTCACTAGGTAATGACTAGACAAATTTCCATCTTCTATTTCGAAATCTTTGAGATAATAGGTACTGTTGTCACTAGAACTAAAGCCATATGAAGTTACTTCTTCTTCAATGACCGCAGTTTCAGGAGTTGTTGGAAGTAGACTCAATGTATTAATAGATTGATCTGAAACAATTTTTTTATTTATTAATCTAGTAAAGTATGTTATTCTTATAATGTGATAATAATAATAATATATTGATAAGCGTACTAGCTTTTTCTTGCAGAAAAGCAATAACCCCGCAAACATGCTACCAAAATAATATTAGACTTCCGGCATATGCCCGAGGGTCTATTGTTTTTCATATGGAATGCAACATGCAACATTGTCTCTGTCATATCGCATTTATGGCGTAGTGCCAAGGAACAAGAGCTATATGAGAGAGATATATGTTTCCTTTGGTGGTTTCAAAGCTACGCCGACATAATAAAAATAGCTAATCTTTCTCTCCCTAGCCACTTTCGTCCTATTTTAATTTTCCCATTCCTATCCAAAGTGCTTGAGGCCTGTGTCTATAAGCAGTTCTCTGACTTCTACAAAATCAATCTTCCAAGCTCGCTACAATCTGGATTTCGACCTGGGCACAGTACCACCTCGGCACTCCTTAAAGTGACTGGCGATATTAGGGCGGGCATGGCGAACACCAAAGCCACAATAATGGCTTTGATAGATTTCTCGAACGCCTTTAATACCGTCAATCACGATATATTCTACTATCCATCCTTACCTATACGAAGGTCTAGCTTCTGGTGAACTGGAATGGTTCTCAACGTAGCTTCAGGAATATCAGCAGTTGGTACGCTGCGATGAATCCTCATTGAGCTGGTGTAATCTTGACACTGCCGTTCCTCAAGGGGGCATTCTCTATCCAATACTAGTTAATTTTTTTATTAATCTCTTGACCCAAAATCTTCAATGTTTGGATCATCTTTATGCCGATGACTTGCAGCTGTATTCTCAAGCGACCGACGTCGACGACCCAGTGCGTCAGTTGCTATTAACGTCAGTTGCTAGTAACGGTAAACCCAGAAAAGTGTCAAGCCATTAATGTTGGCAGTCGCCTGATGTTGTGCAGGTTCGATATTGATACTCTGCCACCACTCGTTTTTTACTACCTTACCATCGCTTTTAGTCTCACCGCTAGGAACCTTGGCCTATATATTAATTTAACCTTAAGTTAGCAGGCTCAGACTACCCACGTAGGTCAGAGGGTCTCTGGCAGCCGTCATGCATTGTATCGGTTTAAAAACTTTCTCCCGTCTAAGATCAAAACAATGCTTGTGCAGACCCTAATCTTCCCTATAATCGACTATGGTGATATTATGTGCGATTACGACCTGAATGCAGACCTTTTTAATAAGTATGAATTCTTAATAACTGCACTCGATTCATTTTCAATCTTCATAAGTATGATCATTTCATCTATTTATCGCTCCACTCTAAACTGGTTACTATTCCGTCATCGCCGAAGCTTGCGTGCTCTTAGTACTCTCTATTCCATTCTCAACTCTCCTTCTCTCCCTTCCTATTTAAGATCTTCCATCAAGTGCCTATGTTCTATTCAAGACAGAAATCTTCGTTCTTCTAAGAATCTCCTCCTTTAGTGTCCCTCACATTCCTCTTGTTTTGTAGACTCTTCCTTTGTTGTTCAATCCATCGTCTTTGAAATGGGCTACCTCTCTATATTAGGATGGCTACAAATCGCTATGTATTTAAGGTAAAAGATCGAGATCTCTTCACTGATGAATAGCCGTAATTATTACGCCTCACACTTTCCTAGTATTAATTTGTATTATAATCTTTGTATTTATATCCTTATTTTATATAATATGGACGTATATATTTATGTTAGTATATATTATAAATATTAGTTTTGTATGTATGTGTTTTAATTATTATCTATTCGTTTTCCCTTTATATTTTGTTATTTTTTGTATTGTTTAGTGCACCTTCTATGTTCATCTCTGTATCACCCAAGGTAGAGAATGCCTATGTTATTTAGTCCACCTGTTTTTGCATAAAGTGGTTTAATAAATAAATAAAAAGCAGGCTCCAATATTTTGACATAATACTATTATATGGGTTGCTAATCTGTTTTTCGTAATCATTAGGAGAAATTGGCCAGTAATAGATCTGAATAGAGGCATGTGCTGCATCACAATTTCTACACCTTCAAAGCCCAAAAGAGATCCCACATCTCGATAACAAAATCTTAAATACGAGCCACCATTAAATATTTTTACAACTGCCAGAATGATATCATAACATGTAAACGTACATTTAGAGCTAAAATAGGATAAGTAAGTCACATTAAGACACATTCTTAAATACTAGAATATTAACTAGAACAGATAAGTCACCGTAACCAAAATCGGCTTGGGAGATATATTAACGACCAAGACCAAGAGACCAAGGAACTTACACCCAAGTATAATACACACGGCTTATTAATTTCTGTCAGACTGTTGGGTAGTCTCCTGTCTCTTTCTACAGGGTGACCATGCATACAGGGTGTATGTAAAACAAAACCCGGCTTTCAATGACAAAAGTAGGTTTTTAGTTAACGAATAGTGTAAGTACGTAGATGTACCTACACGGTGGGTGTGAAGCAGGAAGCAGGATATTGACGTTTAGATAAGATAATAACCTATGTAGGTAATTATGTAACTAATAAAAACAAAAAAAAGAATATTGTTATCGTGGTGTATTGGACAGTGTACTAGGATAGCCGAATAACTTTTGAATTTGCGACTGTCTCTGGCTAAATAATCTTAAATTAAAATATGCATATGCTATGCTTTTAATTAATTTGCACACCAGCATAGTATCCAAAAAGAAGAGAGAGAAATGTTAAAATTATTGTCTCCTTAGTGTAGACATATAATAATAATAATAATAATCCGCAGAGCAGCTTGTGGCGGGCTGAATGTGAGTGGCGACACTGCGGTCTCGAATGCCCCAGAGAGTCGGTCAGGGCCTCGTCTCCGGCATACCTTTATTGGCTGTCCGGAGTGGACTGACAAAAGCGCCCGCAGGACTCTCAGCTCTGGCTTGCCTTAATTGGCTGATCAGAGAGGGGTCGCCAGAGCTATATGCTCGGGGGTAGAAGTGTCATTTTCAAGGGCATAACTACGGGGAAACCCGCTCTCGGGTCTCAGACCCCCGATGGTGAAACCGGCGCCGCACCGCTCGATACCCCTAGCCGCGCACTATGGTGTTGCCCTTATGCCTGTGGGCTGTTGCCCATGTCGGTTGTTTCAAGGGGCCCATCTAGTGTATAGGCGAGTCACCGTCTGCCTATTTTACATTTAGAGTATATCCCAACTTTTAAATGATGGCAGGCGACGTTTTATCCCATAATCATTGTAAATCAGTCCATCGAACACCCAATCCCATAGCCCAAAATTATTTGATATCACATGTTGCAATAGCTCTACACTTACCATAGGCATGTCATGGCTGTACTGCAATAGTGCAGCTGTGGCATGACTATGGTAAGCGTCTCATCCCATTTTAAATTAAAATTCTCTAAGGGCCTCTGCGTGTTGGATCTATGTCCCCGCGTAAGCCTACCAAAGGCCCGGGTATTCTCCTTGAATGATGGGAAAATACCCGTGATAAAGAGAGACATAATAATATAATAATAATATTTTCGGGACAACTCACACATCGCTATCTGATCCCAAACTAGGCAGAGCCTGTACTATGGTAACCAGACAACTGATAAACATACTTATATATTTCTAAATACATACATATTATAAATAAATTACACCCAGACACAGAACAAACATTCATGCTCATCACACAAAGATTTGTCCTGGGTGGGAATCGAACCCACGACCTCCGGCGTAGCAGTCAGAGTCACTAACCACTAGACCAACAGGCCAGTCAAGTTGTATTTGTTGATTTACAACAAATTATCTACTTACTTGATAAAAAAATGCCACAACCAGCATAGATTCAGTTCTACATCCTATTACAAAACACTTTTTTTATATTTTTATTATTAAATGTAGAAAATCACATTATATTAGGCAATATTATAATGTCACTTTGTTAACTTGTATGGCCTTATTATTGTAAAACAAAAATATTAATTGTGTCACATGAATTATTATAAATACTTCTAATGATGTAAATAATTTGTTTTTATAGTATAAATAGGATTATATATGATTTACAATAATACATCTTTATTCACCTTTGCGTTAAGAAATATATATAATGCTCAACTTAGAATTAGAATTTACGTAAATATTTTTATAAAAACATGAGAAAACTACCAATTGTAAATTTTTTTACTAATTTTGTACTGGCATGCTTGCTAGAAAGGGACACGGGGCTCCCCATTTGTCTATTTAATTTCGACCGTTTTTTTCTCTGATATTTCTACGTACAATTTTAATCTTTTATTTCAAGAAAAAATGGTTTCTTATTTTTAACCGACTTCAAAAAGAGGAGGTTATCAATTCGTGTTTTTTTTTTTTTTTTTTAAATGTTTGTTACCGCTCCGTCATTTATGGACCGATTTGAAAAATTCTTTTTTTGTCTGACTGGACATACTTCCAGTTTGGTCCCATTATCATCAAAAGAAAGTTCTGATGATGGGATCCATGAGGAATTGAGGGAACTCCTCAAAAGTTATAGGCACACATATAGCAATTTCAATATTTTTAACAACTAATCAATCATTTGCATTCAGAAAGTGTAACTTGGTGAAGTAAAACTAATGAAGTAGACCACAGATGGCCATCTGAACTTTTCAATAATAAGTATTTTACTGATGGCGATTAGATAAGTTTCGGTTATTGTTGCTAAGCAACTATTAATAAGAAATAATGACGTGAATGAATTGAATGCGGATTGCACAGATTAAATATTGCTTTTAATACCTACTTGACCTGTGTTCAGCCCAACGCTCAGTCGATTTTATTCGATTGTAACAAACAAATATTTGAAAATTTTACAAGTTGCCGTACTGAAGTCGGTTTTTTTTTGTTAAAATTATAATCGATATTTTGTTGAAGTACTTATACTCCAATAATATATAATATCCTTGACCTAGACGCATATGAGAAGGATTGGTGGCATATGACAATGGACAGACGGGAATGGAAGACAATGGGGGAGGCCTTTTCTAAGCAGTGGAACAGGCTGAATACAGGCTAACAAAAAAAATGCCACACTCTCTTTTATTTATTCTTACCTTTAAGTAAAGATGCATGAATAACAGCAAAATAACTCAAGATATACCTGTAACAAAAAAAAACAGTTTTTGCTAGGAGTTTTCGGATGTGTTTAGACCATGTATTATTATCCATGTTTTTATTTTTGGAATTGCGGTTTTTCATGTAGTAACGTAGTTTTTATCATAATTTTTGAAGACATAAGTTTCAGCGAGACCTTCATATTATTAGCTCGAGATACACTGCAGAAGCGGTGGCCGAACACACTTTAATGCTAGTTAATAAAAGATGAGAAGGTACCAAAGTGGAGCATTCCTCTTTGTGCACCAATTAAGATTACCTAAGGAATAAAAAAAACCTCAATCCTACTAATATTATAAATGCGAAAGTTTGTAAGAATGGATGGATGGATGGATTGTTTTGTTACTCTTTCACGTAAAAACTACTGAACGGATCTAGATGAAATTTTCAGAGATAGATTATGATCTGGAATAAAACATAGGCTACTTTTTACAGCGAGCTGCGGACTACAGCTACTAACGAATAAAATTATAAATATTTTTTTGTTCCTCCTTGAGTACCAAGTTCATTATAATATAATATTAATCTATAGGTGCTCAAAGAAGAATGCTCCGCCAAAGTATCTACACAGGTACAGGAAGCATTCCATAGTACCTATGTGTAAGTCACTTTGTCTATTTTTATAGCACAAAGTTATTCCGCATTTTCCTAGTGATATAAAAATTTCGACATTAAAGGAAATCCTAGTATATTTTTTAGCCGACATTAATTTATATATCCCACGCAAATTGCAAAATTTTAGCTCCCACACAAATATCGCATAGCGATAAGCGACAGTTGTATAAAATAATAGTAAACAATATTGTGAATCGTATTTGTTTTTAGGCAGAGCAATTTTTTTATATCACTAAAATGGTAAACAAGACGTATACGACCCGCCTGGTGTAAGCTGTTATTGTAGAGGTCCCATTCGCACGTTATCAATTCAATAAAAACTGTTTAACTCCTTTCTTGAATATTGTACTAATGCTAGCCTCTGCCTGGGGCAAAACAACGTTATAAGTAACGTTACGTTACTACGTTACTAGTATTTGTAACTTAGTATATATTCTAAAGCTGAGGTTAAATTGTATGTGATATGATACTGTACTGTATGTAATCTTCTCTACGATATTATTTAAGTTATTTTATGGATATTTAGAAATAATTAAATATTATGTGTATAAGTAAGGTTCACACGGCAGCGGAGATGGCTGTACAGGGCTGCTATATGAAGATTAGTTTTTTGGAAAACCATTGTACATCTTTATATTTCTGTGGAATTTGGCAACAGTGTACAATTATACTAAACCTACAGATAAAAATATAATTTATACAAAGTTATACATTGGTTTTCCCTAATAAATAATCTTCATATAACGGCCCTGCACACCCATCTTCATTGCCCACCGTACATCATTAGAGTTTTATTTAAAGGATCACAAAATAAGCAAAATGTTAACATAATTTTATCTAATTTTGCAGGCATTTGTATATTATTAGTAGTAAAGTAGGTATATTTGTGATAAGCCTTCAAATATTGCCTAATTTGTATAGGCGTAATCATATCTAGTGAACATGAGCGTAGTGTTTCCGCACAGCGACCGGTCGAAGCTATACAGCACGTAGTCTTGCCAGCCGCCTACGATATCCTTTTTTTTTATAAACTACTTTGGTGACAAACAAGCATACATAAATAGGTACATACTTCAACATTCCACGTTGCATAGATGGCTGTCGATAATTAGGTAAATGTGTCTCCTCACTACTTTGGGCTCGCTAAGAGTCGTTGACCCGCAAAGTGGGTGTGGCTTGTTGAAATAGTGGCACGCGTGAAATATATGCAAAAATGTAATCATCACCATTCTATCCTGTATTAATTTCTGTGGTCGGGTAGATACCAAGGACAGGACCACTATCGCCACCTACGGCACCGACTTCAGATATTTTAGCTTTTTTAAGGTGGTTTATTGTTTTTATTTATTCACGAACTCATTTATCGTTCAATTATAATTTATTTATTATTTCACTAATTTTGGCGTATAACCCCGTTTTTACCCGACTACGGCGAAGCAAAAAGGAGGGTTATGATTTTGACCTGTATGTATGTTTGTTGTATGTATGTATGTATGTATGTATGTATGTATGTTCATCTGTTCCCGCATAACTTCTAAACTACTTATCATAACTTGACAAATGAGGTATCGTTAGAAACGTCTTGATTGTCTGCTGGTTATAGGCTATGTGACGTCACATTAAAATCAATATGGCGTCCTCTGTGGGACCTGAAACCTAAAAATAAAAACTAAATTTCTTTAAACAGTGCCGTGATGGGTATCAAATGATAGGATTTTATTTGCAGGTTTCAAATATTACTAGCTTTCGCGCGCTGGTGTGCCTGCATTGTTTGTTTGTTAATTGGTTTAGGTCAAATCTTGCTTGCAAGATTTGAACCACTTTTCAATGTTTGATTGAGCTGAAATTTGGTATACCGACGGCACTTTGGTGACAATGTAATAATATAATACCATGGAGCTGGTCTGATGATGCAGTCAGAAGGTGGGCAAATGACCTCGTCAAATAAACAAGATATCCGCGTCGTGTTTAGGTGCAATGGATTTATCTTGACAAGTACTATATTCTTAGGTGGCTGTTCAGGATATAATGATGAAGTCGAAAGATGGCCATAGGAACTCAGCAACGAAACGAGATAACCGCGTCGTGTTTGGGTTCGTTACATATATATGTTTACGAGTACTTTATACCTAGGTGGGTGTTCAGGACGTGGTGATGAAGTTGGGAAGTGGCTATAGGAACTCTCAACGAAACAAGATAGCCGCATCGTGTTTGGGTTCGTTACATATATATGTTTACGAGTACTTTATACCTAGGTTGGTGTTCAGGACGTGGTGATGAAGTTGTGAAGTGTCTATAGGAACTCTTCAACGAAACAAGATAACCGCGTCGTGTTTAGGTGCAATGGATTTATCTTGACAAATACTATATTCCTAGGTGGGTGCTCAGGATATAATGATGAAGTCGAAAGATGGCCATAGGAACTCTTCAACGAAACAAGATAGCCGCGTCGTGCTTCGGTGCGATGGATTTATCTTGATGAGCACTATATTCTTAGTAGGGTGTTTAGGACGTGATGATGAAGTTGAATGGTGGTCATAGGAACTTTCCAACGAAACAAGATAGCCGCGTTGTGTTTCGGTGAAATTTATCGTGACAAGTACTATATTCTTAGATGGGTATTCAGGACGTGATGATGAAGTCGGAAGGTGCCCATGAGAACTCTTCAACGGAACAAGGTAGCCGCGTTGCGTTTTGGTGCGATGAATTTATCTTGACTAGTACTATACTCCTAGTTAGGTGTTCAGGTTGTCATGATGAAAGTCGGAAGGTTGCCATAGGTACTTTTTAATTAAACAAGATACTCGTAGAAGCATCGTATTTGGGCTCTTTAGATTTATCTTGACGGGATTACCCATCAAACCAAAACGGGTAATATGCTTCTAAGTTGTGACCTAGAAGCATATTAATACTTCTAAGTGGTGTTTAGGGTGTGATAATGAAGTCGAAAGCTGGCCATAGGAACTCTAACGAAACAAGATAGCCGCGTCATGTTTGTTGGATTTATCTTGACGAGAACTATATTTCTAGGTGGTGCTTAGGTTGTGGTGTTGAAGTTGGAAGATAAGAATATAAAAAATCTGTAAATTACAAAAATAAATAATAAATATCATTTATTAGGCATAAAACTCATGTGCCAATAGTTTAGACTATAAAAGTCTGATGACCTACAAAAAAGAATAAATAATATAGTTTTTAAATATGTTTTCATTTGCCATATTATATTATGTTATTATAATGTAATACCTATGTAATGCAAATTTAATTTAATATTTAATTCCCCTCATATTTATGTTATGTAATATGTAGTGCAAATTGAATATATCCTAAAGCTGCATTGTATAATATTGTCTTAAAAATAAAACCCCAAAATAATTCAAATAAAATAAAGTTTAAAAACTAAAACCCGACTACCTTAAAATCGTGCTCTGAAAAGTATGAAATAAATAAATTTTATATAGGTACAGAGGGTAGCCGTGGTCGTATGCCACCTTTTACATAACAATATAGCGATCCTTAGGGCAAGGTGGCATACGACCACGGCTACCCTCTGTACCTATATAAAATTTATTTATTTCATACTTTTCAGAGCACGATTTTAAGGTAGTCGGGTTTTAGTTTTTAAACTTTATTTTATTAGCTTTTAACTTAATGCTTATATGAGGAATTTCATCTAGTCGGTAGGTATTTCTAAATAAATAATTCCTTACTTACAGCAGTATATAGTTGTTATCTTGCAAATATACCATAAAATTGCATGTTATAGTTATATATTTTTACAAAATAGAGTAAGTACATTAATATTGTAACTGACGTCATCTGTATGTACCTATTTTACGCAAATAAATACTTTAATTTTGACAAACTGTAATACCATCTCACTTAGTTAATATATTATGTTATTACTATAATGGACAACGGCAGGGGTATTCCGTCAGAGCAAAAACCGAGCCACCGCAAAAAACCGAGCAAAATCTAGCTGTCAGATTGAAAATCGGTATTCCGTAAGAGCCCTTTTTGACGTTTAGTCAATAGATTGTGCCGTCACCGAGCAATCACAACTGTCAGTTTAGCGAACACAACTCTCAGTGTGCCATCGCTGTTTCTTAGAGAATCAGCCGGCCGGTCTAAATCGTGTAACATGTTGAAGGTTTTACCCGTGACCACGGCCGGTGCAATTCAACCAAAATATATTTTAGAATAACATTTTAGGAGCAGCTACGCACGGGTAATGCCCCTGGTATATTGGAAACTAGTTGTTGCCCGTGGCTCCGCCCGCGTGTATGTTGGTTATCGCGATAATAAGTAGCCTATATGATATTCTACACTACAATCTATCGCTGTGCCAAATTTCATCCAGATCTGTTCAGTAGTTTTTGCGTGAAAGAGTAATAAACATACATCGATACATACATACATTCTTACAAACTTACGCGTTTATAATATTAGTAGGATGTCTATTGGCTACGGTAACTGCTTACCACCAAAAAGGCCGATTGCGCGATAGTCACCATATAAATTCAACCTAAATAAATGATCTAGCTTCTTTAAAAGGTGCTATTCATAATATAATAAGATATTATGAATAGCACTTTTTAAAACCAGCTGTATAAGGCTTAGCTTCGGCAGCTACCACATCGTATTGTAGACCTACACAGCTCTACGCCTCGGTTATAATTTACATTTATTTTATCATTTTTTACTTGCATTATTTCACTTTAAATACTGGCAAACGAAAATGCAAGATAAAAATACAATCTACAAAAGAAGCACAACTATAACAAAATTGACAAATATTATCCGACAAAATCATACATGAAAATATTTATATTATTTTTTATTCCATTAAAAATTCTAAAAACCTAATATAAATAAAAATATATTATAATACTTACAGTACAAAATTCATTTTAAATATTGGAAAAAAATGAAAATTACACTATTTTACACAACGACACCATACCACGAATATGCAACAGTAGCAACTAGGATTTGACGTTACTGAAAATATCGGCCCGAGTAGTTTGGTAGCGCGTGGCGAATGTAATGTACAGCCGCCCCCACTACTTTGATCGGCCAATTAAATTATCATAACTTCAACCCATAAACGTCCCACTCCTACATATATTTGGAGGAATGTTAGCCTACTATACCACGCTGGCCTGACGGGTTGGCATAGGGTTTTGTTTCGAATTTCCCTCTCTTGCATTGGATATTGTTTGCCTGACTCCCTTAGTCGACTCTTACGACACCCTCGGGATAGGACGGGGTGGTGACATTTGTATTCTTAATCCGTCACTACACGGACTGGATATTAAATTATATCCATCTGAAATTATATTCGTACGAATATAATTTATAATATGCATTATATGCATTATAATATGCCATATTATAATGTTAGTGGATATTATCCACTAACATTATAATGTGGCATATTGCTATGGGGTAAGGCTGCTGACATTGAAACCATATTCATTATTCAGAAGCGAGCTATACGCTCAATTTACAATCTAGGTTCACGTGTTTCCCTGAGAGAACGATTCAAAGAAATAGGTATTCTAACAGTTGCATCTCAATATATATTTGCAAATATAATGTTCATTAAACAAAATATACATCTTTATTCGAAAAACAGCGATATTCATGCTATTAATACTAGAAATAAACACAAGTTAGTTGGTACGTATCATCGTTTACACAAAGTCCATAACTCGTTTGCGGGGCTCGGGGTACGTTTTTATAACAAACTGCCCAATGAAATAATGAATTTACCTTTACAGAAATTTAAACAAACTGTCAAGAGTCATTTTTTAGGAAAGGGATACTATACTATTAATGAATTCTTAAGCGATAAAACGTCATGGGGAAGTTGCTAATTGATTGTAGGATTAATATTGAAATTATTAAATTTAAGTGATCATTGTCAATAGAGGTGTTTCGTGATCTTACTATTTTGTTTCTTTTATTGATTTCATGTCAACCTTGGCATGATTCTCTTTCATATTTAAAATATAGTTTATGTAATTTCACTTAGTGTACAATGTGATCACCTTATGCTTTTATATGTACAAAAAGAGACGATGCCTCATTACCATACTGATAGATACTAAATTGTGATTGTGTAATTGATACGTTGTTTACTTTAATCTCTTAATTTTAAATTTCTTTTTTTGTATGGTGTGTTGGTTTCGAACCTTTTTGGTACCCTCTTCAAATTGTAACTCATACGAAATTGTAAATATTATACCTTGGCGATTAAAAAGAGTAGCCAGAGTTTCTTGCCAATTCTTCTCTAAGCCCTACCCATGTCAGCGAATTGGCCGTAGGAAAAAATATGCTGACTTTTGTTTATTTTGACGTTCATAAGTATCATGTATTTGATCTAAATGAATAAATGACTTTGAGTTGAGTTGAGTTGAGAATGCAAGCCCGACTGGGGAAGGACCTCCACCTTACAGTTATCGTGACGAAGGGAAATAGGAATTCATTTTTATAAATAACTAGCTGTTGCCCGCGGCTCCGCCTGCGTGGATGTCGGTTATCGCTGTAGCCTATGTGTTATTCCAGACCATAATCTATCTGTGTGCCAAATATAATCCAGATCCGTTCAGTAGTTTTTACGTGAAAGAGTAACAAACATCCATCCATCCATTCTTACAGACTTTCTATAATATTAGTAAGGATTTTATTTTTATTTTTTTTATTCTACTTGGGTGGCAAACAAGCATATAGGCAAGCCCGTCTGATGTTTAGCAGTTACCGTAGCCTATGGACGCTTGCAATACCAGAGGTATCACTTGCATGTTACTAACTATTTTTTTTATATCAGGGCTTCAAGATGAGAGTGTGGAAATACAGAATCCTAGTTTCCATAAAGACTCTATATAATTGTTCTCATGGGCAAATCTACTGCACACCATCTACTAGACCACAGATGTATCACTATACTTACATATAATAGTTACTACGTAACGCATATTCAGGGACCAAGACGTAGGTTGAGTGGTAAGGTAGGGGCATGCACAAAAGATCCCAAGGGTCGAAGTGCGCTGGCCGAAAGGACAGCCTCGTCACAAGATAAGATAAGATACTACGTAACTGATACATCACTCCTATCATCATCATCAGCCTAAAGTAGTCCACTGCTGGACATAGGCTTTTCCAGGTGCACGTCACCTAGCATAGTCCAGATTCTCGGTTTCCCGCATCCAACTATTCTTAGCCGTTTTGCGAAGATCGACGCTCCACCTCGCCGGAGGGCGTTCTACATTACGTTTTCAGTACATCACTCCTATACTAAAGCTCAAGCAACTTACGCTACATTAGCCTTTAGAAAAAAGCGGTGGTTACTAGTGGGAAAGTTACCGACTTGCACGCAAGAGGTGCGAGTTCGATCCCGGGTGGCAGTACCCATATGAATTTCACTTTGTTGAGTTTATACGTACTAATCAAATGATTCGCCATCTGTTAACGGTGAAGGTAAACATCCTGAGGAAACCCACATGTCGTAGAAGAAATTCACCAACCCGCATTGGGTCAGCGTGTGTGAATTACTGCCTGAACACACTCTCTCTCTCTCTCTTGATAGAAGAGAAGAGACCCGTGCCCAGCAGTGGGACATACATATGGGTTACTATTAGATTAGCCTTTTAAATGCAACCTTGAGCAATGCGAAGTTCTCTTGTCTACCTACCAGCTTCATCATCAGCCCCTCTAGACAAGTGGCATAAGCGATAGTCCAATCGAAAAGTCAAAAAAGAAAATGTATGGGATTTGACGTAAGTTTGCGACATTAAATCGTAGACTCTCGTCAAATTCCATACATTTTATTTTTTGACTTTTCGATTCGACTATCGCTTATGCCATTTGTCTAGAGGCTCTGAGCACGCTAGACAAGTGGCATAAACGGTAGTCGCATCGAAAAGTCAAAAAAATAATTGTATGGGATTTGACGTAAGTCTACGATATAATGTCGTAAACTTACGTCAAATCCCATACATTTTCTTTTTTGACTTTTCGATTCGACTATCGCTTATGCCACTTGTCTAGAGGGGCAGATCAGTTCAAATGTAATAATAATTTTTTTCTACAATACATTTGCTTTGTTATAGTCGCCTAACATCTTTTATTGAGATTTTTTAATCTCCACCCGTGAAATACTTACTATTGAGTAGTTTAGATGGCTACCTGTGGTCTTCTTCATCATTTTCACTTCACCAAATGATACTTTTTGAATGAAAATGTTTAAATTTTTTTTTGCAAAAAATATCAAAAATCGTTATATCAATACGTATCCCTATAATATTTGAGGTGTTCCCTCAACCCACGTCGATCCAATTATATTAAACTAGACTGCATATAATTAATGCGACCAATCTAACAGTTTGTCAATATATCCTATCGAATTAAAAGTTTTTTTTAATCGGTCTCTAAATGACGGTGTTATGCGGTAACAAACACACACGAATTGATAACCTCCTCATGTTTTTTAAAGGTAAAATGTGTAAAATAAAAATCATATAGAAAGTAAGTTATTTTTATTTGCTCTTACATTAATCGATACTTAAAATTATTACATTAAATAAAACATAAAGAAAGCAAATAAAGTCGCTGCGTCAGCTTTAATGTTGAGGCCTGAACCACAAAATATTTTTATTTTTTTTATTTTTCTTTAATATTTTTTCATAAATGTTAACATTATCATGTTTTATTAGCAGGTGCTATAAATATAGTAAGTACTTACAACTCCCTACGGGATGTCTCCACAAACCATTTAATTTTATTTTATCTCATTTAATTGCTTTTTGGGGGAACAATCTCACAACAATTAAAGCAAATAAGTGCAATATTTTTTTTAATATAAGTTTTCTATCATTAATATATTAATTTGCCTAACCTTAGACATATTATTATATAAATGTACATTTAAATGTTTAAATAATTAAACAGTATGGGTCCTAAAATTTTAGCAAAGTAAAACACGTAGTAAAGTGATTGCTTTTAAAAAAATACAAACAAAAATAATTATTATGATAGTAATAAAGCATGAATACACAAAAACAAATTTAGATACTTAAATTAACTCTTTTTAATGCGTAACTGTAAGTGATTTTAAAATTACTGTACTTTACTTTTGCTACATAACATGGATCTAAAAGTCTTTCATTGAATAACTGTATTTTACAAATTATTAATTGTAGTAAAATAACGAAGCACGCCCAAACGAAGCACGCCCAAACGAAGCACGCCTAACTCCTTCAAATAAAAAAATATTTCTGATATCAAGTTTCATTATATTTATAATGTAAATTTAAAATCACATATTGTTCCATAATTACTTTTGCATTATAATAGCCTTAGTATTCAATCGATATATATATATTTGGTTCGATATTTTGATTATTTAGTCTCTGCTCTATGCGAGTCATATTCGTAGGCGTACTTCGTGGAATAGATTTTTTTTATTTTTTTATTTGAAGCACTCGTATAGGCTTGCTACCTGGAATGCTCTCATATTCTTCAATGTATAATTATTTAAACAAATGTAATTCATTTGAATGTTTATACTATTATAAAGTTTATAACCGTCGAGCAAGTTTATAATTATTTACCTAATTTACTATCAAAACTGAAGTTTATTTTGGTGTAGGTACTTACATACCTCACCTTATACCTTACCTTAGGCGCTATATTATTTATTTTTTATACCATACAAGCTTACAGTTAAACCAAAGCGCTTACAGGGAGGTATTCCTCGAAGCGCTACCGTTTTGAAGCGCACCTAATGAAGCACTCTTTTTTTATTCCTCGGAGCGCACCCTTTAGGAGAAATAAAATTTTAATATTTTTAATTGCTATCGGGAGCGCTCCTTCCTAAAAGGTGCGCTCCGAGGAATAAAAAAGGAGCGCTTCATTAGGTGCGCTTCAAAATGGTAGCGCTTCACAGGCTATACTAACTTAACTAAATTATCATTTAAATTCCGAAACTACATTAAATAAAATTATAAATTAACAATAATAAGAAAGGACATGTCAAATTCTGCTAAACAAATTATAAAATTGTATCACAATGTCAATAAAAAATAAAAAATTGCGATTTGGTAAATAAAAATAAAATAAATTATAACTTACAATTATATTCAATATAACACATCTTTTCATATTATTGTATTAGTATTATTAAATTTATCTAAAAAATGTCAATATTATAATTACTTAATTATTTGTTCTGCTTATTTGGATACTTATTTATTATGTATAAATTGTATAATGCTTATAATAATTAACGTAAAAAAACAATATCTACTAACTAAATATTAGAAAAACCTGACCTATCGAGCCACTCTGATTGTAGACTAATAGTGTGTGTGTGTGTGTGTGTGTGTGTCAGTGACTATGCTTAACCTCTCTTCGATGTCTGAAACAAATATTAAATATTTTAGCATTTTTGCCATGCAATTAGCTCAAATATTTAAAACGATGTGGAAAAAATCTTCGAATCCTGCTTCGGGCTCAACTTTTTCCACATTGCATTAAATATTTAATAATTATTAATATTTTATTAATAACAACAACAAAATACTTTTATAACCAAAATACATGGACTTGTCTTTTATTAACGCTTGGGTCTCGTTTATTTAGTAACAAATTATGAATGATGGCCAATGTATTTTGCCTGAGTTGATGATAATGAACAAAATGATGCCATTTTAAACGTGTTATCAACGAAGTTTAGAAGTGGAGATTTTTATTAAATATTTTTAGCATTTTTGCTATGCGGTGGTGGCCGAGTGGGAAAGTAACCGACTTGCACGCAAGAGGTGCGAGTTCGATCCCGGGCAGTACCAATGTGAATTTCACTTTGTGGAATTTATATGTACTAATCAAATGATTCGCCATCTGCTAACGGTGAAGGAAAACATCGTGAGGAAACCCACATGTCTTAGAAGAAATTCTAAAGACATGTCTGATTCACCAATCCGCATTAGGCCAGCGTGTGTGAATTAAGGCCTACACCCTCTCTCTCTCTTGATAGAGGAGAGGAGACCCGTGCCCAGCAGTGGGACATATATGGGTTGCTATTATTATATTATGCAATCAGCTCAATTATACTTAAATATTAAAGCAATGTGGAAAAAGACGAGCCCGGAGTAGGACTCGAACCTGCGCCTCTCGGGTTCCGGCCCAGCGCACTACCAACTGTATCTGAATCCTACTATTAGACAGATGGGGACTCTGGGCCGTGGGTATCTTACAAACATAGTTACATTGCATGGACACAAAGTAAACTAAGAATCGGAATAAACATTTATAGATCACGCAATTATAGATTATCATCAATAAATTTGAAAAGTTTATTCCGATTTATACTACTTGGGTAGCAAACAAACATACAGCCCGCGTGGTGTTAAGCATTTAACGTGCCTATGGACGCTTGCAATTCCAGAGGTATCACTATCAGCTATTATTCATGAGTGGGTTTGGCCCTTGAGTGAATGATATTGGATGTTTTGCTATCTTACCATAACATGATTCCATCCATTTTGATTGTTCTTAAGCAATAATATACTCTCTTTTGAGACGTATACCAGCGTTCCGGTTGGAATTGAATGTGAAATCTGAAAAAAGATAATATTAAAATTAATTGCGACAATGTACCTACTTATTACAATTTAAATTATTGCGAATAAAGGTAACAAAATATTATGTGTGAACACGTAAATACATAATACTATAACGTCTTTCTTGACACCGGCTGAATAGATCTGGATGATTTTTTTCACAGAGATAGTTAATAGCTTGGAATAGCACATGCCATGGGCAACTTTTTATCTCGGTAAAAGTATGGTTCCCGTGAGAGAGGTTTGTTTTTTGTTTTCGAAGGCGAAGCCGCGAGCTCCAGACATTTGTTAACAAATTTATCAATAAATTTGATATTAAATTATTGTAAAAATGATAACAATGTCGAATTGCGCAATTTTAAATTATTAATATAAATCATAAAAACACTTACCTTCGTAAGACCTTTCAGAGTTGCGTAAATAAATGTGTAAACGCGGTAAAAGGCGTTTTCATTATTTGGCTCCACTGAAATTGTAATTAATTTTGATATTACTTAAAAGTAGAAAATAAATGTAATTTTGAATAAAATAGTAATAATAATGTAGTTGAAAAGGGGATGTTAAGGTTGTTTGGACATTAAGAATGGATGGATGAAAGAAAATCACAAAAGAGGTATAGTGCAAGAGTTATCAGAGATGTCGATAGGGACTGCCCTAGGAGAACATAGCGACCAAGTAGGAGATTGACTAAAAAAGGACCAAAATAAAAGTACCCCGAATCGACGACGTCCGTGCATGAAGAGGTTGATGAATGTAGAGGAGGCGAAGGAAGTATGTTTGGATCAAAGCAATTGATGTACCATAGTCTCTGCTTATCCCAGTGAGAGATAGGCGATGATGATGGTATGTATGTATGAATAATATATATATATATTTTTTAAATTAAATAATTATCAAAATAATACCACTAGATAACTTTCCTACCTGAAATATTACCAAAGTCCGAGAAATAAGAATCTCCTTTTTCCCCCTTTTGGGCTTCTGCAGACAAACCAGGGAGCCCTCTTATGCCTTTCGGTCCTATGGACCCAATATTCCCTTCAGGACCAGGGCTTCCTCGTAGTCCAGCTGAACCCTGTAGCCCTTGTATTCCTGGTAGTCCATTAATACCCGCTGTGCCTTCGTCACCTCTTTCACCCCTCAGCTGTAAGTTTATGCATATGAAGCTAATGCAGCTCAGACTGATATCCACAGGATAGATAAATTATTGTAAATTATATTTGTTCAACGTTTACCTCTTCAAATATTATTTGCATTGGTTCTCCTTTGTATCCTTTATATCCAATTCTGCCCTTTTCTCCCGGAGGTCCTTGGAGCCCCTAAAATATTTTTCAGATATGAGAAAGTGAATAAATACTGAATAATCAGGTCCTCCACACCATATTTTAAGTATAAGAGGGTACTCAAAATGCAGTGCACTCGCTCGCGGATGGGACAACAACAGTCTGACATACGAGTCACTGTAGAGTAATCATGCACAGTATTTGGAGCGTTTGACTTAGTTTAATACAATACACATTTTCTCTGACATTCTTACCATAGATCCGATGTTACCAATATCTCCTTCTTCGCCTGTTAAACCTCTCATTCCCTGGATGCCTTTATCTCCTTTGTTTCCTGTTTCACCACGTAGCCCCTTTAAACCTTGATCACCTTCATCACCCCAATCACCCTAATAACAACAAAAAAATACTAAATGTAGAGTAAATTCAATGTAAATATTTACTAAAAATGTTTAATGCTTCCATGCAGTAATTCTTAAATACAAGTTATTAAATTAACATTAACACACAACCTGACCTAGTTAATAATTATAATAGCAACTTATATATGATTAAATATTTGTAGCATTTTTGCTATGCAATCATCTCAAATATACTTAAATATTAAAGCAATGTGGAAAAAGACGAGCCCGGAGCAGGACTCGAACCTGCGCCTCTCGGGTTTTGGCCCAGCGCACTACCAACTGTACCATCCGAGCTCCTACTCCAGAGTTCGAATTTGTCCACCGCTTTTTTTTACGCTACCGCTTACCGCTTTTTTTTACCGCTTTTTTACGTCTTGGAGACGTAAAAAAGCGGTAAAAAAAAGCGGTATAATAAATTAAATGAACAGCTAGATATTCACAAACTAAAACTACCAGAATGCAAGAAAACTATTACTAAATGGCTACTTACCATAGATTACTATGATGCAGAGAAAATTGTAAATAAGTAGGTAAACTTACCAGTTTTGGTCACCAAACCACTGTATAAATGGTAACATTACACCAGATAGATGACTAACCTAATCTACGTCCCTATTCATATATACACATACATACTCAATGGAGGCCCCTTCATACTTACTTTGTAAGAAGATAGTGGCTTCCGATCCCAAGATCAAATCGTAGGGTTGGGGTTAGGTATATTTACACAGACACACACACACACACACACACACACACACACACACACACATACACATACACACACACATACACACACACATACACATACATGCATCTATACATGCGCGCACAGCGTGTTATTTTCTGCTAGGCCTAAGTAAAAAAAATAAAAAAAAAAAAAAAAACTGTCTATGAAGAGCGAGACCCCCTGCCACAGGCTTTTTATAAGCTTACTAGGAGGGTCTCAGAAATATGTATAATTAGTACCCTAAGGCTTTTGAAAATAAAGAATTTTGAATTTTGAATTTTTGAAAAAAAAGTGGACAAATTCGAACTCTGGAGTAGGAGCTCGGATGGCACAGTTGGTAGTGCACTGGGCCGGAACCCGAGAGGCGCAGGTTCGTGTCCTGCTCCGGGCTCGTCATTTTTCCACATTGCTTTAATATTTAAGTATAACTTATATATGTCCCACTGCTGGGCACGGATCTCCTCTCCGCGGCCTTAATTCACACACGCAGGCGGGTTGATAAATCAGATATGTCTTTAGAATTTCTTCTAAGACATGTAGGTTGCCTCACGATGTTTTCCTTCACCGGTAGCAGATGGAGAATCATTTGATTAGTACATATAAACTCCACATAGTGAAATTCACATTGGTCACTCAGGATCTAACTCGCACCTCTTGCGTGCAAGTCGGTTACTTTCCTACTGAGCCACCACCGCTTATTACCTGACATACTTAATTCGATAAAAAAAAATCCTCATTCCATTCTACGATCCCTCGTCGAGGCCCGACTGGTGGATCCAGGGATAATTTAGTTCCTCCTCGATCTACCGACTAAAATCCATTCTGTTTAAAGCTTTAAAAACCGAATTAAAATCGAAGCATATTATACCGTAACTGATTCCATAGACAGGCGTAATATAGGCGCTAAAAATTTACGCTCCTCGTTTTCGGCCTAGCCATTTGGGGATAATTTTTGTCACATGTTTGATTGGCCAACAATTAATAAGAACAAATACTAAGACGTAATGTGAATTGATGAATCCGAAATGTCATTAAATTTTTTTTTAAATTTTTAGATTCTTCTTCTCTCTTTCTTAGTTTTTATTTGTCTCGATTTTTGTCACATAATTTTAAATTATTATTAATGTTACGTCATATAAATAATGATCCTGTAGTATAGTATATATATAAATCCTATTAATATTATAAATGTGAAAGTTTGTGAAGGTGGATGTATGTAGTAGTATGTTTGTTACTCTTTCACGAGAAAACTACAGAACGGATGAAATTTGGCATAGAGCCGCGGGCAATAGCTAGTATATTTATATGTTCTACATCATTGTTTACTACTAATTAAAAACAAACTGAATATAAAATTGAATAGGGTGTGTAAGAGTCGACTAAGGGAGTAATGACTTACTCCCTTAGTTGACTGGTGATGCCTTACGCCTGATGCCTGACGGTAGACAAATCTCAATATTAAGAGTATAATAACATAAAGGCATTATCATTTTTTGGTAATACGCCTATAGTTTTCCACTGTATATTTAAAATAATTTAAAATAGTGATCTTAATAATTGACCCTAAACAAGAAGTTGATTTTATTAGGATATATTTCAATAATTCGAACCTTCAATAAAGCAATGTCTGAGGGATTAAATTCGCTCTTAGGACCTGTTTCACCCCGGTAACCTTTTAAACCAGGCATTCCATATAGTCCAATATCTCCTTTTTCTCCTTTTATTCCTGGACACCCTATTTTGCCATCTTTACCGTTATATCCATCCGTACCCTGTAGCCCTTTAGGTCCTCTTTTGCCTTGATGCCCCTGAAATAATAAAGCCAAAGGAGTGATCAAATGGCTATTAAATATGTGTATTGAAATTTATAACGTAGCGTACCTACAAATTTTATTTATGTAAGAAGATTTTCTTATTAACGAGATTTTTACAATATGTTCATTTATCCGGGTAATGGGTATAATTAGGAGTAGCAAGGTACCATACAAATTAGCAATCTCGACTGGAAAACTACACACACTGTGGTGTATTCGTATTCCTGCGTGAGTATGTGTGTTTTTGTAAGAAACCTTTTCTTATCCTAAAACTCTGGTGTTACAAATATTTGGGTCGGTAATACGCGATGAATACCTCTTTAGACTATATTATAATCATATTAATAAATACGTACATTGTGACCTGTTTCACCCATATATCCTTTCAAACCTCGTAGTTTTTCAATAACGTCTTCTGGAAAGAACAATAAGAATTTTAGTATTTATACTATTTGGGTGGTAAACAGGCATACGGCCCGCCTGATCACCGTAGCCTATGGACGCTTGCCGTCTGAAATAAAATGCTAACTGAATGGGCTCATACTGTTTTTACTCCTTTGTACAAAAAGGCAAATTGCAAAAATGCAGTAATTATCGTCTCATTGCTTTAAATACATTCCCTACGAAAAGCTTAAAGTATACCTATCAAGAGAAATTGCCCCAGAACAGGCTGGTTTTGTGAAAGGCAAGAGAACATGAGAACAGATTCTCATTGTTCCTCAGATTATTAAAAAGGTTCGAGAATTTAACAAGCCGATCTACATATGCTTTGTTGACTCCTCAAAAGAATTTGATTCGGTGAAATAGCCAACTTTTTTGGGTACATTACTGGATATGGGTACACCAAAACATCTTGTACATCTTCTTAAGAAGCTATACGACACGTATAGTATAACCTCATAAGAAAGGTTCCATCCCAATGCAGGTGTCCGTTGGGGGTGCATAATGTCGCCACTGAGCTAATAATGCGAATCATTCTCAAACATTGGATAGATGGTGTCGCGATTGGTGGACATAAAATGACGCTACGCTATGCAGATGATACTATCCTATTTGCGACTTCGACCTGTCACATAGAACATAAGTTAAATGTTCGGATTAAAGATTAAAGAAAGTAGGAAAACCAAAATGATGATCGGTGACCGCGTCAATAACAATTTGTCAGAAGTCACACAGATTGAAAATTGTAACTTGGTTCAAACATATAATTTAAAATATTGTTATTAAGAACCATCATCATCTCAACCCGTTAACGTTCCACTACTGGGCACGGGTCTCCTCCAAAAATGTTGGAGGGCTATAAGCCTACTATACCACGCTGGCCAGACGGGTTGGTATAGGATTTTGTTTCGAGTTTTCCCTCTCTTGCGGTGGATATTGTCTGCTAGACTTACTCCCTTAGTCGACTCTTACGACACCCTCGGGATGGCAGGGGGTGGTGAAATTTGTATTCTTAATCCGTCTTCACACGGACGTTAATTAAGAACCTTGGTTCTTTAATATCAAATAATGGTGACTGCGTAGATGAAATTAAGTGACATATATGGCAATTAATAGAATTGCTATTAAAAATATGGAGGGATCGCGACATAACTAAAGTCAATGAAATAATGCTCGTTAGAACACTTCTTGTATGCTTGTATGTATATTTCTATACGAAGCGGAGACATAGTCAATACTCAATACTGAAAAAAAAGAAAATAGACGCTCTAGAAATGTAGTGCTGGAGAAAAATGCTTGGAGTAAAATGGACGAAATTTCACACTAACGCTTCCATACTCCAAGAACTCTGCATTCAACAGCGTATATCATCATTAGTACAGTCCTGTCTCCTCAAGTTCTTTGGCCATATCTTAAGGAAAAACAACAACTTTTTTAGATCTTCTTAAATCATCAATAGGCAATCCTGTTAATGAGTAGACCAACTGACCACCCACAGAAATAATTGGCGAGACATCGTTAGGCGAGCTACATCAGCCTCTTCCATATGAAACAGTCATCATAACCACGACCACTCAATCAAGATCGACAGAAATAAGAAGTTCCATGGGATAAGAAAAGTTATTTTATAAAGTTAATTATGTTAACACGGTGTTCTTACTTTTTTCTGCGGATATAATATCGCCGTTTAGGATTCGATGTAGTGATGCTGGTAAACCTGCCTCTCCAAGATTGCCATTGTCACCTGTAGGTAAAATAAAGGTACATTTTAAATTCTACAGTTTCCATTTTTCCATGTTATAATAAAAAATACAATATCATGTGTGTGAACTTAGATTATATACATACTAGAATTTACTAGATACGAAGTCCGGCATCAAAAAATGGCACCGTAAAACAACAGTTTTACGCACGCAGTGGTTTATCAAGGCCGAGGAGCCGTTGCCGAGCTTCACGCACACAGTGATATTGCGGCTCGCACACAGCGAAATAGCGGTGGGGCTCCGTAAACTATGCTTATCAGTACGGGACCAGGCCTCCGTCACTCCATGTACTTGCGCGCTATAATCACCTACCGCCCGTCGTCGATCCGCCGGCGGATAAAATTCAGTGCGATTTTCGCAAGCGACGCGCACGCACGTTGTTCAACTTTAATCGTTTTATTAGTTTTTTCTACACTAAAATTTAATAACCGAGAATTTAGAAAGGGTAAAAAATTTATAAAAAAAATATAAAATAAAACACGTATGTACCTTTTAAAGACTTTTTTATTTTACCTACACACTGACCTTTATAATTATGTTTTAGATGTATTGCACAGTCAACAATTTTAAACAACGACCTATAGTCAGAACATATTCACAGTTCTTAATAAAATCGACACAAATAGTTATTTATGTTAATTTAATTTTATCAAAGGGGCAGCCCCGTGATTGCTGTGGGATCGTACGGTGCAAAGCAATCACAACTGTACGCTTGAGCATTTAGGCACATTTTAGCATGCAGCGGTTGCTGACGCGACAGAGTAAGCTTTTATAGCAGTACTTAGGTATTGGTAATTTTCTTCTAAGTGAAGTATCTGTTACGTAGTAACTCTTTGGTAATCTGTGACGGGACACTAACTATAATCTAAGTATGTGACTGCTTTTTATATTTCAGACTCAGTAACTGTACTATGTATTTTATGAGTAATGAATTTACTTACTTATATTAGGGGATATTTAAAAATACTTATATTTGAAAATATTCATGAATATAAACAATTTACTATAGTATCAACCTATGTATATGCGAAAAATAATTTGGTTTTCTTATACAAAGGCTAAGTCTTTAGCAAAGAACTTATGAAGCATTTTTTACATTAACTAATATAAATATTAGTATACCTCCAAATTTAAAGGGTGAAAAGTGTACCTTTTTGACCTCGTGTTCCAGTCATTCCAGGGAGGCCATCAAGGCCTGGAAGGCCTTCCTTTCCTATTTCCCCGTTTTCGCCTATTGTTCCTTGAAAACCCCTTTCACCCCTAAAGCCCTGTAACGATAAATATTTCAATATTTATTCATTCATTCAATATTTAGTGGTAAAAATCGAACTTTTATATTGTGACTTTGTTCTGTCTGTCAACGTTATATGTTTTTACCCGACTACGGCGAAGCAAAAAGGAGGGTTATGATTTTGACCTGTATGTATGTTTGTTGTATGTATGTATGTATGTATGTATGTATGTTCATCTGTTCCCGCATAACTTCTAAACTACTTATCATAACTTGACAAATGAGGTATCGTTAGAAACGTCTTGATTGTCTGCTGGTTATAGGCTATGTGACGTCACATTAAAATCAATATGGCGTCCTCTGTGGGACCTGAAACCTAAAAATAAAAACTAAATTTCTTTAAACAGTGCCGTGATGGGTATCAAATGATAGGATTTTATTTGCAGGTTTCAAATATTACTAGCTTTCGCGCGCTGGTGTGCCTGCATTGTTTGTTTGTTAATTGGTTTAGGTCAAATCTTGCTTGCAAGATTTGAACCACTTTTCAATGTTTGATTGAGCTGAAATTTGGTATACCGACGGCACTTTGGTGACAATGTAATAATATAATACCATGGAGCTGGTCTGATGATGCAGTCAGAAGGTGGGCAAATGACCTCGTCAAATAAACAAGATATCCGCGTCGTGTTTAGGTGCAATGGATTTATCTTGACAAGTACTATATTCTTAGGTGGCTGTTCAGGATATAATGATGAAGTCGAAAGATGGCCATAGGAACTCAGCAACGAAACGAGATAACCGCGAAGATATCCGCGTCGTGTTTAGGTGCAATGGATTTATCTTGACAAGTACTATATTCTTAGGTGGCTGTTCAGGATATAATGATGAAGTCGAAAGATGGCCATAGGAACTCAGCAACGAAACGAGATAACCGCGTCGTGTTTGGGTTCATTACATATATATGTTTACGAGTACTTTATACCTAGGTGGGTGTTCAGGACGTGGTGATGAAGTTGGGAAGTGGCTATAGGAACTCTCAACGAAACAAGATAGCCGCATCGTGTTTGGGTTCTTTACATATATATGTTTACGAGTACTTTATACCTAGGTGGGTGTTCAGGACGTGGTGATGAAGTTGTGAAGTGTCTATAGGAACTCTTCAACGAAACAAGATAGCCGCGTCGTGTTTAGGTGCAATGGATTTATCTTGACAAATACTATATTCCTAGGTGGGTGCTCAGGATATAATGATAAAGTCGAAAGATAGCCATAGGAACTCTTCAACGAAACAAGATAGCCACGTCGTGCTTCGGTGCGATGGATTTATCTTGATGAGCACTATATTCTTAGTAGGGTGTTTAGGACGTGATGATGAAGTTGAATGGTGGTCATAGGAACTTTCCAACGAAACAAGATAGCCGCGTTGTGTTTCGGTGAAATTTATCGTGACAAGTACTATATTCTTAGATGGGTATTCAGGACGTGATGATGAAGTCGGAAGGTGCCCATGAGAACTCTTCAACGGAACAAGGTAGCCGCGTTGCGTTTTGGTGCGATGAATTTATCTTGACTAGTACTATACTCCTAGTTAGGTGTTCAGGTTGTCATGATGAAAGTCGGAAGGTTGCCATAGGTACTTTTTAATTAAACAAGATACTCGTAGAAGCATCGTATTTGGGCTCTTTAGATTTATCTTGACGGGATTACCCATCAAACCAAAACGGGTAATATGCTTCTAAGTTGTGACCTAGAAGCATATTAATACTTCTAAGTGGTGTTTAGGGTGTGATAATGAAGTCGAAAGCTGGCCATAGGAACTCTAACGAAACAAGATAGCCGCGTCATGTTTGTTGGATTTATCTTGACGAGAACTATATTTCTAGGTGGTGCTCAGGTTGTGGTGTTGAAGTTGGAAGATAAGATTATAAAAAATCTGTAAATTACAAAAATAAATAATAAATATCATTTATTAGGCATAAAACTCATGTGCCAATAGTTTAGACTATAAAAGTCTGATGACCTACAAAAAAGAATAAATAATATAGTTTTTAAATATGTTTTCATTTGCCATATTATATTATGTTATTATAATGTAATACCTATGTAATGCAAATTTAATTTAATATTTAATTCCCCTCATATTTATGTTATGTAATATGTAGTGCAAATTGAATATATCCTAAAGCTGCATTGTATAATATTGTCTTAAAAATAAAACCCCAAAATAATTCAAATAAAATAAAGTTTAAAAACTAAAACCCGACTACCTTAAAATCGTGCTCTGAAAAGTATGAAATAAATAAATTTTATATAGGTACAGAGGGTAGCCGTGGTCGTATGCCACCTTTTACATAACAATATAGCGATCCTTAGGGCAAGGTGGCATACGACCACGGCTACCCTCTGTACCTATATAAAATTTATTTATTTCATACTTTTCAGAGCACGATTTTAAGGTAGTCGGGTTTTAGTTTTTAAACTTTATTTTATAGCAATAACTAATGTGATTGCCATATCAAATAACAGGTTTGTACGTGTTACACAACAAGTACAAGGTTACCGAAGCTTCCAAAAATGTCTTCTTTTTACCATCGCCCCACCTGCTAGTTAGCAGTTACCATCAGTCTATGGACGCTTGCAGTACCAGTGGTATAACTTGCGCTTAGACAACCCAAAAAATGTACCATCAGCGTTTTGTGGTGAAGTATCCCGGGGATAGGAAAAGACGCCAGGAAGATTCCAGCGCGATTCCAAATTAATAATATTAAAAAATCATAGAAGAGTAGAAGACTATTAAATAATTGATTTGCCTAGCGCGAGACAACTTAATGAGACCATTCTATTAAACCTAAACACGCTATTTCTGCTGTAAATTGCTGAGGGGTTGGGAATCCCGCAGACTACTTGATGCTGTAGCATCAGCTCAAGGTTACTATGCCAAGGAAATACCATCAGGCGTGTAGACTACGGAGCTTGGCTCTTCATGGGACCTGATAACTTTTTACAATGCAAGCAGTATGTACTTGGCGTTATTTATCATATAAATGTTTTAGTGGGAATTATTTTATTGCATATACCGTACCCTATATAACAATAAGATTACGTAATTATTGCATATAGAAAGAAAGAAAAAGCATTTATTATGATATCGAACATAAGACACAACACAAAATAAAAGAAAACTGTACCGACAAACAAACAAACTAGGTAAAACATAATGTATAAACAAAATAAAAAACAGCTTAGGGTAAACATAAATAAAACAGCAAATATTATTAACTAATGTGTCTCATGACCGTACCAAAAAAGGTAAAGTCATATACTAGTCAAGTATTAAAGGATATGCAGAACAGCACGACTCTATAAAGATATTAAAATGTTCGCCCGAGCGGGCCAAACGACCAAATTACAAAAAATATAATATTTGATTGGGCGTTTCGCTTGATGGAGGATTTATTACTTTTCATGTACAGACAGATTTTGATGCTTTCTGTACATGAACAGTAATAAAACCTCTATCGGGCGAAACGCCCAGTCAAATATTATTATATTTTTTTGTAATTTGGTCATTTGGCCCGCTCGGGCGAACAAATGGCGGGCGAAACGACCTATAACTCAAAAAAAGGTAGGTAATGCCCTGCGCTGTCTCGTCTCAGCAGATTAAGTATTATATTTTTTTTAATAAAAATACATTAATGATATTTTAATAACTCAGGATATTACCGTATATCCTGGGAATCCTATAGAGCCCATTAAGCCTTTTTCTCCTGTTGGCCCCATTTTACCTTTTGATCCGACATAACCTTGTGGGCCCATCGCTCCTATATCACCCAGCATTCCAGGAATTATAAATGTTCTAGCATTTATCTCTTCTTCAGTTTCCTGTTAAAATATAATAATATGTTTATGGTTTGTTGGCTGAATACAAAATTTGTTCGCAAGCCTGTGTTAAAGATACCAGACCCTTTCCTTTAATGCAATAATAACCGTTATTAGAAATTACTTATGAGTTTTTTTTTGTTAATTTAGAATATATAATATGTTATATAATATCACAGTGTAAAGAAAATGTTAATTATAATCTATTATTTGTGTAATTCATTTATTTGTGTGTGTTAACTCTAATAAAAGATAAAAAAATCCTTAGACTGTGATAATATACATATTTTATGTATGCTTTAAAGTAATGATAATACTAGAGCTTTATTAAAGATCACAATTCGATTAATTTTGTATTAAAAAGTAAAAACAAGTAGTATATAGTTAATAACAATAGTACAGTTGAAAGTAATAACAAGTAGTATATAGTGTATAACAATAGTACAGTTGAAAGTAATAACAAGTAGTATATAGTTAATAACAATAGTACAGTTGAAAGTAATAACAAGTAGTATATAGTTAATAACAATAGTACAGTTGAAAGTAATAACAAGTAGTATATAGTTAATAACAATAGTACAGTTGAAAGTAATAACAAGTAGTATATAGTTAATAACAATAGTATAGTTGAAAGTAATAACAAGTAGTATATAGTTTAACATATAGTTAGTTTAATTTTGTAAACACAGCAATAAAGGCTTATTTTATTTATTTATTTTTATTTTATTTATATGCTTGTACATTTTTGTATCTATGTCATAACTATTATCATGAATTATTGCACTTACCATATTTTATTTCTACACTCCAAAAAGTTGACTGATAGAAAATGCCTTAAGGCATTAAGTCCCTCATTGTACAATTTTATTATGTGCAAAAGTTTGTATAAATTAATCTCGATAATAATACAAGTATTAGTCACCCGAAATACGTTCCGCTGTTGGGTTAGGGGATTTTTTTTAAAGACAACTCCCGCACTAGGGAATAATGAAAATGAAGTGTCGCGAGGGACTTTTTAAACTCAATTTTTGTCCCGTGTGGGGTTCGAACCCACAACACGCCGCGCAGTAGTAAATAGAAATGAGGTAACCACTTAAGTCACTGAACTAACCGTGCAGTAAAATTAACCAAGTTGGTAAACTTTCCATTCGGCTACCATAACTTTTATTTAATCATTAAAATCAATCAATACCTATAAGTATATCATTTCTCTACAAAAAATATTGTTACCATATACATCTGTCCATCTATTCCAGGTTCTCCAATCACTCCAGGTGGTCCAGGAAAACCTTCGTCGCCGTTACTTCCGACTTCCCCTTTGAGCCCGGGTTTTCCGTTAAAACCTCGCATACCTCTTTTACCTTTTTCTCCTTTATCACCGCTTAAGCCCTTGTGTCCTCTTGCGCCTTCAATTCCAGGTCGTCCCTAACCAAGCATAATTTGATATTTTATTAAAACATCATCTCCTCATCTCATCTGAGTCTAAATAATAAAAAAACTGACGGCGTTCATGCAGGAAGAGGTATGTAGACGAAGTGAAAGAAGTATGTCTTGGTCACAGAAATAGATCAGGGTAGAACGGCGAAATAGGCGTGGCACGCGTGCCAACACTTTGATCGAATATTCTTACTTTACATATATGTATTTCACATCGTTAAACTGTGGTATAAAAACTATAGACAGTTGTAGACCGTACTTTATATCACTTAAAATACTTACATTACCTTGCCTATACATATATGAGACAGTACTATTTGTTAAGAAATATAGTGAACTCTTCACAAAAGCCTCTGCAAATCGAAACAAACTATCAAGACAAGCTTATCGACATGACCTATGCTTACGATCTTCCAAAACTGCTCTTATGCATAAGAGCGTAGTTTGTATGGCTCCTAAAATATTTAATAAATAACCAAATAATATCAAGGATCTTAGTATGATTCAGTTTAAAAAGAGATTGCGTGAATTATTACTATACAAATGTTATTATACAATTGACGAGTTTTTTGCTGACAAATTTTAATTATTGTTACTTTTTTTATTCTATCATTGACAAATGTAATATTTCAATGTTGACACTATTTTCCTTATTTTTCTGACATCTTATTATTTTGGTTGACCTCGATATTATAATTTATATAACAATTGTTAAATTCTATGAAAATATGAATTAAATGAACAGTGTATGCCTATAAGGTTAATTTTTGTGAGACTCAATCTATTGTAAGACCATTATGTACGACCAAAAATTACGCTAATAAATTTAAATATAACTAAAAAAGAAGTTTTACGAGAATCAAAATTATTATTTCACCTTTACCATGTTTGACAGGGACGATCATAAATTATTTACTTTTCGTTAAGCTTAATATCCATTACTTTCGCTGTACAATGTTCTTACTCATAACCATTAATTGAGCGCGCAACGAACATCGAAACAAATGAGATTTACAATATTTAATTTTTACAAATCAGTAATGAGACGGCAGTCCTTTGCTGTGATCGTCGCATCGAATGCGCTAGAGATTGACGCAACGTGTCGTCACAGTCGTTGTATTTATCGATAAATAAATCATTTATTCAAAGAAAACATGATCTTAGCTCTTCTGTTTATTTATTATATATTCTCTTTGTGGTTTACGTAATATTTTAAATGAAATTGGTTTTAAGCATGCATTACATCGATTTTCAATAATTAAGTATGAAGTTAGACAACTTTAGTTTAAAATGAAAATCCTTTTAATTTTGACAGAGTAAATTTAAATAGGTATATATATTATGGATACCTGTTTGCCATAGAAACATAACGTAAAAGCGCCCATACTTTTTTGGCATAGTCATCATATTAGGAACTATTTAAAAAATTGTTATTAAAAAAAATTGAGTTTGTACTTAATGTAACTTATCTAAAATATGGAGTTATATTTGTGACTTATCTACAACATTCAGTTATATTGCACGTTGCATAGATCATCATCATCATCATCGTCATCTCAGCCTGATAATGTCCACTGCTGAACGTAGGCATAGATGGCTATCGATAATTGGGTAAATGTGTCTCCTCACTACTTCGGGCTCGCTAAGAATTGATAACACACAAAGTGGGTGTGGCTTGTTGAAATAGTGACACGCGCGAAATATATGCAGAAATGTGTTTATCACCATTCTATCTCGATCTATTTCTGTGGTCTGGTCGAAGCTATTGGCATACCATAGTCTCTGCCTACGTAGAAATGCTAAATGTTTTAATAATAATAAAAAAACAGGAATATTTTTAATGATACATATAAAGTAGGTATAATAATAATAATAAATATTCTTTATTGTACACCACATAATTTTTACAAAAAAAGAGGAAGAAGAAAAAACAGTAAAATAACCTTAGAGTATGTACAATGGGCGGTCTTATCGCTAAAGCGATCTCTGCCAGACAACCTTTGGATGGACTTGCGGTTAGGAAAAGCGGCTGTTGATGGTATACATATAATAGATAATACAATAAATATACTACATAAATACATACCTATGCAAACTAACTAAATAAACTTATTTAATAAACATGTAGATTTGGAATCCTCTTTACGACAAATACAACAATAAACTTGAAATGGTTCAGAAAAAGTTTTTACGTAGCATGAATTATAGATGTAATTACAGCAAATTGTCGTACAAGGACTTACTACTAAAGTACAAATTATTGAGCCTGGAGTCCAGACGAGTCCTACTTATGGCTGTAACGCTGCATGGCCTATGTAACAACAAGTTCGATTGCAGTGCCATCACGAACCAGTTATGCTATATTGTGCCAAGAACTGTGCATCGAGGGGTCCGTACGAACCGCGTGTTTTACACAGTTAAATGCAACACCAACGCTGGTGTGCGCGCTCCTCTTCGCCAACTTGTTCAAGCGTACAACACACACTTCACAAATATTGATATATTTGCTCTCTCGGACTTTAAATTTAAGACACAAGCACGCGAGATACTAGTAAAAAATAATTTAATTTAATGATTCACTTCCTACTATAATAACTTACTACTTTATAAAATATCTTTTACGCGCACTTTCAATCTTCTGCCCTTTACTTCTGCTGAGGACAATAGTGTGGGTTGTACGTTTGATCTAGATTAAGCTAGCTTTATACTGTGGGTAATATTGTAATGTGCAACCGTTTTTTGTTCCAATAAAGAAAAAAATTATATATACCTACATTCTAGCAATTTAATAAAATGAACATTACTAAAATTAAATAATTAATTTTATAATGATAAATAATGTTTTTTTACCAAAGATTTAAATGTTGGTAGAGTCTGAGCGCGTCTAATATCCAGTGGCAAAGCATTCCATGGATGTTTTTCTTTTTAGAAAAAAAAATGCGGGTTGCACTCCGGGAGTGCCGACAGAAGTGAAAAGACTAGGCAAAACAGTGGTTATAAATATTTTTATAGCAATATTTTTTTATTTATTTAGACGCGTTTGTTGTCTGCTATAAGTACATGCATATATCGCCTCTTTGCTTTAATAACGGCACGGCTTGCGAATCCTCAAACTGCGTCTCACACAAACAGTTTGAATATGGAAAGGATTCGGTGACGATGATGAGAGTTCCATGATTAAAGAAAACATGACTAAAGCAGTTTTCATAATTTTTTTTAATACCAAAGAGGCAAACAAGCATACGGCCCGCCTAATGGTAAGCAGTTACCGTAGCCTATGGACGCTTGCAACACCGGGGTATCACTCGCTCGTTGCCGACCCTTTAGAAACCTTATAACTCGTTTCTTGAAGAATCCCATGCTATAGTCTTTCGGGAAAACCTCAATTCACAACCTAATCTCTATACTGATAAGGGCCAAAACAATATGCATTTAACACTTACCCGTAGTCCTGGTAAACCTTTTTCACCTTGTGGCCCTGGTGGTCCTTGTATGCCTATCGGCCCTCTCAGACCTGGGTTATTTTCCAAAAAGCTGGCCAATGTTTCATTTGTACATTCATGCGTCTGTGAAAGGATTATTATTAGGAACGAGTACAAAGAAATATTATACTCGAACCTATTGTTGATTTTGATTAGATTACAATATTTTTAAACCGTGATATATCTTCATTTATAAAAAAAAGTCAGGTTTGTTCGAACACTTATAACGCAAGAACGGCTGGTCTGATTTTCATTGTTTTGTTGAAGTTGTCTCCATCCAGAATAACACATTGTAAAATTTATTGGCTCTGTGTGTTGTCTTCTGTAAGAAGACCACCACGGTCTTTCCCCAGTCGGAGTTGCTCGCTAGTATGGGTAGTATATACGTAAAATACAGTTGGCAGAAATCTATACTTGTCTATACTAATATTATAAAGCTGAAGAGTTTGTTTGTTTGTTTGGTTGAACGCGCTGATCTCAGAAAGTACTGGTTCGATTTGAAAAAATCTTTTTTTGTTGCATAGTGCATTTATCCAGGAAGGCTATAGGCTATATAACATCACGCTATGATAAATAGGAGCGGAGCAGTAGTGAGATATGTTGCAAAATCGGGTAAAATTTTCCAAATTACCACGCTGACGAAGTCGCGGGCGATCCCTAGTAATAATATAATAATAATAGTTCTCCACGCCTATTTCAGTCAGCGATCGAATACAACGGAGATTATTAACTTTGCTGCATAAAAATTAGAAAAATATACGATATTTTTGTTACTTACTTCGATGCAGTTGTTTTTTATATCATTATTAGATCCGTTATGTAATTTAAGTTCCTGTAAATAGACCTAAAAATAAAAATATATTTTAGTTCTTACAAATTTAATATACGTCACGGAAAATTATTCTCTAAACTCAAAATATGGTAAATAAATTATAAAAAATACATTAAGGGCAAATTTGCAGTCTAATATAATAATATTAACACAATAAATTTCGAATTATTTAAACTAATTTTGTTGGTTAATTTTTTTTTATACTACTTGGGTGGCAAACAAGCATACGGGCCACCTGATATTAAACAGTTACCGAAGTCTATGGACGCTTGCAATAGGTACCAGAGGTATCACTTGCGTGTTGCCAACCCATTTTTTTTACACCAGGGCTTTAAGATGGGAGTATCCCTGGGATAGAAATAGATTTCTTTCAAAACGCATCCCTAAATGAGACGTGTACTCACACACAGAAACACAACTACACCGCTGTGTTTAGTTATTTGGCTGTGGTCTTCTGTAAGGTAGAGTCTTCCCCAGTCCCTTCTTTTATTTACTGTTTATTTTTAAATTAAACCTATGATTTATGTTAGTTGATTGATTTAAGAAAATAAAAGCGGGCAACCCCGCTTTTAATTTCATAATTTTAGAATAGAGTAGCATGTTTGCTTTACATTTTGACAGTTGACATTCGTTTGTCAGACAACGCACAAAGTACACGTTTGTTTTATTCTATACAGCGCAGCATAAACAAAAATCACCAAGATCGTTCCACTCACCCGTCTAATGAAAATGCTTGTGTAAGTTAAAAGATTATGGCTGTAGGGCGAAATATAACTTATTTTATTATCTATAGTTACCGTAACAAGATTCCATCCATTTTGATTGTCCTTGATCAGTAATATTTTCTCTTGAGTAACGTATACCAGCGTTCCAATTGGTATTGTATGTGAAGCCTGTTGAGAAGTTACTTTTAAATTAGTGACAGATAATTATTTTTAGTGTATACCTACGTATATATAAAAAACGAGAAGTGTAAAATTTACTTGGGATGAGTTTTGAAATTCGATTCGCCAAATCAATGTTTATGGATATTTCTACTATACTTAAACTCAAAATGTATTTATTCATTTAGGTTACAAAGAAATACTCATGAAGGCCTTAAATTATGAACAAGCCGGAAAGATGATGTCAGCAAAATTTTCCTACGGTTAGTTCGCTTACGTGGAGGAATGAGAACAACTAGCAAAAAACTCAGGCCACTCTTTTTAATCGCCAGATAGTTACAATCTTTTGTAAAATTAGCATGCAAGCTGATGCAGTCAAAACACGATACTTACTTACACATAATATATTAAGTTTCTGTTAATTGTATTATAATGATGTAGAATAAAGCATACATAAACAAATGAAGTCATTGCCATCACTACACTATTGATCATCCGATCATCTGAAAGCAATCTTATATATGTAACTCCTGTGCAAAAGAAATACTCGCGTACGAAATTTTTATATATCAAAGCTTTGCAAATTACTGCAATGATAATCAGCCAATAATGCCTTGCTTTAATGCATGATGATGAATACTTAGTAGCACTCCTTCTTTGAAGACTGCTCAATGGTTACTAATTTTGGCGGATTTAAAAAAATCTTGTTAAAATCCACCATGCACAACACCAAACTGATGTTATTGACACAGATGGTAGGAAGGCCTTCGATCGTATTAAGCATAGTCAGCTTTTGCTAAAATTGTAGCAGACTGAATTTGTTGGAGTTTGCTGAGATGGTTAGGTTCTCGATCCTTTATTATTTGTGGTCTTAGTAACAAACAATGATTTATGTGTACTGCACGTATGCTAAGGTTTGTAGATAATATAAAAATATGTTTTGAAACCTGATCTTGCTTATCTCCAGAATTAATACGATACCAATTCACAATGAACCTATCTAAATGTAGTGAAGTGTCTACACACTTCACTACATTTAGATAGGTTCATTGTAAATTGGTATATATATTATATCCTAATAAAATTAATAATTTTATTAGGATATAATATAATATATATTATAATATTATGTTGTACATCAACAAATAAATCAAAAGTGGACTTACATTCATGAGACCTTTTTCAGTTGCGTAAACAATAGGATTTATAGGATAAAAGGCATCTTCGTCATTTGTATCCACTGGAATCATTTAATTTTTTTAATATCTCACTTAGAATACTAACTAATACTGGGAGTATTAGTATTAGTTAGTAATAAAATTATTATCCAAATAACACAACCTACATGAATTGTATACCTGAAATCATGCTTAAATTCCTTGAAAAAGAAACTCCTTTTTCTCCCTTTTGGCCCACTTTAGGTAGACCAGATAGTCCCTTGTCTCCTTTTATTCCTTCGACTCCAATAGGCCCTCTGGGACCACGATATCCTTTGGGCCCTGTTGGACCCTGAGGCCCCTGTGTTCCTTGTTTGCCTGGGATTCCGTCATATCCCTCCCTGCCTCTGTCACCCTTTTCACCTTTAAGCTGCAAGTTTAAATATATAAGACCTATGGATCTCGTAGTGAAATAATTATATATTTCCAATGTAAAAGTTTACCTTTTCTAAATCATTGATTGATACATTGTCACCTTTTTGTCCTTTTTCTCCCTTTGCGCCTCTCAGTCCTTTAGGTCCCATAGGTCCTGGCCATCCCTAAAATATTTTGACACACCATAAACACAATGATAGTAATAATACATGTCTTTATGCATCCTAACGTTCTTACCATAAATCCATCAAGACCACTTTGTCCTTTTAAGCCTTTGTAACCTAGGTCACCGCTGCTGCCTTCTTCTCCTTTGTATCCTTTATCGCCGGGTGATCCTGGTAAGCCTTGGTAACCTTTAACACCCTAAAAAAATCCTTGAGTAAAATATAATTATTATTGATATCTATATTTTAGATTAGGATTTATCCGTTAAAAAGCCGTTGTGGATTTCACATGGTCTTTAACAATGCGACGTAGGTCGTGAAGCGTGGGTAGCCGCTGGGTGGACAACTTAATATGTCATATGATCCCGGGAAGGCGGGTGTAGGTGTACAGGAGGTTTTGATCGGTATGCCGACCGCCTGCCTCTAGGCTGGAGCTCGACATAAGCATCCCGCTCCCTCGAGGCGAGCGGTAAGGGTAAATAGCTATTCCACTTAAAAAAATGGTTTTCAACATTGTGCAATAAATGTAAGCTTGTTGTGTTAATGTAACACACTATTTTATAAAAACATATTTTGTTTAAAATGTAATTATAATAACAATCTACAGTTTAGAGTCTATTATAATGTGTTCAAAGTTTTATAACAATCGGTTGAATAAACGTAATTAAATTCTGGGTTAGCAAATTGAATTGGAAGGAACACACTGACTCACTATGCAAAATAGTAAGCAATCTAGCATATTATGGATTATATAAACTTGCATCAACTATAAATACCGATGCATTACTATCGGCATACTATGGCCTCGTAGAATCTCTTATTAGGCACATTTTCTGGGCCAACTCTACCAATAAAGAAATGGTATTCAAAATGCAGAAGCGATGCATACGTGCTATGTTCGGCATCCAAAGTACAGAGAGCTGCAGATCAATATTTATTGTACATATTGGAAACTGCCTTATCTGTCAAAAATAACCAACGGAAGGAAAAATCACAGGTAGACTTTGTGTTCATCCCGCCAAAACAGCGTTGCTACATAACACTTTTATGTATAATAAATTAATCTATACCTAATAAGATTATATATTTAAGAAAGCATTCAAAAAACTTCTTAGTGATAGATGTTAGTATAATATAAATGATTTTCTTAATGACAACCTATTATTTGTTTTTAAATTACTTTGTTTTACCCTATTTCTGCTCTAACGGCGTCGGGAAGTGACGACCCCACCGCCCACTGGTGCAGGTATACGTAGTTATTTAACTGCCGGTGCCTGCACTTGTGCAAGCAGTCAGCCGAATAATGGCGGTCAAACCATTCCAATATGGCGGAAGCAAATAGTAGACATAGGACGGGCAGCAGCGTCCCTATGTAAAGACTTCCGCTACTGCGATCGCCAACCCGCCTGCCAAGCGTGGCGATTATGGTAAATCCCCCCCAAAATGATCCGCACCAATAGAAATCGGCCCCTAGTCCCCGGCAGTCCCGCTATTCCTGGCTCAGGTAGCGGCCATGGTAACGGTGGGACGGGGGGTGCTAAGAATCTCCGGCAGAGACCAGGCTACCAAAAACGACGACAACTGGCCCTGGCAACATATAACACGCGCACACTGCGGACCGACGAGAAGATTGCCGAACTGGAGGAAGAATTGAGCAAGTTGCGATGGGATGTTATAGGGCTATCTGAAGTCCGTAGAGAGGGGGAGGACTCGATAACGCTCAAATCCGGCAACTTGCTCTACTTCCGGGAGGGAGACCAACAGTCCCAGGGTGGTGTCGGGTTTATCGTCCACAAGTCCCTCGTGAACAACGTGGTCAAGATCGAGAGTGTGTCGACAAGGGTAGTGTACCTTATACTAAGAAACACCAAACGGTATTCGTTGAAGGTCATACAGGTATACGCTCCAACATCGGCGCACCCCGATGATGAGGTCGAAGCTATGTATGAGGATATTTCCAGAGCCATACATAGCACCAAGACCCACTTCACCGTTGTCATAGGGGACTTCAACGCAAAACTGGGCAAACGGAGCGGTGATGAGCTGAAAGTGGGGCAATTTGGGTATGGGCATCGGAATCCCCGGGGCCAGATGCTGTTCGATTTCATGGAGAAGGAGGGACTCTTTATGATGAACTCCTTCTTCAAGAAACACGAACAACGCAAATGGACCTGGGTGAGTCCTGACGGTGCAACCAAAAACGAGATTGACTTCATCATGTTGACGAAGCGGCAGATATTTAATGATGTCTCTGTGATCAATGCGGTGAAAACCGGGAGCGATCACCGACTGGTAAGGGGCACATTAAATATCAATGCCAAGCTGGAAAGATCTCGACTGATGAAGTCAACGCTCCGACCTGCACCTATCCAAACCCAAAACCCCGACAGCTTTCAGCTCGAACTGCTGAACCGCTTCGAGAGCCTAGGTGATTGCGTCGATGTGGACGATTATAACAACAGGTTCGTGGAAACTGTCCGTTCGGCTGGGTCTAACAGTTTTAAAACCCGCCGAACAAAAGAAACGAAAAAGATCTCCGACTCAACCATCAAGCTCATGGAGGAAAGGCGAGAAATGGTTTTGCAGTCCTCAGATGATGCTGGCCGATACCGGCTGCTCAATAGGCAGATCTCTAAGTCTTTGACTCGCGACCTTCGCCAATACAATACAGACTGTATTAAAAAGGCTATAGAGCAGAACAAGGGCTCTAAAGTGTTCGCTAGAGATCTGTCTATCGGGCAGAGCCGACTGACCAAGCTGAAGACTGGGGACGGCAGAATCATATCGTCCAGGCCCGAGCTGGTGGAAGAGATCGAAACGTTTTACAGGCAGCTGTACACGACAACTCGGTCACCTGTTAGCTCTTCGACAGACGACCCAAGAGCTAAGTTGTCCCGACATTACACCGATGATATCCCGGTCGTCAGCCTAGACGAGATCAGTATGGCTCTCAAACAGCTAAAGAACAACAAGGCGCCGGGTGAGGACGGAATCACAAGCGAATTGCTAAAGGCTGGTGGAAGGCCGGTGCTAAAGGCACTGCAAAAGCTTTTAGATTCCGTCATACTCGCGGGCAAGACGCCACAGGCATGGCACAGGAGTGTGGTGGTGCTGTTCTTCAAAAAGGGTGATAAAACCCTGCTGAAGAATTACAGACCCATCTCACTCCTGAACCACGTCTATAAGCTGTTTTCGAGAGTCATTACGAATCGTCTCGCGTGCAGGTTTGACGACTTCCAGCCTCCCGAACAAGCCGGTTTCCGAAAAGGGTTTAGTACCATAGACCACATACATACGCTGCGGCACGTTATACATAAGACCGAGGAGTATAACCAGCCTCTATGTCTAGCGTTTGTGGACTATGAGAAAGCCTTTGATTCGATCGAGACCTGGGCTGTGCTACAGTCTCTCCAGCGGTGCCAAATTGACACTCGGTACGTCGAAGTGTTGAAGTGCTTGTATGAAAACGCCACCATGTCGGTCCGTTTCCATGATCAGAGCACTAAGCCTATCCAGTTACAGCGAGGTGTAAGACAGGGAGATGTCATATCCCCGAAACTCTTCACCGCTGCACTGGAAGATGCTTTCAAGCTTCTGGATTGGAATGGACTCGGCATCAACATCAACGGCGAGTACATCACTCACCTTCGATTTGCCGACGATATCGTGGTCATGGCTGAGACCATGGAAGACCTTGGCACAATGCTCGATGGCCTCAGTAGAGTCTCACTACAAGTGGGTCTTAAAATGAACATGGACAAGACTAAGATTATGGCAAATGTCCATGTCGCACCCACCTCTGTCACAATTGGAGGCTCTACACTCGAAGTTTTTGACGAGTATGTCTACCTGGGACATACAGTCCAGTTAGGTAGGTCCAACTTCGAGAAAGAGGTCACTCGTCGAATCCGACTCGGCTGGGCAGCGTTTGGGAAGCTACGTCATATCTTCTCGTCCCAAATACCGCAGTGTCTCAAGACGAAAGTCTTTCACCAGTGTGTGTTGCCAGTGATGACATACGGATCTGAGACGTGATCGTTCACTATGGGCCTCGTGCGAAGGCTCAAAGTCACCCAACAAGCAATGGAGAGAGCTATGCTTGGAGTTTCCCTGCGAGATCGAATCAGAAATGAGGAGATCCGTAGGAGAACCAAAGTGACCGACATAGCTCGAAGAATTGCCTCCATTAAGTGGCAATGGGCCGGGCACATAGCTCGCAGAACTGATGGCCGTTGGGGCAGAAAGGTTCTAGAGTGGCGACCACGAACTGGAAGAAGAAGCGTGGGCAGGCCTCCAACAAGGTGATTTAAATATAATTATGTGCATATTTGTACACTAGTTTTGGTAAAATGTGTTGATTCAAATGACTAATCTTAACATCAATAATATGCATAAATTATGTGTAATATATACTTACACATGTTTTTGATAAATAAACGTATCTTTATCTTTTTTTCTAGAAACATAAGATAATATACTTACGTGGTCAAGTTTGAGGTGCAACAAGGATGTGAGGATGAACTCCCTGTCAGTGGCGAGAGGTGCGTTAATACTCGTAAAATGTGGCCGTGAGCATCATCTCAAACAATCCCTCAGAACACAGCCCATTGTACAGGAAGTAGAACACATACAAGGAGGCGAAGTCTTTCCTTAGAGTTAGTGGATCAAAACCGCCTGTGAGCTTGGGATCGGGACAATCCCACCCACATGCCCACCGCTGTGACTCCTGTGAGCCAGGATTAACAGCGGAGTAACCAACTGATACACCGAGTTTTGACACTCGTGCGTCCCGTGGACAACTAAACCTACTGTCTTGGACCCCGCAACGAATTTAATCAGAAGTAAATAGGAGGAGTTAGAAAGAAAAGTTTCCACTTCCCTCCATAGCAAAGCGGGAGACAAAATAAATCTGTATAGGTTTGTAACCTATGAAAAGGAGCACCACGGAGGACCTTAAACTACGGGACCTAAGTGAGCTAAGTTTGATTGCTATAATATGTATGGCAGAAACGTTTAAATGCGCGGAAATTCCCTCTAGATGAGACTAAATCCCCATAGTAAGCCGCTCCAGATGATACATGTAAGCTGTTCAACATAATAGTACGATCATTATGCCAAAGACTACACTCCCAGAGTAAGTGATGAGCAGACTGCTCCTGATCGGAGCCAGGTGTTGAGCATTGACAGTTCGGCGAATCAACTAGCTTAAATGAGTAGGTATAACTTGCTCCGAAAGTTACCGTGACCCGTAAGGAACTGAGCGACACTGTGATCAACCTCCAGCCATGTCTTTGCCAACCGATCAGTAACGGAAGGAAAAAACTGGTAGAGGTGGCGTCCCTTGGTTGATGTATCCCATCGCTGTTGCCATTCATTAATGAGGATTCTATAAACTTCAGTTTGTTCTTTAAATAATCGGGTGATTTTAAAGCGATCACGTGGCATTAAAAAGTTGGAATTGATGTTGTCACGTGTGGTGTAATAAATCGCCGCTCGTCTCTGTACCTCTAGATCGACAGGAAGAACACCTGCCAGTACTGGTAAAGCTTCAGTGCTAACTGTCCTATACGCCTTGCACAAAAATATCAACGCCAGACGTTGACTCTGAAGCAACTTGCGTCGTGCGGCACCGATGGTTGCCCTATCAGCCCACACAGGTGCACCGTAACACATACAACCCAAATAAGTTGCTGCATAGATAATTTTTAAGGTGTTAAAAGACAGACCCCATGTCGACGTCGATATCCTCGTCAAGGCGTAAAAACTATTCTTAGATTTTTCTCCTATCGTTGTAATATGATCTACAAAATCATTTTGTATCTCAATATTTTGTATCTCGATATCAATCATTGAGCTTGGGATCATCAACAATCCTCACAGCGCGTCATTGGATCGATTCAAAGGGTCCAAGCTGGTACCCAGGTGCTCCCGCCCAAAGGTGGCAGCAGTACTCCATGTGGGGGCCGGACTTGCGCTTTGTAGAGCAGCAGTCTTTGGCCCGCAGTGAAGTACAACTTTGCCCTGTTGAGCAAACCTAGCTTTCTAGATGCCAGCTTAGCCTTGTCTTCCCAGTGATGACGGAACTGAACGTCGCTGGAGATGTCGACGCCGAGGATCCCAATGCTCTTGGATATTGTAAGGGCTGTGTCTTGAAACCGTTGAGCCATAGCAAATGGGGTTTTCTTAGCGGTGAACGCGCAAACTTGTGTCTTAGTGGGGTTAAATTGAATTAAATTTAGTCGTCCCCAATCAGAAACTCTGGAAAGAGTGCTACTGATTTCAGACACAAGTTTTTCGCGACTTTCATCAACAGTGGAACGAGGGATATTTGCGCTGCCTGCGTAAAACGTATCCCCGGTGCTGTCGTCTGCATAGCAATGAATGTCGTCGATAGGCAACATATCATTTATAGACATTTAGATAATGAAATCGTATTTGTATAGCATTTGCAGCATTTGTATCTATGTATATTAAATGTATAAATAATAATCCCTTTTTCAGTTTGTGACTTTTTAAGGTTATCAGGCAACTAAAATTATTTTCTTATTATTTTTGGTAGAATTATTATGATTTTGCGATGAATTTAGCTCAAATATATTGAAATAGTGCACTGGGCCGGAACCTAAGAAGCGCAGGGTCGAATTCGGCTCCACTTTTCCGCAGATTTAAATTATTTTAATAATTTATTTTTGTCGCATAATCCTGCCTTATCACAGATATTTTTGTGTCTTTTGTAATGGCAGAAAAATCAATAAGAGCTCTGGTGATACTCCTATGCGTTTTGTTTCTGTAACTGATACAGTTTAGCCATGGGTGGAACCTAGCTAGCCTAATAATACATTTAATTTAATTCAGCTTATATATTAACACCACATATTTATTCTGGGACAATAGTTTTACTGGAAACAATATCTAACCTTCAGTGAAATTATGTCTGACGCAGACAATTGTGCTTCGGGACCCCGTTCACCCTTATCACCTTTTTGACCGGCATATCCATCATATCCACGATTTCCTTTTTGTCCTGGTATTCCTGGCTGTCCATTTGCACCATTCTTACCGTCAATTCCAGGCTCACCCTGTTGCCCCTTAGGTCCTCTTAATCCTTTACTTCCCTAAAATAAAATGATGAAAGCAGTAATCAAGTGACTTATGAAAATGTGTATTGAAATTATTAACGTTGCTACTTAATATGATAACTATTATCTGTGACATAAGAAAACGATGATTAAAAGAAAACGAGTGACAAAAGTTGAAAAGGGGATGTCAAGAGGGTTTAGACATTTAGAAAGGATGGATGAAAGAAGAATCACAAAAAATGGTATATCGTGCAAGAATGAATGGAGATGTAAAATATTCATTCACGTTCAGTTCTAGGAGTGTAATGTACTATTTCAATTTATTATTAGGAATTTTTCGCTAAGCGATTCCACCGTAATTTGTAACCTTGCATGCATAACCATATTATGGGTACCTATATGTTTGCGCAATTAGATTAATATGAATAAAATACCTTGTTTCCTTTGCCACCCATATCACCCTTAAAACCTCGTAGTTGTTCAATCATTATTATTCCTGAAATAAAACAATAATTATTAAAAATATTTCATCTTATTACATCAACATGCATCTTTTTTTTGCAATCAAGGTCACTAACTACTAGACCAGCACTAGACATACATAATGGGAAAATTCAAATAATACTTATAATTTACTAGAAGAAAGAGAAGTACATTGTAAAATTGGTATCAGTTTTGATGATTCTTGCTTTATGAGCTACCCGCGACACCATTGTTACGTTTAAAATAAAATGTTAATAATTGAAACTTAACAATTGGTGTACATAATCATGATGAGATGTGATCATCATCCTCTGCCTAAGTGGTGTAGTGCAGGCGAGAACTATACACCGGAGTGTTTGGTGCAAAGACACGCAGACTGACGCCGGGTTTCACTCGAACTCCAGTTCGTTACAGCACGCTGTCAGCAGTCTCCCCGCTCACCGATATAATTAAATTAATTATACGTTGGTATACATACCGTCCGCTCTATAGCGCAAGGCGACGATATTTATATATTTTGCTACTCCGAAGATCGTAGGTTAACTTATCTGATGGTCTAGTGATTAGTGAACCACTAGACCATCAGGTTAATCTACAAGTGCAAAAAATTGTAGTATTAAGATATTTAGTAGCCTTACTTTCTATTTCGGGTATATTTTTGTCTAGAATTGAGGTTATTGATGCTGGTAAACCTGGCCATCCTTGCTTCCCCTTATCACCTGTAAGTAAGATAATATTCATAAGAACAATAAAATTTGCATTGTATGTGATGTAAAATGAAATCATTGATAATGTGTGACGGTGTGAATTTACTCATATTATAGTGCACATGGGTGTGCGCAAATACAAGTGCACTCTTTGTCCCATCTCTCTCATTATCAATAATACGTCATAAAACGGCCGGAGAAAAATCACCTCATGAAAAATCAATCATGGTCGTGTTGGATTGCCGTGCTTTCCGAGGCACAGGGGTAAACACCGACAATTCCCAAATTTCAGGCATCTGTTATGATTTTCTTGCTAGGAAAACCCAATATGAATTTTTGGCCCTACTTGGAAGAATCCGAGACCTCGTGATCAGCAGTCACATACAACGACCAGCCACCGAGGCAGTTTTCTATACAACCAAGGAGCCAAAAAAGCATACCTGACAGTAGTAATCAATTATCGTAGCCTATGGCAACACTACGGATATCAGTCATGCGTTGCCGACCTTTTAAAAACCTTGTTTGCTCTTAAAAACCTCATAATCAATTATTTATATGCATGATTTTAAGGTAACGCCCTCCCTCCACCCAAATCTCTTAAAACTAACTTAATGTAGATTAAATCCTTACCATATAACTATGTTCAATATAGATTAGTTTCATGCCAATTCTTCTTTATTTAGGTACCTTTTATGCCTTTATTTTATTTTAAGAAAGCTTACGGACTAATGTCATCGTAAATAACTTTTTATAACTTAAACATATTGCCAATAACAAGGTTCCGCATATTAATAACTAATTAGTTTGTTGACAATGACACTAGTGTGTATTTATATAATGTTTGCTTAGATTTCCATAGTATGCTGACAAAATAGCCTCTATAAAAAGAATACCTTATAAATAATATTTAACTTTTTTTGAGGGTGGGTGTTAAAAAAGTCGACACGTTTTTGCAATTTAAAAATTCAATTTAATTAAAATAACCAAGTATTTTTCTACTTTTTACTACACAGTTTAGTTAAATATAGGTTAACTATCTAGTACTTACATTAGTAGCACTCCTATGAGACAAATTCACTAAGTCTTATATAACACCACCTGCCAGCACATCACTTACACAAAGCACAAACACTTCATAGAGCTATGTCTCAGATCAGCGACCTTGTATCTGCACAAAAAGGCTTGGAAGAGTGCTTCAACAAACGGATGACGGAACTAGAGGCACAGTTGAACAGCGGAGGACCATCCAAGGATACAGTGGCAAAAGTAGCAGAGGAGTTCCGGACGTTCCGTGAGCTCATGTTCAAGATGTTAGACTTGCTCCGGAAGCAAATCATGGAATGCCACAGGTCAGTTGATTTACTGGAGTCCAGACACCGGAGAAAACATCTTGTCTTTTTGGGAGTAGCTGAGGCTGACAAAGAGAATTGCACCACTACCATACTTGATTTGGTGCATAGCAGACTTCATCTGAACAACATCAGTTTGTCAGATATAACCATCTGCCATAGGATCGGGGTCCCCAACAAGGATCATCATCGGCCCATACTGGTGAGATTTTCTAGACTCGACCTTAAGTTGGCGAGCAAAGACAGCATTAAAAGGCTCTAGAGTTTCACTCAGGGAATTTCTGACAAAACCTCGGCAGACGGTATTTGTTAAGGCTCGGCAGCATTTTGGGATGAGAGCGTGCTGGACTCAAGACGGTGTTGTTGTCGTCAAGGCGTCGGATGGAAGCCGTCATAAGATGATTTCGCCTGAAGAGCTCAGTTTGCTGCTGAAGAAATATCCAAAGTCGTCTGGAACTGGATCATCGACCGTGACTAAGAGTGGCCCTGAAGTTGTTGATGCGTCTGGGCAGCATACGAACAATAAAAACGCTCGTAAATAAGTCTACTTTCCATGTTCGTAAATTTTTCTTGTTTTTAGTAAGTACATATGATTTTTTTCTGCATCGTGCGCGACTGTTGAACTGGACTGCTCTTGTTTTAATTTTTTCGTAAGCCTCTTCCGTTGTTGTTATCATTTTTATTATATTCACCCTCATAATACAACAAATTTTCTGATTTAGAGTGACACTTGACAGCTGTCATATTATGTTCATAGATTATTATACTTACGTTCAACAGGTTGCGATTCGCACTATAAACGTTATATTAATATTAGTGTATTGTTTTGTTTTCCTTTTTTTTTTGTTAAGTAACGTTTTTATACTTAATATTTATTTTTGTGCTATGTTGTATTTACCTTTTGGTCTTGTTTTAATATTGTGTAATGTTTTGTGTCAGCTGGCGGGTGGTGCAGAGATAGAAGCACTGCACCGGCTAATATTAGGTATTATTATTATTTTTTATTATATAACATAGGTATTATTATATTTTATTTATATAAATTTATATTTTATTAGGTATATAGGTATTATTATATTTTATGTCATCAGACGATGATGATTCATTTCATACAGTGAATAGTTCCATCAACTCATCAAATGACGACAGCTTCTCATCAATTACGGACACGCTTGGTGGAGTTCTACAGCAGACATTTGTTCAATCTTCCAATTGTTTGTTTAATGTTTGTCATATTAATGCACAGAGCATTCCGAGCCACTATGGGGACCTGCACGAGGCTTTCAGTGATTCAAACGTTCATGCTATTTTAATCTCAGAAACATGGCTAAAACCTCATCTTCTATCCACCACCTACCCCCTCCCTGGCTTCATTCTTATTCGAAATGATAGGAGTGACAGAAGAGGGGGTGGTGTGGCTATCTATCTTCGAAGCTCTTTTCCCTACAAGATTCTTTTTTCTTCACCTCAAACTTATTCGGCCTCTGTCGAATATCTATTCCTCGAAGTTTCGGTTAAAGGTACCAAAACTGTCTTAGGGGTTGTTTATTGTCCACCTACCGTCGATTACTTCTCCAGTCTCGAATCGATTCTGGAATCTTTAGGGTCAGAATATGCACACCATGTCATCATGGGCGATTTCAACACTGATCTACTCACCCACAATTCCTCTCGTTCCCGTAAACTCCTCCAGATTATAGAGTCTGTCAACCTTCATGTACTCCCATTACAAGCCACTCACCACAATATTGAAGGACTTGACACTTGGCTCGATCTGATCCTAACCTCTGCTTCTTCCCTGGTCCACTCCCACGGTCAATTCCCAGCTCCTGGTTTCTCCCATCATGACCTAATTCATATGTCCTACAAACTAAAACCTCCTAAAACCCGTCCCAGAGTTCTGCACAGGCGTTGCTTTGGTCGTATTAACACTCATATGCTCTGTAAGGATGCTTCGCAGGCTGATTGGGGTCCTCTGATAGCGGCCACCACCGTGGATCAGAAGGTTCACATTTTCAACAGTGTCATCGTAAGTCTATATGACAAACACGCCCCTATCAGGCCGGTCAGGTTTAAACGTCCTCCTGCCCCTTGGATGACTAGAGGTGTCCAAATGGCTATGAGGCGAAGGGATCGAGCATTTCGAAAGTTTAGAAGGGAGCGTTCGGATGATAACTGGGTCCTCTTCAAAACTGCAAGGAATCGGTGTAATCAGATGATGCGTAATGCCAAACGCCGACATATCTACAACAATATCAAATCTTCTTCTCCCGCCAATATTTGGAAGTTCCTCGGGACTTTGGGTATTGGAAAACAGCAACGCACAGTCCCTCAGTTGACAATTGGCTTGGATGATATCAATCAACATTTCTCCACCGTTAATCCCATGGATCACCAAGCCAAATGCCATACTGTGGATTTCATAGCTGGCCTTCCCCAACCAAAAATTGATCTTTTTACTTTTTCTCTAGTCACACCGGGGGAGATCAAAAAAATTGTCCTTTCAATAAAATCCAATGCGGTTGGCTGTGATGGTATCAGCCGCCGTATGATTATCCCAATTCTAGATTACCTCATCCCAGCAATATCCCACATTATCAATTTCTCATTAGAATCTGGCACATTTCCTTCTACTTGGCGTAAGGCCTTTATTATCCCTCTACCAAAAATTTCCAATCCTTCTCTCCCTGTACACTTCCGACCTATCTCTATTCTTCCCTTTTGTTCCAAAGTGCTTGAGGCCTGTGTTCACAAGCAGTTAACCCGGGTTGTGTACCAGAATAATCTATTGAGCTCACTGCAGTCTGGATTTCGGGCCGGACACAGTACTACCTCAGCACTCCTTAAAGTGACTGGCGATATAAGGGCGGGCATGGAAGATACCAAAGTTACTGTGTTGGCTTTGGTTGATTTCTCGAACGCCTTCAATACCGTCAGTCACGAGATCCTTCTGTCAATCCTCTCCCATATCATGATCTCCCCTAATGTACTGGAATGGTTCTCAACATATCTTCAGGGACGCCAGCAGTCCGTCCAATTTGATGGGTCTTCATCAAATTGGTGTGACCTTAGCTCTGGTGTCCCTCAAGGCGGCATTCTTTCTCCGTTACTTTTCTCAATTTTTATTAATCTCCTTACCCAGAATCTTCAGTGTGCGTATCATCTTTATGCCGACGACTTGCAGCTGTACTCTCAGGCGAGCATAGCTAATGTATCATCAGCCATTTCCATGGTTAACAGAGACCTAGAGGCAATAAAGGCTTGGTCTGAAAGGTTCGGCCTATCTGTAAACCCAGCAAAATGCCAAGCCATCATTGTAGGTAGTCACCGTATGATGTGCAGATTGGACTATGGTACTTTGCCGCCATTAACTTACAACAACCTGACCATTCCTTTTAGTTCTACCGTTAAAGACCTGGGTTTGCTTATTGATTCCACATTTAATTGGCAGGCACAGGTCACAAGTGTCAGTCAGAGAGTTACAGGATCCTTACGTGCCCTATATCGTCTGAAAAACTTCCTCCCTACTAAGACCAAAGTAATGCTTGTGCAGACCTTAATCTTTCCGTTAATCGACTATGGTGACATGTGCTATTATGACCTGAATGCAGATCTACTCAATAAATATGATCGTCTTCTTAATAACTGCATTCGATTCATTTTTAATCTTCGTAAATACGACCACGTATCTATCTATCGTTCAGAATTGAAATGGTTACCTGTTCGTCAACGCCGTAGCTTGCGTGCTCTCACTACGCTTTTTTCTATTCTCAATTCTCCATCTTCTCCTAGCTATTTAACTTCCTGTTTCCAGTACTTAAGCTCCGTTCACGACAAAATTCTACGTTCCTCAAATAATCGTTTGCTTGTGTTTCCCTCCCACACTTCTGGTTTTGTCCTCTCTTCTTTTGTCGTGCAGGTTATCGAACTTTGGAATGCGCTTCCCCTTGAGGTCAGAATGTCCACAAGCCGATTTACTTTTAAGATGAAGGTTCGTACTCTTCTCTTTGATGAGTTGTCGCGAGTATCTCGTTAAGTTGATTACCTATATGTGTGTATGTAATTTTGTATGTATGTAATTTTGTATATATATATATATATATGATATACTAATTATATATAATATATTATATATATTTATTTGATTCAGTATTTTTGTGTATTCGGTTAATCGTATCGATTCGATATTCAAGTGACTTCTTATTGCACCTACTTCGTTTATCTCTGCATCACCGTGGTTGACTGGTAGAGAATGCCTATGGCATTAAGTCCGCCTATGTACATGTTTGCATGAAGTTTTATAAATAAAAATAAATAAAATAAAATATTAATTAAAAAAAAATACAATAACTTAATGAGTAGACTAAATTGATAAAACATAAAATGCTATTTCCCTTACCTTACCAAAATACTACTGAGATTTCTTCGTGCTGTATTGGGCTTTGTGCAAAATAGATCTACTTAAGTCTAAATCATTTGGAACTTTATTGAAAAATGTCATGCTACGTGGTATGTAAGAATTTCGTCGGTAATTAGTGGATGCGGATGGTATGTCTTAAAGTGGGCGGAGTCTAAAGGTAACAGAGTTGGTACGAGTTGTTTTTTTAGAAACTAAATCTGGACAATCAATACTTCCATTAGCGATTTTGAGTAAATATGATAGGTTGATGACCTATGTATCGCCTTTTCTCGAATGGTAAAAAGTGATACCTCTCCGTCCTTGTTGACCAAATTGTCCAGGTGCGCCTGGTACGCCGGGAAATCCAGGAAAGCCAGGAAACCCACGATTGCCTTTTTCTCCTTTAAAACCTTTAAATCCTTTTGATCCCTGTAATGTGAAATGTTTTTAACATTAACACCTATTCTCGTTCAGTCCTGGATTTATTATAATGGGCTACTGCCCAGGGCGGCAAATTTTCAGGGGTGGCAAAATTCGAAGCGTAAGAAACAAAAAACGCGTTAATGAAAATAATAAAAAATATAGAAAATCAAATCAAACAATAATATTTTGTAGTGAACGTCACACCTATGTAAAAAATGGCCACTGCTCAGCATGATGCTATTTTATTTTTACCATAATAACACTGATTTTCAGCGACAGCCAATTTTAATCGACCTGCGTGCCTCCTGCTTCATTGAAACATATAAATACTTACCTACATAAAAAACACATATAATTATAAATTATTAAAAAAAAAAAAGATTTATAACATTTTATTAAAATTTATCTAAATAAAAATTTGGATTTTGGATTTTTTTACCCGATTTTGCAACATATCTCACTACTGCTCCTCTCTTATTGATCATAGCGTGATGTTATATAGCCGATAGCAACAAATAATATTTTTTCTAATCGAAACAGTACTTTCGGAGATTAGCGCTTTCAACCAAACAAACAAACAAACTCTTCAGCTTTATAATATTAGTATAGGTCATCGGCTTCTCGCATCCAGGTCTCCCAGCCTACACTACTTTTGCCAAGGCTGGATTAGGGATCTGCCACTTCAGACGATATCTTTGGTTCTCTGTCGGATCACCTCGTTCCGGATTCGATTCATCAGAGACACCGAGCATAGTGGACGTTTGGGCTGTGCATCACCTCAGTCATCAGTGGTGATGGACAGCCGAAACGTAAACGAAGTGTAACGTATTTACAGTACGGCTCGTCCTTAAACGTCAATCATTAAATTTGACTTGACTAGCGCCGTCACCGCCGGTCGCGGGAAACAGAGGGTAGATAAGCCTATCTACCCCTCTTTTAGTTAACTCTGCTATGGGCTGTAGTATAAATATAGATGGCTTGTAGCACAAGATGTTCACTCACTTGGACGCCACCCAAGCAACAACATCCAATCAAACAACAAGCAAGTCTGAAGTCTTCTATCAAGTCTGAAGCCTTCTATCAAAAGCCGTTCTGGTCAAATATATTCATGATTTGGACTGTAATAGTCATATTACAGTCCGCGCTAGGTAAGGACATGAGGGAGTTGGAAGACATCGATCAAGAAACCCTGAAGGGAAGACGACATCTACGCGCCAGTGTGTTTTATGTACAATATACTGGCAGGCCTTACACTTCCTTGTGTGTTTTATTATCGAAGTCGACCAGCTATAAGGAACCTCCACACGTTAGACCCCCACTTCATCGAATCAAATCGATCAAATCGAAAAATCCTTTGTTGGTACCTACAATGAACACACCCTCCAAATTTTAGGTCTCTCGGTTCAGTAGTTTAAGCTGTGGGTTGATCAGTAAGGACTTTAAGTTTTATACATTTAGATATTTATTATTATTATAAAGCATGAATGATATTTTGAAAACCAAGATTACCTTTTCCCCTTCTGGTCCTGACATGCCTCTATCTCCAGGGACACCTGGTATCCCACGGTCACCTTTCTCTCCAGATATACCAGGTGGGCCCATAGGTCCTGTATCACCCCGTATCCCAGGTATTTTATTTATTCTCTCATTTCTTTCTGCATTTGTTTCCTGTTTAAATAATTTCTTAAAAGTTATTTATACCTTTAAATACATATAAAAATATGTTATGATGATGTTATTCCATGTTGTTATAATAAAAAAAACTTATTATTCGAATAAAAGGACATAATATATAATTTTAATCCTATAATATAGTAGATATTAATTTAAAAACAACAATCATTTAATTTCTTAAAATATAATATTTATTATACATAATAATATAATATTATAATTAATAATTCAAAGATAGGTACTATCGACAAGCAAAATTTAAAATGTAACTTATTTTTTGCTTTTATACTTTATAAAATAATAACAACATTATTGTAATCTTAAAATGATTACCAAATTCTGTAGTAAGTACCTAATGAAATTAGGGTTTTTTCGATTATTATCATATAAATTCTAGAATCCGTTAGTACCAAAATTGCCAAGTACCTACTCTCTGTTAAGCTTACTTGTTAACATTGTATATTTTTAAAATTTGAGTCTATTTTAATCATCAGGTTGAGATGATGATTATCTCAACCCATTAACGTCCCACTGCTGGGCACGGGTCTCCTCCATACACTTGAAGGGATATTAGCCTACTGTACCACGCTGGCCAGACGGATTGGTATGGTTTTGATTCGAGTTTTCCCTCTCTGGCAGTGGATATTGTCTACCTGACGGGAGTCGACTAAGGGAGTTATCCCTTAGTCGACTCTTACGACACCCTCAGGATGAAACAGGGTGGTGACAATCGTATTCTTAATCCGTCACCACACAGACCCTTATTTTAATGATAATGATTAATAATCAACAAAATGTATTAATTAACCTTTTGTTGACAAGTTTGATATTGTTTATTGGAATGAGTGGAAAATATGAATGAACAAAATAAAAATATTAATGATTGTGTACAGATTCTGTTGTTTCAAATTGTACCATTTCATTTATACCAGGCTTAATAATCACAAACTAATAATCAATTTACACATGATTGTTTTCTGCTTAGACATAATATAGCATACCTCATATACCCATCCCGGTCTCCCAGTGCGTCCCCTTAGTCCGGGTTTCCCTACTTTTCCGGGAAAGCCAACAATTCCTTGATCGCCTCGAAGCCCAAGCAGTCCAGGCAATCCAGAGCTACCTTTGGTACCCTTTGCTCCTTTTTCACCTTTTAATCCTCGGAATCCTCTTTTTCCATGTAGTCCATCAAGTCCCTATTCAAATATAATTTGATTTTGTATAGGTATAGTTAAGTAAATAAATAGGTTATTTATTTATTTTTACCAACCTTTACAAAAGTTACTATATTACCAACACCAATCTGATATTTACATTAAACTAAACAATAAAACTATATTCATATACACGGCATATTCATATACACGGCATATTCATATTCATATACAGCTAACGCTAGTTTGGGATTCAGGGCTTACATAAATTTGTAAACACTGGCTTAATAAAATAAATTATTATTATTATATATAATATTTACACTTATAAAAAATATAAAAATATATTATAGAAAAAAATATTTGAAAAAAGGGAGGGAATATGTAATTAATATTTATCTTACTGTAGGGCTATGTCATCACGTTATTATCTTCGGATTCTGATCGAAAATAAATCGCTATAATGACGTCAAGAAGATTGTTCAAATTTCGTACAAAATAAAATTAAATACCTAACAAATTGTATTTAGTAGGTTGTCTTAATTGTTACATAACGCAAATTCATTTGCGAATGAGTTATCGATCAAAAACATTGCATCTTATACTTACTTTCAATCCAAGGTCACCATCTCTTCCATCTAAACCTTGTATCCCCGGAAAACCAGGCGGCCCTATTACATCTGGTCTATTGTTTATGAAGTTGATCATTGTTTTACGTGTACATTTCCATTCCTATAATTTAAAAAATATATATTTTTTCACTTTCTTAAAATATATTATGTATATTTGTTAACCTACTTAATATTAACACGTAATGTCATATTTAAATTTTATATAATAATTTAACTATTTTTTTAAATATTTTTATCCAATACCTACCTACTTTAATATTTTTAACTGAGTACAAAAACGAATTCTTATCGAAAGCGAGTTCTGATGATGTGATCCATGAGGAATTAAGGGGACTCCTCAAAAATTATAGGCATACTTACATATAGTGATTTTAATATTTTCGACAACAAATCATTCAGAAAGTGTAATTTGGTCAAGTGAAACTGGTGAAGAAAACTATAGGCCACCTGAAGTTGTCAATGATATGATGTGATGACGGATGGCGATTAAATAAGTCTCGATAAAAGTTGTTTAGCAAGTATTACAAATGAAAATGGTTTAATTGAATTAATCTGATGATGAAACCGGTAGTTAGGCAACGGAACTCCATAATTATACAATATAATCTAGCCGTGTGTTATATATGACCATTCCAATGAGCCTATGCTCATTGGAATGGTCATATATATATATGATATCTTGGCACGAATTGTAAACCTCCTCTTTTTAAAATTTGGTTAAAGTATACTTACACTATCGCAAAATTTTGTTTTAGCATCGCTATCGGATTTGGGATATATTTTTATTTCGTAAATTGAGACCTGAAAACAAAACAAAAATTAAAATTTTGTGACAAAAAAATTGTTGAAGATTTGGAATATTGTTTTACTGTTACTTATAATAATTATTAGACCAATCACCGTCTAACAATAATTATTTTTAATAGTAATGAAAAAATGTAAGGAACCTAACATACAAGTACATTATCAGCTTTTAAAGTAAAAAATATGATTCCGTGCGCTTTTGTAAGAAAATAAAATTTTCGAACGAAAATAAAAATAAATAAAATAAAACGAGCACGAAACAGGCACCAGTTTTGAATACTATTAGTGAAATGTTAAATTATTGCGAATTTATTAGCAAAATAGCATTACGACATATTTTGTTGTTGTTGCCGAGGCAAATTAAATCAACAGGCTCGTCCTATGATGGAAGCCGTTCGAATGATCAATCATTTTTCCGATTTGAGCACCAAGTTTTGGAGCATCTATGGTTTAAGAACCCAAAGTACTCCAAGATTCCAAGAATACAAAGTATTGTACAAAAATAAACTATTATATATAATTTTAACACAATTATTATGTTAAATAGATACATTTCTTACACTGTCTTATAATAGGGTAAATACCTATAGGAGTTTACTTACTTGAAACTCTTCTTTTGCAACAGCTAACGTTAATTTCATATCGTTTGTTAATTCAATAGCAGGCGATGCTGCCGTAAAATAAACATTTGCACCAGGATTGCAATTTACTCGTACATTTGATTTATTGCCATTTACATCAAAAGTAACTGTAGTCCATTTATCTCTAAACTCTTCTCCATAATAGTAATAAAATGCACCGTCTCCGATTTCTAAACTGATCTTTGTGCTATTAAATGTAATCGGGTAAAAGCATAAACTTAAAACATCTTTATTATTCTGTTTAATAGAAAATAGACACCATGTTTTGTCTGTTACTTCAGATTTAAATAAAACAGTCACTATATAGTGATTAGATAAATATTCCGTTGTTATATTAACATCATCAAGAGGATAGATATTAGTGTTATTAGTACGAAGTTCATATGATGCAAACCATAATGGATTATCATAAAAATCCTTCCCATTAACTAATTCTAGTTCTGGATATTGTGGAAGGAGATTTAAGTCTGGTTCTGAAACAAAATCGATATTATTTATATTATCAAGGTTTATTTTTTAAGTTACATACAGTGAATTCATATGAACTATTTCACGGTGAATGTTAAGAGTCTTAAGATACTTACGATTGTTTTGTATCATAATATACATATAATGATTAGATACTTACTAATTTTTAATAATTTAATTAGGTATCTACCAAATACCCAAAAACACAAGAAGAACTTTGATAAATACTTAAATTTTGTGCACAATATAATACGATGGTCCTATGGTCTCGGTTTAATGTAGTGCATCGCTGCTAGTAAAAAAAAGCTAGCTAGCCAGTGGGCTACAAAAAATCTCTTACAAAAATCGAGTGAAACTAGTGAGTTTCGCTCGATTTTTGTACGAGCTCTAGGACCCCATTAACCTATTGTCTCGACACGGCTTAAATAGTTTAGGATCACTCTTACATGTTCATCTGGTTTCAGACTAGGCAGAGCCAGATAGGTTAGTATGCATACTTATATACATACTACCTACCTGGATGGCAAACAAGCCTACAGTCCACCTGAAGTTAAGCAGTTACCGTAGCCCTGCTCGTTATCAATCCATCTTTTTACACTTTAAGATGGAGCATCCCTGAAACGGAAGAACGTTTCTTTCAAAACGCATCCCTAAATGAGCTCTGGGGACCTGTACTCACACACAGGAATACAACTACACCGATGAGAGTAGTTATTTGGCTGTATCTTCTGTAAGCTGGAGGCTTTTCCCCAATCGGGCTTGCTCGCTAGTATTCCCTACCTCTCTAAAAAAATATTATTATCTTAATTTGTAGTATTTAATAAATTGGTTGCCTTACTTTCTGTTTTGGTTATAAAAATAAAGTCCTCTTCCTCTGAAATCAATGGCGGCAAATTTGAACTTTCTTCGTAATCGAACCAGAACTCAGATTCTGTAGAACCTGAACCTGTAATAAGTAGGTAAACTATAACTTGACCGATCAGCCTCTAAAGACAAGTGGCATAAACTTATATCAAATCTAATGTATCCCTAAACGAGCGCTGGAAACCTGTACACACACACAGGAAGACAACTACATCACTGTTTATATATTTGGCTGTGCTGTAGTCTTCTGTAAGGTGGAGGTCCTTCTTCAGTCGGGCTTGCTTGTATGATGCCCTACCTCTCTTAACTGACAAAAACAACGTGAATTTTACAAAGTAGATAGCATTTGAGTAATAATAAATATTTTGTTTATAAAATTGTACTCCATGCGTTGTTAAAGATACAATGATTAGCACCTTTGCCTGGTGCCAACATAATATTATTAGTAAATGAGACTAGAGTACTGCCTCAGTGACTCGTTGGGTTTTTTTGTCAAGAAATTCACAATATATGCTCGGAGTTCGGAAATTGGCGGTGTTTACACCCCTGTACCTTGGAAAGCACGTAAAGCCGTTGGTGCTACGCCTGATCTCTCTCTGGACATATCGGCTTGCCATCCCATCGGACTGCTAGAGTGAAGGAATAAAGAGTGCACTTGTGTTTGCGAATACACGTGTGTACTATAATATCTCCCGCGCAGATGGCTAGTCTCCGTTGTGATTAGTCGGCGTGACCAAAATACCCCAATTTCTGTCACGCCAGGAAGAAATTAATAACATCTTGAATTACACAAACTAAAGCATATGTAAGCTGTGAAGAAAATGAAGACTTATTAATATTCTTACCTTCTTCATAAGTTCTTGCATTATCAGCAAATGAAATCAAGATTATTATCCTATAACAAATTTACAAACAATTATAGAAACTTATTAGGCTTTGCACGGGTGCAAAGTAGACAAGTGGAGTCAGAGTGAAGTAATTAAAGTTTTCAGTCGGCTTGATTTCTTCCGACACTTCGAACAAAAAATAACACAAAAAAAAACTAATATAAACCCTGAATTTTTATCTATTGATGAAAACCGCATCAAAATTTGTGGCATAGTGTAGAAAATCTAAGTGAACATAGCGAGCGACACAGTGGGCAGCAAATTTGTTTCATACTATGTAAAAATATAAATGATATATATATATATAGATATAATAATTATAAGTTCTAACCATTTCGTAGTGGTTTAATTGGGCACTCACATATCATGGGTTATTAAATCTAATCTATCTCTGAGCTAAATTTCCTCCAAATATGTTCAGCCGTTTTGGCGTGAAAGAGTTATAAACATCCTATTATCTATCCATCCTCACCTTTCCCTTTTATAATAATACTAGCTGTTGCCCGCAGCTCCGTCCGCGTGCATGTGGTTTATCGCGACATAAATGTTCTTTCTCAGGATACCATCTACCACCTCGCCAAATTTCATAAATCATAACAAACAAACAGATTCACTTTCGCATTTATAATATAAGTATAGATAGAAAGAAAGAAAGAAAAAACCTTCATGGTTTGAGACTTTTGAGTGAAACTTTTTTCACATGGGACCTACATATAAGATTCTTCTTTTAAAAAATGTGCAGCATTCGATTGTCGACTTTCAGTTGTTATTTTTTGTTCAGCTTAGACAAGAAAGATGGATACTTCTAAAATTCTAGTGATTTTTAAATACGAGTTCCGAACTAACGCGGCAGAAACAGCTCGCAATATCAATGTTGCGTTTCGAGAGGGGATTGCTAATGAACGCACCGTGCGATTTTGTTTTATACGCTTTCGTGATGGAAACTTTGATTTGAAGAACGAACCACGTGGAAGACTGCCCATACAGGTGAATAACAATGAATTGAAAGAGATGGTGGATGCCGATCCGAGCCAAACTACCCAGAAATAAGCGGCATGGTTTAACGTTACCTTACCAACAATACTCATTTGCATAATTTAAATAGAATAAAAAATTATGAAAAATGGGTGCCTCATGATTTGACTGATCTGCAGAAAGAAACGCGCGTTAAAACTTGTGTTGCCTTGTTGAGTCAATACAGAAATGAAGAAATATTATTTAAAGGAATATTCTTTTATTCGTTTCATATTTCGTTATTTTTTACAATAAGCGTAAGCAAAAAATGCAGTGGCCCCAGGTCAAACACCGCAACAGTGTCCTAAAGCGAAGCTTATCAATAAAAAGGTAATTCACTATAGCTTGCTTCGATCTGGTCAAGCAATAACGGCAGATATCTACTGTGCCGAACTCCGAACAATTATAGCAAAACTAGCAGTGCAACAGCCCCGACTCATGAATCGATCTTCACGGTTATTGCTCCATTATAACGCGAGACCTCATTCAGCACGAGAAACCGTTTTAACTCTACAGAAGCTGCAATTAGGAACCATTCGTCACCCTCCGTATTCGTCAGACCTTGCTCCAACGGACTAAAATTTTTTTCGTGATTTGAACAATGTTTAATTCTTTAATGTACACAAAATAAAATACAGGATAGATAACACACATTTAACATTATTATGTACAAAGGCGAGCTTAACTCAAAGTTGAGTTCTCTTACAGCAAACCTTTGAGTTGTAGCGTCATCTATGAGGCCAATAGAATAACGCTACAACAACGAAGTTCATCATAGAAAACACAGATGTCACTATACCGATAAACACGCAACCGCAGAACAAAATGTTCGAGATGCTGAATCGCGCTATCGAAGTTTACACGGACACTCAATATATATACAACGCCCAACAACTAACCGTTGGGCCGCGTCCTGCCAGGCACGATCACCCAGCCTGGTCGGAGGATCCTCCCTTTTCGTTGGAGGTGTGTGATAACCTCCACAGAGTGATGGAAAGTGCAGAGGAAAGTAAGGGTAAACGAAGTCTACATTTAGTAAAGATAATATTATAGCACAGTAATAATAGTTCGATATAAGATAATACATACATAAATACATACGTTAATACAGAATATATACAATTATACGTATAATCACTTACATAGTCTTTTACACATTTACTTTGTAAGGAAATGCTCCATGACGTCCTAAATACGTCCAGAGAAGAATTAGAACGTATGGAATGCGGAAGAGAATTCCATAGATTTACGGCATGGACAGTGAAGGAATTATGATAGCAAGTAGAATAGTGAAGTGGAGTTCGTAGAAAAGCGAAGAAACTTGTCGACAGGGGATACCCCTAGGAATAAGGTAGCTAAAGCGTTCACGAAGATACGTAGGAGAATTGGGATTATGGAGTATAGAATAAAGAAGGGAAAGGATATGAGAGTCCCGGCGCCTCCGAATAGGCAGCCACTTCAATCTGGCTCGAAATTCCGACACGTGGTCGTACTTTCGGAGACCAAAAATGAAGCGAATACCCAGGTTCTGGAGACGCTCGAGTATATTTTTAAAAAAAGTTCCTCCTTTGCATCAAGAAAAGAGACATCAGCATAGTCTCAAAGTGGAAGTAGAAGAGACTGCGCAAGAGTAACTTTAGTTTCGAAAGGTTACTTACTTCCGCAATGTGTGCCTCCCAGGATAGGTTGCAATCTATTATAAGGCCTAGATTTTTTGCCGTTTTGTTATAAGCGACTGGTGTCGAATTATACAAGACAGGAGGAAGAGACTGATGATCCAGGCGACCGAGCATCTGCCTACCACCAATAATTTTCTACGTGATAAAAAGTTTTCTTCTCAGGAGACAGTACAAAATGCTTTCACACAGTTTGTCAAATCTAGATCACCAGAGTTCTATCGCAAAGGCATAAATGACCTTCCTATTAGATGGCAACAATGTATAGATAATAATGGTAATTATTTTGATTAAATGAATATGTTAAATTTAAAAAGAAAACGATGTTCAATTTTTCCCCTAATATTTGTTTATTAGTAGGATTTGCTAACGGTGATGGAAAATGATGCAACTCACGTGTCCGATTTTTGGATGTCGAAACGACACAGGAAATCCAAGATAAGGATTTCCTGTTTCGACATCAACCAAAATTTATTTATTATAACGCAAATTTTGAAACTGTAACTTCCTTACAAATATCGCATTGCGATAAGCAACAGTTAAACAAGATATACTATTATAATTATTTATTATTATATTTTTGTTTTCAAACAAAGCAAAAAATATAATAATCGGAGCCCATTTATGACCCACTGCTGTCGGAGAGGAGACCCCTCCTCTCCTCTATTAAGAGAGAAAGTGGGCTTAGGCCTTAATTTACACACGTTTGCCTAATGCGGGTTGGTGAATCAGACATGCCTTTAGAATTTCGTTTAGGTTAGCATGTGGGTTTCCTCATGATGTTTTCCTTCACCGTAAGCAGATGGTGAATCGTTCGATTCAATCCACAATGCGAAATTCACATTGGTACTTCTACCCGGGATCGAACTCACACTTCTTGCGTGCAAGTCGGTTACTTTTCCATTCGGCCACCAATTAGCAATTAGTTATATTTTAGTTATTTTTATTTTTTATTTTAGTTTTTCTTATGGTATACTACTGTGGGGAAAGGCTGCTGACATTGAAACTATATTTATACTGCAGAAAAGAGCAGTACGCTCTATTTACAATTTAAGCGCACGAGTTTCACTTTGAGAAAGGTTTAAAGAAATAGGCATTCTGACTGTTGCATCTCAGTACATTTTTGCCAACATCATGTTCGTTAAACAAAATATACACCTGTTTTGTAAAAAGAGTTTCATTCAATTAGAAAACACAAGGAACAAACACAAACTAGTTGGTACGTATCACATAAAGTCCACAATTCATTTGCGGGACTCGGGGTACGATTTTATAATAAACTACCTATTGAAGTTATGAACATACCCTTACACAAATTCAGACTAACAGTTAAAATCATCTTTTAAGTAAGGGTTATTATACTATTAACGACTATTTAAATGATAAAAAGTCATGGGATTAGTTGCTAGTTTTTATGCAGAATTATTTAAGAATAAAACGGACCGCACCGCCTTCGTACGGGTTAAACTATTTTCAGCGCAACTTTTTTTTTACATAAGAACCTTTTCCTGACAATAACAAACACAACAAAAAAAGAATTACTGAAATCGGTCAAGCCGTTCACGCGTGATGCCAAGGGAAATAGGGATTCATTTTTATATAAGGTGGAAGCGTTTTGTGATCATTATTAACTTTCTATTTAGTTTTTTTTAAATATTTATATCCTTGATTTTCATGCTCACTGAAATGTCATTGCCCTGTGGTGTCGTATTGGCCGGGTCATTTCCTTCCCTCTAATATGGCGAAGGAGATGATGGCTGGTCCGTGCGTCATGCTCGTGAACGGGTGCTACTTGGGGTGGCTGGTCAATCTTGGCATGATTTATTTTTAAATAATAAAGATATCGTTTTTAGATTTTACTAGGATTGCTATGTAATCTCGACACGACGTTTCTATCTTATTCTTACAAATTTGAAGTTTAGATGGCCATCTATGGCCATCTAAACTTCTCAATATATAAGTACTAGCTGTTGCCCGCAGCTCCGCCCGCGTGGATGTCAGTTATCGCTGCAAAAAGTAGCCTATGTGTTATTCCAGACCATAATCTATCTGTGTGCCAAATTTCATCCAGATCCGTTCAGTAGTTTTTACGTGAAAGAGTAACAAACATCCATCCATCCATCCATTCTTACAAACTTTCACATTTATAATATTAGTAAGGATTTCACGGATGACGATTAGATAAGTTTCGATTATGGTTGCTAAGCAAATGTAATGCAGCAAATGAAAATGGTACAATTGAACTGAACTGAAATGAAACTATATGTAATCTAGCCGTATTTGGGCTTATTTGAATGGTCATGAGATGCACTTTAGTTGTAAATTATCAGGTTTAACAAATCGTCTTTATAGGAGGAAAAGTGAGATAAGATTTTGTATGAAAGTTCATTCCGTCTAAATACCTATAGACTAGGGGTTTTAGGTTTAGGTTGTAAGGGGTAATCTCTGGATCTACTGAACTGATTTTGAAAATTCTTTTACGAATAGAAAACCACGTTATATATTTTGTGAGTGCGGGTTTATTATTCAAAATAAATAATGTTGGGCCCAATACAGTTCCTTGTGGAATGCCAAAGTGTAGGCATCAGCATATTGCTGACTCTAAGGCTTGTAGTACCAGAGTTTAAAAAAAATACATTATTACCTATGTTACCCACTGATAATGAACCATTCTAATGGTGAAAGAATTTTAAAATCGGTCGAGTAGTTTTTGAGTTAAATCGTAAAGCTTATTGCTTTATATAAAAAGATTTTAGAAAAGATTATAGTTTAACATAAAATAAAACTCTTCTCTTTAAAAATAATATACACTAATATGTAAAAGTAATTATTTGACTTTTATTTACTGGAGTGACAAACAAAAATACGGCCCGCCTGATGTTAAGCAGTTACCGTAGCCTATGGACGCTCCGGTATTGCAAGCGTCCATTAACTTCGGTAACTGCTGTAAAAAGCAGGTGAGCCGTATGCTTGCTTGCCACCCAAGTTGTATGAAAAAAAATACGTAAAATTATAACTGCCATGTTCTAAAGTCTATAAAGTCCGATAAATAAGTCTCTTCAGTCTAATAAAGTAATAAGTATATATGTAAAAGTAATAAAAAAATAATGAAAATGCAAAAAACCATTTGACAACTGGTCTAAATCCTATAATAAAATAATATATAAATATTACGATTTAGACCCCTTGTCAAAGTCATAATATTAGTATTATACAAATAGTTAGTGTAAAAATATTTTATTATAATAATTATTTTAAATAAAATAAAAAAAATATCTTACAGAATATAATTATTCATGATGAAAAAACATCGATGAGATCAACTTCACTACAGCACCAACGAAGTAATACTCAAGGTTCAAGCGCAGGACGCTCACAACTCCAGGCGAGTAAAAATATGGTTCGAATATCGCTGTCTCTGTTTAAGCATGGTGGCGGTTGGGATGCCTAGCCGCTCTTGCTGCCACATCAACCCGTTCGGCCTCTTCGTGGGTAGTAGATAAGTATATCTATGAAGCATAAATATAATAAATCAGGAAGCTAAAATAGACTACGTCAAATATACGCTTTGTTTGGCAGAAGATGCTTAAGTTATAAGGTTTCTAAAAGGTCGGCAACGCGCGAGTGATACCCCTGGTGTTGCAAGCGTCCATAGGCTACGGTAACTGCTTACCATCAGGCGGGCCGTATGCTTGTTTGCCTACTTGGTAGTATAAAAAAAAAAAAAAAAGAAAAAAGTCCTATACCACTGTTGTAACTGTCACTTTTTTATACTACTTAGATAGCAAGCAAGAATATAGGCCACCTGGTGGAAAGCAGTTACTGTAACCTATGAACTCTTGCCTGCCTGGGATATTAGCGTGTTGGCGAATTAAAAGTTTTTAATACCAGGGTTTTGTTAGGTGGGCATCCCTGGGGCAAGATTTATTTAAAAATAAAAATTGCAATTGTAAACCTTACTTTTTTTTTTCATACTACCAAGGTGGCAAACAAGCATACGGCCCGCCTGATGGTAAGCAGTTACCGTAGCCTATGGATACGATATGGATGGTATACTTACGCACAGAAACACAACAACACCGCTATGTGTAGTTATTTATTACGCTGTGGTCAGGTTTTCTCGCTTGCATGTTTTTTTTTATACTACTTGGTTGGCAAACAAGCCTGATGTTAAGCAGTTACCGTAGCCTATGGACGCTTGCAATACCAGAGGTATCACTTGCGTGTTGCCAACCCATTTTTTACACGAGGGCTTTAAGGTGGAGTATCCCTAGGATAGGGATAAGTTTATTTTAAAACGCATTCCTAAATGAGCGCCGAAGACTCACGAATAGGAATACAACTACACCGCTACGTGCAGTTATTAAAAGCTGTGGTTTTCTGTAAGATAGAATCCTTCCCCAGTCAGGTTTGCTCGCTTGCATAGTGCCTTACCTTTCTTGATAAATTGGATATGGAATGGTTGGTGAATGCTCTTAAAAGGGTTAAGACCGTGGTTTTCTAGAAGTATTCCATATTGGGCACCCGTTTTAATGTCACCTGAGTAAATGGCACCTAAGGTATTCCACGTTGGGCACCTACCGATATTTTTCGCAGGTGCCATTAGTGGAAAATATCGATATAAAAATATCGGTAGGTGGCCTATGTGGAATACCTTAGGTGCCATTCACTCAGGTGCCCAATATGGAATACTTCGTTTAGTCGGCTTAACTAAATGCTGGTTTAGTAAAATAGTTATTGCCAAGTCCACACTTCACTTAGTATTCATTTATATTTTTACAATCTTAAAACAACGACTGCCTCGGTGGTTCAGTGGCCGCAGTATGCGCCTGCTGTGCACGAGGTTGTGGGTTCAATTCCCACACAGGACAAAACTTTGTGTGACCCACAAAGAATTATTCTGAGTCTGGGTGTTATTTGTGTCCGTTAATTGCATGTATGAAGTTCCCCGCGACACAGAGCTTGTTCTCTAGTGCGGGAGTTGTCATAAAAAAAAAACTAGGCAATTTTTTTTCGGGAATTTAGTCTTACTTGATATTAATTATTCTAGTTTAATACAGTCTTCCCTAGTTGGGCTTGATCGCTAGTATGACCCTACTTCTCATAAACCACATTATATAATATCTACTAACTTTATATTTATGTTTTGCACTGCAATAATACAGAACTGGTGATATTGCGCTAAGGAGATTGGTGGTTGGAATACGGCCAAATCTGAGGCTGTGAAGCCTAACCGCTTGAACTCGATCTTCATAAGTTAGTGGTAGCTTGAAACGAGCTACTAATAATACAAAACACTTAATTATACACCATAAAACATGGTATACATAAGAACCAATGTGTATTTTTATGTACAAATCTAACAATTTAACAACTGCTAACGGTGGTGGAAGACATCGAGACATCATGAGTCCCAAATACTCCGAAATATTTTGTTCTGAATTTCGATGTTCCGACTTCCAAAAGTCCGAATTGATGATGTCGTAAGAATCGACTAAGAGCGTCCGGGCGCACCGGAGACGCTATCCCTCCGTGGAAGGATGCGGGTGAGGCTTTACTGCCCCAGCCCTCCCGCAGCCTTGCAATGGCAGCATCAGGAACTCATGTACGCGCCGACGTTACCTAGCTCGCCGGCGACGGATGGGATCAGCGAGGAGATTTTCCTTCCTGATCCCATCCGTCACCGGTTCCTTCTGCGAAATGATGTCCTCGCAGAAGGATGCGACCGCCCTCCACTCCCTATCACTGCCGAACATAGACCGTGCCACGGCCGGCAGCGACAAGTCTGCACCGACGACTGCGACGAAGCCCCGACGTTGCACCGCCCAAGCCGGTCACGACTCAAGCGTATATTGCGCCGTGTCGTCACCGTAGTCGCAGTGGTGGCAGACGGGAGTAGATGTCCTCCTAGCGACCTTGTGCAGGTAATGCCCAAAGCAACCGTGGCCGGACAGAACCTGCACCATAGGAAGGTAAAGAAGTAAGGCCGCCCTGCCCACTCCGATAAGATCGGCTGGAGGCGAAACATAACCCTGTACCAACTCATCAGCCAGCGTGGTATAGTCGACTAATATCCCTCTAAGTGGTTTGCGAGTGGGACGTTTATAAATAATTAAAAATACGGATAAATAAAATACATACGAATTGATAACCTCCTCTTTTTGAAGTCGGTAAAAGATCCTGAGCATTAAAGACACACTGCAGCACTACTCCTGCTTTAGTGCTTATATAAAATCTTTATGATGAATAAAAAAAGACTTAAACTAATCGAGAACGTATGGTAACACAAGGAATGCAATCTGGTCGACCTGTGGATGTTAAGCTTCAAGAAGCATATTAAACTGTCCTACTATTTTTTACTCACTCGCATTATAACGACTTCTTGAAAGATTACTGTCTAAAGACTTACTAGCTTAAGGTTTAAAAAAAGCACCCCTAAATGAGCGCTGGAAACTTGTAAAACTTTGCAAAGATCATCACTCCATCAGGTTACTAAACACTATAATGTGTTTGGTACTTATGTAGTGTAGAATAAAGAATATTCTATCTATCTATCTAATTAATGATGATGTGAGTACTAAAAACAATCAAATGATAAAGATGGCGTTCTCTCAAAAGACTATTTGCTTTTTTAATACAACTATTGCTCTAGAGAATAAGCCCTGTGTCGCGGGGGTCTTTACAAACATACAATTTACGAACACAAATTGTACCCAGACTCAGCGCAAACATTTTTGCATTACAAAAAAGTTTCGTTTCGTCCCGTATGGGAAGCGAACTCACGACTAAGTAGTCAGAGTCACTATCCACTAGACCAATAGGCTAGTCATTTGTCAACTGGTTTCGATATTCTCATGATTATGTGGACTTGTTTCAAAATAGCCATTAAAGCTTTGTTTCTCTTAGTTTTTCTATGTTAGTCTTGCCATTGTTATTATTCTATAGATAACAGGTATATTACCTACATAATATGTAAAAACAAACAATAAAAAATCATAGGAATTTGGTAAGATGGTTAGAATATATAAGTCTAACCATCTTACCAAATACTAAAAGTTCCTTTGTGCAATCTAAGAAATTCTTAGTCGTTCTAAAAATGAGTGCCTAGCAAATTTTCAGACACGACTCTCATAGATGCAGAGGTTATTACAATCTTGTGGTGAATGCACTGGAGGTAACACCGGCCAAGTCGCATTATGCCGCTCATTTCAACCGTTCTTATTGCAAATGAGCTCTGTGGCACTTCTAGAGAAATGCATCGGCATGAGTGTGGAAATGGTAGCAGGATTTTAAACTTAATTTCCGAATAAGATTATTGTAATAAGACCATATGTGGGCGCATTTGGTGGACTTAAAATCGATTGAAAGAAAGAAAGAAAAACGTTTAGTCGAACATACACAGGACATTACAGAGGAAAAAATAAGTATGTACAAAAAAGGTATTTATTAAATTAAAAATTAAATCAACAAAATTAAATATAGTTATGTCAACTATAGATAGGTATTTAATTTTGTTATTCTGTGCGATGTCAGAATACGTCCTAATCTCAGCTTTCGGCTGCGGCATGATTTTCAGATTGGACCTAAAAGTGAGGCCACGGTCACTTATGTACTAAAAGGGAAGTAAAATAAATAAATACATTTATAACAGATGATAAACGATATAAATAATTATAGCGATAATACAAAATGAAATGTAAATTTACTTAAAATACCTACTTATATTGTTTACAATAAATATTAGAATAAAATCGACTAAAAAGTCAACTCATTATGTCATTAGTGACAGGCGACAGAATTGACAATGGAACGGAGACCGCGGGGTTCGCAAAGCCTTTTAAAATTCAAGTTTAATGGAATCTAGGCGCAGCATAAAAAAGTCGGAACTCTGTTCATGTGAGTTCCACAGTCGCAATATTTAATTAAGTCGCAATGTTTGTATTATTTGAAAGAATCATTTGCCTATTCCAGGGATACTCCATCATGACCCTGATGTAAAAAATGGGTCGGCTACACGCAAGTGATACCCTTAGGTGGTCGTATTGCAAGCGTCCATATGCTACGGTAACTTCTGGGCCGTATGCTTGTTTGCCACCTAAGTAGTATAAAAAAGTGTGTCCTAACAGATTATGGATTAATTGTTGATAAATAAATATAATATTGTTACATACATTATTATTTTGTTGTTAATCATCAAGATCCCTTTTATTCAGACCAGCTGCAGATAATATATTATTATCCTTACTAATATTATAAATGTGAAAGTTTGTAAGAATGGATGGATGTTTCTTACTCTTTCACGTAAAAACTACTGCACGGATCTGAATGAAATTTGGCACAGAGATAGATTATGGTCGGGAATAACACATAGGCTTCTTTTTGCAGCGATAACCGAAATCCACGCGGGCGGAGCCACGGGCAACAGCTAGTATTAAATAAATTTAATAAGGAAATTATAATAAATACTATTAAAAATGTTACGGAATACTTGTAGCAAAAAAAAACATATTATTTATTGAAAATGTATTTCTATAGCAAATCTTTCTTGTATTTACCTCACAGATGCCTATTTTTTTTAAATATCCCTAAATCCATCCAGTGGAGCGTCGACGGTGTATCATAGTGGAATGAGGCAATATTTTTACTGCTACGTTAGGTTAGCTATCGAATAAAAGACATCATAATTATTTTTTATAAATTCATTTAATTCTCTTTATTAAAAAAATGTTGACATTATTATGGCACAAATTTAATAATCAAATACTTAAAAATAGTAGGTATAACTAATCAACATCAAAAAATATATCAGTGAGTTAAATCCATTTATTTACATATTTCATTTAAAAAGTCGTGTCAGACATTACAACGTATTTCGCTTGCAATTTGACTTAAAATTAACACTGTCTCAATTCATTTATATTCAGTTATTTTTGGCTTTTAGTAAACAATTATCAAAACTTATAGTTTAAAAAAATAGCTAATTAAAAAATACAAAAATAACTTAATGTAAAATGAATAGACTTCAAATTTTGATAATAAATTACTTACTCTTTTTCTTTTTTAGAAAAAAAACATTATTGTGCTTTAAAAAGGAGCCCAAAATAACTGAATATAAAACCATTTCTTTAGTAAGTCTATTTTCAAAGAATTCTTTATATTTTTCTATTCTAAAGAAAAACCCAGTTACAAAGCAAAGTAGGTAGGTAACGATAAAGTAAAAGTTATGTGTGTTTCATGAACATTTAAGATTTAATTTCCCTAATCGCAAAAACACTAAATCAGTGTTTGAAGAATCTGACAGATTGTGTAAAGCTACTGCTTTTACGCCATAACAAGATTTTTCGCTAAAGCTCTCGTTTTTTGTGAAATCACGATTTTCAGGATCATAAAAATATATACTTGTACCTACATAAAATAATAATTAAAAAGTACTTACTTAAAAAAGCAATTTTTTAAATGCGTCATTTTTTGTTCAAAATCAATAAAACCTAATTATAATTAAACAACTAAGTATCTAAACCTGAGTTCACATGAAGCATTTGCCGGAACGAGCCACTTTTAGCGGCAATTGGACATTTCATGTCTGTTACGGCACGGGTTTATTTATTTATTTATATATATATATATAAATCACTCGAGCTTATTGCTGTCGGATTTTACCATGTGACATCATGCATCCAGTTTGTACGATTAGTATAAACACTTTTGTTTGTTTATATATGAGGTCTACTTACTTTCTAAACCCAAATAACATAAAAAGCTTCTTAAATTATGTACTCGTAAGTAAATATAATACTTTACACAAAAGAATCCAATGCATTTGCGGTAAAAGAAATTACAAAATTATTATTATAAATTCATCTTCAAGTAAACTGTTTAACAATTTTTATTTAAAGGACTGTCACTGAGCGCTTACATCGTCCAATATGAACAAGAAAAATCCTATTGAATTATATTAATCAGAAGATATCCATCAAGTTGATTAAAATTAACAATTCTTGGCATATTGGATAAGATAACATACCATTCAAAAGGCAATACCTACTCGTATATAGTTATTTTTATTTAATAATTACATTCTGAAAAGTTCATTTTAGACTCATTCCAGAAAGATATGTCCCAAAAATCCCGACTGACCAAAAACCCGCTATATAAAATTTCATGATTTCGATATACATACACATCCCCAGTGTCCTTACGATACCTCTCAAGCTAAAATCTAGCACACCATTTAGGCTAGGGAGCTTGCTAAAAGAAACATATTATACTTCCTTCTAGATCAGTCGGGTAAAAAAGCGAACTTGCTAGATGCAATTAATCCTAGGTGTACTTTTAAAAAAGTCTTTAGATGGCCTGTTGGTCTAGTGGTTAGTGACTTTGACTACTACGCTGGAGGTCGTGGGTTCGATTCCCACCCAGGACAAATCTTTGTGTGATGGGCATACATTTTTGTTCTGTGTCTGGGTATTATTTATCTGTAATATGTATTTAGAAATGTTTAAATATGTTTATGAGTTGTCTGGTTACCATAGTACAGGCTCTGTCTAGTTTGGGATCAGATGGCGGTGTGTGAGTTGTCCCAAAAAAATATTATTATAAATATTATATTTATCCTGAGGAAATTTGGATATTAGGGGTTGAATAGTGGTAATAAGTACCATCAGTCTCGAACGATCTTTTGTCGAAATATTCTTGTCACTAACAATACTTAAATTTTATTTTCATCAATAATGATTATGTCGGACTCGTCTTCCATGCCTGAAACATAAACATTTCATTAGAAATACAAGAATGGATATTATACCTACAGTCGTCACAGAATATGAAGCCCATTTTTATATTTCTTCCCTAAATGGACGTAGTGAAATTGAAGTGTTTAAAATTATTTGAGTTTTCATCAATTTTGTGATAATAAACAACTGAATTTAGTTATTTGTATAACAGAAATATAAAAAATAACAACTGAAAGTCGATAATCGAATGCTGCACATTTTTTAAAAGAAGAACCTTATAGGTACCATGTAAAAAAAGTTTCACTCAAAAATCTTAAAGCATGAAGGTTCTATGTATATCAATTCGAAGTACCTATTACAATAAAACGGCATTTTCATACTTTAACTCCTATTATTATATTTGACATCATAAGTGCAAGCATAATATAAAATTGTTAAGCAATATATTTTTACCTGTTATGACTATAATTTTTCTTTCTTATTAATTGCTCAGGAACTTCTACACATAAAACTATTAATTTCATATCACATGGAAAGCTGAAATAAAAAACCAAATTACTAATTTCATATTTTTGTTTCTATTTTTTTAAGTACAATGCCCGCACTAGGGAACTAGCTCTGTGTCGCGGGGGATTTTACAAACATACAATTCACGTATATATCTAAATTACACCCAGGACCCAAACATTTATTATTCACACAAAGTTTTGTTCCGTATGGGAATCGAATCTACGACCTCCGGCGTAGCAGTTATGGTCACTAGCTCGCGTTCGTAGGCAAAGCTGCTTTCCATCAGACAGACCGTATGCTTGTTTGCTACCTAAGTAGTATAGAAATATTAATAATTATTGAAAATAAATGCTTACATATTTTCATCTAGTAGTTTTTCATCGGTTAGTGAAGAACCCGCTCCATATTCGTTTGTAGAATTAGAAGTCCATTCTCTACAATTATATTGACTATTATAATTTCCATTCGATCTAGCTCCGTGCCAAATCTTTTTTTCTGGCCTAAAAACGTATTAAATGTATTAAATAATGTCGTTTAACTCTTACCTTATTTTTTATTGCATTACATAAATTTAATAATAAATTAGTTAAATAATTTGTGCTTACCATTTGTTATCTATTAAAACGTTTCTATAATTAAAACTGTAAATAGAATTATGGTCATGGGTTTTTATTCTCTCAATGTCGATTCTTGCACCAAAACCGTCGAACATGCTTTCCCATGAGTCGAATAATGTTTTATTATAAATATTTACAACAGGTAGGTGCCAGTATTTCTCTTCAATTAAAAACCTGAGGTATTCTATGCTGTAATGAAAAAAAAAACATGAAGAAACGCCTCCACAATTCTGATTAGGTCATTTCGAGGCACATCAGTTTTCTTCGCCTTTTTGTCCAGCCAGCCAGCTTGGAGGTTTATGTAACTAATATTTACTCAAAAAAATATTCATATTTACAAAACTTAAAGTTACTTACTTTAAGTTTCGTAAATATGAATATTTGACAATGTGAATATCACTTCGTGGAGTTTATATTTACTTATCAAAAGATTCACCATCTGCATCACACAGAACATCAGCAGGAAAACATCGTTAAAAACAAAAGGTTTCTTAAACTACCTTTTGGCCCGAAAAGCTTTGAAGAATCCTCTATGCCTTGAGTTTTTATAACACTCATAGTCTGCGCCTTCTTTTCTTCTATGAATATTACCCGTATGTGGTTCGTCGAGTGCAATCATTCGTATCTACAACAAAATGTAGGAACAATATGAACATAATATAATCCCAACATCTCAAAATCCACAATTCTTCATCTAACAAAAACAAAAAACATTTTAATAATATACCTCTTGACTGACTTTAGGTCACAGATGCTTATCTGGACTGGCCTGGACTTTCTGCAAGGGTGATTTAGTGCACAAGTGTGGGCCGAAATACAGTACTCTCTTGAGTCAAGCACTCTCGTAGTCCGATGGCTTTCCAACATGACGGATGAGAGACTACGCGTAAGACCAATCAATGGCTTTACGTGCTTTCCGAAGCACAAGTGATACAATAACAGCAAATTAAATTTTTGAAATCTACTGTTAATTTCTTGATAGAAAAACTGTGTATCAATTTTCAGGCCTATTTGCGACTCGAGCCAAAGTCTTTGTGATCAGCAGTTGCCCTCAGCGACCATTAGACCAATAATTGCCTCGGCCGAGGCAAGCATGCGCGCTGCCTTTCTTTTGTTTTTCCCGAGCCTCGTTGCCTCGAGCGAGGCACGAAAGAAAACATTGGGACAGTTTCCTCGTCTGTGTGGACCCGCCTATTGAAACTTTGTTTCAATGCAGCCAACATGGCAATATTTTGACATTGACAGTTGCATAGTCCCTGTTCAACTTGAATCGAATAGTGAAAAAACCAAACGTTTACTTACATGTTGACTATAATAAATCTTTTCTGGATAAGTTGTAGGTTTGGCTATCGCATGTTTTGGAGTAGTAGGCGAATAGGGTCGAGCTGTGGATGTTGATGTGGATGAAGGAGCTGGTACTGAATCTTTATATGGACTCATCTATAGAAATAAATAAAATTGTCTGTTGTATTATTAAAATAACAGATTTCTTCTAAGTGATGTTTACACGACATGGCTGCACTGATCTTAGTATGACTTTCACTAGCAGATAGCTAATAATAATAAAAATTGCACTAAAACTTTGTAAATTGCAAAATAGTTGTTATAAATTTTATAGCAATAAATGTTTTTTTTAAGTTATCTAGACGCGTTCGCAGTCTACTGTACATGCATAATAATATATCGCCTCTTTGCTTTAATAACGTGACAGTCGAAAATTATAGCAATATTTTTTTTTATTTATCTAGACGCGTTCGCAGTCTGCTGTACATGCATTTATCGCCTCTTTGCTTTAATAACGTGACAGTCGAAAAAATATTTTTCGGATATGTCAAGCTGCGTCTCGTAACGGTGCCGTGTCGCGAATCCAGAGATATTATCTCATCTAAAAATATGCGTACCCTGCTAACAAAAGTTTTTACTTCAAAAAAATATTTGTTCTCTCACACAGTAGGTACACACAGCAAAGGAGTTCGCTGAACACCCAATAGATCAAAATCTATAGATATAATGTATAAATAACCCTGTGTGCGTAGTCTCAATGAGCGTATTTTATGTTTGTGTATGTAAACCTATTGACGCGTTTAAATGTTTTACCCTCACACATTCATATAACTAGTTTTATAAACTACTCATATAATAGCTAATTTTACTCAGTGTAAACAAGTCGTTCATAGCCGAGTGGTATAGTAGACTGAGTAATAGTAAGAGGTTTCGTATGTTATGGGTTTCAAATCCACGTAACGCCATATACACTTTTTGTTACTTTATTTTTTATAAGAATTACTTGTGATATTTCTGTAATTAAGTATTTAGCATAAAAATGCATATAATATATACACATTTATACTTTATTGATTATTGTGTATTATTATACTATAATAGTCTCAAAAGAAGAGGAAAATAAAACATTTCGGTTTGTTTCATCAATTTAATAAAATATATTATGGCGACTGCACAGAAAGAATTCCTTGCGGGAGGCCTATGTTCAGCTGTGGACTATGATGATGATTAAATACATTAGTCTAAGTTGATATGTAATATTTTTTTACATAAGATGTTCTTTAGACAAAAATAAAAAATCTTCAATAAATATTTTATTCATTTTTGCAATCTTCATAGCCCACAATAGCGAAAAGTAAGTCAGATAGGAATGGACGCTTTAATTGTAAATTATAAGTAGATAAGTAAACTAAAGTGTATTGAATCAACATGTTAACTTGTAGAAATTATCTAATTATAATAATTTCTAATTTCGGTAACAATAACATCATTCACTTATAATTTACTTACCTATTAGTAATTACAAATTTATTTTATTTTATTGGTTTACCAACAATTGTTTACATAGGTAATATAACAATGGTAACATCAAATAAATATTATGTAGCAATAGTGTAACAATCACTTACAGGTAAACTCTGCATGCATATGGAAAAGTACAGAATGGCAATCCATTTATTATGATGCCTAATAAAAAAGTAAAAAAGAAAAAAGAGTATATCCCTGGACATAAATTGAAATGTTATACCAAACTTATTTATTTATGAAATTTATTTAAAGTAAACACATTAAAAGCGTGTAGGTGCACCATCACTGTCTATAACATCCTGTAGCCTTTGTCTCATGCTTGCTACCATATTGAAACACAAGTTTGAGCCACGAAACGATTCCCAAGTTGAATTGACTACTTCGTCTAAATTTGACTTTGACCTTACCCTCGATGGATCCCAGTTAAGCACCATATGACCATATGACAAATTTTCAATTGGATTTAAATCCAGACTTTTTGCTTTGCACAGTCGGCAGCATGACATCCCTTAAAATTTTTAAATAACCTTGACCGGTATTACGACTCCTTACTTCAACCAACTCACTAGGACCCATAGAGGATATCTAACCCAGTAACCTAAAGAATATGTCCACTAGATCTGCATGGCAGGACGTTACGTTGGCAATAGCGCTCACCTGTATTTCTCCACAATATTTTGCGTCCATCCTTATCTGACTTAAAACACTTTTCATCACTAAAGATAACTACACTATTGCACCAATCAAAATCTAAATAGTCTTTTACAAACTGTATACTATTTTGTCGATGAATGTTGGACATCAATATATTCTTTGCTGGCTTCCTGCACCTTAACCCAGCTGCACGTAAATGGGTTCTGATGATTTGCAAAGAAACCCCATGTATAGTCGCCGTAGTACGGGTGGTCAAAAATGGATTAGCCACATGCGTGGCTACCACCTCTCTGTGTCGAAAACAGGCATCAGTATACGTGATACCCTTAGGACCAGTCCGACGATGGTCTATGTGTCCTTCCTCTGCGTAACGGCGAACCCACAGATGCACAGTAATTGTTCGCTATAAAAAAAATGTTAAAGTTTATTCAAGCATCACTTATAACATGTTTACAAAAAATAGTAATAAAAGAATAGATACCACTGCTTACCGATATATTTAGTCTTCTTGCTATTTCAGAAATCGAAATGTTTTGCTCATACAAAACAATTATTTCGGCTCTAATTAAATTAGTTACTGGAGCATTCATTTTATTCAAGTGTTCACAATGCACAAAGATCCAGTAACTTTGCAATCAATATAAAATAACTAACGCTAACTAATAAACGACCAAACATATTATATGCTTTAAAATGAGGGTAATATGGATAAAAACATACCGACATTAAGATATCTCATAACTACTAAACTAAGTAAAACAAATAATTTTATTATCAATGTAATAATAATATTTTAATCATAGTTGGTTTATAATATTATTGTATTATTATAAAAGTGGATTTAATACTTACCTACTTTTGTGAGGTTAACGCAATAAATTAATTCATAAAATTACAAGAGTTTATTTATAAAGCAACAAAAAGAAACATTGATTACCGCCGAGATTCGAACCACATCGTCCACATCTACAAAATCGTAAAAAATGCGACTGATGTAACCACTACGTCACAGTCTTCTTGAACTTTGAAGCGAAAATTGTAGCCATATTATTATATTTTATGAACTACATAATATTAGATGTAAAACAGACAATAAACGTAAAATGATTTTTGTACATTAAGTATATTAAAACTGGTTTTTGTTAACGTGTGTTTGTTTAGTGCGGCTATAGTTACACATACATGCACATAATACGCTCATTGGGACTACGCACACAGGGTTATGTATACATTATATCTATACATTTTCATCTATTGGGTGTTCAGCGAACTCTTATGCTGTGTGTACATAACAATTTGCTATAAATAAAACAACAAGTCCATACAAAAAAGCATTATATAAGGTCTGTGTGGGCGATTGGTCTCTGTACTAGGAGGTCCTGTATTACACATAACCAGTCTCTCTGAACTCTGAATAGGTGGAATATGTATAAGTGGAGCTAGTATGTTCGCGGTGAGATCGTACCGTACGGCATGTTGGCAGATGTGTGAGTGTGTAATGTTGAGTGGAGTAACATTATTTCTAAGGCTATTTATTAACCGACGAAAAAAAATAGGTTTCCAAGTCGACCCGTATATTTGCTTTTTTAACCGACTTCAAAAAGAGGAGGTTATCAATTCGTGTGTATTTTTTTTTTTTTTTTTTTAAATGTTTGTTACCGCATAACTCCGTCATTTATGGACCGATTTGAAAAATTCTTTTTTTATCTGACTGGACATGCTTCCAGTTTGGTCCCATTATCATCAAAAGAAAGTTCTGATGATGGGATCCATGAAGAATTGAGGGAACTCCTTAAAAGTTATAGGCACACATATAGCAATTTCAATATTTTTAACAATAAATCAATCATTTGCATTCAGAAAGTGTAATTTGGTGAAGTAAAACTGATGAAGAAGACCACAGTTGGCCATCTGAACTTCTCAATAATAAGTATTTTACTGATGGCGATTAGATAAGTTTCGGTTATTGTTGCTAAGCAACTATTAATAAGAAATAATGACGTGAATTAATTGAGCGCGGATTGCACAGATTAAATATAGCTTTTAATACCTTCTTGACCTGTGTTCAGCCCGACGCTCAGTCGATTTTATTCGATTGTAACAAACAAATATTTGTAAATTTTACAACTTGCCGTACTGAAGTCGGTTTTTTTTGTTAAAATTATTTATATATGACCACGCATCACTTTTTACAGGGGCGTCCGATTTCGATAATTGTCTTTTTATTCGATAGGATATACTTCAAAGTTGGTCCTATTTTAACGAGATTTAGCTCTAATGATGGGATCCATAAACATATAACGATTTTGGTATTTACTGCAATAAGTCAAGCATTTGCATTCAGAAAGTATCATTTGGTGAAGTAAAACAGATGACGAAGACCACAAATGTCTGCCAGAACTTCTCAATAATAATCATTTTGCGGATGGCGATAGGATAATATACATGTATATTGAATAAGATAGTTAAAGCGACTGTAATAAAGTAAATTCAATATTTCTGATGAAAATGGTACCATTTAACTAATCTGATGATGAACCTGTAAGCCTTCCAGGTTCATTTTACTTGTATTATATATTGTTTATTTAAATTGATTTTATACGTTGAACACATATATTATATTCGTGCATAATTATATTATACTATAATTTATGTCCGTCCAATAAATTAAGGCAAAAGAATTAATAAGATATAAGGGGTCCTAGCAGAATATCACGCTGCAGCGTCTGCGATGTTGCAATTAATCGCTGAGCTAGGTCCTGTTTTGTCTTGTAACCATTATATATATTTTTTAGATTACTGAGTAAGATGTAAAGACAAAATAAATATTTTTTCTTTCTTTCTTTAACCAAATTGTTTTTAACAACTTCCGCACTAGGTAAAAAGCTATGTGTGTGTATCAGAGAGGACTTCACAAACATATAATTATAACTAGCTGTTACCCGAGGTTCCGCTTGCCTGGATGTCTGTTAAAGCTGTAAAAAGTAAGTACTCTGTCCTTAACGAGGATATCTTATATCACCTGGCCAAATTGCCGGTATGATGGCTCTTTTACTGTACAAGCGGTAAGGTTATGGAACTCTCTTCCTCACAGGGTACGTGACAGCTCTTCTTTGGATGTCTTCAGGAGAAGAACAAGAGAACATTTCTCATTATCTCTAAAGTATATTGGTGGTAGATGTATTATATTGTTATATAATATTATATTAGATACATATGTAGTCATAGTATGTATGTTTATGAACTCTTTGCTATTATTTTCTCCTTCTGCTGTACACTTCATAATGCTCTTATACTCATATACATTTCCTCTATTATTATTGGTTTTCTGTTAGAAAATTCCATATTAAGTTTAGCTCGCCTTTGTATTTTGTATTCAATTATAATTTGTGTGCAATAAAGAATTAAAGAACAAATTTCATCAAAATCCGTTTATCCGTTTATACTTTTGATAATATTAGTCTGGATTTAATGGCACAAACTAAATTTAGACTCGGAACAAATATTTATAGATCAGACGACGTTTTGTCCCTTATGGGGATTGAACTCACACCACTCGGCGAAGTGTCAGTGGCGAGGTGACCACTCACTTCACGACTAGATCGCACGTACAGTCCACAGACCACACTTACAGTCTTGTTTTATTATCTGTAACCAAGCCAAATTGTGGTAGGACCTACTTACCACAAGACCACAGCCAAATGTTTGATTCGAGTCTAGGTGTAATTTTTGTCCGTGAAGTGTATGTTTGTAAAGTCCTCCACAATACAGGACTTGTTTCCTAGTATGGGGAGTAGTCTTTAAAAAAAAACATTTATTTTCAGAATAATTTCCAAATTTGTTAATTACAACATAAACTAGTGTTAGTAACATTTATTAATTCTAAATTAAGGCACGCCGATCCTACTTAACTACGTGCGGTCGTATCCACCACCCCAAGATCGGTGAGTCCCACCTATCCACCAACGTTCTAAGAATGGTGTTGAGGCTGTCGCGAACACGGCGTAGCAAAGATGCGCATCTCTTGCGCATGATGGCCGAGAAGCTATCAACATCCGCGTCGGCTTAAAAATTGAAACTTAACTCAAGCAGCGTGTAAATTTTTTACTCACATCTCGAACTGTTTCTGGTTTTGCATATTTTGGAGTATTTGGTGAATAAGCCCAAGGTGTGGTCATTGGTCTTGATGATGAAGATTCTTGATTCAATGTCGGAGAAGCTCTTGCATTTCTTAATGAACTCATCTAAGGAAAATTCAACTAGTTAAATCTTTATAAAAAAAACACTATATTAAATTGCTAACGACATGTTCCGGTTTCGCACAGATTTTTAGAAGCTCCTAATTTAAAAAAAAAGCATTGCCTGTTTTTCTTAAAAATTATATAGCTTTCTATAGGTGAAATATTTTTTATTATATATCTACTAGTTTTTGGGTGTATTTATTTTCTTTTCATAATATTAGTACATATAATACGAGTATCAACACTATAATACTATAATAGACTGCCTCGGTGGTCCAGTGGCCGCAGTATGCGCCTGCTGTTCACGAGGTTGTGGGTTCAATTCCCACACAAGGACAAAACATTGTGTGACCCACAAAGAATTGTTCTGAGTCTGAGAGTAATTTGTGTCCGGTAATTGTATGTTTGTAAAGTCCCCCGCGACACAGAGCTTGTTCTCTAGTGCGGGGCTGTCTTTAAAAAAAAAAAAAAAAAACACGAAAGTAGGTGGCAGAAAAGCAAAGGCGAATCCTTTTCTGCCGCCTAAATATTATAAAAATTACACCATACATACAAAGAAAAATAATTTTAATGTCCGAGATAGGTTGACTGGTAGCCAATGCTACCAGTCAATCCACTGCTCATCAGGAGGTCTCAGGTTCGATTTCCGGATTTGGTCAAAAATAAATATTGGATGTTTTTGGCAACAAATGCGGATGGCCAGTCTCCGTCGAGATTAGCCATCGAGTTCTAAATTCAGATGAGTGCTTAGATTTGGCAAATATCACTAGATATAAACAAGTGGCAATTGACTACAATAGCCACTTGTTTATGGAGAGTAAATTAATTTATTACCTATAAATTAATCTTATTAATCAGGGTATGGCTTTTTCTTTTTTTTATATATTACTTGGGTGGCAAACAAGCATACGGCCCGCCAAATGTTAAGCAGTTACCGTAGCCAATAGACGCTTGCAATACCAGAGGTATTACTTGCGTGTTGCCGATCCATTCTTTACACCAGGGCTTGCAAGTAGAGTAACCCTGGGATAGGAATGCGTTTCTTTCAAAACGCATCCCTTAATGAGCGCTGGAGACCTGTACTCACACACAGGAACACAACTACACCCCTGTGTTTAGTTATTTAGCTGTGGTTTTCTGTAAGGTAGAGCTTAGTTCCTTCCTCAGACGGGCTTGCTCGCTAGCTTGGTGGCCTACCTCTCTTAAAGCTCTCTTAACAATATAATATGAAATTTACCATGACATCGTTCCAATCGTTTTGATTCACTTTGATCACTAATATTTTCTCTTTTATAACGTACACCAGCGTCCCAATCGGCATTGAATTTTCAATCTGGAATAAATACTTAAAATAAACTAACAGTAAATAATTAATAAATTATTAGTGTTTAGTAGGTATTTAACAGAGGCAGTATGGGTAATTTCGAAACCATAAAAAATACATGTAAATCTGTTTTAAAAATCAATTGTCTTGTTGAGTTACAGGTCGTTTCGCCCGCCATTTGTTCGCCAGAACGGGCCAAACGACCAAATTATAAAATTTATAATATTTGATTTGGGCGTTTTGTTCGATGGAGGTTTTACTACTTTTCATGTACAGACAGCAACAAAATCTGTCTGTACATAAACAGTTATGAAATCTAATTTGTAATTTGGTCGTTTGGCCCGCTCGGGCGAACAAATGGTGGACGAAACGACCTATAACTCGTCTTGTTTTATGAAAACACAATGTCGGTGTAGTTTTTCGGCTAAGCTGCTAAGATTATGATTCGGATCATTGGTGTATATATTATATTTTTTAAATCGTAATCTAATATATTACAATTTTTAAAATTGTAGCATTCAATTTCTTATATATATTTTTTTCATAATATTATAATTTTCCATAATTCGTAAAATCAAATCAGAATAAGACTAACCTTCATAAGACCTGTAAAAGTTGCGTAAACAAAAGTGTTGACGGGATAAAAGGCGTCTTCGTCATTTGGATCCACTGAAATAGTAATTTTATTTCATCAGTCATATTTACAGATATTATAGTATTCTTCATTAAAAATCAAAATAATAATATCAAAATAATAATCATACCTGAAATATTGCCAAAATCTCTGAAATAAGAATCTCCCTTTTCACCTTTTTGGCCCATTACAGAAATGCCAGGTAATCCTATTTCGCCTTTTGGTCCCAGGGTCCCTTGACGACCCTGAGGACCAGGAGGACCCCGGGGTCCGTTGAGACCCCGTGGTCCTTGTTTTCCTGGCATTCCATCTTTGCCCGCTTTGCCTATGTCACCCTTTTCACCTTTAAGCTGTAAGTTAAATTATATAATGCCACTGGCACTCGAGCTGCAATATACACGTAAACAAATTATAATTATGTTTGTTAACTGTTTAAGTTTACCTTTTCTAAATCTGTCACTGATGCACTTTCACCTTTCTGTCCTTTTTCTCCTATTGTGCCATTAAATCCTGGAGCTCCAATTGGTCCCTAAAACATGGTTCACACACTAGAAAACGCATAATTAATTATAATTTATGAAATATTTTATGCTGACATTCTTACCATAGGTCCAGAGTGACCCATTTCTCCTTTGTCACCTTTGACACCATTTGGACCTATGTCGCCTTTATTTCCTTTGTCTCCTTTAAGACCAGATACCCCTTTTAAACCTTGATCACCTTTATCTCCTTTTATACCCTAAAAATAAAACATAAAAAGACCAAATAGAAAGGTAATAGAAACATTAAATTTATTTAATAAAATATTTAAATTATTTAGCTTGAAATAGATAATATATATATATTATCTATTTCAATCTTAATGTCACGTAAACTACCTTCAGTGAAGCTAGGGTTGACGAAGATATTTTTTCCACTGGACCTGGTTCACCCCGTTCGCCTTTTTTACCACTCTTTCCTTCTGGTCCAGGTTCTCCTCTTTGTCCATCTTTCCCTGGCTCCCCGTTTTGACCATCTTCACCGTTTTTTCCTGCCGGACCCTGCGGCCCTATAGGTCCGACCTCACCCCGGGATCCCTAAAATAAAACGATCAAATCAGTGGCCTTAGTGGCTTGTAACAATTCAATATTATTTTTCTATTATTATGTAATTTTTATTTTAATACAGTAAAGTTGTTAGAATCCGAGTTAAATTTTGTCAACTTGAGCAAAAGCTAACAAACAAAAAACTGCTAGGTCGTCTGAAATATCCCGAAATTTCCATTACAGTTTTGTTTTCTTTGCGATTGGTAAAGCATTTATAGGCACATTATTACATGTAAAAAATAAGAATCAGGTGCAACCACGATTACTTGACGAATTTCTACAAATCGATTAACGTATAATAATACGAACTGCCTAGCGTAATTATGCTACCTATTAAAGCCAAAGTATGAGATTGCAGCGTTTGCTAAGTAAATAACAAAAGTCTAACTTTGATACGGTTTTACATAAGAACTTTATGCGGTTGAAAAACTTTCGTTTTTTTTTCATTTTTGTTAAAACTTGATTGTAACATATATATTTTTTATTATATTATAGGGTAATCAAATACCTTTTCACCTGGTTCACCTTTAAATCCTCGTTGTGTTTTAATGACATGTTTTTCTGAAAAATAACTTATTTTATGAATACACACACACACTTTCCTCATAGTACTTATTGCATTCATCGACAAAAGATAAGGGCAAAGTTTTAATAAGATAAATGCTCCAAAAACCGAATATTGGTATCAGTGTTTTATATTACTTTGGTGTCAAAAAAACCCACGGTACGGAAGGTGAGTCATAGGCTGCAGTAACTGTATACCACAAGATTGGCCGTTAACTTGTTTTCACCGCGATATCGCAGTGTAAAGAACATTTAACTTTACGGAAATGAATCCTTAGACTGTGGTGATAGGATAAAAAAAGAAATGAGGAGCAAAGCAGGTTTTATTATTTGAAAAATTTACTAGAAATTTGGTTGACTTACTTATTTTTGGAGACATATCGTCAGATAGGATTGAAGTTAGTGATGCTGGTAAACCTGGAGCTCCTGGACTACCTTTTTCACCTGTAGTTTAGATAATTATAATATTATTTACTTTAGACTTTTATCTAATAATTTTGCCCGCTGCTTCATTGATGAATCCCACAGAAACAGCGACTTTTCTGGGATCAAAAATAGCTTATGTGCTATTATATACTGTAATCTATTTCTGTACAAAATTTCATCTAAATTCGTTGAGCCATTTTGGCGTGATTGATTAACGAACATCCATCCATCTATATTATATCTAAACATTTGCAATTATTACTTACTGCGAATGATTAATTGCGAATGTTTTGTTCTGGTCAGGCTTTTCTCCGTATCTCCACGTTGATGCAGCGTATTTTGCGTGCGTTATTATGATTTAAGGTAGAAAATACTTCTTTTTTTTCATTTATCGATACTTAATCATCATCTCAATTCATAAACCTCCCACTACTGCTGGGCACGGGTCTACTTCATACACCCGGAGGCCTTAGCCTTCTATATCACGCTGGCGAGATACTGGATTTTATTACGATTACTTACTATATCTCTAACTACCTCGGTGGGTCAGTGTGTGACTGCTGATCACGAGATCCCGGGTTCGATTACCGCGTCGGACCAAAAATTGATATTGGGTTTTTCTGTCAAGAAATTTACAATACATGCCCGGAGATTAGAAATTGGCGGTGTTTACACCCCCGTGCCTCGGAAAGCACGGAAAACACGTAAAGCCGTTAGTTTTACGCCTGATCTCTCTCGGGTCGTGTCGGATTGCCGTCCCACCGGTCTAAGTGAGTGAGGAAGTAAAGAGTGCACTTGTGTTTGCGCACACACAGTCTTCGCTGAGATTAGCCAAAATTGTACGATATCCGGTTCTGATTAACAATACTCGAGTTATTAACGAACAAACATTTATAAATAAGAACATAAAAACGTTGGATTCTTAAACTTGCTAGATGTATACACAAATTCAAACTACGTAGCAGTAAAAAAACATAAATCTTTTAAGCAAGGGTTATTATACTTTTTAAATGATAAAAAGTCATGAGGTTAGTTGCTAATTTTGATGCAAATTTATCTAAGAATAATAACTACATGACTTTGATTTTATAAAGAGGTAATAGTTATTCTGTTTGTATGTCTGCAGTAATCTCTGAAACTACTGCTCTGATTCTAAAAAAATCTGTTACTATTAGGAAACTACATTGTGTCTATGTGCTATAGGCTACTTTTTATCAACATACTCGTATTACGAAGGGAAGCCACAAACGGAAGCTAGTTATCTATATAAATGTCAAAATATCAATTGAATAGGTTAATTTTTGCTATCTGAAACTATTATACCTACCTCCCTATTACTTGCATTCATGAGACACAGTGTTCATCTATACAAATAAAAAAGTACTTAGTATATTTTTGTAATATCAAAATATGACTTTGACATTTTATTCATCTTTGATATTTCTTTTTATACATCTTCGACATTTTAATCTTTTTTTTTTTGTTTTGTGTTTGAATTATGACAAATTTGTAAACCATAATACTGCGGGGCAGGATACTTGGCTTGACCTTATACTCACCTCCTCTCCTAACCTTATCTCATCTTACGGTCAACTTTATGCTCCCGGATTCTCTCACCACGACCTTATTTTCCTTTCGTACACCCTTAAACCTCCTAAGCCCTTGCCCAAAGTACTGCGCATGCGTTGTTTTAGTCGTATAAACACTGATATACTTTGCAAAGATGCCTCTGAAATTGTCTGGGACGACTTGGTTTCTGCTACGTCGATAGATGAGAAAGTCAATTCTCTTAACACCAACATTCTTAATCTGTACGATACTCATGCTCCATTGAGAAAGATAAAACTGAAGCGGCCCCCAGCGCCCTGGATTACCGAGGGAGTTCGGATGGCTATGAGGCGTAGAGATCGTGCTTTTCGAAGATACAAAAAAGATCGTTGTGATGATAACTGGTTACTTTTTAAGTCTGCAAGAAATCGGTGTAACCAGATGATACGTAACGCCAAACGCCGACATATTCTAGATAACATAACTTCCTCGTCTCCTGCCGATATTTGGAAGTTCCTTGGGACTCTGGGTATCGGTAGACAGCGTCGTATTGATTTGCAGTTGTCGCTTGGTTTGGATGATATCAATCGCCATTTCTCCTCTACCTCTCCATTGGATCACCAAACTAAGTGTCAAACTGTCAATTACTTAACTGGTTTGCCCCTTTTTAATATTGAAACCTTTCACTTTTCTCCAGTTGCAGCGGATGAGATCAAGAAAGTTATCCTCTCCATCAATTCCAATGCTGTCGGCTGGGATCAAGTCAGCCGTCGCATGATCACACCTATCCTTGATCACGTCCTTTTCCCTATTTCCCACATAATAAATTTTTCTCTATTTTCCGGTACTTTCCCATCCCAGTGGCGCAAAGCCTACGTTATTCCCCTACCCAAGATCCAAAATCCTTCACTACCCAATCACTTTCGTCCTATTTCCATTCTCCCCTTTTTATCCAAAGTGCTTGAGGCCTGTGTACACAAGCAGCTGTCCAGGTTTATCGATCTGAACAAGCTTTTGAGCCCGTTGCAATCTGATTTTAGACCAGGCCACAGCACTGTCTCCGCACTCCTTAAAGTGACTGACGATATTAGGGAGGGCATGGAAGGCACTAAAGTCACTGTGCTGGCTTTAGTTGACTTTTCGAACGCCTTCAATACCGTCAGTCACGATATCCTTCTATCCATCCTCGCTTACAATATGGTCTCGCCCAATGCTCTGGAATGGTTCTCATCTTATCTTCGAGGACGCCAGCAGTCGGTCCGCTTTGATGACGCATCATCAAGCTGGTGTGACATTAACTCTGGTGTTCCTCAAGGCGGTATATTGTCTTCTTTACTATCTTCAATTTTTATTAATCTCATAACAAAAAATCTTCAGTGTGCGTATCACCTGTATGCCGATGACTTGCAGATTTACTCGCAAGCAAGCGTTGACTGTATCTCAATGGCTGTTGATCAAGTAAATAGAGATCTTGAACATATTAAGTGCTGGTCTGACAAGTTTGGTTTAACTGTCAACCCAACTAAGTGTCAAGCCATCATCGTGGGCAGCCAACGATTGATAAGTGGACTGGACACTAGTACACTTCCATCAATTATGTTTAATGGGACTACCATTCAGCTGTGTCCTAGTGTAAAAAACTTAGGTTTAAATATGGACTCTACTCTTAATTGGAGAACCCAAGTGGCACAGGTCAGGAGGTGTTCGCATCGGCGTCGGGACGGCTTAAATACTTAGGTCTCGTTCTCGACAGCCGGTGGAACTTCAAGAAGCACTTCCGTTGTTTGGCCCCCAAGCTGATGGGCACCGCGGGTGCGCTATCGCGACTCCTGCCCAATCTTGGGGGCCCGAACGCCTCCTGCCGGAGGCTATACGCTCCATGATAGGGATCGTCCGATCCATGGCTCTTTACGGAGCTCCCGTTTGGGCCGATAACCTGAAGGCCTACAACATTGCATCTTTGCGGAGGCCGCATCGTGCAATAGCCGTCAGGATTATCCGAGGGTATCGGACAATCTCGTTCGAGGCGGCGAGCCTCCTCGCAGGATCCCCTCCGTGGGATCTAGAGGCGAGGGTCCTTGCGTCGATGTACCGTTGGCGCGAGGATAAGTTGGCACAGGGCTCCCTTCCGAGGCCCCGAGAAATCGGGGTAAGAAGGGCTCAGCTCCACACTTTCATGGTGGAGGAGTGGAGGGCGCGTCTTGCGCAACCCAGTGCCGGGCACGCCGTTATTGCGGCGGTAAGTCCCGTGCTCGACGAGTGGCTGGAGAGGCGTCATGGCGCCCTTACGTTCCGGCTGACGCAGGTACTGACGGGGCACGGGTGCTTCGGAAAGTACCTGCATCGTATAGGTCGGGAGCAGACGCCCGAGTGTCACCACTGCGGGAACTGCCCTGAAGACACGGCGCTCCACACACTGGTGGAGTGTCCGGCGTGGACGGGGCAACGCCGAGACCTTGGCGTTGCTATAGGGGTGGCGGGCGGCTTTTCGCTCTCTTCTGTGGTGCTTGCCATGGTCGAGGGCGAGACTGCCTGGGACTCCGTCGCCTCCTTTTGCGAGGAGGTGATGCTCGCCAAGGAGCTGGCGGAAAGGGAGAGGGAAGCAATAGCTATCCTCCCCTCCCGCAGACGACGCAACGGGCGTCGGAGGGCGCAAGACCTCCGACCACCGTGAGCGATGGCCGGCGGGTGGCGACCTTGGGCAGTCGTCACTTAGCAGGCCCGAGAGGAAGGCGGCTCGTGTTCCGCGCGCGCCTCTCGTGAGGAAGGGCTAGGCCCTCCAAATCAGATGGGGCTCGCCAGGGTCGGCGAGCCATGACCTGCGGGGGATGCGGATGAATGCGCAAGCGTACTCGTGTCCCCTGCAATAGGTCGTCTGAGGGAACACCGTGGAATGTTTAGTCGGTAGGACGGTCTCCTGTAGGAGACCGGGGAGTCCGACATAACCACCCACCGACGCCCAGGTGGGTGGTATGCGTAAATGCATTTAAACCACGTAGAAAAAAAAAAAAAAAAAAAAAAAAAGTGGCACAGGTCAGTCAGAAAGTTACTGGCACCCTGCGTACTCTTTATCGACTTAAGAACTTTCTGCCTTGTAAAACTAAGACAATGCTTGTGCAGACTTTGGTTTTCCCTCTGATTGACTATGGTGATGTGTGTTATTTCGACCTGAATGCAGATCTTCTCAACAAACTCGACCGTCTTCTCAATAACTGCATTCGATTTATTTTTAATCTTCGCAAGTATGACCATGTGTCTACTTACCGCTCACTCACAATTAAATTGGCTCCCCATTCGTCAGCGCCGTAGTTTGCGCGCTCTCTCTACTCTTTACTCCGTCCTTATGTCTCCTAATGCCCCAGCTTATTTAACCCCTCATTTTCAATATCTTCATTTTACACACGAAAGAAATCTTCGCTCTTCGAACAATCTCCTACTCTTTTGTCCTTCTCATAACTCTGATTTCATTCACTCATCCTTTCATATACAGTCTATCCTTCTTTGGAATGCCCTCCCTCTAGAAATCAGGATGTCCACCAGCCGTGACACATTTAAGCGTAAGGTTCGGCAACTTTTTCTTGATAGTTTGGCAGAATTATCACAATAGCATATATATATATATATATTTGTACAAGGTATATATTGTATGTAATGTATTGGTAATGTATGTTAGTTTATGTATATATACATATATTATGTATTTTTTTTTCTTATTTTTAATATATTTTACTTGTACTTGTACTTTAATAACCCCAAGTTCAGACTTAAATGCACCTACTACTTATTATCTCTGCATCACCCTTTTGGTTGTCTGGTAGAGAATGCCTCTGGCATTAAGTCCGCCATTATACATGTTGTGTATATGAAGTTTAAATAAATAAATAAATAAATAAACTGATATTATTGTTAATTCATCACAATTGTTTGATAAGTGCCATTGCCATGTAATTAATGTCTATTTTAGTTTTAAGTTTTATTTCTAATTGTTTCAACACAATGTAATATTGTTCAAGAAATAAATTAAAATTAAAATCACAGTAAATATGAAAGTCGCGGTGAGAGTTACATTTTTGAGCCGTTTGGGGTCGAAAATATAGGATCATGGGGTCTAAGTGCCTACAAACTGTATTGTGAGACATTGAACCGTTTCATTTCAAGCGAGTCATCTCACGATCCTAAGGCTGGCTTTTAATTGGGTCAACGTATTAGTCTTGCGATCCAGCGTGGCAATGTGGCCAGTCTTTTGGGCACCTTTCCTCAGAACTGCGACCTCAATCAGATATTTTATTTATAGGTTTACCTAGGGTACATACACCTTTGTACAATATCTGATTGTTTGTATTCATTACACCAGCATTCTACTAAATGCATACGAATGAATACAAGAGACGTATACCAAAAATATAAAAATATCCTTCCAATTGTATGGAGGAGACCCGTGCCCAGTAGTGGGACGTTTATGGGTTGAGATGATGATGATGATGATGATACCAAAAATACAATTTTTAAAATGTTGTCTTTCTGTTTGTTTCGGGTATTTTCCGCAACGGCTTGGCTAATCTAAATTAGGTTTTATAATCGAAGGCGAGTTTAATGCCATATACCTTCAATCACTCAAATCTGCATCCAGTACGATACTAAGCGATTCTCATCAAAACGTCATTTTACCTGACCAGGTTCAACACCCTGGTCAGTATATTATACTATTTAGCGTAAAACTGAGGTGCTAACCCTATAGTTGGGTGACCGCATAGTGGTATTTCATTTGAGCATCATCTTATTATTGTTTCAGAGGTCACGTTAAAAGTCAGTCCTGACTATCTATTACCAGTCGTTAGATCACGACAGAGGTCTAAATATGGGTGATGTAAATAACTCTGTCGCCAGATTGGCTATCACCAAGCGATATGAAGAAGCGTATAACTAATTATGTATTAAAGTCCAATAAAATAAAATCCTTCCTACATCCCTAATAAGTAAAGGTAAAAAAAATTGCTACCTCTTTTTCCCTTTTCACCATGTTTTCCATGCGAGCCTGGAGTTCCTGGTACACCGTCTTTTCCTGGTATCCCTCTTTCACCAGTTTCTCCTCTAGAACCTAGCTTTCCCGGAGGCCCCTGTAGCGAAAATTGTTTTAAAAATTACTTATATTTATACGCATTATTTTACTCAGCTAATAGACGTCTCCTCTTTTACTAGGTCGTTGGTAAGCTGGACCAACGACCTAGTAAAGGTTACGGAAACCTTGACCTAGTAAAAGGCTGATGGTCTGGCCACGCTGCGTCTTCCAATTCGTGGTTGCTGCTTCAGAACTTTACTGCCCCAACAAATGTTTGTATGCATTAAAGAAGTATAATTATTTTAGTGTTTAAAAGATAAAAAATAACGAGTCGACTTAATCTTTTCGACGGAGTGGCGACCACCAACCGTAAGACGCATCGTGGTGGGCCTTCAAAAAAATTTACTGATGACTTGGTGAAGATTGCAGGCAGCCAATAAAGTAGCTCAGTATCCAATGGTGTGTGTAATACTTGGGCGAGGTTATTTCTGAGATTTTTGAAAAATACAAATTTTGTTATGATACTTTGAAAGCAGAATATGAATTAAAAACCAGGGGATTTAGTCAGCTCTTGGCAGTAGAACCGTCGAGCTCTAAACTCAATAATAATGATAAGGTACTTATCGACATAAGTACCTTACCGCTGGAAAACTAAATTAAGTTTATATTAGTAAAACTACTGCCATAAGGAAGTTTAATAATAAAATTGAAGCCCTATTTTATTAGGTTTACTCCTTAGGTGGTACAAGCATACGGCGCGATTGTAGTCACATACAGGAACACAACTACACATCCACCCTACAGAAGACTGGCTATGGTCTTCATGAATTCAAAGCAAACAGGTCAGTTGAACTTGCATACATACATAACATAAAGTTTAACAATGCACATACTGTAGGTTTAGAAGAGACAGCCATTAAGCTACTAGGTTCTCTTGTACCCGATGATCGACAAGATAATGACACGGAATACCACCAACAGATTAGACAATGGGCAGCACAACCGCCTTTATCTTCGATGTCAGATTTACCATCCACTGACGAATTTATCAATATTGTCAGATCTCTACCCATCAATAAAGCTTCAGGTGATGATAAAATTTCAAACAAAATGATTATAGAGGCTTGTAAAATCTCTGGGGAATCAATCTTAAATGTTTATAGGCGCTGTATTATAGAGGGTATTTTTCCTAGTATTTGGCGTTCCGGTAACATAAGGTTAATACCAAAAGGTGGTGATAAACCACTAGATGACCCTAAGTCGTATCGACCTATAACCCTATTACCATCTTTAGGGAAGTTGCTAGAACGCCTTATCGTTCCTCGACTTTTGCCGGGTGGGGTTAAATTTCATGAAAAACAATTTGGTTTCACAATAGGTAGGTCCACTGTAGACGCAGTTATATCCGTTAGGGAAACAGTTACTAGATCAGATTGTCAATATGTACTAGGTATTTTCTTAGATATATCTGGCGCCTTTGACAATGCATGGTGGCCGATGTTACTTATGAAATTAAAAGCTCGTGGTGTGTGTAGTAATATATACTCACTTATCTATACATATTTTTCACATGGAACAGCTAAGCTTAAACTTGGCCACTATGCAGTGTCGAAGCCGCTAACGATGGGTTGTCCCCAGGGATCAGTATTAGGGCCGTATCTTTGGAATTTAGGTTTTGATGATTTCCTGACACTGCCATTACCATCTGGCTGCACTTTGACCGATTACGCTGATGACGGTCTTTTACTTATACAATCTAACACCAGGGCTGGACTTGAGAGCTTAGCGGAAAAATGTTTGCGCCTGATCTCTGATTGGGGAGTGCGCAACCGCCTATCGTTCGCGCCTCATAAAACATTTCAGCTACTATTGAAAGGGAATCTAAAAACGCCACCTAGAATTAGATTTAATAATATTACTGTTAGAAATAAGGATTCCGTTTGTTATTTAGGTTTGATTTTAGAAAGGAACTTCACTTTTGTAGATCATATTACAACGATAGGAGAAAAATCTAAGAATAGTTTTTACGCCTTGACGAGGATATCGACGTCGACATGGGGTCTGTCTTTTAACACCTTAAAAATTATCTATGCAGCAACTTATTTGGGTTGTATGTGTTACGGTGCACCTGTGTGGGCTGATAGGGCAACCATCGGTGCCGCACGACGCAAGTTGCTTCAGAGTCAACGTCTGGCGTTGATATTTTTGTGCAAGGCGTATAGGACAGTTAGCACTGAAGCTTTACCAGTACTGGCAGGTGTTCTTCCTGTCGATCTAGAGGTACAGAGACGAGCGGCGATTTATTACACCACACGTGACAACATCAATTCCAACTTTTTAATGCCACGTGATCGCCTTAAAATCACCCGATTATTTAAAGAACAAACTGAAGTTTATAGAATCCTCATTAATGAATGGCAACAGCGATGGGATACATCAACCAAGGGACGCCACCTCTACCAGTTTTTTCCTTCCGTTACTGATCGGTTGGCAAAGACATGGCTGGAGGTTGATCACAGTGTCGCTCAGTTCCTTACGGGTCACGGTAACTTTCGGAGCAAGTTATACTCATTTAAGCTAGTTGATTCGCCGAACTGTCAATGCTCAACACCTGGCTCCGATCAGGAGCAGTCTGCTCATCACATACTCTGGGAGTGTAGTCTTTGGCATAATGATCGTACTATTATGTTGAACAGCTTACATGTATCATCTGGAGCGGCCTACTATGGGGATTTAGTCTCATCTAGAGGGAATTTCCGCGCATTTAAACGTTTCTGCCATACATATTATAGCAATCAAACTTAGCTCACTTAGGTCCCGTAGTTTAAGGTCCTCCGTGGTGCTCCTTTTCATAGGTTACAAACCTATATAGATTTATTTTGTCTCCCGCTTTGCTATGGAGGGAAGTGGAAACTTTTCTTTCTAACTCCTCCTATTTACTTCTGATTAAATTCGTTGCGGGGTCCAAGACAGTAGGTTTAGTTGTCCACGGGACGCACGAGTGTCAAAACTCGGTGTATCAGTTGGTTACTCCGCTGTTAATCCTGGCTCACAGGAGTCACAGCGGTGGGCATGTGGGTGGGATTGTCCCGAATATGGTCTTCAGTAAGGTGGAGGTTGCTCTCCAGTTGGGTTTGCTTACTAGATGGTACTCTACCTTTCTTAAATCAAATGCATCTCAGTAGGTATAATATATTTGTAATGCTACATCAATGAACCTTACCGGTTTGCCTGGTGGTCCCTGAATGCCTGGGTCTCCCTTTTCACCGTCTTGACCAGGTTCACCTATTTTCCCAGGAGTACCAGGTGGGCCCATCGGTCCACCTTCTCCCGATATTTCCTGTTTATATTATTTCTAAGTTAAAATAAAAGTTTAAAGAATAAATTAATACACTTGCGCATCCCTTAAAATTTTATTTAAAGAATACAAATAATTTTATGGATTTTTAAAGTATTTTTCTCAAAAAAAAAAACACATACAAATAATTTTTAAATAAAACAGTGCGCGACTGATATTTAGTAACCTTAGTAACAATTTTGCAGTGTAATATATCGCTGAAACTACACTGCTAGGCCTCCTTGTGTCTTGTTGCATCCGAATTACATGTAATATAATTATGTGTAGAAATCGTAAACGTTTTTAATATTTAAGCTATAAACATTTTATTAACAAACAAATGCATAAATTTTGAAGAATTCAAATTAAGTTCAGATTCAGTTGTTGGTAATTTCATATCATAGGACAGGGTACTAAGTAAGTAAGTAGTAATAGTAAGTAGTATATACTTACTATTACTACTTACTTACTTACTACTTTTTTATTACTGTTTATACTAATATGAAATCATCAGGTCAACTTATATCGCATGTACTTAGTAAAATTGATGTTACATTTACACTAACTAGTCCTTTCTTAATGAACATAATAATATCATAATTGACTTGATCATTTACATGTCTTTTTCTTTCAAAGTCATAAAAATCAATCACCGTTATTGGTCCCGGTGGTCCTCTTGGTCCTTCTGGTCCACGAGTGCCTGGTGTGCCATCTTTTCCTGGTTCACCTTTAGGACCCATTGCTCCTTTTTCACCTGGTTCACCATCCTTACCCTAATAAAGAATAATTTAAAATTTGTGTAGATTATATTCAAAATTAGCGGCCTCTCCTGGTTAAACTTTATATAATTTTAAAGTTAAGAGATTGAGTTTAAAAAAATAGGAAATGCTTATGTTATAAAACAAACCTATGTACCAAATTTCGTTTTTCCAGACTTACATTTATGTAGTTTCGACTGTGTGTTGATCATAAATCAAGACTAGTGATTTTATTATAAATATCGGTACCATTTCGTTTTCTTCTTATTGTTTGGTAAGTGGCCAACCTGGTGACAGAGTTATTTAAATCGCCCAGATTAAGGCCTCTGTCATGATCTAACAACTGTCACTGTGTTGGCCAATAACCAAATGATAAGAAGAATAAGTTAATATTTTTAATGACAACTCAAGTATTTAAAAAATGATACAGAAAACTAAGCCCGGACAAAAATTAATATTTATGTCGTATGGGGATCGAACTCCCAATACGCCGTGCAGTAATAAATCTGAATTAACTGAATCAACTATTCAGACTATTAAGTATTTTGTATATTAAGGAATAAAATAATACTTAGTAGTATAACCATACGTCTAATAAATCCTACTAGTCTGTCAACTCAGACCCTCTAGACAAGTGGCATAAACGGTAGTCGAATCGAAAAGTCAAAAAAACTTATGTATGGGATTTGATGTTAGTCTACGATATGATTTGCTTTTTTTGACTTTTCGATTCGACTACCGTTTATGCCACTTGTCTAGAGGGGCTGTCGTTTGATAGACAACGATGCGGTGCGGTGCGGTGAAGAAGAGCGGACTCCCCGGCCCGCGATGCCTGCGGTATATCGGCTCGGCATCAGTAGCGCACAGGCACACTCGTCAGGTGAGTCGCGTACAAAAAATCGATTGCATTTATTTAGTTGTTTTTGTATGAGTACGACAACGATGCAATAATACGATACAATAATACCCTTGCATAATTACGGAATTCTCTTTTTTTAAAAAGACAACTCCCGCACTAGAGAACAAGCTCTGTGTCTCGGGGGACTTTACAAACATACAATTAACGGACACAAATTACACCCAGACTCAGAACAATTATCATCTTTCGGCATTTTGCGCCGCATCATAGAAGTTGGCCGACTAGTATATTTATTAGGCATATGGCATAACGTTAGACAGTTCCTCGCCAAAATGAAATTGCGATCAGTACATGATATTTATATCTTATACTCACAGTCAGTCCAGTGGGACCTTGGTCTCCACGCGGCCCTATCAGGTCTGGTCTACTCTTGATAAAGCTGGTTAATGTTTCATTTGTACATTTACATGCCTGTTAAAATAAATTTGTTTTTTATAATGATAATAATTTAGGTATATAATATTATAATCTATTTACAAGAAATGCAATCATAATTTGTTAGTACAAACAAGCTAAGAATGTATAGATACAATCATCGGGCGGGCTGTATGCTTTTTTGCCACCCAAGTAGTACATAAAAAAGTATTAATTCTAATGAAAATGTCTTAGAATATTTTTATAGGCATGTCCGATCCATATCAGTCCAGCGTATGTGATTAATCAAACTCACTGGTCTGATGATGATGAGTTTGAGCTCTAAACCATCTTAGTTCTCTTGATAGAGGAGAAGTGACCCGTGCCCAGCAGAGAAACATAGTTGCTACGATTATTTCAATTATATGAATAGCATTATAAGTCATACAATTTTATAGTAGATTTAAATTAGGTTATAGAGTAATTCAATACAAATTATGGCGAAATTGAAGAAGCATTTTTATTATACAAAACGATAGTAAATAAAATAGGGTGTCCGACCATACATCTCAGCGAAACCTCTTGCATATCCGAGCAAGGCCCCAGGAGAAAAAAAGGTCGAGTGCCGAGGGTGAACCGTTACCAGTACTTACGTCATCCTTGGCGGTTTTTGAAGTTTTATCAACAATGGCCAGCTGTTAAATATTTTTAAATTAAGAATTATAGTATTTTGTTACTCAAGCCTTAAATACTTTATCAAAAGCCAATTATTGCGTCTTAAAATTGTATCCATTAAATATTATTTCATCATCATCATCTCAGCCATAAGACGTCCACTGCTGGATATAGGCCTCTCGCAAGGTTTTTCACATCATTCGGTCCTGATCAATTAAGTGGCAATGGGCAGGGCACATAGCTCGCAGAACCGATGGCCGTTGGGGCAGAAAGGTTCTAGTGTGGCGACCACGACCTGGAAGATGCAGCGTGGGCACGCTTCCAACAAGGTAGACCAACGACCTGGTAAAGGTCGCGAGCAACCGATGGACCAGGTCATCTCAGGCTGAGATAGATGGATGGATTAGATATTATTTTAGTTATAAATCAGTAAAAGAGTGGACTGTTACAGTACTTACGTCATCCTTGGCGGCTTTTAAAGAGTCATCACCAATGCCCAACTGTTAAAATATAATTTTAATGAGAAATAATTTAAACAAAGATTTATAAGTATTTTGTTACGGCAAGGCAGTAAGCTTCAAGCTTTAGAATACTTTATTAAAAGCCAATAATAATGCGTGTTAAAATTTTGACAAATAAATATTAATTAATTTAGTTATTAAGTGCATATAAATAAAATGCATTATTTAATTCTAAATTAGTAGGAATTATTTGGTAATTGAAAGCTACCTTTTTTATACAGAAGACTTGTTAAACCTACAGGTTGGTTACAGGTTGGCTTGATGTTTCTCGTTTTATTAATACCTACCATAGCAGATAATATAAGTTAGTGATAAGTACCAGTCACCAAAAGATTATTTCTTCTAGTCTTAGTTAGATTTTAAATTATTTTTTACATTTGTATTGAAATCGAATACGTATTAGAATGACAAAACAATAGCTAATGGCGAAATGTATAAGTTTAAATTAAATCAAAACTAAATAGCATCCTAATACCTACTTAGTTAATGTCAAAATGCATAAATAATCATAGTTTTCTGTCTTCCGCACTAAGAATCAAGCTCTGTGTCGCGAGGAATTTTACAATTAATGGACACAAAGTACACCCAACCCAGACTCGGGACAAGTTTGACAACTCCCGCACTAGAGAACAAGCTCTGTGTCGCGGGGGACTTTACAATTTAACGGACACAAATTACACCCAGACTCAGAACAATTCTTTGTGGGTCACACAAAGTTTTGTCCTGTGTGGGAATCGAACCCACAACCTCGTGCACAGCAGTCGCATACTGCGGCCACTGGACCACCGAGGCATATTATGGATCACAATTCTTTTTGTCCCGTGTAGGGATTGAATTCACAACACGCCGCACAGTACTAAATAACAAGGAAACCACTTAAGCCAATGAATTAACATTATTTGAAGTATTCCTCTTTCGGCATCATTTTTTTGGATTCAGCACCAAGCCCATATACCTATTGGTGCTGTAAGTGGAATAGCTTAGGTGCCGAAACCATTGGTGCTCAAAAAATTGGTGCCGAAGGGGGAATACTTCGAATTAACCATGCAGACAAAAGACTTTTTGTTGACTTTCATTATTTAAAAATTTCAAACTTTAAACTATTAAACCTATATGTTTAGCATTCTAATACGTAGCCATTACGTAATACGGTATTACAATAAACATTTTTTTAAAGTCTCGCTTAAAACTCTTTAAATTTTGTATAAAATAGACCAAATCATGCCTGCCTCTTGAGAATTGATAATGTTCTTGATTTCAACTAACAATACCAGAGTTAGGTTTAGTTAGATAATCCTACTATTTCAGATCTATCTGACGCTTAATTTAAAGGTCTATTATATGGTTATATATGTATTGAGTTAATACAAACTAATTATAAAGAGATAAGACTTACGTTTTTACCATTATAATCCTCATAGTCATACTCATCATCCGTCTATGAAAGAAATTAATGATGTTAATTGAGTATACAGTGGGGTGTATTAGAAGTGGCCTATGTCCAGCAGTGGACTAAATCAGGCTGATTGATTGTAGTATACAATTGGCGGGACGATTAGTAAAAAGTAGACTTATTATTTATAGTAGATATTATAATATACAGATTTGTCGAAGCGATTAATCGAGGCTTCACGTGACCAGAGGGCTGGCTTACTTTTGGCTCAAAGAATAAGCATTGCCATTCAACGTGGCAATGCTGCCAGTCTTCTGAGCACGTTTCCAGTAGACGTCGATGCGGAGGAATTTTATGACGCCTTTTAAGCAGTCCCTCCCGTTTTTCGTGTATTTTCTGTGTATGTATATATATATATATACACACAGAACCGATTTCGCTTATTCTATTTGCTATGTTCGTTATTGTCAGGAGAAGGTTCTTATGTAAAAAAATTAAGAAAGTTTAACTGAAAATAGTTTTACCCGGGCGAAGTCGGGGTGTTTCACTAGTTTTTTCTATAAAAATATTTAAGAGGCGACTTTGGCATTATTTTTCTGTATGTTTTTTTTTAAATTAAATGTATTTATATATAGTTTTTTTAAATGTATTATATGTCATTTTTATTGTAATAAATGAAACAGATTTCGCTAAAAAAACTTTTTAGCTAGACTATTTAGCAGTTATCAGCCATTAAGCAACTAAGGGCGCGGTAACCCTAAAGATGGGTGACCGCATATATATATCATCTGAGCATCTTCGTATTTAGGAAAGCACGTTAAAAGTTGGTATCGACTGTAAACAGTCGTTAAATCACAACAGACGCCTAAATATGGGTAATCTAAATAACTCTGGCACTAGGTTGGCCACTAACCGAACGATGAGAAAAATAATATATTTATACTGAATAAATTTTAAACGTTAGTTTTTTTTTCCATTTTTTCACATCAGGTACTTATTTTTTCTTCTGAATTACAAAAAAAATAGTTAAGAATTTTATATTAGTGTGACCAATTATTGTAAGCATGTACAACAGCTATACAAAATATACAAAGAATATTAGTTTTTTATAACAATTTTTTAGACAGAACAAAATTTTGAAAACCCACTCTCTATTACTTCTTCCCCGACGTTTAAAATATTTTAGTTTGTTATGCTACCAACAATGTAAAATTAGTCTTTTATTTTTGAAAAGATTCTTTTTTTAGTCAAAATAGTATCGAAGGCATATTTGCAAGATATAATGTAGGCATAAAATACATTTTTAAGAAGTTAGAACACCGAGTTTTGACAAGGATAGCTGCTAAAAGCAATAAGACTAAATATAGGTACTCAAATATACTAACTATGTCATTAATATTTCTATCCTGGAACATAATTATAACACATTAAATTAAAATGTTAAAATAATTGACAAAATACAATAATTTGTAAAAACTTGGTCCCATTAGTAATGTTTTAATAGAACATAATATAAAAGTAATACTATTACATACTCGAACTCTACGTTTACCTATACGGCCCATCGATGTTAAGCAGTTACCGTAGCCTATGGACGCTTCTAATAGGTACCAGAGCCTCTAGACTGGACTGGAAAATTCAAAAAATAAAATGTATGGAATTTGACGTGAGTCTACGACATTAAATCGTATACTCACGTCAAATTCCATACATTTCCTTTTTTGACTTTTCGATTCGACTATCGCTTACGCCACTTGTCTAGAGGGGCAGAGGTATCACTTGCGTGTCAAATTTTTTACACCAGGGCTTTAAGATGGGAGTATTGTATCAACAATGAATGAATTTAAAACTATTAAATACCTACTATACTACTAATTATCTTAAATGCGAAAGTATAGCTGGTTGTTTGTACTTCAATACGCCAGAACGGCTGAACAGATCTGGATTAAATTTGGCACAGTGATAGATGATATGAAATAGCACATAGGCCATCATCCTTTTTATCCCGAAAATGTACGATTCCGGTGGACTAGTTTTGTTTTTGATTTCGCGGGCGGAATTGTGGGCTTTAGCTAGTATTTTAATACTGTTTATAAATATAACGCAGTTATTTACGTTAATTTTTAAATTAACGTAAATAATTGCGTAATATTTATATCTAGTGATACCTACTCAAAACTTTATTGAATTCCACAATGTTGATATTAAAGGTATACAATGGTAAGTATCAATTATTGTGGACCCTTTCGGGCACAGCTATTAAATCTTTTATTGTATGTGCTGATAAAAAAATGGACTAATGGGACGAGTAATTAATATTTGTAATTTAATAACAATAATTTATAATTAATGTAATCATTTTTCACTTACTTCGTCAGGGCATATATCTGTTATAGTATCATCATTGGCGCTGGGATATAAGCTTATTGATTGTATGAAGACCTGTAACAACAGTAAATAAGAATAAATTAAAACAAAAAAAACATTCCAAATTAATGCTTTGAATGTGCTTTCTCTTGAGACCAGGAAGGCTACTAATTTCTGGACGTAAAAAAAACTACAATATAAAGTCGATAGAATTATTATCTCAATAAGTTAATTTTAAATTTAGAGTATGCGTGTAATGTAATGTTTTCAGTGTTTTATTATAAAGCTCCAATAATCTGGCTCTATACACATAGCCAGTTGCCAGCTTAAAAAAATAAAAACATTTGTTTGATAGATTGTCAACAACCTAAGCCGTATAAGGATATTTTCTATGCCAACGCCAGACTTATTGTTCCGCTAGAAGATTAAAAATATGACGAGACTCAGTACGCTTTTGTGAGAGGATGAAGCGAGATTTTTAATGAAACTGACGTAGGAAAATGTTCACCTACCATCGACACGGCTTCATGGGATTGAATACTTTTTTGAAAATTTTTGTTTGTTGGGTTTTAGACAAAGTTTCATCATGTCATGGGAATATTTGACGCGTTTATTTTTAAATAATAACAAAATGTATTAGATACAAAATGTATGTATGAAATCGAAGCCATAATTATTTTATTAATTTCAATTTAAGGGCGCGGTAACCCTATAGACGGGTGACCGCATAGTGGTATTTCATCTGAGCGTCTCCGGGCTTCGGAGCTAAAAGTCGAGTTAAAAGTCGGTCCAGAATGTTATCAGTCGTTAGATCACGACAGAGGCCTAAATATGGGCGATCTAAATAATAATAATAATATAATAATCATTTATTTCAGAAATACACAGATTACATACAAAACAATACACGTAGCCTACATATTTCCATAGATAAATACCTTGCAATCTAACATATATATATATATATATATATATATATATATAAAACTTATACCTAAACACATTTAATCGGTGTCGTGTTACACCTCGCTGTGTTGTGTAACCGACCGCGAAAACGTCGATACACGACACCTTTCGGCCAAAACTCTTCCTCGAGGAATCTATCGATAGCATGCGTTGGCACCCGCACCACAAACGAATTGAAATTGGTGCTAGAACGCGGTACCAACTTTTCGACCCTCAAGGTCCAGTTGACTTTCTTGAGGATATACTCCACAATATCCTCGGTCTTCGTGGTGTGATGGAGACGGGACACATATAGCTGCGACGTAGGTATTGCAGGACGCAGCAGCATATTAGGCCCCGTCAGCGCAGTACCGCACTGGTTCCGACAAGGAGGCTTCCTTTTCTTCTTCTCGACCTTGACAAAGGCATCCTTGTCCGTGTCGATTTTGGAAACCCGCTGTTTCCGCGCCTGTTCTTCCTGTCGTGTCACCACCGAGGGCTTTTTGGTGGCGGCAATGGCAGCGTAGGCACGTTTAGGGGTCAACGTGCCCACACGATTTAAATAACTCTGTCACCAGGTTGGCCACTAACCAAACGATAAGAAGAAGAAGGCCAACTTTAAAGTCGAGAGATGACTAGTAGCCGGTAGTTTAGAATAAGTTACGTACTTTTATTTTAATACCCATTCTTCTAAATATCTTATGAATAAATATAAACCTAGGTATTAAACGAAACACAATCTGTAACGCAAATCCTAAATTTTAGCTCAAAGGGCTAATAAATATTTCCAAAGACAAAATTCAATAGCTTAAGCAACTAAATCTGTTCTTTACCACAGACATTTAGGGACCTAGATTTTAGGGAAATCCTTTATTTAATTTTGTAATTTATTTTAAGACGACTTAAATGTGTTTCTTAATATAACTTGAGCTTTAATTTATTTAATTTTAGAAGCCTTTTAAGAATTTTGTATAGTTCATCGCCATTTACTACTGCGCGGCATGGTTGGTAATGCGCCTAATCTCACTCCGGTCGTGCCGGATTGCCGTCCTATTGGACTATGAGAATGACGTAATAAGGAGTGCATTTGTGTTTGCATACACACTTGTGCACTATAATATCTCCCGCTCAGATGGCTAGTCTTCGTTAAGATTAGCCGCCGTGACCGAAATTTGGTTAGAAGGACAGTATCATTGGTTTTATCTGTATAATAATAATAATAGCAACCCATATATGTCCCACTGCTGGACACGGGTCTCCTCTCCTCTATCAAGAGAGAGAGAGAGGGTTTAGGCCATTATTCACACACGCTGGCCTAATGCGGGTTGGTGAATCAGACATGTCTTTAGAATTTCTTCTAAGACATATGGGTTTCCTCACGATGTTTTCCTTCACCGTTAGCAGATAGCGAATCATTTAATTTGTACATATAAACTGCACAAAGTGAAATTCATATTGGTACTGCCCGGGATCGTACTCGCACCTCTTGCGTGCAAGTCGGTTACTTTACCACTCGGCCAACACCGCTTCTTCCCACTCGGCCTCCACCGCTTCTTATCTCAAAATATTTACAATTATGACCACAGCTTATAGCCAACACAAATCATCATCATCATCATCATCATCTCAGCCAAAAGACGTCCACTGCTGGACATAGGCCTCCCCGAAGGTTTTCCACAACTCTCGATCCTGAGCCGACCTTGTCCATCGGTTGCCCGCAACCTTTACCAGGTCGTCGGTCCACCTTGTTGGAGGCCTGCCAACCCGCCTGCCAAGCGTGGCGATTATGGTAAATCCCCCCCAAAATGATCCGCACCAACACAAATAATGCTGCCTAAATACATTATGAGCAAACAGGCTTCAGATCTCTAAACAGTTTTACCGCAGTTTGATTCCAAATGGATACTATAGTGCACCTCACTTTAGAGGAGGGATGTTACTAAATACGGATGAACGAAAACTAGTATGCACTGTTTTAAGTGACGTTAACACCTTCTAGGACAGTAACGGTTAGGTATATACAATACAATCATAATAATATTATAAACGCGAAAGTTTGTAAGAATGCATGGATGAATGTTACTCTTTCACGAATTTTTTTTTTTTTTAAAGACAACTCCTGCACTAGAGAACAAGCTCTGTGTCGCGAGGGACTTTACAAACATACAATTAACGGACACAAATCACACCCAGACTCAGAACAACACTTTGTGGGTGACACAAAGTTTTGTCCTGTGTGGAAATCGAACCCACAACCTCGTGCACAGCAGGCGCATACTGCGGCCACTGGACCACCAAGGCAGTCATTTAAATTAAATTATTAAGTTATTAACAAGATTAAATTATTATTGGTAATATTTCGTGAAGAAAATACTTTGTATACCTTTTTAAGCACATTGAGTGTCACAGAGGGGTGTGAGATTTGGTATAGTTAATGTTAATGTGAAGAAAGACTGCAATGCTAAAATAAACAAAAAAATCTTATAAAAAAATCACGGTGACATTTTGATGTGACTGGGTGACACTTTTTGACAATTTTAAACCGTGAACTACGAGATTTATTAGCTTCATGTCTATTTACAGACTATTAACTAGAATTATTATTATAGACTAAATAAACTATTATTAGAATCTAAATATTATAATAATAACAACCGATATAATGTCCTACTGCTGGGCAATGGTCATCTCTCTAAAGAATGCTGAGAGGATTTACGCCTTTAATTCAAATATAAAATAGGCAAAATAATTGTATGACTAGTTGAAGTAAGTCCTTTAGACAGTAAAGACGCGTCTTATTCACCAAGGAGTGTTTTTAAGCTGCCCCTCTAGACAAGTGACTTAAACGGTAGTCGAATCATTAAGAATTAAAAAAAAATACACACGAATTGAGAACCTCCTTGTTTTTGAAGGCGGATAAGAAATTTATAGTTTTTTTTAATTTTTATATCACTTGGGTGGAAAATAAGCACATACGGCCCATCTGATGTTAAGCAGTTACCGAAGCCTATGGACGCTTGCAATACCAGAGGTATCACTTGCGTGTTTGCCAACCCATTTTTTTACACCAGGGCTTTAAGATGGAGTATCCCTGGGATAAGAATACGTCTCTTCAAAACGTATCCCTATATGAGCGCTGGAGACCTGTACTCACACACAGGAACACAACTACACCGCTGTGTGTTGTTTTTTGGCTGTGGTCTTTTGTAAGGTTCTTCTTCAGTCGGGGTTGCTCGCTAGTATGGTGCCCTACCTCTCTTAAAGTATAAATAAATAATAAAGCCTTACCAAATGTTTACCTTACTAAATGTTTCGATGTTTTATTTTACTCTGATTGTGTATAAATTAATGAAACTATAGGTCTTTTTGTACTCATCGATCGCTCTTAGCGTTAAGACCGCCCATTGTACTGTGGAGGCTGTCACACACCTCCAACAAAAAGGGAGGATCCTCCGACCAGGCTGGGTGATCGTGCCTAGCGGGCCGCGGCCCAACGGTTAGTTGTTGGGCGTTGTATATATACTGAGTGTCTGTGTAAACTTCGATAGCGCGATTCAGCATCTCGAACATTTGTTCTGCGGTTGCGTGTTTCTCGGTATAGTGACATCTGTGTTTTCTATGATGAACTTCGTTGCTTGTTGTAGCGTTATTCTATTGGCCTGATAGATGACGCTACAGTACCTACTTGTTTCATTAATTCTTATTGTAATTAGTTTTAGTACTTATGTGGTGTACAATAAAGAATATTCTATCTATCTATCATATTTCTCAACATTTATAACATATAAATAAATAAAAAATAAAGATTTGAGGAAAGTTTACCACATTTATATCGTAAATCTCGATGAGATGTCAAATCTCATAAATTTTCTTTCTATTTTATTCGATTCACCTAACGTTTATGCCAATGTCTTAAAGGGCTGAGCTGACAACGATGAGTCACATTTTTTAACACGAATAGACCATAGTTTCTAAATAACCAGTCCCTCTAGACAAATGTCATAAGCGATAGTCGAAACGAAAAGTCAAAAAAGCAAATGTATGGGATTTGACGTAAGTTTACCACTTTATATCGTAGACCTACGTCAAATTCCATACATTTATTTTTTGACTTTTCGTTTCGACTATCGCTTATGACATTTGTCTAGAGGCCCTATATTTATACCTATATTTATTTACACAAATTATGCAAAACAGATTCCTAATTCCGTGTTCTAGAGGAAGTAGATCTGCAGCAGCTGTGGAGTTATGACGCGGCGGATATTGCCTTACCGAACGTAGGGGTGCTACGCCCCATTCATCTTTCTATATCTTTGAGTTTGCTTTCAAAACGTCGTATCGACGAAACGGAAAGTGGTAAGAAGTTTCTAAACGTATATTTTAAACCTCTCGTCTCCCGTGTTGCTACAATAAAACCTTTTTAATGAATTCATTAGAATTTATTATTGTAATTACCACTTTATCCACGTGGATTTAGGTTTTTATTCTTTTTACGAATTCTATTTTCGAAGTTTAAAATAGCTGAAACTACACCTTATAAACTCGATTACTTGAAAGTCAAATCCAATTTCAGACTTTTTAATGATTAAAGATCAAGAGAGTGAAAAACAGATAGACTGACAACAAAACGACAGAAAAATTACACCCAGATGCAACCCAGACGGATCTTGATTATAGTCTAGAAATAGCACATAGGCTAGGTACTTTTTATCCCCAAAAAATCACAGTCCTTGTGGAATTTTACGCGCGGGCCCATGGCTTCATGGGAGGAAGTATAGTAACATCATCCTACTAATCTTACTAATATTATAAATGCGAAAGTTTGTAAGAAACTACAGAACGGATCTGGATGAAATTTGGCACAGAGATAGATTATGGTCGTTTTCACAGCTATAACCGACAACCACGCGGGCGGAGCCGCGGGCAACTACTAGTAATTCTATATTACATTGTTGCATTAGGGGATTATTATTTATCATCTCAACCCATAAACGTCCCACTGCTGGGCACGGGTCTTCACACCAAACATTTGGAGGGATATTATTAGCCTACTATACCACGCTGGCCAGACGGGCTGGTTTTTGTTTCGAGTTTTCCCTCTCTTGCAGTGGATATTGTCTGCTACACTAATACTAAATGTATTAATATATTAGATATTGATATTATTACACACATATTACAGTGTGTTACGTCGAAGTATTAGATTACATAAAACAATTACTGTTATTGATGAACCGTTGTTCAAATATCTTTTGAAGGCGTCAGAACTAATCAATAACGTATGCGGGATTTAGTTTCACTATTAGTTTGAAACATTGTATATATTATGTATGTATATGTATGTACCTCAATTTTGTTGTAAGTTAATAATTTAGTAGCTTTAAGATAGGTAGAGAACTATACAAGCGAGCAAGTCCCACTAGGGATGAACCTTCACTTAGCAATCACCAGCCCCTCTAGACAAGTGGCATAAACGGTAGTCGAATCGAAAAGTCAAAAAAGCAAATGTATGGGATTTGACGTAAGTTTGCGACATTATAACGTAAACTTACGTCAAATCCCTTAAATTTGAATTTGTGACTATTCGATTCGACTACATTTTATGCCACTTGTCTAGAGGGGCAGGACATCACTCGCTTGTTGCCGATCCAGTCCAGTTGGTTCAAAAGCACCAGGGTTCAGAAAACATGCTGTCAATAGGTTCTACTCGTTTTTCCTCAGTATTTCATTCTCATGTAAAAAAGTGTTATTACTTAATTTCCGATTTCTTAAATGATTCATTAGACTATCGATATCTTATAAGAATAATTTATATATTACACACGTGGGTCGTTTATTATTATAATACAAAAGTACTAATGTGCCATTAATTCTAAAAAAAAATACTTTTGTTCTTTTTGTACGCTAGAAACTGGCAGAACATGATGTTCCTAATTTATTTTAAGGCCTGTAATTTATTGTTACTATATACATATGTACAAATAGCGCTTGTTTAGGGATGTGTTTTGACAGAAACATATTCCTATCCCAGGGATAGTCCCATCACAAAGCCCTGGTGTAAAAAAATGGGTTTGCAACACGCAAGTGATACTTCTGGTATTGCAAGCGTCCATAGGCTACGTATGCTTGTTTGCCACCTAAGAAGTATAAAAAAAAGATATCTACCTACTGATTTGTTATTTAAGTTGATTAGTAACGACGGTTAAAATCATGTGCTCAGACGCCATTTAACTTCATATAAGCAAAATGACGTCACCGCCTTAACTTAAATACTACACGTATCGTTAAAATTAAACGAAGCACTCAAAAATAAAATCCAATTTTACTTTACAATTATCAAAAAAATATTTAAAAAAACATCGATAAATATTCACAATTAAAGCGGTAAACCTAAATGACAAAGCAGGGTGGAATATGCTCCGGATTTTGTATTTTCACTGTACACAAAAAACGGGTATGTATACGGGTTCTGTACCACAAAATACTTAAAGCTACAGCTAATTTGTAAGTGGGCCTCCACAACCGTAAATTTCACGCGTGGAGTTGCAAACTTTTACAAAAAGTACGGCCATATATTTTAGATATACATCACAGAGAATGACGTTTGAATACCTCGTTTCTCAAGTGTTGCTATTTCTTCCTGCTTCTAGCTTGAGCGTTGGTCCGATTTACGGCGGGGAAATAATATTTTCTTTTGAACAATACAATGGCGGCGCGACAGTGCTGATTTATTTTTTTGCAAATATTTATTAACGGAGCTGTGTTGGTTTAACAATAAAATTAATTACATTTTGAATTGTTTTTTTTTATGTTTTAGCATATCCATATCTTAGCAGCCTACCTATAGTATTACATACTGATGAAGCAATTTACCTTAACAATTACTACTGAAATAATTACGAGTAGGTTGGTACTTAATTGTTTATCGCAACCTAGTGTCGGTCACAGCATGATTCGGATTTGTAAAAATACCGTCGATTTCCAACTTAGGTACATACATACACATCATCACGCCTGTCTTCCATTGGCGTAGGCAGATACTATCTGGTACACCAATTTCTTTGATCCAGACATGTCATACTTCTTTCGCTTCCTCTACATTTATCAACACCTTCATGCATAAACCTGATTTCGGGGTACTTTTATTTTGCCCTTTTTTTAGTAAACTTCTATTTCGTTTTTTTTGAAAACCTAATATCTATTGATTAGACAGACTCGACAGTCAACAGTTGCATTCAATATTAGAACAACGAGGTGTTTCTGCAATAAAATATTATTGATATTAATAAACACTACAACACAGATGTCTGCTTACACCAAAACAGATATGGTAACATTATAACGGAGCAACGCTGGTTTATTTTTGTTGACAGTACTACTATTTCATACACGGTCTCTTAACTCGGTGTGGTGTCAACAGTGAACTGATGCAGACCTGCTTGAACTAGAATAGACAATACAAATATCTATTACTAGGGGACGCCCGCGACTTCGTCCGCGTGGTAATTTGGAATATTTTCCCCGACTTTGCAACACATCTCACTACTGCTCCGCTCCTATTGATCATAGCGTGATGACATATAGCCTGTAGCCTTCCTGGATAAATACACTATTCAACAAAAAAAATATTTTTCTAATCAAACCAGTACTTTCTGAGATTAGCGCGTTCAACCAAACAAATAAACAAACAAACTCTTCAGCTTTATAATATTAGTATAGATGTACAAAATAGGTAGTAGCTGAGTGGAGAAGTAATCGACTTGTACAGATGAGTTCAGTAAATTTCACTTTGTAGAATTAATAGAAAGATGAAATAAATAAACTTTCATTCATTCATTACTAGCGGCCCGCCCTGACTTTGCACGATTTTCAAAATTTTTAAAATGAAACTTCTTCAAAACTTCTTAAGCGGCGTTGTGCACTTTTTGATAAGTAAAAGTTTTTACCTCATGTCAGGACACGTGACCTGATCGAAAATTCTTAAGACAGCGCAGGGCGCATGCGCAAGTGCTTGTGTGTTTTAGAGAGTTTAAATAGATTCGAATCAAAATTGTTCGTTTCTTACTTCAGCCATGGGGTCTCATCAGGAACAAATCAAAATTAGTACGAATAAATACCAATAGATGGAGTTACATATATCGATTTGTTATTTACGTTTATATAAAATTCAAACCTGAAAGAAATATAGCCTGAAACATTTACATACATATTTTAAGAAATCCTACTAGCATAGGAAAATGAAATAAAGGGCTCATAAGACAAAATTATAATTATATATTTTCAAAATTCAATAATGTCGCCGTAGTCCTGGTGGCAGTATTTTGTACTACTAAGAAGTTGAAACTTGCGAGTGACTTGTGAGTAATGGCTGTATGCATTTTCAGATTTTTATAAATTAAAATTTTACTGTTGGGTCATACTAGGTATAAAAATATATAAAGTTAGGTTAAAAATAAATAATACTGGTATATATATTTTTTCTCTCAACAAAAATACTTTAAAAATGTCTTACCTACGTTATCAAAATTATGAACAAAAATTTAAGATTTATTATCATAAATATTTTAAAAACTAAACAAATACAAAAAGTGTATCCTATGTTGGGATTCAATATTTTAAAAACTAAACAAATACAAAATACAAAGAGTGTATCCGATGTTGGGATTCGAACCCGGTTCGGCCGGATACGGGTACCTCCGTACGGTGCTAAGGTATCGACTATCGTACTGTGAGAAAATTACCTATTTGTGAATTCGAACTGATACTGAATAATTACAGATTTATTATATTTTTCCTAATAATTAAAAAAATATTATCTGATATTAAAACCATCTACAAAAAACAAATTTCAAAAATTGGACATGAATCTGGGATTCGAACCCAGTACCATGGGACTGTTGGACGAATACCACAGAATGCTATACTTACTCCTGACTGGCCTGTTGGTCTAGTGGTTAGTGACTCTTAACTACTAAGTTGGGGGGTCATGGGTTCGATTACCATTCAGGACAAATCTTTATGTGATGAGCTCTGTTTGTTGTTCTGTGCCAAGCCTGGTTTCAGATGGTATGTGAATTGTCAGAAAATATTATTATTACCCTAATTCGACTCATCTCGTAGGTACTGAATTGATAGATGCTAGGTAGGTATAATATACTTATTTGTTAATTTGAACTGACAAAACAAAAAAAATGTTTATTATAGTTTCACGAATAATAAAAAAAAACATTTTATTTTATAGGTATACGTAATTAAAGCCATCAAAAAAAAACTTAACACTATACCGTAAACTTTTGTTAAGATACGGGAAAAAATTGTTTAGCCCGGGGCGAAACCGGGGCAGAGCGCTAGTTAAATACGGAAGCAAACAGTCAAAATAAGTGTATATTTCGTACGTAAAGCGCGTGACCTTGAGCGAGTAAACGTGGCCCGAGCCCGAGACAATATGCAATACCTAAGTCTTAACCTTTATGGTCGGTGTAGATGCCTACTATTTTTTTGGAAGAATATAATTTCTTTAACGTAAATAAATTCGGTTATAAAGTGTCGCCATCTGTTGATTTTATGTGTATGCACGTAATCTGTTGGATATAGACATCTAGTGTCGTATAGTTAGTAAAAATTTAGCCGCACGGTTAGCCCGAGTTAGCAGGGAATCAATTCTTTGTATGGGATGGGGTATCTGTACTAGTATTATATTATCTGTGCTTCAGCTAACATAAACCTATTGTAAACTTTTTAGTGTAAAATAATTGTAATAGTTCTGAAGTGTTATTTTTTTTATGTAAAATAAATTGTCATGTTTGTGTACGATAGTGCAATAAATGAATAATGTATTTTACCATATAAATGATAGTACTTCTATACTGATAAATAAAGCAATTCGTGCGAAATTATTCCCTAACTATTCCAAAATATTCAAAAATGCACAACGTTAATGTTCAAGTTTTTACTTTTGTCGGCAGTCCCGGAGTGCAACCAGTTGTTTCTTTTTCCCAAGAACCTTCTACAAAGTATTAGAAAAACTTTTAAAAACCATGAATTAAATCGGAAAGAATCGTTCTCTAGTTATAGCGTGACCAGAGGAAATAGGAATTCATTGCTTCTATTTTTTTCCACTTTTTTCTTTTTTTTCACAACAGATTTGTTTAGAAGTAATTGGGTAAAAAATATCTACCCAAAGTTTTGCATTTATAATATTATTAGTAAGATGGTTTCAGTTCTAGTAATATTAGTTCTGCGTGACGTCAACCAACGTCTAGCCTAGATGAATGGTGTGGCTTCTTACACAGCAGTTTAGTTTATTTTGCTACAATTGAGTACTATTATTTAAGTCTATGTTCTTAACAATATAAATATTACTTTATTTTAAAGAACTTTAACCGACTTCAAAAAAGAAGATTTTTTTAATGTTCATATGTTTACCGATATCTCCCTATTGTGGACCGATTTTCAAAATTCTTTTTTAATTTGAAAGAGTATACTCTTGAGGTGATCCCATTGGCACCAAGTTAGGATTTGATGATGCAAAATAGGGCAATCGAGGACATCACAAACATGCCGTACCGTAAGATTCCAGAGGAATTTCTTACCACGTACGATTAGGCTGTGGAATGAGCCCTGCCGAGGTTTTCCCAAGAGAGTATAGCATGGGGTTCTTCAAGAAAGGAGTTATAAGGTTTTTAAAGGGTCGGCAACGCGTGAGTGGCTACGGATAGGCCGTAGCCTATCCGTAGCCACTCACGCGTTGATCGTTGCTGATCGTAAGCAGTTACCGTAGTAACTGCTTACGATCAGGCGGGCCGTATGCTTGTTTGCCACCTAGGTAGTATAAAAAAAAAATTCGAAAAACATTGTTAATATAGGTATTAACAATGTTTTTCGTATACTATAGGTAGTATTAACAATGTTTTATATTTTAATATTTTTTTACTTTTATTTTATCACTAAAAATAAAAAAATAAAATATTAATACTACATACGCTACGTAGCGGTTGGTAGTTGATATTTATTTTCTATTAGGACACCATCTGTCGGGCTAATAGTATAACAAGTTAAGTGTGAACAGGTTTCAGCAGTGATGCCATAGATGTCGCTATATAAAGAACGAGTTCTTACGAAATGAGACATCATATAATTTTGTAATTTAATTGTGTGAGTGGCGACCATGAATTGGAAGACACTGCTTGGGCAGGCTTATAACAAGTTGAACCGATGATCTAGTAAATGTTACGGGCAAGGGATTTACTGAAATTCTTGGGGGTCTGGCAGTGGACGTCTTTCGATAGAAATGATGATACTTATTGTGTGATCCTATGTGGATAAGACATGGGGTTTGTGTTGATATAGGTGATGGTAAGCAGTTACCGTAGCCTATGGGCGCTTGCAACACCAGGGATATCACTCACGCGTTGCTGATCCTTTAAAAACCTTATAACTCCTTTTTGAAGAAGGCATGGGTTTCTTCAAGAAAGCCATATAGTCTCTCGAGAAAACCTCGGTAAGTAGCTCATTTCACAATCTCATCTAATAACACTCTGAATTGATTTTTGTAAGACTAAGATATACTGGTAATATAAATCGGTTCAATTATAATTTCAATGTACGCCTGTGACTGGCATTCAATGGAACTTTTTGCCCGTAAAAGGAATAAGCACCTATAACGACAACTTGTCTATTACACTTTCAAGGTAAGCATCACAAATAAATTTCCAATCTATGGTTATACCACTTGTCATACTTTCGAAAGCCTATGAGATAACATATCAACGTCGCTCTTAGGATCGACTCTCATTTATATGACAACAAATTGCACTTATGAGCAGTGAAAGTTGAGTAGAATAGTAACCCCAGTTGTACACGTTTATAAAATACGAGTACAGAAAATAAAAAATAAATTGTAAGCAGCAAATACGTACATACAATATTGCGGACTTGGATAATATACATACTAGATTGAGTGTCTGTACTGATAAGCATCGTTTACGCGGACCCGCCGCAATTTCGCTGTGTGCGTGCCGCGATGTCACTGTGTGCGTAAAACTTTTATTGTACACGCTCGCCGTCACTCACGGTCTGGGCCGCAATTCTGCTAATTTACGGATGGCTCAATTGAATCTCAGTAGCATTTTTGGTATTATTAGTTAATATTAGTTTGTTGTATATATTAGTTTTCTTATTTTTTTTTTATAAATGCTCCGTATAAAAGATCAAAGCTCATTAAGTAAATTGAAAATCATATTCAAATTAAAAGTTCCTCATCAAGTATTTAGTATTTTCTACTTACTACTCATCCTTATTAAGTATTTTCCTTAACAAAAGCAAAACAAGTTATTGTTGCTCTCAAGTATTTCAGAAAATACATATTTTATTAGAAACTTTAGCGATATTGTGGTAATAAAATCGTTACTAGAATAACAATGAATTTATATTGGTAAAAGTTTGTCAGAAGTTTCCTGTCTTTTCTAAAGGTACTACCTAGGTGGCAAACAAACAGACGACATGCCTGATGTTAAGCAGTTACCGTAGCCTATGGACGCTTGCAATGCCAAAGGTATCACTTTCATGTTGCCAACCCAAAACTGTTTTTACAGGGCTTAAGGATGGAGAAGTATATCCAAAATAGTAAAACGTTTCTTTCAAAACGTATTTCTAAATGAGCGCTGGAGACCTGTACTCACACATAGGAACAAAACTACACCGGTGTGTATAGTTATTGGGCTGTGGTCTTCTGTAAGGTGGAAGTCCTTTCCCAGACGCTCTGTAGTAGTATATACATCACCATCGTTAAAATCGTCTATAGAGTATAGACATAACTATTTCCACAGCATTCGATTGATTGCTGAGCCACAAACTGTAAGACACTTGATATCATGGATCGCGTACCCTTATACCTGTACCTTAGAGAACCATATAAATTATATTGGAAATGCAAAACTTGTGGCTAAGTTCTATGCCGACACAATTTAGATTGCCATAGACATACTAAGACTTGACCCTTTTTTGAAGTAAAATGCTTTATGCATACCGCCCCGCCTGGAAAAGTGAAGCGGTTATATCGGGCGCTCCGACACCTAGAGGTGAGGCGATTGGCATACCAACTAAAACCCCCTGTGTTAGGTACCTACACTCGCCTTCACAGGTGGACCAGCGCCACCTAATATGATATCAGTGGTCCACCCAGCAAGAAGATTCGACCCTGAGCTGACCTTCTCCATCGTATGTCAATAACCTTTACTAGGTCGTGGATTCACCTCCTTTTTTCTACAAGAAAATCATAACCTTGTTTTGTCCAATAACCGTCCTTAATGTTGATCTTAATTATAAACCTTAAACTATTCCAGGCGCTTTATTAATACATCACGTGTTGATGTAATTTAGGTATAAGCGCTAACTCGATATGTAACGAATGTAATATTAAGTGTATAGTGTAGTTTTTTTTATACTACTTAGTTGGCAAAGAAGCATACGGCCCGCCTGATGTTAAACAGTTACCCTAGCCTAGGACGCTTGCAATACCAGATGATCAAGATTACTTGCGTGTTGTCGACCCATATTTTTACAACAGGGCTATAAGATGGAGTTTCCCTAGGATAGAAAAACGTTTCTTTCAGGGTCACAGGGTACAGGTCTCCAGCGCACATTTTGGGATGCGTTTTGCATGTCCAAAATGTGCGCTGGAGACCTGTACTCACACAGGAATACAACTACACAGCTGCGTGTATAGTTATTTGGCCGTGGTCTTGTGTGAAGTGGAAGTCCTTCCCCAGTCGAGCTTGCTCGCTAGTATGGTACCCTACATCTCTTAGACGTATAAGCAAACATGAATGTTTATTTAATCAATCAAACCCATTCAAAACTCTCTAGAATTAAGAACACCCATAACATGCTCATGCACAGAAATACAATGACACCACATTTGACTGTAGCTTTTGTTTTTTAAACCAAAAATCTTGAAAACATCTAAATTCCTTTTATTTTCAAAGCTAGAAGATGTACGTATACCGAAGAAGCAAAAGAACGTATTAAGAATACACATTAAAATTGACCTCAGTTTAATAGTTACTTAAATAGTGAAATGCGACTCAAACTGGCACTAACTCAGCGTAAAATATGAGGGACGTGCAAGATTATGATAAGGCTTTAACCCAGTAAATCATTGGATTTTCCGCTTGAGAATTGAGGCAAATTTAAGGAGGATCCAGTTTGAATACCCGTGTGGAGGTGTGCCGTCGAAGCTCAAATTGTTACGTGATTTGGAAACAGAATGTGTATTTGATTTTGTATAGGCTATTGAACAAATTATGATTTTAGTAATATAAAATATTCAAACAATATCCTAACTTAATCATAATATTGATATCATATGATTAAATATGAATCTATTTGTAGGGCACCGTACATACAAGCAAGCCCGCCTTGGGAAGGAAATCCACCTAAGAGAAGACCACATCCAAATAACTGTACACAGCGGTGTAGTTATGTTCTTGTGCGTAAGTCACAGGTCTCCAGCGCTCATTTAGGGATGCGTTTTGAAAGAAACGTATTCCTATCCCAGGGTTACTTCCATCTTAAAGCCCTGGTGTCAAAAAATGGGCTGGCAACACGCAAGTGATACCTCTGGTATTGCAGGCGTCCATAGGCTACGGTTACAGCTTAACATCAGGCGGGCCGTATGCTTGTTTGCCACCCAAGTAGTATAAAAAAAAAAAAAAGTACAGGTCTCCAGTGCTCGTTTAGGAATGCGTTTTTGAAGAAACGAACTACCCTAGAGTTACTCTATGGAAAAATCCATGTGTTACAGAATTGTTAAGTAAACGGCACGCGAGTGATATTCCAGGTAATGCATGCGTCTATTAGCTACGGTAACTACTCACCAACAGGCAAGCAAGTATGCTTGTTTGCCACCAAAGTATAAAAAATCCTTTCAGATTCGTTAATATAATCGCCTACTAAAAAACCGACCGAACAATATAAAAAAATAGAACATCGATAATATCTCTTAATTGTTCTATGATTTATGAGAGGCGGATCGGATATTTTCATTTTACACACTATTATTAAACAATTACACCCATTTATATTGTGTTTACAAGTCTCGAGACATCAAAAGTTTCATATTTTTTGACTCATAAATTGTGATTCGTTATATCAAATGTGGAATAAGGTCACGTAACTGACTGTTAGAAAGAAGTACGTGTGTTTTCAGCACAGCTAATGGTACTTAAGTTTGTCTGTTATTATGATTTATGTCTGGTTTACATGTGGTACACATTGTTAGCTTTTATTTCTTGAATTGTTATACTTTTTAACAGTAAATGAAGTTTACTTTTGCGGACTCGTATGAAAAAAGCCGTGGTAGCCGAATACCAAAATAATCAACTTATATAACACTGGTGGATCATCCCTGCTTCGCACGTGTGATTATTTCAGTTTAGGCAGGGGTTCTTTATTTTTTTTAGATTTAAACTATGCCTTTGCTATTTGTTGATAATGTAGCTTTCTATTGGTGAAAGAACTATTAAAATCTGTTCAGTAGATTTTGGGTTTAATAATTACAAATAAATATGCAAATCTCCGATGGATAAGGTCAGCTCAGGACCGAATAATGTGGAAAACCTTGGCCTATGTCCAGCAGTGGACGTCTTATGGCTGATATGGATGGATGGATACAAATTTCCCTTTATAATATTAATATCTTTAGATATAAATATATGGTGTGAGTTTTATCCCAAATGCTAGTACCAATTTGAGTTTCATTTCGTGCAATTTATAATTTTCTAACAGTGACAGGAAGACGTCGTGAAGCAACTAACATGCCTTTAGAAGAAATTCTAAAAGCATGTTTGATCCACCAACCCACATTGGACTAGCATGTGAGTACTAAGGTCCGCTCTCTTGATAGATATAGTATAGGGTGACCCGTGCTCAGAAGTTGGACAAAGGTTGCTATAATTAACCAATAACAAAATTATATTCGTATTATATTTTTAGTTAGAAACCTTGTACTTAAAACCCGTAGATAATTGTTCTATTGAATTGTATGAAAAATCAATTGGTGTGCTTCTTTAAAGCTTTTCAACAAGAAAGTTCGAAACAAAAACGAAGTGGACGTCGCAAAGGAACCCACTCAAATTCTTAGCAAAGAGTCCCAAACCAAGGTTTGGTCTCTTACTTCTGTGGTTTGGTCTAAGTGTTGAGATAATCGACTATAATAATGATCGCCCGGTAGTCAAAATTTGACCGTGATTTATAAAAAAAATAACGGTATCGAAGTTATTATGTCGAAAAGTATGTATAATTTTTATAATCATGTTTTCTGATATTTAATTTTATAATTCCATTCCATTTTGTAAAAGGTAAACATTTTGTCTTGATTTTTTTAACATATACATAGTACTATTGCACTCACTGCCACTTAAAATTCGTCGCTCAGTAGCGACGTCATCTAGTGGGCTAACCCAGTGGTTAGCCCACTAGATGACGAAATAGCAAAACGGAAGGGGAAAACACATAAGGTGACCAAAGAGTCGAAGTGCTCTGATTTTTAGGACAAACCCAACAAGATAAGATAATAATATGTGTGTGATGGCGGGTACTTAAAAGCTTGTTCCTTGCACCAAACGCAAACAGTTCAAAGTTGTAGCTATGTGCTCATTGTTCAGACAGGTAGCGGTCCAAGTTTTTCTGTCTCTCGGTACGTGAGCGCTTCGCTCCAATTTGTTAAGTTGAAGATGTTTGCCATTAGACATTTAACAAAAGTGATATACAGAAGTGATGTGAGAAATTAATTTTGAGAATATCCCAATATTTTAACAGTTTTGCTCATTGTATCTCTGAAAAAATGAATATGAAACGAGGTGACCCGATACAGAATTATCCGGCAGAATTGTTAGAGTAGTAGACGAACACGTCTACTACACTAACACTTCTGCCGGATAATTCTTTGAGGTCTGCCCATAACTTTACTCAAGAAGACAATGGCATAGCAAATGTAGTGTAGGACACGACGACGCGCTCAGGCTATGTGAATCAAATCAAATCAAATCAAATGAGTTTATTTGCATAAAACAGGTTTACATAGTAGGTACTTAAAATATAAATTACAAGAGCGCTGATTTATAACCCATAAAGGTGTGCAAATTTTAGAGACAAATTAATTATGTCTAGGTATATTAATATTATTATGCTTTACATGTTAGTTTAAAGTTTATCAATTAAATTAATAATAGAAAAAGTAAGAAACAAATAATATCAAATAGTTAAATAGAATGTCAATAATAAAATTAAATCTAGAAGTCGAATGGTGAAATGTGGTTAATGTCAATAAGTACTTATGTCAATTCTCAAAAATTATGTATACAATAAACATTTTATTAAATAATCAAGTTGAATGTCAAGGGGCTATCTATAGTCAAGTTAAATTATGCTAGATGTCAAATGGTAAATAAAATGTCAATAAGTACTTATGTCATTCTCCAAATTATTATTATTGTGTTTCATTTTGTCAGATAAAAAGTCTGAAACTTTATAATAACATGTGTTTATCAATAGCTTTTTAATGACACCTTAAATATATTTACATTTGCATCTTTAATGCTTTTCGGTAATTTATTATATATTTTAGGAGCCAGGGCAAAAATACTTTTTTGCATTAGAGTAGTGTTAGTTCTGCACAAACATAGTCGACTTTTATCCCTTTGTGTTCGACTTGACCCATCGGTTGCCAATATAAATAAATGTGGGTTAAGTTTGACAAAGACTGCTACTTCAAATATGTAGATAGATGGCAGTGTTAAAATATTATATTTTTTAAAAAAGGGCTGGCAACTATCAGTCACTTGCAAGGAGAACATTGCCCTTACACAACGTTTCTGTGTCTTAAAAATTATTTCTTTATCAACAGAGTTTCCCCAAAAAATGATTCCGTATCTGAGGACTGACTCTACTAGTCCATGATATGCAATCAAGAGGGCATTGATGTTTATAGTTTGCGTGAGTTCATGTTATGCATATACCGATTTACTAAGCCTCTTACACATCTGGTCTATATGCTGTTTCCATGTTATTTTTCTATCTATTATTATACCTAGAAACTTTGTGCAGTCTACTTCTTTTATGGTTTGATTGTTAGCACACACTTTAACGATATCGGTTGTTTGAATACGCTGACTGAAATGCATTAACATGGTTTTACTTAAATTGGCTTTTAGGTTATTCACATTTAGCCAGTTAACAGTAGAGCTCAGTGCATTGTTTATGTCAGATTCATATGTTAACTTATTATTACACTTAATCGAAATTGTGCTATCATCCGCAAAAAGAGTCATTGGGTTGTCAGTTACATTGGGTAGGTCATTAATATATATTATAAATAATAACGGTCCTAATATACTACCTTGGGGCACACCGTAATGTATTTTGCGTGCTTCAGATTGATATATCTCCTCTATTTTTGTTACAGTATTAATTTTAGTAACTTCAGTATATTGAAATCGGTTTTCTAAGTAGGATTCAAAAAGTTTGAATACATTTCCTCTTATTCCATATGCATTTCACTTACCGAGAAGAATAGAGTGATCTACATGATCGAATGCCTGAGTCATATCCATATATATAGAGCAGACAGGTACTCTATTATCAACATTCTTCATTACAAATTGCAGAAAATCATATATGGCCATATTTATTGATTTGTTGCATCGGAAACCTTTTTGTTCTTTTACAAGAATACAGTTACTTTCAAGATAGTCATTAAGTTCCTTTTGTATATGTTTTTCAAATATCTTAGATAAAATAGGTACTAAGGCTATAGGTCTATAATTATTCATGTTATTTCTACTTTCCTTTTTATACAAAGGTTTTATGACAACAGTCTTTAATTTATCAGGGAAAATGCCTGCCTGTATACTTAAATTAATAACATGGCTAATATGCTGACAAATATTGATAGGCACATATTTAACAATTTTAGTGCATATGCCATCATATCCAACACTGTTTGTGTTTTTTAAGTTTTTAATGATATGCCATACAATAAGTGGCGAGCAAGGTTTCATGAACATAGATTTTTGCCTAGAAGATACATAAGAAGAATATAGTTCTCTATTAGTTGAAGTATTCGGAACTATTTTATCAATAAAATGACTATTGAAGGCATTACATATTGATTGAGGATCACTCAAGATTTTGTCATCAACCTTAATACTACTTATTGAGTCTCTTGGAATATTTAGTTTTGCACTATTTATTATTTTCCATGCTGTTTTAACTTTGTTATTTGATGTATTGATAGAATGTGTATTTTGTGCTAGTTGCGTTAATTTAGTTATTTTCTTAAATAGTTTAGTATACTGCTTAAGTTTATATTTATTAGCCATACTTGGATTCTTTCGATATAGCCATAAAAGTGTTAGTTTTTTTATGTAGTATAAAAAAACGAACACTTTTATGGCTTTTAAGCCTTCACTCCACGTGAGACCCATTTTTGCTTTTTATGGGCATTCATAGTAATAAGAATACATGGGAAACAGAGGTTATAAAATAATAGAAATAGTTCAAGGAAGGTATTGTATGCTAGATTTGGGTCTTCAGTGGAATACATTTCCGAAAAAGTTAAGTTTTCTATGCAATCATTGATTTTTTTTATATTTTCTGAGCTATAGTCTCTACGTTTAATTCTCCACTGTTTGATTAAACATACCTTTTTAACAGGACATCGCAATAATTGAGCAGTGTGATCTGACAATGCTAATTCTAATATACTTGATTTACATTTATGAGTGAGTCTATGAGCAAAGTTATCAATACATGTCTGGCTAATTTTTCTAGTTGGTTCTCTAAACTCAAGTTTCAGATTATAGTTTAGAAGCAAACATTCAAATTCCAATGTTACTTTATTTTGTTTCAGAATATTTATATTAAAATCACCCGCTATAATAATGCTATGTTTTCTATAGGTCCTATTTAAGTAATTAAATGTCTTCTCAAGACTTTCAAAAAAGATACTAAGGTTGTTAGCTTGTGGAGTTCTATATATACATACAATAATCATTTTATAGTCAATAAGTTCCACAGCACAACATTCGTAAGTGGAGGACACTGACATAGTTGCAATTTTGGAAATAGTTTTCCACAAGTGTCCCTTTTTTACAAAAATACATGATCCTCCCCTATTTGAGTTAATTCTACCGAAGCATGCTGCTAGATGAAAATTGGCAATCATACAGAGGTCTTCATGACCTGCCATCATAAAGTGTTCTGTCACACAAATAACATCAATATGCGTGTTTTTATCACATAATTCTTGTATGCAAACACTAAGCTCATTAGTTTTGTTTCTTAAGCCCGCAATGTTTTGGTGTATAATATTTATGTATTTATTCCCGAAAAAACTCCTGCGAGGGTACATGTTCCTCGTGAATTTCTAAATGATCTTCTTGAGTGGTTATTATTAAGTTTTCTACTATATCTACTGTCAATCTATGTAGGTCCTCAAATATTACTTTCATACCACTATTACTTAGTGAGCCTGACCTTCTAAACATACTCCTATCATACTTTAGGTTCAAATTAGAATCTAGAATATATGCGTATTCATGCGTTAAGTTGTCTAGGTATATTAACTGATTAAACCTATTCACTCTAGAGTTATATAAATTAGCGTATGTTGCATTCTTAAATGTTGGTAAAGTAATTATTATGTTAGTGTGATTGTTAGCCTGTAATACACCTCGTATATGAGTGATGAGATCATCGTAATTATTCGACGTTCTGAAGTCTTCCTCACCTATTATTATATGACAAAAATCATTCATAGTGAATCCCTTTAACTTTTTATTTATGTCAATTAACAATCGATTAATTCCTACATTTGGAGTTAGAAAATGACATATGTTATAATTTCTTTCAAAGTATTGTTCAGCTAATGATAAAATGTTATTATTTATTTTATTTGCACTTATAATATACAACTTATTTTGTGGTACTACATAATCTTGAGATATGACCTGGTTATTTCCAATTGTATATTTTCTCAACAACTCTTCGTCTTGGAAAGTCTTGCGGAAGGATTGTTCCTTAGTCGTAGGTTTTGTAGCTGGCTCTGGCCGTCGAGATTCATATTGTAAGGTTGGCATATCTGTTTGAACATGTTTGTGTACCTGTAATTTTGGAATTTGTTTTTTCTTAGGGGTCGATGTGGTTGATTTCACCGGGCTACAGGTAATTTGTTTATAGATCTTGTTTTTGCGCAATAGATCCTCAATTTTCACTTTTAGGTCACTATTTTCTATGGAAAGCAAATCAATTTCTTCATTAGCGCTGTTTAGTTTGACTGTAAGATTATCTATTTGTTTCTTCAACTTAGTAATTGTATCGGTGTCTTCATCTTCAGATGACTCTGGTACACTTCGACTAGTACTGTTTAGCGGTTTGTCGTAGCATTCACTGTCATTATTTTCGGACAGTGAATTGCGCGTACGAGCTTTTTTGTTTCTCTGAGTGATATTTCCAAAGAAATTCATATTAGAAAAATTGTAAATTAAACCACAAAAAGTCACCGAGTGTATTGCTAGGACTCGATCCTTAAGCCTCAATGTTACGAAGCCGTCGCTGTACCTAACGCGCCACGATTGCTGTTAATGATGCGTCGAAATATGTGGCCGTATGGAGCAAACGTGTTGGAATATGTTGTGATTAGTTTCTGAACCGTATAATAGATGTCTCTGTACTCAAATTTATCACTTAAATAATAGTCTTTTAGTCTGTGTAGATACACTGTTTTACCGACAGTAACTCAGCCAATCAGAGTGTTTTCTGTTTGAAATATCCTGTTTTGCCGACAGTGGTAACTTAGCTATTAGCCAATCGTGTGTTAAGCAGTACTTTTGAATGCTAAACGATAATGTAGATATTATTTATGTTAATATTTTAAAGGTTTTAGTGATAATGTTTCTTATTGTTCATGTTATTAACGTGTTTACACTAAAACTTACAGTTTTTGCCATAAATGTCCAGTTTCGTGATATGAATTAGTCTATAATCACTGTATTGCGTGTTATTGTTTACGTTCATATTTTGTCACTATTTTTGCGATTTTTCACTCACCAACAATGTCACGTGCTATTTGCATAGCGTAGTTTCACTTGACTATGAAAAAGATATTTCTATTTTATGAAAACGATATTAAATTGCAATTTAACACGGAGCTATTTGTTTACATGAATCTGACAGCTGTCAGTTTTGAAGCAAGGATCTTGGCAAAGTTGGAGCATTTTGATGCGAGAAGCCTGAGAAAGACTGTACAGTTACAGAGGCCTAAGTCCAGCAGTGGACTGTAATAAGCTGATGATGATGATGATTTATGTATTATATTAATACGTTAAGCGAAAACAAATATTCAGATTCATGAATACTGAGTATTCGAATTTTCAGATTCAGTAGTAGTTTGTAGAATAAATGTAGGCGAAATCCTGCATCCGGGAAATCGGATGACGATCGGGAACCGTAATAGCGTTTAAACGACGGTAGTCGCCACAAGGCCTAAGTTCACCGTTTTTCTTCTTCACCACATGTAAGGGAGATGCCCAAGGACTGCTGGACGGTCGACATATTCCATCTTCCATCATCTTCTCAAATTCACGTTTGGCGGCTTTGTATTTCTCTGGATTCAATGGGCGTACTTTTTCGTGAATAGGGTTCACGTTTGTTGTTATTATTCTGTGCTGAATTGTATGCGTCGGAATGCTATTATTACGCGGTTTAGTCAACTCACTGTATTTTTGCAAGATGTCATAATACGTGTTATTACGGTCGATCGTGCGAATTGTCGCATCGGCATCTTGCGTAACCTTGGTAATAACACATAATTCAGTGACCTTATCAATTAATTTCCTCGCGTGTAAATGAGTAGCTTATAATTTTGTAGGAAGTCTGCTCCTATGATGGAACGTCGTACATCAGCTACTATAAATGTCCACTTGAAGACGCGACGTAGTCCCAAGTTGAGATGCATTGTTTTTTCGCCGTAAGTACGTATAGATGTTCCATTTGCAGCGTATAATGTGTACGCGCTTGAGTTATTTGCGACTTTTCGATTCTTCGCTGCCAGCGCCGATACCTCTGCCCCCGTGTCTATTAAAAATTGTGTACCACTGTTTAAGTCGGTAACACATAGTCGACAGTTTGGGGTATTATTGACGCCGAGTACTGCCACAGTCGGAGTCAATGTTAGTTTTCCGACGGCTTTCGGAATGCGCATTTTTGTTCGTTCCAACATCTAAACGCATTTACGCCATACTTCATATGTGGACGGCATATCCATGCTGCTTTCCGGGAATTTGATCTTGACCTTGAACGTGACTTTTCGCGGTGCGGTGATCTTCCTATTCGTCCTTGGCCTCTCTTTAATTCTGCTATCTCCATAGCCATACTGTCTAATTTCGCGCGAAGATAGCTCATGTCATTGCTACTTGAAACTTGTGCGATCTGGTTTTGCGGCATGACGTTTTCAATTATATTGTCAGCAATTTTTGATAGACTATCTAAGTCCTTTGGGTCGGCGACGCTCAAAACGGCTCGTGCTGACGGTGGCAAAAGTTTTGTCCACATTATGCGTAGCGTATCGTCGGGAATCTTGCTTCCGGCTAATTCACGCATCTTGCGTAATAATTGAGATGGCTTTTGATCGCCGAGTTCCATTTCTTCCATCAATTTCTGAAGCTTGCGAGCCTCTGACTCTTCGTAGGCGCTAATGAGACGTGTTTTTAACGCCTTGTATTTGTCAGACTCAGGCGGAGTCGCGATTATATCGCTTACTTGCTGCAACGCATCTAAGCCGAGTCGGGCAACGGCCGCTTGGAATTGCGCATCGTCACCTTTTTTCTGCGGGGCCATCACTGCTTCAAAATGGGCGAACCATAACGTAGGGTACGCCGGCCAGAAGTCTGATATACGAGACTGTATGGAGAGCGTTTCTATCAACGCTCTGTCTTCCACTGGCGGAGCGATCTGGTGTTGTGCAACTGGTACGTAGTTCGTACCGGCTGCGTTCTGCTTAGGACATGTTGCCATCTTCTTGACGTTACGTGCCGGCGATAATAACCGTGAATATTGCCTCTTGAAATTCCAATTGGTGGGACCCGCTTGTGGGAAGCCAATTGAAATGTGCGATCACTGGATATCTCGTTGATAATGTTCTTCAATCTTCTTAGCCGGCAGGCAGAAACCTGGTCCGTTGCTAGTCAGGGTCGGGGTCACCAATGTGAACGTATAGAGGTGGATAAATGAGAGCCATAAGTTCCACACAATATAAGTTATTTATTAACATAAATGTACGTGTATTTATACAATAATAAATGATGTATCGGCAATATCTCCGATACATATTGGTGGGGAGTACGTGGAAGTAACTACGTGATATTATCTAAATACTCATTACTGCTGAGCCCACAAGTATTATAGATTTTCCAGTCACCTCAAGTTTTACAAATATTCCACAAACAAGGCTAGTTTGTAGCCATGTCACGTGTATCTACGAAAACTATTTCAAAGTTGAATCGCTTATCTCAATGACTATACAATTTACTATTCAATAATGCTATAATACGAATGCGTTTAATACTTATATTTATTTTATTTGTTAAAATGCTGGCGCAATGCTGCAGTGGTCTAGTGCAAAAATTAGGATTGCCATCGACTCATCATGCAAAACGTAGAATTTGTCTATTTATTTAGGAAAGAGAGGTAGGGCACCATACTAGCGAGCAAGCCCGACTGGGGAAGGACCTCCACCTTACAGAAGACCACAGCCAAATGACTACACACAGCGGTGTAGTTGTGTTCCTGTGTGTGAGTACAGGTCTCCAGCGCTCATTTAGGAATGCGTTTTGAAAGATACGTATTCCTATCCCAGGGTTACTTCCATCTTAAAGCCCTGGTGTAAAAAAAAAGGGTTGGCAACACGCAAGTGATACCTCTGGTAATGCAAGCGTCTATAGGCTACGGATACTGCTTAACATCAGGTGGGCCGTATGCTTGTTTGCCACCCAAGTAGTATAAAAATTTAGTTTATAAGTATTATTTTATTAGATGTTGCCTGCAGCTTTGCCCACGTCCTATATCCTTTCCTAGGACTCCATCTATCTCCTTGCCAAATTTTATTTAATTCCGTTCAGCTGTTTAATCTTAAAGATGTAACTAACAAACAGACTCACTTTGATTTCAACTTTGACTAAATAAAAAACCCATTTTAAATAAACATAATTTGATTAAATTAGCCTTATTGCTTTATCGAGCAGACTAAAGCTTGCATCTGACAGTGTAGGGGCAAAGAAAATAAATGCTTTCAATAACTAGTCGCTTGTTATTTCTATTTTGTGTTATATTGCCGTGAAATTGACAAATAATTATAAGACAGACAATGTTTGAGTAAAGATATAATAATATATTTATAGATAGCACATTATTATTTGCTTTAATATTTTTTGCAATTACACGGTTGGCCATTTTGAATAATGAATTGAAATTAATTTTGATATTCCAGCATACAATATTAAATTTTGTCATGTTTTAAGAAAACATTTGATACGATGAAATGAATCTTCCTCATTATCATCTAAACTAATATTAAATATGCGAAAGATTGTATCGATGGATGAATAAATGAGAGATATTTGTCACAAAATCACACCATGATTAGATTTGGATGAAATTTAGAACAGATATAGAATATAGTCTGGAATAGCTCAAATGCTACTTTTTATCTCGGAAAAAACACTATTTTTATGAAATTGTACGTGTAAGCAAAGCCACGGGAACTAACTTTGGTAATACGTATAAAACTAAACAAACACTCTCAACAAAATGAAATACATAAGAATATTATATATAAAATCGTCTTGGTGTTGAGTGATATGGGTAACTGATCCAGTGAATCGTTCGCTTCCAGATTGTGTGTAATATTGTCCCATTGAACGCAAGCCACAAATAAAAGGCGGATCTTAGAAGAAGGAAAATTGGATTTTCTTTGCGACAACCGCCTCTATAAAATTGAAACTCTTATATACTGTTTATATAGATATTTAATTGTGTTTTAGTTTACTTTGTATTGAAGTTGACTGATATATTGTTATATTTGTTAGTGTATTTTGTAATGTTGTTCTTTTGTTTTTCGTGAATACGTTACACACATTTGTGTTGTGTGGGAAATAAACCTACAGCACTAGAAGCAGAGTTAATGGTAAGGTAGCCACCTTATCTTTATTATTCTGCAAGGGCTGTAATGATGACAAAATAATAAGTTTCTAAAAGTGTTTTAAGAGAAGTAGCACCATACAAGCCCTTCTAAGGAAGTATAAAGAAATAACCAAGCTGAATAATCATTTGGCCTGGGTATTTCGTAATGTGTAATTACACACAGCGGTATGGTTGTGTTCCTGTGTTCGGGTGCAAGTTTCAAGTGCTCATTTATTCCCAAGATATCAAATCCTTCCCTTCCTTTTTATTTCCGGCCAATATCCATCCTCCCTTTCCTATCTAAAGTGCTCAAAGCTTGTGCCCACAGACAGCTGTCCGGGTTTGTTTACCATAATAATATCTATTCTATACTCCTATCTGGATTCAGACCTGGACACAGCACTGTAACAACATTACTTAAAGTGACTGGCGATGTTAGGGCGGGCGTTCAGGACACTAAGACCACGGTCTTGGTTTTGGTAGACTTCTCAAACGCCTTCAACACCGTCAGTCATGACATCCTTCTATCTATTCTGTCCCATCTTATGATCACTTCTAAGGCGCTTGAATGGTTCTCATCTTATCTTCGAGGACATCAGCAGTCAGTTCGGGTTGATCATTAATAATTGTGATACTAAATAGATATACATAAAATAAAAATCATATATACATAATATATATATGACACAATACAATACTTAGTTAATCCTTACTAATATTATAAATGTGAAAGTTTGTAAGAATGGATGGATGGATGGATTGATGTTTGTTACTCTTTCACGTAAAAACTACTGAACGGATCTGGATGAAATTTGGCACAGAAATAGATTATGGTCTGGAATAACACATAGGCTACTGCTTTTTACAGCGATAACCGACATCTACGCAGGCGGAGCCGCGGGCAACAACTAGTATTTAATACTGTAGAGGTGGTGGGATCTGTTTCACCAATTTGTTGATCGCCCGGGCTAATTCTGATACTGGCTCACTCAAAGCACTCTGTGTAAGTCTTACTTCCCGGCGATCAACACACTTCAGATTGTTCTGTGGCTTAACTTCAAACAGACACACAACATAAACTGAAATGTCATCTTTCATACACACATGCGTGTAAGTTAAAGTCCTTATTATATTTGAAGTAAAACCCTGTTAATTGGACTAAATCGTACAAATTGTGTTAACAATAAATCAGGAACATGTGTTACATAGGAAGAGCAGCTTAATTAAGATATAACTTCTGATTTAATATCTAGGTTTGGCCATGTTAGCTTCCACAATGAAAGTCGAATTAGTCAAGATTTACCGACTGTTTTGGTTTTTAACTACAATTAGTGGTTTTCTAACGCATCACAATGCAGTAGGGGAGCGAGGGGCTTGTTGTAACAGTTTTCATAAAAACTAATATATCTTGAGATCTATTGATTAAATTGCTACTAAATAAATACGGATAGATGCTGTAACTCTTTCTCTACCAAATCATATAAAAATAATACCATAACCATTGGTAATTATTTTACAATAAATTATTTTCTAGAAGAAGTGCGGTGTTACAACTTACCTCGTGCTTGGGGTAAGTTGTAACAGCTACCGGGGCAAGTAGTAACGGCAAAAAAAAAAATGACAACAATACCTCTAATCATTTATTATTTGTTTATTTTTAACAAAATTGAGATCTTTCTAAAGTATGTATTTATAATTCTTATCAAAAATCAACTCAAATATATTTTTAGGTAATCAGCATCTAAAAATTAAGTAATTAACAGTTTTATTTACTTAAACACTACTTATAATCATCATGGCACTTTTAAATCACAGTAAGTAATTAAATTATATATATCTAAGGATTACTTTCTAATTATCTCTTTTTAATATCTATATAACAAAATATTGTACTTATTTGAGAATCAACATTTGGTGGGTTTCATTATAATTAAATTCAGTCTTCATCTGAGTTACAATTGATGCAAATAAAAGATATAGTGTCTCCTGTAACACATCCTACATGCGCCCACATCTTACAAATAATACACTCTACCCAATCTTCCTTATTTGAATCGGTGTAACCTTCACTACATACCAGACAATACCACTCTTCTTCTTCAGATTCTGAATCTGAACATAAAATCTTTTTTTTAGCTCTGTCCACTTCGTTTTTATTTTTTGTTGATTTACCTTTGCCTTTCCCTTTCCCCTTTCCTTTACCTTTAATTTTGTCATCTTTTTTCTGTTTTTTCTTCATCTTTTCCTCATATTCCTTTAGTAAAGCTTCTTTTTCAGGAGTGTCTGTCAATACCGTAGATTTTCTTTTGCGTCTGCTGTTTGTATTAGTTTTTCTTGGTGGCGCCTTTGGTAGAGGTCTAATCTTCGATGGCGAGAAAGTTTTTTGTACACCGGAGCAGCTCGGAGTTGGTTCACTCGCAGTTTCGATTTGGCTTATAATTTCCGTGGTGCTAATATCTAATTCAGGGGCAGAATCTAATAGTTCTGGATTTTCAAGATTTAATGATAAATTTTCGGTGACATTTACGACATCTGGCTCTTGTGTAGGATCTGGGCGATCAGTAACATAAGATGGCGCAAAGTCGGAGTCTTGGAAAATATCAGCATTCAAAGGCCATAGACCAGACGCTTTAAATCCACTCATAATATTAGCAGGGTTTAAGGCAAGAGGTAACGACTCTTTCACAATACCTGGGATGTCATATATAGTCATTGTTTTCCCCGGATTGTTGTGCATCCATGCTGTCTGTGCCCTATTTATGTAATTTTTAAAAGGGCCGTACACTCCTACGTCTAAAGGTTGCAAATTGTGGGAGCAGTGCGGGGGAAAAGATAACATGATGACATTATTTTCTTTTGCTTTTTCTACAACTCCAATATTTACGTGTGAGCTATGGTTATCAAGTAGCAAGAGAACTGGCTCATCTTTGGTGGGTTTTGCATGTTGGATGAAATGATCCATGAACATTACAAATTCTTTTTCGGTCATCCATCCGGAGGAATTACCGGCTCCAATGCAATCTGGAGGTGGACCTCCAGATTGCATTGGAGCCTCCAGATTGCATTGGAGATTCGTGGTGGACCACGAATGAACATTTCAGAATATTTGAGCCTGGGAAAAATGAACATCGGTGGGATAAAATTACCCGCAGCGTTGCAGCGCAGGCACAAGCAAGTGTTACAAGAGTTCCCCTCTCTGCCGATGTGATAGCTCCAATTTGCTTTTGGCCTCGAGCAGCAACTATCTTCTTAGGCTTTTGAACCGTTGTGACCCCCGTTTCGTCAATGTTCCATATTCGAGAAGCATTAAACTGATATTTTTGTAGAAGTTGTTGATATAGTTCAAAGAATGAACTGACGTTAGTCTTATTGAAAGACGTCGCTCGACTTAGAGACGTCGCTTCTGGTGTCCTTAACGATAATTGTGGATTTCGGTGCATAAAATTTTGAAACCAGTCATGACCAGCCATGTTGTTTTGATGCCAAGAAGGAGGAACGTTTTTAGCATTAAGCTGCACACTGCTTTGGTAAGCTAGTTTCCTTACTTCTATAGGAAGTAGTCCAAAATATATTTCAGCGCATTTAAGTAGGTACGAAGCCATCTTACCTTCTTCTTCAGCAGTAAATACCTGTCTAGGTTTAACGTAACCAACTCTTAAACTTTCATTATTCTTCTTTTTCTTCACGTATCTATAAAGAGAGACGTGACATAGCCCAAACGTCTGACTCGCTTTCCGAATGCTACATTTTTTTTCCAAAACCTCAGCTGCCGCTTGCTCGTATACTTCTTGGCTTTGTGTTGCCCGCTCTGACTTTCTTTTATACTCCCTCATCCTAAAAGAAAGAAAAAAAATAAGTAAGCCTCTACATCATAACTTGGGGCAAGTTGTAACACGTTACAACAAGCCCCAGGATTTTGTTATAACTAACCCCATAGTATGATTTTAAACATTTATCAAGATAACTATTTAAACAATTTAGCAATCTTAAAAATTGTTACACATTATCAGAGGTAGACAAATTTTAATATAAATAAGATACAAAAAGTTTGAAATTAGTCGATAATAATAACGCAAACCAAATTTTTACGACAGTATAATTTTACATTACCTGGCAAAAATGAAGCGCGTGCTCACTTCCGCTCACTGCGCCGGCCGGCGGGACACTGGCTATGGCAACATGATGCGCCGCGGTTTATAGGTCAAAACGAATCAAACAAATACGTTAATAAAGTTGAGGATCCTAGTGAAAAGACCCTGTTACTACTTACCCCTGTTACAACAAGCCCCTCGCTCCCCTACTACGAAATATAGTTTAAACTATTCTTAACCAACGCGACGTTCAGTATATCAGAATATATTTCTGGTAGTTGTTCGTCATGACATTTTCGTTCAAACTATAAGGCCATCATGAAATGGCCTTTTAGTTTGACTGCGTTTCTCCTAATCTATTATCTCTTAATTAAAAAATAATAATAATAATAATCTGAATAATACAACTTTATGCTCCTTCTTGGAGACATGTATGCGGCAATGGAAAACGGTTCTTAACTATTCAGGGTGCCGGCATATCTGGGGTAGCGGTGAGCCGATTAGGATCAAGCGTAGAATCTTTCAGGGTGACAGTCTGAGTCCTCTATGGTTCTGCTTAGCACTGAATCCTCTTAGTACTCTGTTAGAGAATTCAGGGCTAGGCTATAGGTTACGCAGAGGAGGTCAGGTAATATCCCACCTAAAATACTAAAGGTAACTTAAAACTTTAGTAACTCTATCGGTATGGATTTTGGAGTGGACAAATGTGCAGTCATGTATGTAAAGCGAGGCAGGGTAATAGAATCAGAGGGATTACAACTCTGTGATTCTATTCACCTAAGATCGCTTCTCGTAACTGACGCCTATAAATACTTGGGTATGTCGCAGGCTTTAGGCATCAAGGAGGCGGACATGAAACAATCGGTACAGGAACGTTTCTTTGGCCGCCTGAAAAAAGTACTGAAAAGTCTTTTATCAGGCGGTAACAAGGTGCGCGCCTGTAATGGTTGGGTCATGCCGCTCTTGATGTACTCCTTTGGCATACTCAAGTGGACTCAGACGGAATTGGATGCCCTGGACAGAAGAGTTCGCACACTGCTGACGTCATATCGAATGCATCACCCTCGTTCATCTGTCATGAGGTTGTACATCCCGCGAAAATGTGGGGACAGAGGTTTCTTGAATGCCAATACCCTCCACAATCGCGAGGTGTGCAATCTTAGAGAATATTTTCTCAAGATGAGTGAGGGTATATAGAGATGTTGTAGCGGTGGACACCGGACTCACCCCGCTTGCCCTGGCTAAAGAGAACTGGCGCAGGCATGTGGTACTTAGAACTGACGACTGTAGGAAGCTATGGCAGAGCAAGGAGCTCCACGGGCGGTTCTACCGGGCCCTACATGGGCCTGATATAGATGGTGCTGCTTCCGTGGCCTGGCTGCACTTCGGTGAACTCTTTGGAGAAACCGAAGGGTTTGCCTGTGCAATTGCTGACGAAGTTATCATGACGAACAACTACCGGAAATATATCCTGAAGGACGGCACGGTCGACATATGCCGTGCATGTCACCGACCAGGTGAGTCCCTCAGGCATATTGTTTCTGGTTGTTCGCGTCTTGCTAACGGCGAGTACTTGCACAGGCATAACCAAGTAGCCAGGATAATACACCAGCAGCTTGCTCTGCGATACAACCAAGTGGACGTCGAGGTACCGTACTACAGGTATGTCCCTGAGCCAGTTCTCGAGAATGGCTGTGCGACACTGTACTGGGATCGGTCCATCATCACTGACAGGACTGTTGTGGCCAACAAGCCTGATATTGTGGTGTTGGATCGATAAAAGCGCCTTGCAATGATTGTAGATATTACTGTCCCTCATGACGAGAATCTCGTGAAGGCTGAGAAAGATAAACAAATAAAATATCTTGACTTGGCTCACGAGGTCGTCGATATGTGGGATGTGGATTCCGCTATCATTGTACCGATAGTCGTTACAGTGAATGGTTTAATAGCCAAGAGCCTCGACCAACACCTTAAGAGGCTCGCGTTAGGTGGATGGATCAAGGGTCTGATACAGAAGGCAGTGCTCCTCGACACGGCGCGTATTCGCGCAGTTCCTGTCTCTGGAGCCCTAACCGCCGGTAGCTTGGACTTTGTTCCCGATACCGGTGGGGGACTATTTTTTATATTTTTATTATTTATATATATAGTTATTATTCTTAGATTAGGAGAAACGCAGTCCAATAGAACATCAATTTTGGATTGCAATTGATTATTTTTCTAAAGACAACTCTCCTACACTAGAGCAGACTCAGAACAACTCTTTGTGGGTCACACAAAGTTTTGTATTCCATTATTGAATTTCAGGCGATCAAAGATTTCTGCTGAAAACTAAATGAATAAATAATTCCCTAAAAGTAACAACATTATAATTAACTTACCTGAAAATCCGTTTGTGTACCAACAACATTAGCTATCATCAATTCCATATCTTCTTTTAGTTTAATATCAGGCGGTGTTTTTGAAATCTGAACAATAGTAGGTGTATCACAATTTACTTGTAATTTTCCTTCATTGCCATTAATATCAATCATAATTTTAGTCCATTTATCTTTAATATTTACGCGAAGATGAAATCGAAATTCATCGTCTCCGCTTGTTAAGGTTATTTTTGTAATACCATTTCCACTAGGGCTAAAACATAGGTTCAATATATTTTGTTTGTTTTTTAAAATGGAAAATATACACCATATTTGCATCGTTTCTTCAGTTTTAACGTGAGCAAATACTATGTATCGACTAGATAATGTTTTATCAGATATTTTGGCGTCCTTGAGATGATAGGTGACATTGTTCATGACATTTATTGCATATACTGGAAATCCGTCTTCCCCGTATACGGATTCTTCGGGATAACTTAAGGTTTCTGGAATAAGATTTAATAAATCTGAAACAAAAGAAAAAACATTTCAATTTAATAAGTCTCTCAGAGACAGTGATTGTTCTCTTTGTGGGACTAACATGACTATAGTTTGTATTTTATATTTAGTTCATGTAAAGTAGTGGCACCTAATTCCGAGAGGATCTAATTTTGGCACCTAATTCCAAGCTCTTTTTTTGCAGATTAACTCTTATATTGTAATAGAAATGATTACATCTATGTATGGGTATATTATCAAATGTATGATGAAAAGTATAAGATGTTTAAGGTAATTGATAGGTTTTGAAACGATAGCGGATCCAAACGAACTCTCCATACATTTGGCATTGTGTGCACGTGAATACTACGTATTTTAATAGTGTTGATTTGGTACTGTGTGTGAGTAATTCTTTGCATTTAATTAGTAGAAAGACTATATTTTTTTATAAGTATTATTGTAGTTCTTTGTATTTTATTACATAAATAAAGATGAAAATACATTTTCAAAATATAATAGACTTAATTTCATCACCTTCCATTAAAGACGGAATTTTATACCCTTTCAAACAAATAAAAAAATCAAATTCTTCATAAATTACAGTGTTCTGCGGTCATAATCATAAAAAAATTCGAAGTGATAACTTCTTTTCTTTGAAGTCCGTTAAAATGTATTCGAGAACGTTAATTAATAAAGAAGACATTCAATTATAAATTTATTAATTGTATAATGCACCCAATGACAATAATTTTTCAATCAAGAAAATAGAAAATTTTCGAACACCGTGTTTAACTTTCTTTCCTCTAAGTTTTGTTACCGCGGAGTTAGGAACCAAATACATCGAAATAAGGACTTCATATTTTTCATAACTATTATTTATTTTTAAATACAAAACAAGATCTAACGGTCAAAAGTTCTGATAAAAATAGCAAAACTGCCCAAAAGGTCAAAAAGGAAATGTTTAATTTTCGATGCTCTTTTGAGTTTTGGTGAAAATACTGCGGAGTAAGGTGCCCTAATATTGTGATGTAAAACAAAGAATTTCCTATCTATCTAACGCAAATATTAAAAGGCTGAGTGCATTGTTTAGTAATGCACAAAAGACCCGATGAGTCAAAGTTCTCTGGCCGTGAAGTCAGCCCCATAATAAGGTAGTAGTAGCTTTTGAATTTATTTTCTTGCTTATTAGGTAGCAGCAAACCATTATGGTCCGTCTAATGATAAGCAGTTACCGTAGCCTATGGATGCTTGCAACACCAAGGGTTTCACTTACATGCAAATAAATATATAAATAATGACTATGAAAATATCACGCATTGTCTCCGTGTCGACCTAAAATTCCTGATGTAATCACAATCAAATCAAAACAAAATAACATTTTAAAGTAAAAGAATCTAGTTAACACGAATTTCTTATCTTTGTCTATTTGTCAAAGTGAAAGCAAACAAATAGCTGAATTAGTAACACCCCATCTAACATTTGTGCCTCGTTTACATGAAAAATATTTAAAACAGTTTTATAATAGGTACATTTTTCTTCTTCTTCTTCTTATCGTTTGGTTAGTGGTCAACCTGGCGATAGAGTTATTAAATCGCCCATATTTAGGTCTCTTTCGTGATCTAACGATTGTTAACAGTGGGCTTTTAACGTGCAAAGCACGGAGACGCTCAGATGAAATACCACTATGCGGTCATCTATCTATAAAGTTACCGCGCTCTTGGTAGCTTAACCCTTTTTCACTTTAATCGGCAGTCCCCAAAGACTGCCTCGCATGTTTTGTTTTGGCTGAGGTCTATTGTAAGGTTGAGGTATTGGCAGTGCCCAACCACTCTTAAACCCTACAATATCTCACCCAAACCTGTACTATGGTATAATGTCTAAGTTTATAAATATTATAGATACGCGTAGATAAATTAGAAAGAATGAAAGAAATAATAATTTATTACTACACACAATACCATCCAGATTCAAAACAAAGAATCGTGCTTATCACTTAATAGTTTGTTAAAAATCAATGCGGTCTCCAATTATTATTATTTTTAGGTGGCAAACAACCATACATCCCGCCTAATGTTAAGCAGTTACCGTAGCCTATGGACGCTTGCAATACCAGAAGTATCACTTGCGTGTTGCCAACCCATTTTTTTTACACCAAGGCTTTATGATGAGACTATCCCTGGGATAGAAAATATGTTTATTTCAAAACGCATCCCTAAATGAGCGCTGGAGATCTGTATTCACACACAAGAACACAACTACACACAGTACACACAGTGATTTGGCTGTTGTCCTCTGTAAGGTGGATGTCCTTTCCCAGTCGGACTTGCTCGCTAGTACGATGCCCTACCTCTCTTATAATTTAACAAGCGTCACCTTTTTTAATATTAGCTAAATTGGGCTGTAGAAGTAAATCCCGTTAAAGTAAAGTTTGAACGCGGCTCCAAGACGCACCTATTTTACTGAGCTACTGTTTTCACTTATCTTGATCGAGTGGTAATGGTGACCGTCACGGTAGCTTCGGTGTCAATTGGTATAAAATATAGTTCCTTAGTTAACATAAAGTATGTTTTATGTTTCAGTTTAATTGCCTTGCGACTCCTAACGGAAACGAAGTCACGAAAATTCAAAACATTCTTTTAAAAATTGCCACTAAACTTCTTTCACTATATAAACATAATATAATTAATGGAAACAAAGTATACATAGACTCTCAACAATAGGTTTAAAGAGAAATAGGACACGATACTTGTGAGCAAGCCCGAAAGGGAAGGACCTTCCCTTACAGAAGACCACAGCTAAATAACTACACAGAGCGGTGTAGTTGTAATCCTGTATGTGACACACTGCAAGTCTCTAGCGCTCATTTAGGGATGCGTTTTGAAAGAGGAAGAAAGGTAATTCTATCCAGAGATACTCCATCTAAAGCTCTGGTGTAATAAAAAACACAAGTATACGCTTATTGTGATAGTAGTGCACTGAGGTAAGCTGTCACCGTAGTCTACGAATAAATAAAGGTACTAATTTGTAGGGATTCCTAGGGCATAATTTGTGTGTTTCAGACCTTGAATAGATAAAAGTTTAGTTATTTATTATCTCTAAATGAACACTGGATATGAGAGGCCGTACTATGACGTCCTTATAGTAATTCATTTTCGATCTTATTTTAAAATTTGTTGTAAGTAAACCTTATTACTTAGCTTTTGAAAATTTACAGGTTCTAATAAAAATAGTTTTTTTATTGTTTCTCACTTTGGACAGCGAAAGGGTTAAGGTTGTCATTGTTTATATTTCAAATTAAGATCAAAATTAAATCACAATAAAAACGTCATGGTACGGCATACTCTCGTACAGAAACACAACTTTACTTGCTGTGTGAAGTTTGGCTGTGGTCTTCTGTAAGGGGAGGTAGTCTTTCCTAAGTCGGAATGGCTCGCTTTTAATTTTATATTGTATAGAACAACTATAAAACTATGACATTTGTGTAAGTAGAAAGTGAGTTTATTGAGTAACGAAACCAACATTTTCTTACACTGTTATATTAAAATATAGATACAATATCAAACTTGAAATAATAAAACAAAGAAATGATTATATTCTTACCTGCAACGAATGACGCATGATTAACAGCAAATGAACTCAAGATGATGTACCTGTAACAAGAAATAAGAAAATAGAACACGAATTTCTTACCACGTACGATAAGGTTGTGGAATGAGCTCCCTGCTGAGGTTTTCCCAAGAGATTATAGCATGGGGTTCTTCAAGAAAGAGGAGGAGGAGAGGAGAAAGGAGTTATAAGGTTTTTAAAGGGTCGGCAACGCGTGAGTGACACCCCTGGTGTTGCAAACTTCCATAGGCTACGGTAACTGCTTACCATCAGGCGGGCCGTATGCTTGTTTGCCACCTTGGTAGTAGAAACAAAAATATTGTAATTGAACGAGCGAGTGAAGCTGATTAAGTCCTTTGAGTCTACTGAAAGAATCCGGCGTTTGTATGTATGTATAAGTATGTTCAACGATAACTCGAGTATCGTTGATAGGAACGCGTACGTCATGAAGTTTGATAAGCGGATTAATCACACAAACAAATATCGAGTCAAATCATCTTACGATTCTAAGACTGACCTTTACTTGAGTCAATACATTAGCCTTGTGATGTGTCTAGTCTTTTGAGCACTTTTCCTCAGGACTGCGACCTCAATCTGATACAGTAAATCTGTCAACCACTATACCATATTAGGAACGGATGTTTTCTTTTCTCGCTCTAATAAAATCATTAGTTACGTGGCATAGTGAAGTAACTGAATACACACTGAAGTCGGTGCTATGTTCATCCTGTCACCTAATATTAAGGTTGGCACCGACTTCAATCTGTATTCAGTTATTATTCGCTTTTTGAAGTGGGTTTTTTTTTATAAATTATTTATTTTTCTATTTTCAGTGATGAAATATATGATAGATGAAAAGTAAAAAATATATAAAATAAAAATATTGACAATATCTTTAACATTTGAGGGTTGCCCTCAATTTCCCTGGGATTCCATCACCAGATTCTGACTTGGTACCAATGGGATGTTTGAAAGAGATATACTCTTGAGGTGGTCAAGAGTATATCTCTTTCAAACAAAAAAAATGAGAATCTGTCCACAAATGGCGGAGAAATTGGTAAACATACATAAAAAAAATACATAAATTCGAACATAGAACCACCTCCTTTTTTGAAATCGGTTAATAAAGCCTAAAGTTAGAGTAGGTTCAATCATAGCAAAAAAATAAGACGCCGTACCAAATTGTAATACATCAAGCGACATCAAATTGCTCAAATTGTTATAAAACTAAGACCAATTGACGCAGGTAATGTGGATTTCAATCATGTATTTATGGCAGTTTTGACCAAAGGGTCGCTATATACCAATCACATAAAAACTAAACATTCGATTTTTTTTGACAACTCCCATAAAGCAGCCAGTGACATTTTATAATGTTTCCTGGTATTGGAAAACGCTTGGTTAAAATGAAAAACGCATCTCTAAATGTTTCAAATGAGTCATACTGCAATCTATCAAGATCTCAAGGATCTGTGTCCTACTCACACTGTTAACCTTTTAGTACGACAGTTGACACTTAGTAAAGCTCCTAATCCCTGAAGGAATGAAAAATGGGGGATGAAAACTTCTGAAATTGGAATAGTTTGCGGTTCCAAAGCGATTGCTCCGGTACAGTCAGCGTCAATACTCATTTGTAATTATGGCTTTAAAGTTTAAATACCCAACACTTATTAATATCTTGGTTTGATTTTGGCTCACGTTTTACATTAAACAACAAATTAAAATTATGCTAGCATGCAAACTCATGCAGTCAAAACATAATTACAATAATAGTAATTTACAAAATAATGTCATTCTTTTACAGATTAAAAAAATGTGTCATGCACGAGTTTCTTGCTTGTTCTTCTTATGGTGCTCCCACATTGCCGTTAGAAAATGTTTAGTAACGTTAGTAAACATTTGTTAACAAACATTTAATCATAAATGTAAAAAAAAATTTTCATGTTAGAAAATGATTAGTAACGTTAACAAATTATATCAAAACAAAATAAAACACGTGTTACCTTTTGTTTGTAAACCTTAGTAAAATGTTAGTAAACATTAGTAAACATTTTCTATTAGTGTAGGAGCACTTATAACATGTAACAGTTCCTAACAAAATGTAACAATTGACAACATTTGTTAGTAAATGTTTTTATGTTATAAAATGTTTACAAACATTTTCTAACGGCAATGTGGGAGCACCATTATGGCTCTAGTAGCGTAGTAGTCTTAAGTAAACTAGTTAATATCATCTATCTGGTTTATCTATTGCTACATTCGTAATTTGTAACCTTAATAAATTTAGATTTTTTGTTTTTTATTAATCGAGCTTACGGCTATTTTGTACAAATAATACATACCTACGTAATAAACGCACATGCCATTTACGAGTTTCCACATGTGAACAGAAGAAATAAATTATTGTTTACATTTTAAGTTGGATGTTTCCAACTGTACTTTACATTACTTCGAATTATATAACAGCTATAAATACATGTCACGGTACAAGCTGACGTGGCCACATGCCCCCGCCTAGTGTGTCACGCAAAGGGTTTCGGGCTTTCCACCAAGACAAATGTGTTTATTTCAACTCTAAGTACTAGAATGTTTCCTTACTTTGTTAACAGTCGTGGACAGTACTTACGAAGGACAGCCTTCCCTAGCTCGGTTAAATAGATAAGCGGTTAGAAGTTTTGTTTTTACAGTATTTAGTGCTCCTTGTTTGGTTTTGAGGGTTAGGATTTATGGTGTTAACTGTACATGTGGTCATGTAGGATTATGTTTCTTGGTAATTGATAAATCGTTCAGTTTTGTATACGATTTGCAAAGTAACTTCAAACCTATCCGTATGTTTTGAAGACTGTCGATGTGGTCTAGTAGTAACATCACAAACTAACACTGACACCACGCTGAGTGTATAATATATGTTCGATATTTAAACGGGAAACCACCGGTACTTATGCACAGAAGCACAAGTAATAGATAGATAGATAAATATATAGAATATTCTTTATTGTACACCAAGCAAAAATACAACAGTATAAAAAACAGTTTCATGTAATAGTTAGCTCTACAATGGGCGGTCTTATCACTAAAAGCGATCTCATCCAGACAACCTTAGGATGTATTTTAAAGAGTAAGGTAAGGTAGTTATTGGTGTACTTACTATATAAATACTATACAATACATAATTATATAATATATAATTATAACACTAATACATACATACTATATAATTTATCGATATACCTTTAATATATTTGACTGCCTCGGTGGTCCAGTGGGCACAGTATGCGCCTGCTGTGCACGAAGTTGTGGGTTCGATTCCCACACAGGACAAAATTTTGTGTGACCCACGAAGAATTGTTCTGAGTCTGGGTGTAATTTGTGTCCGTTAATTGTATGTTTGTAAAGTCCCCCGCGACACAGAGCTTGTTCTCTAGTGCGGGAGTTGTCTTTTAAAAAATAAAAAAAATAAAAAATACCTTTGTATAGTTATTTATCTGTGACTTTCTGAAGGTCAGGCTTCCTGGCTAGAGTTTTGAAGTGAAAACTTATTTAGGCACGTTGAGCGCTTTGTTTAAGAAAAATCATGAAACTCGCGACATCGTTCACTTCTATCGGCAGTCCCCAAAGACTGCCACGCATGTTTTTTTTATATTAGTAGTTGCCTATGGACGCTTGTAATACCAGAGGTATCATTTGCGTATTGCTGACCAATTTTTTTACACCAGGGATTTGTCAAGGTATAGATTTATTATTGAAAGTTTCCGAGAAAATTGACCAATAGCAAACTGGAGTTTTACAAATATACCAAATCTAAGAATACCTTCGCAACGTAAATATTAGACGAATAAACAGAATAAAATAACTATGAATATAGCCATTCATCAATGTTACCGTTCATCAAAGAAATTCAATGTAATTTAATTGTTTATTTTAAAATGGCGCTCAAACGAAGCGGTTGACTCCACAAACAAAAATAGAAGGAAATTAACTTCCTAACGTAAACTTCGTTAATTTTGATGGCCCTTTATCGTAATTACTTTGGTAAAGTGAAGAATAATGCTACAGTATAGGTATAGGTATAGGCATGGGTATAGTTCTTTGGGCATTTTATTTGAACAAGCCCCGTGTCGCGGGGGACTTTCCAGACATACAATTAACGCATATAAAGTACACCCAGACCCGGGACAACCATTTATGGATCACAGCAATTTTTGTCCCATGTGGGGATCGAACCCACAACACGCCTTTTTTTTAACTTTCACGTGGACTTCACTTTTAAATTCCAAAATAGGCACAGAATGTACGATGACAAGAAGATAGACTGGTTAACGTGATAATCCTAATCTATACTAATATTATAAAGCTGAAGAGTTTGTTTGTTTGTTTGGTTGAACGCGCTAATCTCAGAAAGTACTGGTTCGAATAGGAAAAATCTTTTTTGTTGAATAGTGCATTTATCCAGGAAGGGTATAGGCTATATAACATCACGGTATGATCAATAGGAGCGGAGCAGTAGTGAGATATGTTGCAAAATCGGGGAAAAAATCCAAATTACCACGCGGACGAAGTCGCGGGCGACCGCTAGTTAATATTATAAAAGCAAATGTGAGTTAGAGAAAGTAAAATAGAGTAATGCACTTCAGAGGTGCGAGTTTGAACCCGGGACGCAGGTTCAATGAGAATTTCACTTTGTGGAGTTTGTATACCAATCAAATGATATACATCTGTTTGTATACCAATCGAATGATAAACCTACATGCCTTAAAAGAAATTCTAAAGACGTCATTTCTCATCATGAATTTCTCATCTCAATCATGTCCTGCATGCCCTAACACCTGCACGCAAGAGGACTTGATGGCTGCCTCTGACAATGCAGTCAACGTAGCTGAATATTTTGGGCCGCAATAATATAAATTTAACGATGTTTGCCATCGAAACGCTAAGAAGACATGTCTTTAGAATTTCTGTCACTTCACGTGGCATGTCTGATTCACTAACCCGCATTAAAACAGCGTGTGTGGATTAAGGCTTGAACCCTATCTCTTGATAGAGGACAGGATACCCGTGCCCAGCAGTAGGACATATTATATGGGTAGCTATTATTATAGAAATGTGCGTTTGTTTATATTTTGGTTAGGTTAATAATATCACATATTGGTGACATAAGACGGAATCTTGTCTGAGGTAGATGAAATACAAAAAAAAAACATAAATAAAACGATAATAATGAAATACAATAAATTGTAACATAGCGTACAAAAACATTTATCTATCTATCTTTATACTTTTATAAAAATAACGTTACCATACTAACCATTCCTTTTATAAAACAACATCACAAACAAAAGTCTGTATGAAAAAGTATAAAATAAAATACTAAAAGCACTCATTTTATATCAAACAGAAGCAAGTTGTATACATCATGTATTTATCTTGTAACAGTAGTTACAAAGTAGTCGCTGAGTAGTGCTGGGATAAATGTAGGAAGAAAAAGAACAGCTTGTGTAAAGTGTGTCGACAGCGAGCTTTATTTCACTTAGGGTAGCCGCACATTAGCAACATTTTTTAAACATCCAGTTGCTAAGGCTCCTTGTCTCAAAAATGATGAAAAAGAGTTTTTAAGAGACCATTTTTTGTTGGCATTTATAGACAAATGACTGCCAAAAAACACAGTAATTATCAAGATGTGTTTCATAATATGGTTTTGTCATAAATTATAAATTAATCTAAATAGTTTGTAAAAAAAATATCGAATCAGCACTAAATTATTGAGATGTAACTACTTTATGACTTAAAGTTTTATCAAATAATACAAAAAAAAATACCAATATTTGAAGAAAACATTCACCTATAATTTGGTTATGTTATATTTAAAATAAAATTGAATTTTAATTTATTAAAAATTAATAAAACGTCCATTCAAAGAGGACATCTTTGAATGGACGTCTTATTAATTTAGTTATTTACTTTTAATTTAGAGGACGTTTGTATTCCCGCGCTCGCCTAAAGAATTAGTATGTGGTGTCGTGTTTGCTTCGCCCAAATGCTCAAGGTCGTTGGCGATATCCCAAGCCTTAAGTAAGTTTATAGCTCTGCATACGAACAATGAGCGGTTGCATTTTTAGACCCTTGCACTATAATCGAACCAGATTCTTCTGTGTGCGGTGATCTGCCTTCAAATAGATGTGTCCGCTTGATAGAATACTTTCTATAAACTGATAGTATCGTAGTTACAGCTGCTAGTCTGAGTAAGCAGCATTCTGACTCCTCACATATTCCTCAAAGCTCTCATTTCCACTGCATTAATCTTGCAAATTCTCTCTTTAAAGCAGGTAAGGTAACAACAATGATGAATGGTAATTCATCATTGTTGGCGTCAATACTCCCTGGATAATGGCAAGGCGAGCGATTTATTTTTGCTTGCTAGGATAGGTAATTATTTTGGGCCAGTTAATTAATATAGTGATGACTATATATATATATATATTAAACAAAATTACGACCAAAATTATGTTTTGATATAAAGTATCATTTTTATGTGAAGTGGGAGTTTATATGACTGCCATAGATCTAAGGTTCAATCTCCTAGTCAAGTGGTACTGCCTGTTGTCTAACTTAAACTGTGCCCAGTATATCGAAATATGGTTGCTGTCAATTATAAGAAGCCTTTCATAGCTAGCAAAACGTAAGTGTCATGCACCTTTCCCTACGTCCTTTTCAATTAAATAAACGACTACACAAGTCAAATGATTGATTTTCTAAAAGGAGCTTTAACAAACCCATTATTTCGGCCTCAAACATTCTAAATAAAGCCCACATCACCAATCTTGATCAATTCAAATCAAACACAAAGTATCGTTACAGTTTCTGTACTGAATACAAAATTACATGAATAGGTTAATATCAAAATCACTGGCATATCTAATTACTCCCCCTTTCAATTAAGACGTGTTGTGAATGTCAAAATTACTAACACCATCAAATATCTTATCTTCTACCAAATCGTTACCGTTCAATTTACTTTAGATGTAATATCATATTTCGTGCCACAGTCTAAATTTCCAACCACATTAGAATTGATGGACTGAAAATTCGAATCTTAAAATCTCAAAAGTTTTCTGCCCTGTGGCAGTCCCTTGTCAGTCGATCACATACGCGTCTATCGCCATGTATATGTGCGTATCTTTGTATATATTTTACTTGTACATGAAATTGCTTTCATGTTAAATTAAATTAGATATTCGTATGAGGTTTGATGAAGGCTCTGTTGGCGGGGCAGGTATTAATTAAGCTATATGTAAGTATTTGTATAGATGACGTCACATAAGGTGTTCATTTCGTTTCGCGTGCCTTCATAATTAATACAATTGTATAAGCGTTTATTATCGCGGTGCTTTGGAAGCGTGCACTATTCAAAATGTTGTATACTTGTCGGTGTATAATTTGTGATCACGTTTCATCATTGAGAAAGCAAAGGATCACTTATTTGCCTACATAATAAAGGGTCCTTTAATTATTTGAAAGTCTACGAGTCTATTAATTGGTTCATTCAATGTATTTGTTACGCATTCCCCTCAGGAAGTTTTGCCCCAAGTAAAAAAATCCGTTTTCGTCCTACATTTTATTCCGTTTAAGCCCCAAATGTAATAGTTTTGGGGCTAAAATGGAACAAATCATTCAATGCTTAGGATATAAAAACATTTTACATAAATATAAGTATAGTTCTCTTTTCTTTCTCTTTTTTAAGACAGCTCAAGCACTAGAGAACAAGCCCTGTGTTGCGGGGGATTTTACAAACTTAAAATTAACGGACACAAATAGACCCAGACCCGGGACAATTTCAAAATCACCCAGATTTTTGTCTCGTGTGAGGTCCAACCCACAATACGGAACCAACCGTACAGACAATTAATATTAAGAAGCAACAATGTTGAGTTTTAATCGCCCGTACACACAGGTTTTGAGACCAGCAAGAATATTAAATTTTCAGAGTGGAGTGAACCAGTACCAATATTTGTTTTTGTTACCTATGTGCTTAATTTTGGCGGTCAGAGATTAAAATTACAGGCATATAGATGAACAACCAAAACTTAAATGAACACTTTTAGTAAGCTCGTTGATTGGATACATCAACAAATAGAAGGAGATGTAATTTCTTACATTACCGTACGTGTGGTAAATTATAGTGCAGTATAAAAACCTTCAACATTGAAAAAGTAATTGACCTGGGATTTATAGAAAGGCTTTCAGAAAGTAATTTATCACCACGCACATGCTCTTAGTGTCAACTGCAGGCAATAAATTATCCATGTGCATGCATTCGACGACATGTTAATCTACACAACATTGCATGATCTGAAATTAATTTAATTATACGCACAGTTTTAACTGTTGTGTAAATAATCGTCATCAAAGGCCTTGTGTTTTTTTTATTTTATGTTTTATTAAAGAATACAACTCCCGTACTAGGTAACAAGGCCTGTGTCGCGGGGGACTTTACAAACACGGACACAACGTACACTTAAACTCGGGACATTTATGTATCACAGAAAATTTTGTTACGTGTGAGTATGGAACCTAGAACACGCTACGCAGTGGTAAATGGCGAGATAACCACTTACACTGAGCCAATCGGGCAGTCATTGTATCTCTTAGCCTATGAACACATGTTTGATTCTTTTTAATAGTTATATTTTTATAACAAAACCAGCGACCCACGGGTTCGCACGGGTGCAATGTAGAAACGCCTAAAATTTTGTTTTTACGAAACACTGACTTTTATATTTTTTGTACATATAACATGCATGTATTATACCTTTAAATCATTAAGAAGGAATTACCTAAATTATAGCGAAAATCCCATAAAAATCCATTGCCTAGTTAAGAAGATTTTGGCGTACATATAGACCCCATATACATCTACTTTATTTAAAATCTAAAAAATATACTTAATTTAGAAGATATTATAATAATAATGTTTTTATTATACAAAAATATTATTAAATTGTACGCCGAGTAAATAAGTAAGATTTTTTTAAGTCTTTACTTTATTGACTTTGCCTCCTATAATGGGTATTGGAATGATTAAGTTCATTTGTGTATTGATAGTGCGTATTAATTACATGGTAGTCAAATAGTCACAAATACTGATACTAATATCTGTGAATTATACATTTTGATAGGTCTTGACTCTATAAAAATAATACCTATAACGAGATAAAACCTTCAAAACTTACGTCAGCTTCAAACCAGTCGTAAAGCTAGGTCAGACCCCGCTCGCAGGTACACCGGTACATCTATGATGTTTCATTCATAAAGCCTCGCTCCGGCGACATTTGTAACTATTTCACACAAAAAAGATTCTATCTGTAGCTTAGGATTCAGAACGAATTTGAATGTGATGTCGGGTGAATAATTTCAATCGAATAGGTTCCCATTTTGAATATTTTGAAGACAATTCCTACATTTTAACATCTATTATGTTAGTTTGGAAAATCAAGTCAACAGCGGTGATAATAAAGGCACATTTTTAAGCGACCTTGAAAAAGAGGAGGTTACCTGAAGGATTTTTTAAATGTTTGTTACCACAGAACTGATTTTTTTGTCTGAAGGGATGTACTTACAGTTGTGTCCCATTTTCATCAAGTTTCAGTTTTTATGATGGATTCCATGAGGAACTGAGGGAATTTCTCAAAAAATATAGGAACACATACATAGCTCGATGTTGATAATTTCTACAACAAATCCAACATTAGCCCTCAGAAAGTATAATTTAGTAAAGTGAAACTGATCAAGATGATCATATTTGGCTACCTAAACTTCTCAATGATAACTTTTTTTTGATAAAATTACAACTCCCGCACTAGAGAACGAGCTCTGTGTCGCAGGGGACTTTACAAACATACAATTAACGGACACAAATTACACCCAGCCTCAGAACAACTCTTTGTGGGCCACACAAAGTTTTGTCCTAGGTGGGACTCGAACCCACAACCTCGGGCACAGCAGGCGCATACTGCGACCACTGGACCACCAGGGCAGTCAATTTCAAGAATGGCGAATTAGATAGTCCTAATTATATAACCAAAACTTTGATTTAACAATCTAAATATTATTTTGTACATACTGTTGTATGTACATAATGTTATTTAAGTCTAACCTATCGAGGCTGTTTACCTAAGTACTCAGTCTAGTTTATCTCCAAAACTGACATTATGTTTGTGGTTTTGAATTTAATTTCATGCTAATGTTAATCACACTAAAACGGCATTATACATTTATGAAACTACTTGAAGTTTCATCCAGCTTTTTTGAAATAATGCACTATGATGCGTAGTTGCATCTCGAATTTTATATGTTTTGAGATATTCTCTGGTAGTATGTTTTCAGCTTATTACAATCAAAGAAAGAGAAACATAAATATTAAGTTATTCAGTTGAGAATTTACCTTAAACGCTTTACGATCTTTTAAAGAGTAAATACCATTTACGGAATTAACGTAAAGTCATTAAAAATCCTGTTAAATGACTTGTCATACTCAACTGTCTACGTGCAATTGATTTTTTACCCGAGTCCTTATAAAATTAAATTGAGACCAAACTTTCTGTCCCATCGCCATGCATTTAGTATAGTTATTTCTGTAATACAATTTAAGATTTACGGGTTTTTTTTAGTTAGGAGAAACCGCAACAATATTACCCAAATGATGAGCTTGCGTGATCGATCGATAAAGTCCTCGTAATCAATAAGTCTGTACGAAAATTGGTAAAAACTGAACATTCCCATAGTATTTTAACAATGTTTAAGTAGCTATTTAACTTATTTTCAACTTTCATTATTTGCCTTTCGGGATTTTTTAAATTGTGTTCCAAACTATGTCTAATTTACAAAGAATATCATGCTAGTCGCACTTGAACAGCAACTGTTCACAACGATACTTCCTAAAGCCTGTACCATAAAACCGACTAATAAAGCATCGCGCAAAGTACATTTACGCACAACAGTACTCATTTACGACGTTGACTTTACGCGTTGCCAATTCCGCGTCACTATCGTACTCGTATACCTAATACCGTGTTTTATTCTGGTTCCGAGTGGCGGCGCGGCCAGATCATTTGTAACTAGGTCACTTTTATTCGCGACCCAGAATAGTTTTCCGCTGTCAGCATTCGCCAGAGTACTAGAAACCAACGACTTTGTGCGACACGAATGAATGAATGGATTTTTATTTTTAGAAGGCCTTTCTGTTTATTCTAACTAGTGCTTTATGGACTTGCGCGAAGGAAACAACTCAATTGCATGAATGTGGAATGTTATTTTTTTCATTATGCGTTGTATTTTATGGGTGACGGGAAATAACAGTATCACTTACAATACTGATATCAAAAAAATGAACTAAATGCATAATACATAAGCTTTATAATTGTGTAGGCTTGTAGCCTGCAGTTTAATTATTATTATTATTTATGACTCAGTTAAAGAAGGAAAAACATAAATAGGTATGCGGCGATGTGGGTTTGACGAACGGGACAAAAAATATGTGATCCATAAAATATAGTTGTTCTAAATCTGGTATACTGTGCCCGGCATTTCAATGTTTTCAAAATCATGATATAGAGCTTTTGATCATCTAATGCCAAACATATTTTCAATTGGCTTTATTTCTCTTTTGTAATTGTCAATCGATTTCCTTAATTTTTGTATATTTTTCGGTAATCTGCCCTTCTAGACAAGTGGCATAAACGGTAGTCGAATCGAAAAGTTAAAAAAGCAAATATATGGGATTTGACGTAAGTTTACGATATAATGTCATAAACTTACGTCAAATCCTATATATTTGCTTTTTTGTCTTTTGGATTCGACTACCATTTATACCACTTGTCTAGAGGGTCTGTTCTTCTATGTTTGTCCACTGATTGTCTACTGTTTATTGTTACGAGATCTATTACCAATTACAAAAAAAACGGTTGCCAAATATAGAAGAATAATAAAGCTTATTGTTTACAATAAATTGTATTCGCTTGATTGGATTTCACATAATATACTTAATATTATGTATCTCACAACTTAATAGCAAAGGAGATTATATTGGATTATGCAATTACCATATGGCTTATAGTATAATTTTATTACAATATTAAGCGGTTTAGACAAGAATTTAACTAGAAGATGATAAAGGTATTAAGTTATAAAATATTATAATATAATACATCCATACAATCCTTACTAATATTATAAAATATGTGAAAGTTTGTGAGAATGGATGGATGTTTGTTACTCTTTCACGTAAAAACTACTGAACGGATCTGGATAAAATTTGGCACATAGATTGATTATAGTCTGGAATAACACATAGGCCACATTTTTACAGCGATAACCGACATCCACGCGAGCGGAGCTGCGGGCAACAGCTAGTAATTGAATAATTATAAAAGTAATCAGTATATAGATTTTCTATGCATATTTAATTACTGGTCCCTACTGACTGTCTGATTCAATAACGCAGAGCCAAAATACCTGGGCGGTGTTACAACCTTTAAATTTTGCACAAAGATTTCTTATATGACGTACGTGAGCACTAAGAAAGGAATTTTGGAAAATCCATTCCTAAACTAAAAGTGTCCGTGTGGTGACGGATTAAGAATACACATGTCACCACCCCATTCCATCCCGTGGGTGTCGTAAGAGTCGACTAAGGGAGTAAGTCAGGCAGGCAATATCCACTGCAAGAGAGGGAATAGTCTAAACAAAACCCTATACCAACCCGTCTGGCCAGCGTGGTATAGTAGGCTAATATCCATCCAAATTTATGAAGGAAACCCGTGCCCAGCAGTGCGACGTTTATGGGTTGAGATGATGATGATGATTCCTAAACGGGTAAAAAAATTGAATAATTCGGATGAAGTCGGGCGAGCCACTAGTATATAATTTAAAAAGAAACTTATCCTTTAGAGGCTATTACGAGTACTTAGCTGCAATCCCATCAAGACGTTTTGTTTTACTGATAACAAGTTTGCTAAACAGTCATTACGGACCGTAAAATTTACTTCGCTATGCGATTTATTTTCAAACTTGATGTTGCAATTCTTAAAATGGCAACTGTATTATTCAGCTTTAAGAATGTTAATACAAATACTAGGCTTGTAATATTAGAGGAGGAAAAAAAGGTCGGTCCCGACTGTTATCAGTCGTAAAATCACGACAGAGGCCTAAATATGGGCGATCTAAATAACCCTGTCATCAGGTTGGCCACTTACCAAACGATAAGAAGAAGATTAGAGGTGATCATGGCTAGGCACACTCGCTGGTCGGTAAACCATCAGCGGGTTAAGCAACTAAGGGCGCAGTAACCCTATTGATGGGTGACGCATAATGTTGTTTCATCAAAGCATGTTGCTTTAAAGAGCACGTTAAAAATCGGCCCCGACTGTTAACAGTCAGAGGCCTAAATATGGGCGATCTATATAATTCACTCACTAGGTTGGTTAGTAACCAAACGATAAGAAGAAGAATAATAATATTGAATGGCATAAAACGATCAAGGCCCAGCTCTTTTGGCATAACATATAATAAACTACAAATGAATCGATGCAGCAAGAACTTAACTTCACCAAGAGATTATCTGCGAGAGAGTAGGCTTTTGTAATTTTATGGTGTATAATAAAGAATTATCTATCTATCTGCGATTTGCAAAAAACCGCGTTTTTTATGCGTTCACCTAAGCATTGCCTGGTAAAGCTTTTAATTCTGGGCCGAGTAAAAGGTAAATGCGCTCAAGGTACAGTGCCGGCAAGATGGTCAGACGTCATTAAGAAGGCGCTTGGAGGAAGCATGTACCGTGCGGTCCACACTTCAGAAGACTGCATAGCTTGGAGACGCGTCGTACATGAACGCAATCCTCAACGAGTGAGGGAACGATGACGATGATGATATTAATTAACTAAAACTAATCGTGGGAATACAAAGAAACGAAAAACAGACTGCGTCCAAGAAAGGCTCATCCTTGTTCAATCATTAGATCGAACTCCACAATAAACTTCTTTAGCATTCATTACAGATTCACGGCATAAATTAAATGACAGATGAATGACACTCTCTCCCTTTTATTACCGTGTCTTCGGGCTATCTTGAGTGCAATCAGGTTCATGTAATGACAGCCTCTGTCAGCGACACGACAAATTTAATCGAATGGAAATCAGGTGTTTTTCATAAACGGACTCTCGATTACCTGGAATTATTTTATTAAACAATAAACTTCATGCCAACGGCAATAAGATTCAAAATAGAGTGCATAACGATTGCAGGGCCGGCTTTGGGACAGTATATATATCCATGTATGGGTACAAAGGTACTGGTAGTAGCTTTCCCTAAAAGTTGTATTGCTTAACAAGTTATAAATATTAATAAGGCAACAAAAAAGGATAATGTAAGATGTAACTTATAATAATGTTATACTTGATTGGGTCAATTTTGGCCCAAATTCAAAATGTATTATCATTGTTCTATATTTTTTCCTATCGTTTCAGCCCGCGGCTTCGCCCGCGCGTACAATCCCACGAGAACAGTGTTTTTTTTATAAACACATATATAAAATAATTGATGTATTATTTCAAAGTGTAATCTATCTCTATGCCAAATTTCATCCAGATCCGTTTAGCCATTATGGCGTGATTTAGTAATAAATAACCATACATCCATTCATTCATTGAAACTTTTTTAATAACATAGATATAGATTTAATATTTATGTAAGACTACATTGATGAGATTAATTAGGAAGGAATTATCTTGATTGCAGAACGTGGGATGTATCTAAATGAGTAAGAAAATGTTACATAAGCGCTTTTGTTTCGGAGTGACAAACAAATTATTGTGTTTTCTCATTAGTTAAAGAGTATTCAATTATAGCTATTTTTGGTGGTTCTATTAAGAGGAAATTACGTTCAAAATAGAATAGTAATAAGATATCAATTTACACTTACATTCTACTTAGTATATTATTTCTGACGTCCTCGGTTTGATATTTGGGTTGCAAAGCGTTGATGGGTTTTTCTGTAACTATAAGTACTTACTGCAAACTTGTATCATAGCTTTGCATTTTATTACATGGGATATGGGTGCTTTAAAGAAAATGATACCCTTCAGCCTTACTTATGAGATATTGGTGCTATAATAATATAGGGGTCGCCTGCGACTTCGTCCACGTGGTAATTTGGGATATTTTTCCCGATTTTGCAACATATCCCACTACTGCTCCGCTCCTATTGATCATAGCGTGATGTTATGTAGCCTATAGCCTTCCTAGATAAATCGAACCAGTACTTTCTGAGATTAGCGCGTTCAACCAACAAACTCTTCAACTTTATAATATTAAAGTAGGTATAGATTTTTGTAACCCCGTGAAACATTGATGTAATCTATCTTCTTATAAATAAAAATATATGCTTGTTTGCCTTGTATATTTCAAAACTATTTATCGGATTACGATGAATCCGGAAAAATCTTGAAAAAAGAATTTTTGTGCTGCGAATGACATACAGATCGACGAAACCACAGGAAAAAATAGTAGAATATAAACATTCTATAACAGTGATTCATATTATTAAAATGTGGTATAACAATCCTTGCTATATCAATGATGTAACAAATTAATTGACTTAAACGCTATCGCAACGCCCACATATTCAATTGTATGCTAACACATCATAATAATACGCTATGGAATGTAAAAGATATGGCTGTTTATACCGCTTAAGTGGCAAAGAAGCATATTATAACCTGCCTAATTCTAAACAATTACCGTAGCCTATAGACGCTTATAATACGTATTACCAAAAGAGAGGTAGGGCACCATACTAGTGAGCAGGCCCGACTGGGGAAAGACCTCCACCTTACCTTACCAAGGTGGACACCCAGCGGCGTAGTTGTGTTCCTGTGTGTGAGTACAGGTCTCCAGTGCTCATTTAGGGATGCGTTTTGAAATAAACGTATTCTTATCCCAGGGATAAGATAGGAGATCTTAAAGCCTTGGTGTAAAAATGGGTTGGCAATACGCAAGTGATACCCCTGGTATTGCAAGCGTCCATAGGCCACAGTAACTGCTTAGCATCAGGCAGGCCGTTTGCTTGTTTGCCACCCAAGTAGAATAAAAAAAAACTAAAAACTTGTGACATCAGAATTTTGGTGTTATGGGTAACTTAAGGAGAGAAAATATTATTTAAGAAAAGTTATCTCTAAATTAGTTCTGGAGCATACGCATAAAATACTGTATTTAACATGTATTTAGGATTATAGTAAAAATAATGAAATATAAATTAGGTGAAGAAAATAATATTTTTTAATCGAAGCCATTGGCGTACTATAGGCTCTCCTCATTGGAAGACAGATTAGATGATAATGTTTGTAGTTAAAATATATACGGTATATATAACGCTCATGGAACATTTAGTGGATTGTTTTATAAGCGTTCCTTTCTGTTTTTGGATCCAGTAATCCAGTCGAAGGAAAATATCAGGAAGATACTCAGGCCTCTCTTTTCAATCAATACGAGTAGATACTTACAATTTAATTTGTGTTTCAACCTGTGATATGTGCAGAAAGAGACGCAACGTAACACACAATATAAACATTCAATAAAAAATGTTTTGTTAGAAAAAATGAGAGTTTTTCGCAAAGCACCGACTAAAACATTAAATTGTTATCATAATTTTATTTGTCGCCATTACCCGACATGGGCGTTTAAATGGTAAATCATTGTCAACTCAAATACGACTCTGTAACACCTATCACGAATGAACTATTTAATACTCTGACTTGAAGGTACATTATTAAACATAATAGCATTTTATAAAAGCCACTTTACGCTTTTTAGAGGTATGAGGAGTTCCGACAAGGAACTGGCGCCATAAATGGTAATATAAACTTGTAAATGTAGTAATTCTACCGTAATTACGTCATTGATTGACAGTTCGCGGCAGTAAAGTTGCTAGTGTTTAATATTTCCAGTCTTAAACGCGAGACAAGATTAATTTACTGGACCTTCTGGGTTAGTAATAAAGTAAATAAAATACGTACTTACACAGGTTATGTTCATTTATTGTTTGACAAATTATTTGAATAAAATGCTGGTCATTTGAATTAAAATTCTTTGAATTCAAAACACTGTAATTCCTTTAATTTACCGATGACATGATGATGTAACATCCGATTGACACAGTGATGTATTCTTCTTCTTATCGTTTGATTAGTGGTCAACCTGGTGGCAGAGTTATTTAGTGATGTATTAAATTGTATCCTAGCGCAAGAATACAGGTTTCCAGGTCTTATTTAGGGATTTATAGAGAAACGTTTTCTGTATCTCTGTGTCAGCAAAAAAATGATGTCCCTCGTATTGAAAACATCCATAGGCTTCGGTAACTGCTAATATTTAAATATATATGCTATTTACCGCCCTTGCGGGTAAGGTAAATCTGACTGCTCACCAACAAAACCCAGCGTGGAGATAACTGGCTTAACTTGAAGTAACTGACCATCACTTACTATTATTTAGTGGCAACACTAGTCACTAACGCCAAGGCTTGGGAATTATAATGAGTTCAAAAGAATTTTTATAATTGCGCGGAGCGCCGCTGCTTCATTTAAAACTATATCTATCATGATTGGATTAGTCATGTCTCTAGGCAACACTACATTTACAAAATACCGCTCAAAACTGGATCTGTACTCGTCACTGATAAAAATAAAATAACATATATTGAAATAGTTTTGTGAATATATTTTAAACTCTATATTATATCGTCATTGGAAAGCCAATACTACTTTGGTACTTTTGAAAAGTAAGATTTATGATCATTCATTTAAAGCTCATTTTTCAAAAGAACCATTTAGATGCTAAAGTAGTATGGGGGTTTTCAGCGACGAATATGATTTTGACGAACTATTATGCTTCTGAAATGTAATTCGTACAAAAACTAGAAGATGAAGTAGGTATTTTCGTTCAGTACTCATTGAAACCGACTACTGAGTTTGAGATCCCAATTGCATTTCCCTGATACTAGATTTTTCTGTCAAAAAATTTACAAGAGATGCGAAAAATCACCAAATTTGGAAATCAGCAGTGTTTATTACTCCGGTGCCTCTAAAAAGCAGGTAAAGCCGATGGTCATACGCGTGATCTCTCTCCACTCGTTCAATTACGGGTGTACATATGAATACGCACACTCTAGTGCATTATAATAATATCTTTTATCTGGCAAGTCTCCGTCAAGATATGCAGCCGTGACCAAAATTCAATTTGGAGAACATTATTATTTTTTGGTTTCGGGTCTGGTTATTTTATAATTCATCGTTGTTACATCTTGCACCTTGCTGCTTGTTTTAATTAACCCTTTAGATGAAGGGCTCGATATGGGCGATCTTAATAATGGCCTAGGCCTAGGTTAGCAACTAATTAAACGATACAAGAAGGTCATTGATTTAACAATTTAAAAATATGTGATTTAACTATTTAAATTTAAATTCATGAAATTTTGTTATTAGGCTTTGGATAAAACTAGGTCTACGTTTCTGTCTACAATTATGACAGATAATATACGTCTAGTCATCTACAGAAGACATTCTATTGTGGGCAGAATTTGAAATAGCTCTTGCACTCCCTAATAAAACTTTAATATTATGATAGAAATTCTTGGTAGTGATAATTATATAGATAATTTATGATGACGCTGGTTTAAAAGATCGTAATTTAACACTGATGAGTAATTTTCCTTGACACCTTCCGCAGTATAATGTTGTCCGTAGGATTGCGTGTGTAGTAAATAAGTGTAGGAATAAATTTAATAAAAACTATGAGTTAGTTTAGAATATCTTAGGTAAATGTGACTGCTGAACATCTTTAACACTTATTTTAAAACTTTCATCAAGTCATCATTATTAAGAAAATCATTGATTTTGACGATTGAGGGGCTCGTAGCAAAGTGTTAGCGGCGCGGATCGAGAGATCTGGAAGGCTAAACAAGCTTACCGCGACCGCCCATAAATGGTTGACCATTTTCTAAAAACACAGCAAGACAGGGGTCTGTGTTTTAAAAAAATGGTCGGAGCACCGTGCCTTGATAAGCACGTAAAGCCGTTGGTCCTGGGACTGATCTCTCTCCAGTCGTATCGGATTGTCGTCCCAATGAGACTATAAAGAGTGAAGGAATAAAGAGTTAACCTGTGTTTGCGCAATCACTTGCGGATGATAATAGTTATTTACTGCGCAGCGGGCAAATTTTCGTCGAGATTGGCCGCGTGACCACAATCGCTCTGGACGACTATTACAATAATGTATTAAGATTATGTAAAGCCGCAACTTTTTTGTCGATCTATTGAATTAATATGAGAAGAGATTTTTTTTACTTTAAATTTCATACTCATATAAATATATTATATACTCCACGCACCGAGGAGAATGAAATTTGCCATAAGTTTATATTTTAAAGAAGTAGCTTAAATTTTTGTATAGTTAAGTAAACCTTCATTCTTTACGTTCATAGGGCCACATATAATTATAATAATATAATTATGATATCCTGCTGTCGAAGTTAGCTAGCGTGGGATGCACCCCGCATACCCTGAAGTTCTTCGCCAGCTACTTACGGGATAGATGCCAATACGTAGACTGTAATGGGTACCTCTCTGAACCTTACTTCACGAGATCCGGCGTGAGTCAAGGTAGCAACTTAGGACCTTTGCTGTTCATCCTGATGGTGAACGACCTACCTGCGGTCGTCAAAAGTTCTACCCCTCTTTTGTTTGCCGATGATTTAAAGTTGGTAATGGAGGTGAAACGGACTACGAATCATGATACGATGCAGCAGGATATCAATAGAGTTATAAGTTGGAGCTTAGAAAATAAACTCTACTTCAACGTGGCTAAATGTTCAGTGCTCTCGTACAGTCGTGCACGTGCTCCGCTTCACCACCAGTACCACATGGAAGGGACGCCGATGCAGCGGGTTACCGAAGCGAAAGATTTGGGAGTTTATTTTACTGCTGATTTAAATTTCCGCAAGCATATTGTTGCAGTATGTAAAAGAGCGTACCAAAATTTAGGATTTGTTCTGAGGCAGGCAAATGGTTTTACAAACATTGGGGCTTTAAAGGCATTGTTTGAGGCACTCGTAAAAAGCCACCTAGAATGTAACGCGGTAGTTTGGTCTCCACACGAAGCCAAATATAAATTTATGTTGGAGCGTATCCAGAATAAATTCATACGGTTCTTATACCTTAAGCGGTATGGGGTATACCCGGGCTATCCGCTATTGTATCCCACTTTATTTATTCTGGGTATGGTAGGCTACACCAAACTAGAAGTACGTAGGGAAGCCTCTCTAGCCACCTACGTGGTCAAAGTGATCCGGGGGACGGTGCACAACCCGGCCGTGCTGGCAGAGGTGCGGCTATGCGTGCCGGACGAGTACACGGCGCGGCGGCGGCGACCGGCGCTGCTGTCGGTGCCGCACGCGCGCACTAACTTGCTGCAGAAAGCGCCGCTGACGCGAGCGCTGCGTGCGCTCAATACAGTGGCTCAGCAAGTCGATTTGTTTACGTGCTCACTGAGCGAGTTCACAAGGGCTATCTACTATATATTAAGTTATAATGTAAATTAGTTTTAGTTAGAAGTTACATTTCTTAGTTCCTGCACTATCGCATTAGATTTAGTCTGTAATGATAGATGTAAGTGTTTATTGATAAATAAATAAATAAATATGTGGCCCTATCTGTGGTCGAACTTAAAATAAGTCTTTTATTAATTTACTATAATTATCATTTCCTTGAAACTGTTTTGAAAAGCCTTTTTATTACATCAAAGATTAATATTATTGTTTTTAATAAGTTTTAAGAATATCTATTTTTACAGCCATAAAACAACTCAATAATGAGCTTTCTTAGAAACCATTATCAAAGCTATAAAGACATGTTTTGTCTTTATAGCTTTGATGATGCACATGTTAACCAGAGCTCCATCCGCGTGGCAGTCATTTACCACGGCAAAAACTTGTCGCCTTCCGATAGGAACTGACAAGTATATCCGATAGGTTATCATCCATCGTCTGCCAAATTTAACTAAGATTCGTTTAGCCGTCTAATCTTAGAAAAGGTAACAAACTAAAATACAAATAGAGTTACATAACATTCGAATTTATAATATTATGCAGTCTTTTAATATGCATTGATTTGTTTTTTGAATATAAATGTATCATGATCTCGCTTATTTGTTTAAAGTCTACATGTTGTTAATATTGTTTAATTATTAAAAAAAACCTATATTTTATATTGTTTAAGCAACATTGTTATTTGTTAACATGTAAATTTAATGGTGTTATTTAAAATTTGTGTTCACTATGTTGAAATTCTATTTGCATGCTGTGGTCTCCATTAATTGAAGGAGTACTGTTACATGTCCTTTGTTAGAGATCCAAATAAATTAATTAATATGGATTTATCAGCATATAAACAGAAAGCTTTAATCAACCTCTCGCCACCGACAGGGAGTTCATCCTCACATGCTTGCACCTCAAACATGATTAGATTCCGGAGGAATTTCTTACCACGTACAATAAGGTTGTGGAATAAGTTCCCTACCGAGGTTTTCCCAAGAGACTATGGCATCCCCATGCCATAGTCTCTTGGGAAAATCTCGGCAGGGTTTCTTCAAGAAAGGAGTTATAAGGTTTTTAAAGGGTCGGCAACGCGTGAGTGACACCCCTGGTTTTGCAAACGTCCATAGGCTACGGTAACTGCTTACCATCAGGCGAACCGTATGCTTGTTTGCCACCTTGGTAGTATAAAAAAAACCTATCAACCTTTTTTAATATCCACGTTGAGAGAAAAATTCAAAACACAAGTTGTTTTAGTTTATCACTTCATTGCATCGTCACATTTCGCATTAGAGGCGATAGCGAGGGAGTCCGCCTCCTGGTGATATATCGTGAGAGTATGTCCAAGCGGGGAAGTAAATGGTTTTCTTGATAAACTGCAATTCGTACAGTCGTTTGTCAAATTGAACTTCACATTCAAAATTTGAAGGCGCATCCGCTTTGTTTTGGGCTTTCTGGCAGAAGCGTTATTTAATTTTTTTTTCGTATGGTTGTCTCAAATCTGGGTATATTTTGTGTCCGTTAATTATATGTTTGTAAAGTCCTCAGTGACACAGGCTAGTGCGGCAGATATCTTAAAAAAAAGTAATTTAGCTAACTGAATATTAAATGCAGTAGTCTAACGGCAATCCGTTACGATTTAGGGAAGATCAGGTGCAAAATCAATGCCTTTACGTGCTTCCCGACGACAGACGAAAGAATTTCGGTATATTCTTAGAAATTGATTACCCATCTACGAACTGACCGCGGCAAGTGCTTAATCTTGTCAATATATCGATACTTGCGGCTAATAGCTATGAGCTATTCATAGAAATTCACCTATATTAGATACTAGCCGCCCGCCCCGGCTTCGGACGGGTGGTATTTTCCGGAATCCCGTAATGTTTATGGCAATAGCCTATGACACTCACAAATAATGTGTCTATTGGTAAAATAATTTTTAACATCGGTTCAATAGATTACGAGATTAACTCCTACAACGTCACAAACTCACAAACTTGTTGCCCGCGGCTCCGCCCGCGTGGATGTCGGTTATCGCTGCAGAAAGTAGCCTATGTGTTATTCCAGACCATAATCTATCTGTGTGCCAAATTTCATCGAGATCCGTTCAGTAGTTTTTACGTGAAAGAGTTACAAACATCCGTCCATCCATCCATTCTTACAAACTTTCACATTTATAATATTAGTAATGAAGTAAGGATAGTATAGACTGAAATCATTGATGCCCATTATTTAAATATACTGATTTGTGAAACCATTATTCAAATACGTCAATTTGAAACTATTCTCCAGAATTGAACCATACACATAAAATATAAAACTTCAAACAAAATGCACTTTAAACTGTAAGGATATCGGAAAAACATTAGTCTTGGATGGAAGGAGAGATATGACAATGGAGTCTTTCAGTGCTAGCTTTATAGTGATTCTGGTATAGTAGCGAAGGCTATCTTTTGTGCAACAGGTCATTTGTGAAGCTTTGTTGTATTCTAATGTTTGTGGTGCGATAAGCTAACTGCAGCAGCAACGAGCTAAGCTTTGCATGTAAAATAATATTACAATATTCAGTTTTCTATAGAGTACCTATACAACTGCTTCGTATATTTCACAGCATTACCCTGTGATCAATGATATTTTAAAGAAAGATAGGCTACCTTCATAATGAGCGGCGTTCAGTTTTGTTCCCATGTTTTGGTGCGTACTTGCTTATAGATTTTAAGTATCCAGAAAGAGATAGTGCTAAATGAAATGATGCTACTTAGCTACTGTTAATATAATAATAATATTAATTAGAGCGTCTCTGTACTTCGGAATACACGTGGTCCCGACTGTCATCAGTCGTTAGATCTCGACAGAGGCTTAACTAATCGATGGGATCTAAATAACTCTGTCACCAAATTGACCACTAACCAAACGATAAGTAAAAGAGTAGTTAAAGAAAGACGTGTGGCACTCGGGGACTGCCGCGGTAAAGCTTTTGCATATTTTTTTATCGAAACAAATAAAAAATTACTTTACAGAATTATCTAAATCATTTTATTTTATTCTCAATGATTCATAAAAATATATACTATTAAAAATGAATACTTGTAATAATTCCTTAAGACTCCTTATACTGTAATCTTTTTCACATTAATATTCTCTTATATCAAAACCTCCTTACACAAATTTGACATACCTATTATTATTGGCCGTTTAGAGAAAAAGTATCACCACTGTGCCGGTTGGAGTGGGGGTGTTAGATTTATTATTTTCGTTACGGTACTTCTGGATTCGGTCTCCACGCCCAAGACCCGCGATACGAGCTATGCAATAGCTTAAAAACTCGCCGACACTTGATTTTAAAATAAACACATGCATGACTTATAAACAAACTGAGCCGAAGACATTTATTTCATTACTAAGCGAGATATAATGACCGCTTAGCACTAGCTTGTTAGTACTTAGGCCATAATCATTCACACGATACAGGCGTAAGTAAATCATTGCAGGGACACAGTAATCATATACTTGTTAAGGTAAGTGTTGCAGTTTTAAACGGCTTAGAAATGTTTAAGCTGGCCATAAGCCAGTTATTTACGTAGTAATTTAAAAAAGATGTATGAAGTAATACTATGCTGTATAAGAAACGTATCGGCATATACGTTGTTAATAAAATCAAGTCACTACTTTTAAGGATATTATAATTCAAACTCAATCGCTTCTTTATTCACTTCTCATTTTTTTACATCAACATTAACTGATTATAATCGTTTAGACAATTTCACTGTATTATTTAAGATTAATAATACTGACACGGTTCGACTGTGCATCTCGCCGCCACGTTGTCCATTCTGTCTCCATGACAACGGCTAGAACTTGGAATAGCTTCGTTTTTAAATGTTCGCCGGAAGCACATACTATCGTTTTTAATTGTTTGGCAGAAGAGCATGCCAACAGCTGGAACCAATTCCAAAAAATAACGTTGATCTCTATTTATGTTACTAAATAGTGAAACTATATTAAAATTTATAGATCGAAACAGTCTACTAATATGTATATTTTGTTGTTTAGATATGTTTAAGGCCGAACACTGACTATCAAGATACAGGATACTCTAGTTTGAGAGGCAGGTTATATATATATATATAGCTTTACACTGAAATCCTACAATGCCCTACGTGTTCAATACAACAACATCTCCAGGGCTCTGTTTCGGCTCCCATGCTACTGTAGCGCGTCGGGTATGTTTGCCAATGCCAGCGTAGATGACTTTTATGCAGATTATTGCATAAAAGTCATCTACGCTGCGATTACGCAGCGAGGCAACCTTTTGGTGGTGGATAGGGTGCGGCGGAACTCAAACCGAGTCCTGAGGATGGTGGGTGAACGACTTGATTCAGCCCTGGTGGGCAGGTTCACTGAGCTACATGTTGGAAAGGTTCGATGAGCCTGCCTATTAGGGTTTAACTTTGAACTTTTATTTGATAAAATAGTAAAGTTATATTGTTACTAACACTATGGATCTGATGTTCTGAAAATATTTTTTTTAATTTTTTATTTATTATTGTACAGATTCAAGTCATACAACAACATTACATTGTCAAATCTACGTATTTTGAAACCATCTGTACCTATTTGGAAAAAAACTATTATTATTACTATCTCTGAAGAACTTCAAGAGCCTAACACCAATATTAGTTAAAGTAAGATATGAAGCATAAACAAATAATCCCATTAGTACAGCTGCTATCTCAAACTGGTTGTATCTATTAGGTGTTCTGTCGAGGTGTAAAGGTATGGTTTAATATCACGATGCTCTGGCTTCTATATTATTTGAATTCAAACTGCAATCGCAAATCTGTAGGGTGACTATAAAAATGTTTTATTGGTAGACTGTTACTATTTGCTATTTAGATTATAAAGCTACAGCTAAAGTATTTTAGAGTGAAAAGAACATTAATTCGAAATATTGTTAACAGTGCAATTTTTAAAAGTTTTAAGAAAATGTTAAATAAATTAATATTTCATTAAAATAAAAACTACTTAATTAAAACAAACCTGAACTTTTTACATATTAATTTATCAGATTTTGTGGTGTCCTGAGGCATTGTGGCTAAAAGACTAGCCACATTGGCTCCAATTACGATTGGCATTAGGCTAGATTTCCTGATGCATTTATTGCAAGACTGATCAACGCATCAGTAAAGCCTAAAGATTTTTAATTACTACGAGTTATTAAATTAAATTCACCAATAGTAATAAAATAATAACCAACTTAATGTTATTAAAAATAATTAGACTTAAATATCTCACACCAATTTAACCTCCAAGAAATCTACACATACTTCAACCGTAGATCAAAAAGAATAAATAATTACGTTAATATTTCAAAAGACATTATACACGAGTACACAATCATGGCCGCCCTACGCATTAACATAACGACGAGCCTATCGTGTAATTATCGCATTCGACTTCGTTTGCTTGTTAGCAGACGATTTTTAGTCGCATATCGCGATCGCACTTTTAATCTTACCTTTTTATACTAATAAAATGACAAACAAGGGTACAGGCTCTCCTGATGGTAACCGGTTACCATAGCTTATATACGCTCACAATATCAAGAGCATTACTTGCGCTTGGTGGACCCGTAAACTTGTAACACTAGAGTTTTGTGTTAAAGATAACTGTAGGATAAAGAAAACGTGATTTTAAAACCGTTTCTTTTAATGTGCACTGGAGTTTTAACATTACGGACATAAACACAACTACACCACTGTGTTTGTGTTTTGTATATTTGGCAGCCAAATACACAATGACAATCATGGCCGCCCTACATATTAACATACGACGAGCCTATCGTGTATTATCGCATTCGACTTCGTTTGCTTGTTAGCAGACGATTTTTAGTCGCAAATCGCGATCGCACTTTTAATCTTACTTTTTTTAATACTACCACAATGACAAACAAGGTTTGTACAAAAAACGAAAATGTACGACCGATTTTGTAAGTTTCAAACATTTTTTTTTGTACTTTTAATGAGCAAAATAAGTGGCCCGCCTGATGATAAGACGTTAGACATTTGCTCCGCGCGTATTGCCGACTATGTAAAAACCTTTAAGGCGCTTTTTTTTCTTAGCGTGTCGTTGGCAATCCAAACTGTGTCAGCCCAAAACCTAGCTACGAGTAACCACAAAATAGCTTATAAGATTTTTTAGCTAAATCTGTTTCATTAACACAATAAAAAGTATATAATATGTTGTTCTTCACAATATTAACGATAATATTTTAAATTAATTAATCAATATAAATATTACTACTATACTAAAGTCTTTTTTAAAGAGCCGGCGCAACGCTGGCGTTTTGGACAGAATTGATTGGTTGTTGTACATTCGTCACAAAGTAAATTTGCCACAGAAAAAAAGTATGTGTAAATTCGTCTAGAACTATGGTGAATTTACACATACTGTATACATAATATTCATTATGAGGCAAATTTACTTTGTGACAAATGTACAACAACCCGAATTGATAAAAATAGTATTCACTAAATCAGTATACTCGTATTGGCAAAATTTAAAATATTAAACAACAATTATTTTTAAACATGTTATAATCAGTACCAATAATTATTGGTTGTTGTTTTATTTTCAATTATGCCAATACTGATTTAGTGAATACTATTTTTCTCAATTCTGTCCTCAACTACAACGGTACGCCGCGCCGGCTCTTTCTTAAATTATTTGCTTCTCTTTCATTCCTATGCATTTTTACTTAAGGTAGTTGGCAGTTATCAGCGCATTAAACTTTTTCTTTAAGAACTCTAAGCTATAGTTTCATCTAATAAGTACTTACAAATTAAATGCTTTTTTTTATACTACCAAGGTGGCAAACAAGCATACGGCCCGCCTGATGGTAAGCAGTTACCGTAGCCTATGCCTAATAAGTAGTTTTTAAAAGATTTCTTCGACAAATGTACGATTTATATATTTGGTGTAGTTGGTCTAGCCCTACAACCGTGGGAACGTTTATTAGTTACGTGGAAAGTGTAATTAAATCCCGTTAAGAAAATTTAGACAGTCGTAATTAATATTCTGTCGTCTTCAACTTGAATCTGTTTACATACAGCTGAGCACTGGTTTTGGTACTTAAATATACATATTATAATTAAGTAGGTCAACCGGCTAAGACTGGTCATGTCATATAGGCTAAAACAACATACATATACTATGCATGCATAGAAAACTAGCTGTTGTCTACGGCTCCGCCCGTATGTTGGTTATCGCGGAAAAACGCACCTACATGTCTTTACTTGATTACCTGATCTAAGCCAAGTTTTATTAGTATCCGTTTCGTCGAAAGGGTGACAGTGTGTTTATTTATTTATTTTCTTTGCAAAATCCAACGCTTTAAGTATTAACAATTTTGCTTACTAACTAATTTAACAGCCAATTACGGATTTACAATTCACTTTTATGTTTATTGATGCGTCTAGGATAGAACAAAATAAAGATTTTAATAGGCGACATCTTAATATGTGTGCGAGTGTGATGTGTGTATTTAGAGTGTACTCCATTATTACCTATTACCCGAATCATCCTACTGATATTATAAATGTGAAAGTTTGTAAGGATGGCTGGATGTATGGTTGATTTTTTTTTTACTCTTTCTCGTAAAAACTAAATTTGGCATAGAAGGCGGATTCGCGGGCAACTGATAATAAAATAATATGACAGTGTCATATTCTATTGTTTAAAATCTGAACGTAACTATGTTTTATATTATAGGAACCGACTTAATATGTTTCCGTTATCATGCCAGCCGATAGAGTCAGATTATGGGTTAAGCCCTTTTGACAAGTGAAAGGAGTCCTGTGCCCAGCAGTAAGATATAGGTATAGGTTGCAATTCTTTTTCTTTGTACCCATTACATCTAACTGCTAAGCAAACGTTTCCCCCATGGTCTCCACACCTCTCGATTCGATGCTAAATCAACCCAGTCAAAAATTTACCTAAAATTTAGAGAGCATCAAGTTATTTTCCAACTTTATTAAATTAATGAATAACTTTCATAATAAATAACTTAGTAATTTAATATATTTTTTTATTATTGCAACCGGTTTTAATAAATCTCGTATTTTATTACTTTCGATTATCATAAACATGATGCTTAAATATGCGAAAATATAAATAAGAAATATTGAGATTTTGTGTCAAATTGGTAGTTATTTTAACCTCTTATTTTGTTATTCTATTAAAATATACAAGAGAGGTAGGGTACCATACAAGATAGTACGAGCGACTGGGGAAGAACATTGACCTTACAGAAGACCACAGCCAAATAATTACACACACACTGTAGTGTAGTCATATTCGTGTGAGTCACTACATTTTCTCCAATGCTATTTTTTTTAAGACAACTCCCGAACTAGGGATCAAGCCCTGTATCGCAGTGGACTTGACAAACATACTTACAATTAACGGACACAAAGTATACCCAGACTTGGGACAATCCTTTATGGATCACACAATTTTGTGTCCTGGATATCGAACCCAAAACACGCCGCACAGTGGTAAATGGTTTTTTTTGTACAGTGGAAATGCTTTACGCACACCGCCCCGCCCGAAGCGAAGCGGATATGTCGGACTCTACGGCCTAAAGGTGGTAGGCGGCCGGCATACCGACTAAAACCTCCCTGTGCACCTATACCCGCCTTCACGGATGGGCCACCAGAACCTGATTGACGTCAGTGGTCCACCCAGAACCACTTAAGCTACTAAACCAACCGAGTAATCAAATTTAGGGAGACATTTTCATAGTACCTACTTATCAAAAATAAAATCTGCAGCTTTAACTGAATAGCGATATTTTAGTAAATATAGCGGTCACCTACATTTGAACGAGTTTTCGATAAAGTGTTTAACGATCTCTCTCTCAATTTACACCAAGGAAAGTCTCGATTTGAACTAACTCTAATTGAGATTTTAACGTTGACTTGAACCCGTAGTAATTACTTGGCTCTCAAAACTTTCTCTGTAGTAGGTATAATTAGGATTTTTTAAATCGGCGTAGTCTTAAGGTTTGCTTCATTAACTTATTGGTCATAATTCTTTGTCATTGGAGTTGACTGAACATAATCATCATTAAGAGAGGTAGGACACCATACTAGCGAGCAAGCCCATCTGCGGAAGGACCTTCCAGAAGAATACGTTTTTCTATCCCAGGGATACTCCCATCTTAAAGCCCTGGTGTAAAGTATGGGTCACCAACACGCAAGTGATACCTCTGGTATTGCAATCGTTTATAAGCAATAGTAACTGCTTTACATCAGGCAGGTCATATGCTTGTTTGCCACCCAAGAAATTTAAAAAAAACTACGTGACGCTGTAGGCAGTTAGGTTTCTGACCACGTGGGCTAGTAAACCCACGTGGCCGGTCCAGAAGACGCAAAAAGAAACACTTATAACACAAATAATTAATATATTGTGCCTTCTTCTTTCTTTCTTCTTTCTTTCTTTCTATATATTTCATCCCTGCCAAATTTCATTAAGACGTGAAAGCATAACAAACTCACTTTCGTAATATAAGTACCTGTACCTATAGTATAGACTAGGAGTCGCCCGCGTAGGACTTCGTCCGCGTGGTAATTTAGAATATTTTCCCCAATTTTGCAACATATCTCACTACCGCTCCTATTTGATCATAGCGTGATGTTATAGTTATAGCCTATAGCCTTCCTGGATAAATGCACTATTCAACAAAAAAAAAAATTTTCTAATCGAACCAGTACTTTCTGAGATTAGCGCGTTCAACAAAACAAACAAACTCTTCAGCTTTATAATATTACTAGTGGACCTGGCAGACGTCGTTCTGCCTGAAAAAGCTGAAATACCGACAGCAGCGCCACCTACCGGATCCAATTGTGAATCTAAACCATCCAGGGCCAAAATTTCATCAAAATCGGTCCAGCCGTCTAGGAGGAGTTCAGTGACATACACACGCACACAAGAAATATATATATAAAGATAGTATAGATATATTATTATCTGAATTCCAGTCTAACCTATTAAATATATATATGTATATATATAAAGATAGTATAGATATATTATTATCATCTGAATTACAGTCTAACCTATTAAAAGCTCCATTAGTACTTGTCATAACTGTCACAAAAACAAACACAGCTAATTTGAAAATGGATTCACCATCTTTCATCTATGTTTATATTATGTTACCTAGCAAAACAATTTGCATCAAGTCTATCAAGGACTAATTCTTTCAGCTTTAATACATTGTAATAAAGTTAGAAATCGATTGACTTGATGTATTTCAGATATTTGTTATCATTTCTAACTAAAATTAGAATGCTTTCGAAATATAACTTTAAGTTAACCTAATGGGTACATTTAGAGAAGCAACTTTTGTATATTATATATCCACAGCTCTATATTCCTGTTGCTAAATAGATCTCCTATTCTTTAATAAAATAATGTCAAGTAGATAATGTCTTTAGAGTATCTTCTAAGACATGAGAATTTTCACATCATGTTTTCCTTCAAGTTTACCTTTCCCCTCACATCTATCAATCAGCCTATCGCAGTCCACTGCTGGACATAGGTCTCTCCCAACACGTGCCATTGTATAAGGTCATCCGCCTATCGCATCTAATGCGCCCCAGCGACCGTTTTTAGGTCGTTGGTCCACCTAGCTGGGGGCCGCCTTACCTTACGCTTACCGAGTCACATCTAGCAGTTGGTAAATTTTCATCCACGAAGAGAGAGACAGAAAGAGTAACCATGAGTTACTTTCCTGCGCCCTAAAGAAACAATTTATTTCCAATATCCAATTTGGTCTAAACTAGTCATACTGTGATTTTATTTCACTGGAAAAAGAAATAAATTCACAAAAAGTTTGCCTACGAATATTTTAATTAAGGGTATGGCTATAAATTGAGGAATAAAAACAAATGTCTGAAATCGTAATTAATTTGCTAGTATCGCAAGCGTCAGGTGGTGCCCGAGTAGGAAAGTAACCGACTTGCTTACAAGAGATGCGAGTTCGGTCCCGGATGGCAGTACCAATGTGGATTTCACTTTGTGGAGTAAATATTTACTCATCAAATGATTCTCCATCTGCTAACGGTGAAGGAAAACATGGTGAGGAAATCCATATGTCTTAAAAGAAAATCTAAAAACATGTCTGATTCACTAACCCGCATTAGGCCAGCTTGTGTGGAATAAGGCCTGAACCTTCTCTCTAGGTAGAAGAGAGGAGACCCGCCCAGCACTAGGACATACATGGGTATATGGTGGTACCTATGTGGTATATGGTGGTACTATTATTATTATTTATGCTACCATTAGGCAATCCACTTTGTTGACCAACATACCAATAATTTATTAAATAAAATTCAAGAGCTTAACCAGACTTAAAATATCATTCAAAGTAGTAGTCCTTGAGATAAGAGGGGTGCTCATACCAGTCCAGTCTACACTCATTATAAGAAGATTACAACTGACACGAAGGCTTAGTACATAATCCCATGTAATACAAATCTTGAAGGAGGTCAGACACATGAGGTTATATCATTTGTTAGCCGCTTGAAGCAAAATTAAATTTCATATGTTTTTGTTTTCATTTTATATAACGGCATAAGTTTATTAATCCACAATTAAACTCAGAATTAATTTGAAGTATACATGTACTTTCTGCCCCAACGGCCATCAGTTCTGCGAGCTATATGCTCGGCCCATTACCACTTAATGGAGGCAATTCTTCGAACTATGTCGGTTACTTTCGTTCTCTTACGGAAAGGTTCTAGAGAGGCGACCACGACCAGCACCACAAAATTGTTGGCCTGACTTCTTCCATTAGTCGACTCTAACGACACCCTCGGGATGGAACGGGAATATTTGTATTCTGAATCTGTCACCACACAGACAACTAAAACCTAAGAGTTTTTTTTATAACAACTTCTGCACTAGAGAACAAGCTCTGCGTTGCGGGGGACTTTATAAACATACAATTAACGGACAAAAAATACACCCAGACTCAGAACAATTCTTTGTGGGTCACACAAAGTTTTGTCCTGTGTGGGAATCGAACCCACAACCTCGTGCACAGCAGGCGCATACTGCGGCTACTGGACCATCGAGGCAGTCAAACTATAGATAACTAAACGCAATTATATTATGTTCGCATGACAATAATCACACATACATAACACAACATTGTTTTTATCAACATAATGTTTATGTTATTACATGTTATATGTTATATTATAATAAATATCATATAGGCGCCTTAGTTCCGCTGTGATTGTGTACTGATTAACTAATACATTATTGCTTATATTATTGTTATTAGGCTAAGCTGAGAAATATATATTATGGCCTATCTATTGGTTAGCAATAAGTTTGAACAACATACGTTTTTCATAGTCAAAGTCAAAGTCAAACTCATTTTTTCATTCAGATCAAATACATGATACTTATAAACGTCAAAATAACAAATGCCAGCATATGTTTTTCCTACGGCCAATTCGCTGACTAGGGTTGGCAAGATACTCGGGCCACTATTTTTAATTGCCAGAGTATAAAATTTACAATTTGGTATGAGTTACAATATTAGTATTAACAAAAAGGGACGAAAACCTATATGCAATTTAAAATTAAATTTAGGTAAAATACATAGACTACGCTATTAAACGTGAGTCGTTCCAGCGAGAAAATGGGATGGAGTTATACACACTATATAGCTCCGTCTTACTTTCTCGCTCAAACGATTAACGATTTAATACGTCATCGTAACACGGTAAGCTTTTTAAGTATTTTATTCCAGAGATATCTCTGTGATGGGAAAAACATTTATTTTAAAACTATCTGTTGCCCGTGGCTCCACCCACGTGGTTTCCAGTTATCGCGATTAAAAGTATTGTATTTCTTTCTTCAGGATACCATCTAACTCCTTGACAATATAGACATGAAAAGGCAACATACAGACAGAATGACTTTCGCATTTATAGTATTACTAGGGCTGCATCCCTAAATGAGCACGGGAGATCTGTTATAACGCACAGAAACACAACTACATCACTGTATGTGCTTATTTGGCTGCGGTCTCCAGTCTTCTTAATTAGGCAATTGCTAATTAGATTGATAACCCGAATGGCTGGCGAGTTATCATGCCAGCGAGTCTGGTTTTACCTATTGAGGTTTCCTAGGTATCTGTGGCCATACAGACTTGATAACCGAAAAGGTCAAATACGTTAAAATTTCCCACGATACGCGTAACATTGTATAATTAGTAGTTAATGACTGACTGACCGCTTGAACTTGATATAAAAGATCAAGTTAATCATAAATTCACACTTGCATTGACAGTTAAACATAATTTCATGCAGACGAACGTCTATTTTTTTTTTTTTTTTTTTTTTTTTTTTTTTTTTTTTTTTTTTTTTTTTTTATACTACTTGGGTGGCAAACAAGCATACGGCCCACCTGATGTTAAGCAGTATCCGTAGCCTATAGACGCTTGCATTACCAGAGGTATCACTTGCGTGTTGCCAACCCATTTTTTACACCAGGGCTTTAAGATGGAAGTAACCCTGGGATAGGAATGCGTATCTTTCAAAACGCATTCCTAAATGAGCGCTGGAGACCTGTACTCACACACAGGAACACAACTACACCGCTGTGTGTAGTCATTTGGCTGTGATCTTCTGTAAGGTGGAGGTCCTTCCCCAGTCGAGCTTGCTCGCTAGTATGGTGCCCTACCTCTCTTAAACTCTAAACTTACTAGGGGTCGCCCGCGACTGAAGGAGTCGCGGGCGACCCCTAGTAATATTTTAGTATAGTGGAATATTTTCCCCGATTTTGTAACATATCTCACTACTGCTCCACTCCTATTGATCATAGCGTGATGTTATACAGCCGTCCTGGATAAAAGTTGTATTGAATAACTAATGATTTTTTCTAATTGAACCAGTACTTTCTGAGATTAGCGCGTTCAACCAAACAAACAAATTCTTAAACTTTATTATATTAGTATAGATAAACAACTTTATCTTCTATAAATATATTATGTAGGTAACAATGTAAAGGTCAGCTTCTTTCATTCATTAATTGATAGGTTTTTCTATAAATACAAACAATATATACGACATATTATATAAGGGCGATATGGAAGATTTTAAATTTCCGTTTAAGCAAATGATGTCCGTATGGTGGCGGATTAAGAATACAATTGTCACCTCCCTATTCCATCCCGAGGGTGTCGGAGTTCGACTTAGAGAGTAAGTCAGGGAGACAATATTCACTGCAAGAGAGGGAAAACTTGAAACAAAACCCTATACCAACCCGTGTGGCCAGCTTGGTATAGTAGGCTAAAACCCTTCAAGTGTTCTGTGCCCAGCAATGGGACGTTTATGGGTTAAGATGATGATGATGACTGAAGCAAAACATGTCCACTGTTGGACATAGATTGACCTCAAAAATGACTACAGCATTCAATCCTCAGTCGAGTTTTCGGTCTATCTTGACAGAGGCCACGCTGCGCCTCTTAGTTTGTAGTCACTATTTTTATAACCCTGCCAAATACCACTTCAATTGCTTTACTTAACATAGCAGCTAAATCAAGTTTTTGACACCATTGTTTTAATACGAAATCAAATACAATCATTATCTTGTTAGTATTAGAGTTTCATACATCAGTGCAAAACTTGTCACTGTCAGTCAAGATTGATCTTGTGACCTCATCAAAGTACAATCTAGAAACAAATCTATCATACTTCTAAGCAAAAACAGCGGCAGCAGTCAAGTGGCCGTACTATTCTTTGTAAGGGACTTTTAAACATGAATTTATTTATACATCACACACTCACATTGGGGTAGGCAAAGACTATGGTACGTCTTTCGATGTTAGACATAATAGAGTAGACAATAATATTAAATTCGTCGATTATATAGATGATAAATATAGGGCACAATAATTCGTTGACAAGCTTGACTAAGGACCTCCATTTTAAAATACCACAGGCAAATAAATATACACAGTGCGTAAAGTGTATAAGTGAGGACAGGTCTCTAGCATTAATTTAAGGATTATTTTCATAAAGAAATATCTTCTTATCTTATGACATGACACAAAACACTGATGTCAAAAGATTTTGTGTAAGCAACACTAGTGATTACCCTAGTATTACAAGCTTTCATAGGCTACATTAACTGCTTATTATGAAGCGAATTGTATGTTTATTTGCCATCTAGACATTTAAGCAAAATCTTATATGTCTAGTTGAACAAACATATCTTGTTTCGATGTTTATAGAAAGTGAAAAAGACGATCCGTAGCTTACAACTATTTTAGTTCAGTCAGCAGGAAATTCTGGTAAAACATGTTACGTGCAGCATATTTATGTTATCTGTTATTCTTTCGATTGGTGACAGAGCATTTGTATCTCAGTTTATGGCTAAAACCAGTACCTACAGGTCATCTAAATATATTTAAACTATTTTTATATTTATTTTGCTGAGAACATCTGCAGATTATCTATGAATGTTTTTTGTTGCGTCCATAAAACGTTTTTAATGATATCTATGAGCTTTATTATTTTATTAACATAAAAAATATTTGTAGCAATAAAATTTCGATATTATTCATGAGGTGATCTAACAGAGAAACAAAATTATCGATAAGCACAAGGAATAAGCCGGCTGAAGTGGCAATAGGCGGATCACATTTGCCAAAGAACTGATATCTGTTGAAGCAGACGTGTTTTTGAGTGGAAACCGCGCCGTAGGACGCCCTCTGGCGAGGTGGAGCGATGATCTTCGCAAAGCGGCTGGAAGTAGCTGGATGCGTGAAGTCGAGGATCGTGATATCGAGATATATGAGGCGTGCACTTGGAGAGGCCATGTCCAGAAGTGGACTGCGAAAGAGTCATGATGATATTATTCAGAAGACATCTTATATACCTACATACAAAATAAAATAGCACAAGCATTTCGTTTTGAAAATGTTTAAACATCTGTCTATTCCTTTTGCTTTCTATTCTACACATTTGATTCGACTATCGATTATGCCACTTGTCTAGAAGGGCTGGTGATCGACCTAAGTTAGACTTAAACCAACATTATGGATCAGATTAAGTTTTATCCTGTGTGGGAATTAAACTTACAACACTAGGTGCAGTGTTGCCTACCATGAGGTGCCCACCTTAACAACAAGCCAGCAATTTCATTAAATATACTATTATCATTGTTATTACATAAAATACGTGCATGGAAACTAAAATTTTAAACGATTTCTTTTGTGCAATAAGCTCTACTAATATTTAAATCCAAGGCACAAAATATATCTAGCCTCAAATAGACACGTGCGATGATTCTAAACTCTTCATTTAACGCCTATTTTTTTAGACATGAATACTTAAAGAACAATAATTTTATTAATCATGAGTTCGATTACATATATTATATTCATGTTTTGAATATAAAGTGTATACTTTTTTATAACGCGTTTGTCTTGAGTGTGGTCTCGAGTTACTTTAAAGGCGGTAACTGCTCCACTCTTGGGTATCATAGAGTGATATTAAATAGCTTATAAATTTTCCTAATAAATGTGCTACAGAATTTTCCAATTTGTATTGCTAGATCCTGAGATTAACGCGTTTAAAGAGAATTTTCAGCTGTATAATATTGGTTTTTTATAATAAATATGTGACTTTTATTAGATATATCAATAAATAAATACTAAGAGAGGTACGCCACCATACAAGCGAGCAAGCCCGAATGGAGAAGAACCTCTTACAGAATACTACTGTCAAATATGGTATAGTTATGTTTCGATTCTGGGTGTACTTTGTGTCTGCTATACAAAGAAAAAACTTGCACTATATTAATCATAATATCTAGATAATATCTTATTCATTTTCCTTATTTATTTTTCTTAGAGCCTAGATGGTAATAAGTAATTTATAAACAATGTTTGTAAAGAATACCATACTATATATCGAGACATTAACACGATAACACATCTATTTAGAATACTAACTAATAACTAAACATTTATTCAAATAGAAACACTATACCTTCTACCTATTAAATAATACAAATAATATCGTTTTAAAAGAATGTGGCGCCACTTCACTGGCTATACAAAACCGTCAAGCAAATTTTAAAAATAATATAAAATCAGGAAAATCCCGATATATTGTCGGTTGACATAAATGATCATAGCGAATTCGCGACATATCAGATTATGCTTGGATTGGCGCCAAGTTTTCAATAATGTAAAAAATATTCAATGTGTCTCGTTAATACTCCGTCCACGTAACCATATGTTTGTATCATTGTAATAGTATTATGCAAAGGAGAAGTATTATGTGGTTTTATAGTCAAGATTTCTTAGAAAAATAGTGAAGCTGAGTAGAAGAAATTATGAATCATGTATAATAATAAATGAATGTTAAATAGTTTCGAATTACAATCGGAGTATGAGTACACTATAAGGCACATTTTGTGCCGTATAATAATATCACCGCGGGAGATAGAACTTGTATAACCATTTCTCTAACAATGTCTGTCAATATTCTGAATAATTAAAAATATTAAAGTCATTCACTTAGTAACAAGTCTTTAAGTATATATAAAATTAAACTCATATTAAAATTGCAAATAAAACTTCAGTAAAGGGCAAAATACAAAGTTTCAAACATTTATTGCACTAATATCGATATACCTTTCATAACCTTCGAGGTTAACTTGTATAATAAAACGTCTCCTTCGATCTTATTTAGAGGGCCGATCAACCGTTCTAATCTCGAATGTTATCGAGATCGGATTTAGATCGAATAAGCCCAGTATTACCGTACACAACGCACGGTGCTCCTACCTCTTGTATTTTACCTTTGCGAATTCATTCCAACAACCGTCTTGTATAAGCCTTACTTTGTTCCAAATCCAATTTATAAAATAGCCTTCAGAAGGGGGAGATATAAATGTTGAATTGATACTCGAAAGTAAGAATTCACAATCAAGACTCAAACTCATAATAAATGAAATAGTTTAGAAAAAATAGTTGCTATTTTACCAAAAATAGAAAAAGCGCAATAACAGCAGCTTTATATTTATTTACATTTTGGCATAATCATAAATAATTATAATTTTATCTGGCAGATCTCATTAGGTCGTAGATAGGGATTGCTGTTAATGAGTGCACTAGACTGTCCACCCGCAGAAATAATTGGCGAGGCATCGTAAGGCGAGCTACATCAGCCTCTTCCACATTAAACAATCATCGTGACCACGACCGCTCTGCCAAGTGCGAAACGAATTAGAAGAAGATCTGGCAAAATTATAAAACAAAAGAATTAGGAAAAGTAGATCCAAAGCAATAACAAAAAAATGTTCATCACTTAAAAATATTATGCAATACATAAAATAACCATAATTACCATTTCAAAATCACAGAAGAGAAACTTAAAAGCAACAATACAAGTTTGACAGAATAATTTGCAAGTAAAGCTTCACTAACAAGCCCAGGGTTATTTATAACAAGAAACCTGGACCTCGGTTTGATTGATGACTTACTGAATGCAGAAACAGCTGGCATCGTTTCAAGTGACGCTCCATCAAAAGCTAAGCGTGGATGAAAAATCTTTGACAACCTGAGTTCCTATAAGTTTTAAGTAGATTATTTAAAGCATATATTTCTGATGAAATATTGGCAAGTAACAAATAGATATATGTAAAATGATTTGTAAATTTAAATTTACAAATTTATTATCTATTAACATTTTATTCATTTTGGCTATACAAACCGATAAGGAGCTAAAAATATTTTACCTTGCATATTTAAGCATTAACATGAGATAAATATTTATTGTCTAGAAGTCACGTATGCTCAAACATATTACCTATACTGAGGTTGGATGACTATACTTTATAGCTTATTACAAAACTAGTAAGATCACTTATCAATGAATGCGTATTTGTATTCAAGTTCCGAGTTATCTAACGATATTCATGAAGCCTTCGGTTATCTAAAGTATCTTGTCTAGTCTAATTCTCTTCAGCCACTGCATATATTTATGTCAATATAAATTCTAAGGCCATTGACTGTTGAATACCAAACATTATGTTAATGGCTATAATATTTTCTATAAATGTCTTCCATAGCTCGCTCTGCCTGTTATATCCTGAATTGGTAATAATTGTGATGTAATTTTAAACAAAAACATGGACAACGTCTACTTATGTACATTCGTTAATATATTACACGAAACAAGTTTTGTCTCTGTCGGTAACTTTAGTGTGTAAGATCTTAAACAAGGTTCTCTAGAGAATTGCAATGACATTTATAAATATACGAGTATACTGCAAGGCAACAGTAGAATGGCTTTTGGTTTTGTTACACAAGTTAAAGATCTAAACCTCTAACTTCTTCTTTCGAACAATTTAAATACTCTGAAAGCAATCTATGAATTTATATAAGCAGCAGATAAAAGACTGGCTTATTACAAAAGCGTAACAGAGCATGTAAGTTATTTAAAAAAGGAAATTGTGTTATTTACTTGCTACTTATACATTTTTAATTTACATCATACTTATGTTACAATCATTGTTCAACGAAACATGATTGATAATCTCGGAGTTATCGCAAAAAAATAAATAACCTTAATTTTAAAACCAGTTTGTATAATTATAATTAGTGATCTCTTGCACTGCTAAATATAGGGCTAAATTGAGCATGAACGATACTAAAATAAAAAATATATGTAGGGAAAATAAAATGCCATCCAGTCGTCTCGTGTCATCTTAAAGTCTTATCTTATATTACAAATCGCAAAACAAGTGAAATAACCTCATCTTGTCACTTTACATAAAATGTAGCATAATGTGTTTTTATAATATGTATCTATTTACATGAAATTTTATAAAAAAAAGACGTGTGGCACTCGGGGACTGCCGCGGTAAAGCTATTGCATATTTTTTAGTGTGACTTTTTATTATCGATATTTTTGAATTCGATATTATCAATGCTACATCTCTAGATATTTTAAATGCTAAACGTCACCGTACCCATGCTATGTGAAATTGATTATAGTGATCACCCGTGGTCGAAATTCAACCATAATTCATTAAATTTTAGGCTACTATTTGACCTTTAATTTATTCTTTACTTATTTTTATTCTCTTAGATCAAAACCTCCTCACACAAATTTGACATATTATTTTTGGCCGTTTAGAGAATTCGTCATTAAAAAAAGGTCGTAGTGGGGGGTGTTAGGTAGGTTATTTTCGTTACGGAATTTCTGGATTCAGTCTCAACGCTCAAGGCCCGCGATAAAAGGTATGTAATAGCTTAAAATACAAATAAATATATTTATTTATCTAATTAACCATAACTGGTCTTCTTATTATGGTTTTACATGCATTATCGGCATTGCGTTGCGACTCATAAGCCTTAAGCCAGAACGTAATCGATCATTACTTTTTGCTGTGTTACCGTAATCATCAATCAGATTGTTAATCACGCTGATTATTGCATTAATCTCCATCGAGATGTTTATATCCTTATTTTTTGCATTCTAGCATTACCCTCGTAATAGAATTAAGGTTCTTTTGATGACCAAATGTATTTAAATTACGATTTCTCTTTGAATTCTACATACTTCAATAACTATTTTGATCCATCTATACATATAATGATAACTTTTCCTGACTGATTAATTAATTTAAGTAAAGCCCAAACTGCTAGGGCTACAAACTTGAAATGTAGGTTTCTTAAACGACATAAGGTGTTTTTGAAAAATCCCTTAACGGGTAAAACATTGTTTAACCCAGACGAACTACTATAGTGTATTCCAAATAGCATGGGTACTGTGACGTTTAAAATTTTACGATAAAGATGAGAGAAAATGATTGAATCAATCTCTAACCAATTAGCTAATTGAATGATCAAGAGCTTAGAGTATTCAATCGATAGGATTTGATTTAATCGTCTATCATTTTCTTTATATTTAAATGTCAATCGTCACAGTACCCATGCTATGTGAAATATACTATAGTAGACTATAAACAACTTTTAACACATTTGTGATTTATTATCATTGTTTTAATACCTAACAATTCTTCAGGCATTACGTTCTAATAGTATAGGTACAAAGCCCAACCCGGTTTAACTTTTGCTTTTACTTGTATAACCTGTTTTGGAAGTGACTTCGTGAGTTGCTATATCAAGCAAATGAATTTCAATTAAAAGCTTATTGGTAAGAACCCATTTCGGTTAATAATGTTTATTTGTTATTAATATAAGATTTTATAGCTAAAAATATAAGGTTACCAAAATTTTTATTACCTTTTTTATTGACATGATGGCAGATAAGTTTGTGGCCCATCTGACGGTAAGTAGTAACTGCCGCTTATGGTTTTCAGCAATACCTACTGAAACAGCCAAGACACTGCTAATCGTAAGAAGCAAATCATTACGTAAATATCGATGTAGGTGGCCCGTATATTCTGTGTTATTTTAAAATAGCAAAAACTATCGTAAAATAGTGACATCAAAAGCCATTACTCACGCGGCACTTTCATTTGTCTACCCATAAGATTGTCTAAGATATATTGGGAACGGTTCTAGTGCAAACGGTTAGGAAGAGTTACTAAGGTGTTCGAACCCCAGAATCTAGGAAAGCGAACAATGACAATGACCTCTTCAAAAACACAGCAAAATAAAATTTAAGCGAAACTAGTTCTTAAGATCAAGTTGTAAGGGTGATAATAGAAGTTGGAAAGTGTAAAATAAATGTTTGTGTAGCACTCAACGCTGCAAGATTGATAGACTAGCCCGTGAATGAACTTAGCAAATATTACACAGCTGATATTTAGCGGGAGATAAATTCGATGGAATCGTTCGTGTGTCGACACGCTGTGGAAAATATTTGTACTGTTTTTATTTGGATGTCAGAATTTATTTGTGGAAACTATCGAAAATAGTTTGGTTTTTTAATTGTTTTTGGCAAAAAAATTGTTTGGGGTGTGCAGCAGATTTGAGCGTAACGTTTTTTTAGATATGTTGATTTTACAAACCAAATTTAAACACTCACTGCTGTAGTCATAACTGCTTATGCGAAACATTTTACTTTATTTTTTTAGATACAAATAGAAATCACAAAATCAGCCCCTTATGACAAGTAGATAAATGGTAGTCGAAACGAATAGAATAAAACGCAAATACATGGAATTTGATCTAAGTTAACGACATTATATCGTACAGGGTATTTTTTCGTCATAAAATTGAGAAAGACATATCTACATATCTTCATAAACTTTCGCATTTCGTAATGAATTTCTCTACAGATACGGTCATAGAAAATGAAATGTTGACTTCATGTAAACTAAAGGGTATTGAATATCAAAGAAACTCAATTTTGGCAAACTTAAAGTAATCAGAAGTGGCAAATTCTTAGAAAAAACTAAACAATGTTTCCTTTTATTTGCCCGACATTCTATGAGTCTGTACAATTACTTTACAATTTTATACAAGAGTGACCGACTATGTTACGAAGTCTTATATCGTATGTGTGTTTACCAACACGCTTCCTTAATGCTTTGTATATATTATATTTAATAAGATAAGAAATGATTCATACGAAACGCATCATAAAACAAATTTCACATTATAAGAAAATACTTACTATTTAAATGGTTCACGGTAATAGATATAATGGTCAGTCTACCATGATTCTTGTAACTTTGAGTAGGATTTGTTGACTTCTAATCTCCCTTTTTTTGAACACCTTTTCAAAGCTAACCTTAAATAGTTCTGATTATTTTGTGTCCTTGAATATATTGCATTTAAAGCGAGGGCCTTGATACAACATTTTTTCTTTTATACATAGGTAGTACTTGGATAACAAATAAGCGTATGACCCGCCTGGTGTTAATCACTTGCATGTTGCCGACTAATTTTTTTACAGGGATTATAGATGGAGTACCCCTGGGATAATAAAAACATTTATTTCAAAACGCATCCCTAAATGAGACCTGGAGACCTGTAAACGCACAGAAACAAAACCACACCGATATGTGTAGTTATTTAGCTTTGGTCTTCTGTAAGGTAAACGTCCGATGACCTAAAAACGTCGCTGGGATGCACTGGATGCGGAAGGAGGTGGACCGTGTGCTGTGGCGGGTGTTGGAAGAGGCCTATGTTCAGCAGTGGACTGCGATAGGCTGATTGATTGATTAAAGGTACAGGTCCTACCCTAGTCGAGCTAGCTCGCTAGTAAAGTGCCCTAAATCTCATAAATCAATCATTGCAGTCTATTTTGTAATTAAGCACTCTAATATAATGTCCGCGATAATTAGTTCAATCTTACGCACGTCTTATCAATGACAAAATACAACTGACTGTCTGGGACATCGAGAGGTTTATAAAGTTTATCAGTTGTATTTATTTTACTATGACTCAGATTCTGTATCTGTGCAATTTGAGGATGTCGACGCGACACAGGAAATCCTACTTTATCCTATTAGTAACCGATATTCAGACTATTATTTTATTATGCATTTGAAAACTATTAGATATTCTTTCATTACTGTCACGTTGTTTTAAGATTGTAAAAATATCTGTCTTCGGGCCCAGAATAGTGCCTACCTAATATCATTTCTAGAGATATTAATGAAATAATGTAAGAAGCTAGAGTGACTCTGTATTGTTTTGCTTTGCTTGCGGCACCGATTGCGATTAAACTTTGAAGAAATAAATAGGTTCTATACAGTACACCATAGTGACGATGAGGGTGAGTTAAAATAAATTTTAATAACATCGTATACGATCTTCGACTGAACTTTATTATATCTACAATAGAAAATATACCATACTAGCTGTTGCCTGCGGCTCCGCCCGCGTGGACGTCGGTTATCGCTGCAAAAAGTAGCCTTTGTGTTATTCCAGACCATAATCTATCTGTGTGCCAAATTTCATCCAGATCCGTTCAATAGTTTTTACGTGAAAGAGTAACAAACATCCATCCATCTATCCATCCATTCTCACAAACTTTCACATTTATATTAGTAAGTAAGGATATACTTTGTCATAATTTATATTAATATAAATTATACACTATAGCTCCATCTGTTGTGCGCTTAATTCGGAAATATTATTTAAAAAAAGGTTCATTGATTGATATTATATATCAATCAATGAACAAAATGTTTCATTACTACTGAAGTGGCAAACAAACATACCGCTTATAGTAAGCAGGTAACGTAGCCTATGGCCGCTTTTTAAGAGGGGTTATGTAAGGCATTAATCAGTTCATTGACTCACGATGACGCATTTGCCCCAAATATAGTAAAAAATACTTACTAACAGATACTAAGTACTTCGCACACCTATTACCAGAAGTAAATAAACAAATTTATCTGTGAATAAATAGATATAATGAGATTATTTAGTATTTTAAGTTTAGATAGGAGGCATAGGTATTGTGAAGCCCGAGCTACTGTTAGCCGTTGCCAAATTTGCGAGTGTGAAGTCAAAGTCAAACTCATTTATTCATTTAGATCAAATACATGATACTTATGAACGTCATAAAAACAAATGCCAGCATACTTTTATCCTACGGCCAATTCGTTGACTATGGTAGGGCCTCGAGAAGAATTGGCAAGAAACTCGGGTCACTCTTTTTAATCGCCGGAATATAACATTTACAATTTGGTATAAGTTACAATATTAGTGGTAACGGAAAAGAAAGGAACTAATATATACAGAATGAAATTTAAGGTGGGTAGAGGTTTAGGCTGGACTCACTGAATAAGATGTTTGTCTATAGTCAGACGAACAGCAAGCGACCACCTATAAACCTCTACAGAGCTTACCTATAATTAAAAAAAAAACAGATCTTTTGATGAAAGGGTTATAAGTTACCTGTTACCAGCAATGGAACTTATATTTTGATCTGTAAAGATTTTTTTTTGTTTCATGTATCTAGTGTTAAAAATTAATTTATAATATTAATAGAGCAATTTATTAAAATGAATTCGAATCAAACCATAACATCTGATATTTTTATATAAGAATCGTACTTTTGCATCATCCCAAAAAAAAAAATTGTTTTAGTTATCATCATCATCTCAACTAATAAACGTTCCACTGCTGGGCACGGATTTCCTCTCCTTCTCCTTTAAGTATTAAAATTGTCTGCATTACTTTAAAGTACTGCTACTTTATGTGTATATGTTACGGTAAATCTGATTAATTGAAAATTATTAATATTTTTACAAAATTATTAATAATAACCACATGTTTTGGTAAATGTGAATAATCGATCGAAATTTATTACTTTTAGTAGATTGGTAAAAGTTAAAAAATAAATAAAAACCTAACCTAACCTAACCTAGGTTAGGTTAGGTTAGGTTTTTAACCTTATGTGAGCCGTAGTCAAGTGTAATTATTAATAATTCACGACACATATTGGTAAAAGTTATAAAATAAAATAAATAAAAACCTAACCTAACCTAACCTAGGTTAGGTTAGGTTAGGTTTTTATTTATTTAACCTAACCTAACCTAACCCCCCGCGCCTCTCGCACGTCGCACACACCGCTCCGCCCCGCAATCCTTGGCCACTTATTACATTTATCACTACTGGGGTTAAATTATTAATAATAACCGATAAATGTGATTAATTTATCAGTTTAACCTCGAATTGCGGTAATTATTAATAATAATAGATAATTATTAAAAATCTTCAATTATTCACTCTTACCGTAACATATACACAACTTGACAGTATGCGAGATCGTGTCCTTTGAGTTAAACCGGCTTGTGTATGTTCAAAACCATTTTAAAGATCCGATAAAAGTCATTTCTCTGTACATTTCTTAGAAGTCAACAGATTACCAGGTACTTTGTTTGTCGAGTCTTCTTACATAATGCATGTGCTATTATTTAATCTTTATATGTATTAAATAATAAGATTAATTTTACCAGAAACGCGATTTCATTTTGTTTTTGCAACTTTGTACCACCATAATAAAAAAAAAAACTTATATTGTTCTTCTATACAAACCTTGTCCTGACAATAACAAATACAATGAAAAAGAATTATCTAATTTGGTGCAGTCGATCGGAAGTTATGCGCGTACATACATTTGGGGGGGTTTCATTTTTATTTATATAGATTCTCAAATATCTCTGTAATCTCTGAGCTGTGATATTTTTTAGTGACTTTTACTGCTATTTTCATTTTTACAATATACTAGTCACATAGCCTACAACAATATTCATCATCATCATCATCTCATGACTGATGACGTCCACTGCTGAACGTAGGCCTTCCTCATAATGGTCGATCCTGAGCTGCCCGCATCCAGTAACAACTTTATTGTTTACGTGATAAAACAAAATCAAATTAAAAGCTTACTTTATGTTACAATTAGTTGCTACTACAAATTAAATCTTCAAACATAATCTAGAACACCAAAATGATATAAATGTTAACTCTAAAACTAAACACATTTTCATAAATAGGTGCCTATGTAGGTCATACAGCAATAATGTAATAGGTATAGTTTATGTAGTACATAACTATTACCTACAAAATTGCGCTACTGATTAGCTTGTCGAAGAGGTAATTGCACTGAAATAACCCGATCCCATCTGATACATTTAACTGCTCACCGTTAGATAAGATAATGTTAATCGATTTATCAACTTTGCAATTTATAAGAAAAATACTAAATTTATAGGTATATATCTATTTTTAATCGACTTCAAAAACGAGGAGGTTAACAATTCGTGTGTATTTTTTAAAATGTTTGGTACCGCAGAACTCCGTCATTTATGGACCGATTTGAAAAATTCTTTTTCTGTCTGAGAGGACATATATTTCCAGTTTGGTCCCATTTTTATCAAAAGAAGGCTCTGATGATGGGAGGAGGAATTGAGGGAGCGCCTTGAAAAATATAGGCACACATATTATAGCAATTTCAATATTTGTAACAACAAATTAAACATTTGCATTCAGAAAGTATAATATATGATCAAGTACTAAAACTATAACTGATGAAGAAGACCACAGATGGCCGCCTGAAGTTCTCAATAATAAGTATTTTACGGATGGCGATGAGATAAGTTTCCATTATGGTTGCTAAGTAACTATTTGATGATAAAGCCGGTAGCCAGGCAACGAAACTTCATAATTAAATAATGTAATCTAGCCGTGTTTGGGCTTATTTGAAAGGACATGAGATGCAATATAGCTGTAAATTATCAGATGAAAAAGAACCGTCTTTAAGAAAGGAAAAGTGAGATAAGAGTTTGCATGAAAGTTAATTCTGTTTAAATACCTACGTTAGACTAGTTTACGGGTTTTAAGGTTTTTGAAAATGCTGCAAAAAAATATTTTAAATAAATTTCTCGCTATTTTGACTAAGCCCTGTGATTACAAGTATAGATGTTGTCCAAGAAAACAACTCGGGATTGTACAAACATACAATTCTCACCCAGACTTGGAACAAACATTTATGGATTAGGTATACAAATTGATTAGAATATGAATTATGCTCCAACACTGGCGTGGTCAAATATAAAAACTAAGAAGTAGGCGAAAAGGAACTAGGTACTGAGATTTTATATTAGGCTTTAAACATGAGATATTAAAAAGAATTCAGAAAAACAAAAAATTACCATTAAATAGGTAAAAGATCAAGGTTGGCTCAGGATCGAGAGTTGTGGAAAACCTTGAGGGAGGCCTATGTCCAGCAGTGGACGTCTATTGCTGAGATGATGAGGTAAAAGATTTTCGCAAATTTCGACTAGCGGATGAACCTAGAGTTCGAAATATCGAAATATGTCGAAATTTGCGAAAATCTGTTTCTAATAGTACCTATTTATCATCTAGAACACTAATACTTGTCAATACTAACCAAACATAATAAAAGAAAATCGGCTCATAAACAGACGAGAACAAAAATAATAATGTTAGAAGTTAGATTGCCTTCAATGAAAATAGAATTCAGTGACTTCTTTCACAAGATAAGATTAAGTCGATTTCTAAATTGCTTTATTGCCATTAATATGCCGTGGTTTGTAACTATTAACTAACATAAGTGGGTACTATAAAACTTGAAGAACGCAGTAAGTTCATACTGCGTTTCCGTTATTAATGTAATTAAACTTAGCGGAATACGCGATTTATTAGTCAATGCAAGTTTAGTTACATCGTCATGTCTACATAAATTACTTCACTATAATTAAAGTACACTATAATTAAATGAATTAGTGCTAAATGTATTCATCCAAGTCTAATTATAAAGGTATTTAATATTATTAATTTATATCTAAAAGTGGAAACTCATTTTTTTTTTTATAAGACAATTTCCGCACTAGAGAATAAGCTCTGTGTCGCTGGGGACTTTACAAACATACAATTAACGGACACAAATTACACCCAGAATCAGAACAACTCTTTGTGGGTCACACAAAGTTTTGTCATTGTGTGGGAATCGAACCCACAACCTCGTGCACAGCAGGAGCACACTGCACCCACTGGACCACCGAGGCAGTCAATTAATCACATTAAACAACTACAATCGTGATAATTGATTGGATACTAAATACCGCATTTTAACTTGAATTTTATAAGGAGACATATTGTAGATTTGTAATATAGGTTTCGAACCCAGAACAAACTCCAGACCTCACTACGGTACAAAATTATAATGTTAAGTAACAAACCAATATACACATATCATACCTTATCGAGAGACGAGCTCATAGCCAGGTGCACTTGCTGTTCGGTAAACGATCAGCGGGTTAAGTAACCAAGGGCGCGGTAACCCTATAGATGGGTGATCGCATAGTGTGCTTCGGAGGGCATGTAAAAAGTCGGTCCCGACTGTTAAGAGTCGTTAGATCACGACAGAGGCCTAAATATGGGCGATCTTAATAACTCTGTCACCAGGTTGGCCACTAACCAAACGAAAATAAGAAGAGAGACATAGATATTTTATTACTTACAAGTTTCCACCTGCGGCTTCATCCCATCCAGTGTACAATCCTACGGAAACAGTGATATTTTCGGATAAAAAGTAGCCTATGTGTTATGCCAGACTATTATCTAACTATATGCAACTTCATCTAGATTCATTAAGACGTGATAGAGTATGTTTTTTATACTACCTGGGTGGCAAACAAGCATACGGCCCGCCTGATGTTAAGCAGTTACTGTAGCCTAGAGACGCTTGCAATACTAGAAGTATTACTTGCGTGTTGCCGACCCATTCTTTTACCAGGGCTTAACATGTAGTATCCCTGGAATAGGAATACGTTTCTTTAAAAACGCATTCTGAAATGAGCTCTGAAGACCTGTACTCACCCACAATGATACTCAATTACGCATTAACGGAGTTTACGGCTTAACAGGTCCATACATTGTGTGATGAGCATGAATGTTTGTTCTGTGTCTGGGTGTAATTTATATATAATAATATGTATGTATTTAGAAATATATATGTATGTTTATCAGTTGTCTGGTTACCATAGTACAGGCTCTGCCTAGTTTGGGATCAGATAGCGATGTGTGAGTTGTCCCGAAAATATTATTATTATTATTATTATACATCCATCCATACGAAATATATTTGCCGTGTTCCGTGCCCTTCAAAGAACGGAGACGCTCAGATGGTAGTTTATCCTGCTATCGTTTTCCGAATACCGAGTACACCTAGCTACGAGAGCCTCAAAGTATAATAAACCTTAGCTTATCCATTTAAATAAATTCTCAATATCTACAAAATTTGTAGAGACTAAGCTAACATACGACTATCTTTATCTCTTGGGGCTATGCTAAGTTGCACATTTTGAATAATACTGACAATATTTCGGTCAGTTTTAGTAACTACAGAAACCTAAAGTATATAAGGTAAGGCATGGTGCCTTAACAAGAAAATTCGACTAGTAAAGAAAACTTTTACAATTTTAGTCCAAGTAACACATAATAATGTATTTAACTTTTTTATACTAATAAGGTGGCAAGCAAGTAAACGGCTCTAATACATTTTTTTATATATTTTTTAAGTTAAATAGACAACTCGCGCACAAGGGATCAAGCCATGTGTTGCGGGCCTTTCACCTTCGTGACTCCTCTTGCAAAACCAGCTGGGTCTTTACAAAACATACAATTCACGGACACAAATTTAACATCTAGAAAATATTTATGAATTGCAAACTTTTGTCTCATATGGGAATCAAACCCACGACCTGCAGCTTAGTAGTTATGGTCACTAACCACTAGTAGACCAACAGACCAGGCCAATTTTTTCTCGTGTGTGATATCTTCGATGAATTTGAATATCATTAACAAACATATAAATATAACCGTTATTTAGAATGTATCTATAGGTATCTAATTGACTACTGACACGCATCAGTAAAATTCTAAAATTAACAGCACACGCAGATGTTTTTGTCGCGCGATTAGCACCTCACTGACTCCACTTTATGGCTCAATGTAAACTTTCTAAAAAAACAAAAAACTTATTGTATTTTTGACTACAAACACTACTTTGCTCGAAACTGCGTATTTATCATACCTAGCCTATGGACGGTTGCAATACCAAGGGTTTTTTGCACCATTAAGATGGAGTATCCCCGGAAAAGGAAAAAGTTTCTTTCAAAATGCATCGAGACCTGTCTGATACAGAAATACAACTACACAGCTATGTGTAGTTATTTGGCTATGGTTTTCCGTAAGCTTTAAGCTTTAAGCTCCCAGAGTTAAGCTTACTCGCTAGTATAGTATTTTATCTCTCTTGAATTTACATACATATGTACATACATATCATCAATTGCTTCGATTCAAATATAATTCCTTCGCCTCCTCTACATTTATCAACCGCATGAATGTCGATTCTGGGTACTTTTAATTTGAATTCGTTCCATTTCAATCAAGACATCTTCAAATTATATTTCGTAACAAAAACACGTTTCTAGTTTTCTCGTTAAGAAAATGATAATACCAAGTCTGAACTCATGCTAATCGTGTCCTAAATAAAATACCAATCTGTAACCTTTAGTTTGCTAGTCCGAGGTTCTACAGCGGAAATTAATTATAAGCCTTATCCTAAATCTTTAGACGAAATATATCATGGATTCAATACGATGACTCAAAATTGCTCAAACGTTTTCATAACATTTCAAATATAAATCACAACTTGACATCTATTTGAAATAATGATATCTAACGTTAAGATTTGATTTATTAATAATTGGTTCATCTGAAGGTTATGACAATGCAATGACTTCAAATTTAATATAAGTAGAGAAATATATAAATAAATGTGTAAGAGTGGCCTTATAACTCAGCTTTTTATCACTCTGAGGACTGATATATCGAGAAATATGTGTAAAAACTATGTGATATTTTGATGTAATTAACAAATTGCGACTGCACTTTTTGTCTAATGATTACTAACAGCATTACGCCAAGTGTTGTGGTTTAGATTCCTACACAGGATAAAATGTTGTCATCATCACCATCATCATCGCTATCGCTTCAATGCTAAAAAAACGTTTTGTGATCCAGAAATGATTTTCCTCAGTCTGATTATTTTTGTGTCCTTGAGCCGTATGATTATAAAGTCCCCCGCGACACAGGGCTTGTTCCCTAGTACAGGAGTTGTCTTAAAAAAATAAAAATATAAATGCATACCTAAGTACCTATTAATTTTGCAAGATAATAACCCTAGTAGAAAAATATAACTTCACCCTATTAAAATGTATTAGCTAAACACCTACACAAGTCAGTTTTAGTGATAGTGGGCGAAGATCTAGTGCCATTTTAGTGCTTAACTGTTGCAACCTAAAGCTCTGCAGTGGCATAATTTATGCCAGCTTTAGATACAGATATCTTTTTGGGTCAACAACATATTTCCAGAACATACTGTAAGGATCTAAGTACCAATTTTAATAGTTTATCTTTTGTATACGTAAATATATTATTTAAAGTTTCGGTAGCTGCTTCTTCATGGCAAATAAGCATATTTGCAGAGTGCAGTAAAGAGTTTGTATAGAGGTTGGAGAAACACTAGCTCCTGTTATTTTGAAATTTAGAAGCGTAGTTGAATACCAGACGTGGATCCTGTAATTGCCAGGACTAGTTTCAAAGTCACGGTGACATCTAAAGCAACTGTAGCTGGCCTTAAAGATATTATATTATTACATATCGAGCATTAGAAGCGAGCAATTTTGAATTGGGTAGGTAACAATCTAGAAATATAATTTTCTATATATTAATGAGACTAATATCTGTTTAATAATATTTTAGTTATAAAAGCAACTTTTAGACTGCTTAACAAGCTCAAAAGAGTTCTCAGCAATCAGATTATGGAAAATCTAAGTAAAATACAATATTAAATTATTTCCATAACTTAAGGCTCTGCTAGGTCACCTTCAGGTTGACTTTAGCCAAAGTTGGCAGGCGATAGTCACGTTTTATACAGGTAACATTCATAGATGTCAGTATAACCGATATTGAAAATATATCGTGATGCGCCAAATATGAAAACTTGAGACACACAGCCCGTTAGTCTATTATTTTTAGAATACCAGAAAATATCGTGATTGCGGCAGGCAGATTTTATTCTAGTTCAAATTGACGTAATCCAATGAATAAAGAACTACCGTACAAAATATAAACAGAATTGCGATTGGAAAACATTGTGCTAGCAACTAGTAGTTTATGTTCTTAGGCCGCCAAAGATTTCTTGTTTGAGATAGTAAGTAGTAACTTGTTAACATACGTTGGCTACAAAACCTAACTTACTTCCTTCTGCAGCTACTAGAAGTTTAGATGTTTTTTAGTCAGCTACAATGCAATGCAACTAAATTCAGGTTTCAGACATTATTATCTTTATCTTCATAATAAACTAAATTATTTGACTAAAGAATGAAAAATGAATATCTACAACAAAGTGTTCTCATAATCATATTCTTGTAACAATTTTTATTATAATTTTATTACTGACAGGTCTTGAATTCACTTTATTATTAGATTGGTTACCACGTGCAGTAGTGTTATGACTATTTACAAAGTTTGTGAATTTTGTAGCAGAGTCTTAATTCAGAACTACAATCATAAATTTTTGTCACATCGTTTAGTCAACCATATGGTGTTTACGGAAATTATAGAACCACGTCTTGCTTGCAATTAATTTTTATTGCAATTGTTCTTTGTCACAATTAAATTTTAACAAACTGATAATCTGAAATATGAATTAATATCACACAGTTGAAAGGAAACACCACGGTGACATTTACTTAAGGCATATTAAAATGTTAAGTGCTAAATTCAAGTTACCTAACTTGATTTTTTTATTACGATGGACTAGTGATCTCCAAGTACCCAAAGTGCTTAATGCTAAAACCCTTGACCAGCAAATAGCTCAGTCGCAATCTTTTTATTTTGATGAGCTGTTTACGAGCCTAAAGGATGTCATGAACTTTACTAGTAATTACGAGAACAATAAAACGTATGATGCAATAAACTGTACAGCTCAAGCTCTATCTAAAGAAACAATTTGAAACTGAGTAAATGACACATTTTAGGAACCCAAACACATAATAGTTAAAGCAGTATTTACGACTAACTGAGTAAGGAAATGCTATTTAAAAAGAGTTAAGTCAAGCGGCTTTTCGTTTATATCCTTTAAAATTTTGTCGATGAAGAAGGTCTAAGACCGATAAAAAATCAGCTTAATATCTTTTAAGGTTCTAAAAGGTTTGTCTATTTAACGATCCTTATTGAGTTTAAGTTCTACTGAAATGTCAATTAATTGTGTGACATTTATCTATTCTAATATTGTTAAATGTTTTTAATAATTTTGCCCGTGTGTCTCGTTCGTTCCAGAGTTAATAGTATGTTACAGTATCATGACATTTTATTTAAAAAGATTTTAATGTTTAAACAATTTTGCATCTATATTGATATTGGCATTTTTTAGAGAAAAATTGGCTGCTACTACTATAGTGTATAAACTTTTAATATAGATAACAGTAATCTTTCGTCTACATTTTTACATAAAGTTTATAGTATGGCAGTATATATATTTTTTGCCTAATGTGTTTTCTGATACGCAGTTATAAATTAGTTGGAATAATAATATACCAACAACATTCAAATACAGTAAATGTGGCATGCGAAATACTTGTAGGTTATTTACTTGTAAATTGTCCGGTCTTAGCTGGCGTATTTATAGCTTTTGATAAACATCTTTAGTCTACTGTAAAAGTAGGTACAAGTGAGATTTTAATTGATTGTATGTTAAAGTCATTTTGAAAGGAATATAATTAATGAACAAACTGAATATATTTTTATTTTCATATAATTAGTAATATTGAATAAAATCCTTCAACGGTCATAGGGCTATAATATGTTGGACCGCAGTGCTTTTATTTATTTTAAGCTTCATCGATTGACCTTTCTGTGACATCAATGTCACATCTCTACTTCAATATACACTTATAATCCATCAAGACTAGATCCCAGTATTTTATTGCTCACCAATACAATTCAGTACCCAAAAATAGTTTTACTTTCAAATTTAGTTATCCTTTATGACTATTAACAAATATTTGAGATGAAAATATTGATTGTTTAAACATAATATAATTAAATAATATAAAAATGAATAGGTCTTGACATACTAAATTCGATTTAAGTTTTTTTTTAATGACATGGGTATCATGTTATTATTGAAATTTCATCTCAGCTCATTGATTAACAAGATATCCAGTTTTATTAAAATATAAATAAATATTCTATCAATATAGTTTGTTCTAATAATATATTCATAACTAATTAAAATTTAAAAGAAGTATTTATATACATCTTATTATTACATAGAGAATTTGAATAACGCCGTAGGTTATCGGTATAGCTGACCTAGTGACCTTAACCGCTAATTCGGAGGTCGTGGTCGTGGGTTTGATTCTTGGTCAAGACTTGTCCTGAGCGAGAATCAAACCCACCCGGTTACCAGCGCCCACTTAGGGATACGTAGGGCTTCAGAGACAGGGACCTCCTCAAAATACTTGCCATGTCGAGGAGCCCTGCCTTCTGCATCAGACTCTTGATCCATCCACCTAACGTGAGTCTGTTAAGGTAACTAACGGTCGAGGCTCTTGGCTATCGATATAAATTTCAAAAATATTACACGAATAATAATTTAACTTATAAGCAGTATATTTTAAAAAGGATTTCATGCAAATGTATTATAATTTGTGCTTTGTATCGAGCTATAGTAATTACTATTCAATGCAAATTGTTTCATTCATTTCGTATTATATTACTTTGATTCTGATTGACATTTTGTTTTTATTTTTGACTGAAAACCATTTATTTAAAATGACTAAGTATTCTGGAATACTTTTTATAATTTTAAAGTATTGGGTGTTTTTATTATTAAGATTAAACTTTTTAAATAATTATTAATATTTGGTTTGTTTTTTTTAAATGTTAACAGATTAGTCTTAGTTTTTGTTGTTTAATTTAATTTATTTCTGATTATTTCATTTAATATTCCTCTTCTAACAAGTACTTTATTTTGTACTTTTCAGTTATATTATAGCTGCTATAATCACGAGGTTCTTCAAAGATATTTTGTTTAGCCAGGGTTGGCAATAATTAATAATGAATGATACGAATGATACCTTTGCTGTACCTACATAGGTTATGGTAACTGCTTCTTTCTCAGTAGCAAAACAACGAGATCGGTAAAATAGGTTTAGTTTAGTTTTAACAATAAAGCATATTAAATTATAGGTATATATATACGAGTATAATTATATTTTTATATTGAACTTTGTAATAAAGTCTCCATGCAAATAGGCATACATTTTTTTTAAGATGTCAGGAATTCTGTTTTATTGTGAAAAACTAATTTTATATTTTATAATATACCTCATATAATTGTAAATACTGGACGTATGTATTCTATCATAATTTGTTATATTAATATTTATAGCATCGACTATAAATATTAATATAACGAATTATGATAGAATTCGATAAATCCCAAATAAGAATATAAATTTTGAATAAAATTAGTAAAAAATAAAATAAAAAATACTTACAGAATGTAATTCATGTTGAAAAATAAAAAAATATCCAGAACTACACAATTTTACACAACACTACCACACAAACAAACCAATACTTAATTTAAAATTCTACATATCACATTTACATTATACATTCGAAATTCGAGTTTGCGCGTGACAGCGAGCGCATCTGTGCGTACGCGCAACTAATCGCCGACTGGCGCTATACTTTGTTGGGAGGCCGCGATATTATGCTGAGCTTATAACTAAGAAGCTGTGCGAAAGATAAGACGTTGGAATAAATATTTTTGAATAGGTTCTGCATGGTTTTTACACTAAGTATTTAAAATAATAACGATCACAAAATTTGGATAATAATATAATATTCTATTGCTACAACTGACACATGTTCGTTTGATCGCAAATTAGGCTAAGCATATAGATGCTTTGCCTAGTTTGTCTACCTACCTAGGAAATACCAGTTGTACCAGACCACTGGTATTTTTTTTGTAAATATATAAAAATGACACACCCAAACACAGGACAAAGTATCGTGCTCATCACACAAAGATTTGTCCCAGAGGTTTTACAAACATCAAAATAATAGGCCCGAATTAAAATAATGATTAAAATTTGTGGCTCATATATTATTACGCCTCATAATTATGAAACTACTACGCCATACCCTCGTGCAATTACTTAGACAGTTTTAAAAACTTGAGTGGTAGGTAATAACCGTTTCTAATAATTAAATGAGCTATGGTGACATCCTTATAGCGCTTTACAGTAAGTCTGTTAATTGCTGTTTATCGGGCCCCTTTCTGTCTAATGTATAAAATCTTCTTTACAAAACATTGGCATGAAATAAATACTAATTCTATCAATTACTTGCGGAACTCTAACATAATATCTAGGGGCGCTACACGCACATGCGCAAATGTCTCTGACAACACGTATCGTTGCTAACAAGGTTGACTATGATTTATAAATTATTTAGCACTGGATTTTGCCAGCGGTTTATATATGCGTCATAATTGTTATTTTAAAAGTAACAGATTCAGCTAGATTACTTTTTTTATCGAGTGGTTACTGGCAAATCTGGTGACAGATCTAGATCTTGTTCTGATAGCCAATAGAATAGAAAAGAATGGAATTATTTATTTATATTAAGTACGTAGAACAACAATCAAATACTACTAATAACGACATTTTGTCGCTTGGTGACTTGCAAATATTTGCCATGATTTAACAACGACGTTCGGGACCGACTTTAAACGTGCCCTCCGAAGCACCGAAACGCTTAGACAATATACCACTATGCAGTCACCCATCCATAGGGTAACCACATTCTCGATATATCATCAGCTGATAGTTTACCTAATGCACCTGGCTAGAGCATCTCTCTGAACGTACTTAGTACATACCGTAATGAATTGTATAAAAAATAACAAAGTTTTTTTTACACTACAAACAAATGTTGTGGCAAACAAGCATACGGGTCGAGTATGGTAATCAGTTACCGTTTGCAATACCTGGATCATTAGTTGCGTGTTGACGACAGGGATTTGTGTTTTAGGCAACCCTAGAATAAGTTCATTTTTAAAAGTCACATCCCTAAATAAGGAGTGATACCTGAAGCAGTACCTATAGGTTGATAATATCTAAAATATAGACAGGATAAAGGTTATCCTGTTAATCTATATAAAGTATTTTCAGTCATAATTAGTTTTTGTTTTTAGTTTTCATATTTTCAATAAGGCATACCGTATTCACTTCGCGCTAATATAATTAAAAACTAATCAATGATTTTAATAAATGTAGAAAAATATTAGATACATTGAATCTACAACGGAGTAGGTAGTTACCGAAAAAAAACATTATGAAGCCTAGAAAAGGTAAGTTAAAGTCACTGAGGTAAACATAGAGTAGCAAACCTATATGTCAAAATATTGAAGTCTGCTTTTCCTGCTATTTCATTATACCGCTGATGCGACATAGCTTTGAAACCACTAAACATTTCAAAGTAAACATATAGGTACCTATCTATCTCTTTTACTCTAGTTCGTTAGCACGATGACGTAAATTCGATATGGCAGAGGCAGTGATATAACTTGCATCGACACACCCACCGGCTGATTCTCTAAGAAACAGCGATCGCAAACTGACAGTTGTGTTTACTCGGTGACGGCACACACGATTGCTAAACGTCAAAAAGGCTCGGTTTTCGCTCTTACGGAATATCGATTTTCAATCTGACAGCCAGATTTTGCTCCAATTTTCAATCTGACAGCCAAATTTTGCTCCGTTTTCGCTCTTACGGAATACCCCTGCCGGTGTTGTGTTCCATATAAAAAACAAAAGACTTTTGGGCTTATGACCGGGGTCTTACATTGTTTTGGCATCACATTTGTGTATCACTGTTGTTGCTCACACAATGTTTGTCCTGTGTGGGGATGACCCACAACACGCCGCGCAATGGTAAATGGTGAGGTAAACACTTACGCCACTGAACCAACTGTACAGTCTAAGTTAACTCTCACACGTCAATGAAATAACTGCAAAAATAACATGTTTCTTATTAATTTGTAATAATATAATATAACGAAATAAATATAAGACTCGAAAACGAAATAAACAAAACTTCAAGAATATAAAAATAATATCCCTAAACACTTAAATTATCTGCTAACCTTTATACACTATGTGTTCTAAAACAAGCTCTAGTATCAATATTGCCTAAACTTTAGATAATCTCGATGGTAATAAAACTATTTGGTCTACAGTAAGCCTCGATATAAGTATAACAAAAGAGTTACGTTCACTTAATTGCCTATTAAGAAAAGTAATTAAACAAAAGGTGAGCGTTGTTCCTATTTTATGTTAAAATATAACTAGCATACTATATGCAATCTTTTTCTTGGTACTTATAATAAAATACCGAAACAATTAAAATTTATTATAAGTACCAATAAAAACCCAAATTTTTATTTAATAGAACAATAAAACTAAGAAAAAAAAATTAACTCACGATGTTATAAGCTGATCTCACTTTCTAGTTTTTCCTGCAGAATATGATCACCTAGCGAAAAGTGGTGTTAGCCAACGTAAAAACCATTTCGGTGTATTGTGCATTTCTACCCGTGAAAAAACACCACTATGCGGTCACCCATCTATAGGGTAACCGGGCCCTTGGTAGCCTAACCTGCTGATAATTTACCGAACAGCGAGTGCACCTGACTATGAGCGCCTATATTATACTACATAATATAGGAGCTCATAGCCAGGTGCACTAGCCTAACCCGCTGATAATTTACCGAACAGCGAGTGCGCCTGACAATGAGCGCCTATATTATACTACATATTATAGGAGCTCATAGCCAGGTGCACTAGCCTAACCCGCTGATAATTTACCGAACAGCGATTACACCTGACTATGAGCGCCTATATTATACTACATATTAAAGGAGCTCATAGCCAGGTGCACTAGCCTAACCCGCTGATAATTTACCGAACAGCGATTACACCTGACTATGAGCGCCTATATTATACTACATATTAAAGGAGCTCATAGCCAGGTGCACTAGCCTAACCCGCTGATAATTTACCGAACAGCGATTACACCTGACTATGAGCGCCTATATTATACTACATATTATAGGAGCTCATAGCCAGGTGCACTAGCCTAACCCGCTGATAATTTACCGAACAGCGAGTGCACCTGGCTATGAGCTCCTATATTATGTAGTATAATATAGGCGCTCATAGTCAGGTGTACTCGCTGTTCGGTAAATGCAATTTACACGGTGACCGACTGCATACGACCCGCCTGATGGTACGTAGTTATCAAGAGCATTACTCGCACGTTGTTGACCCTAAATCAAATCAAATATCATAGTAGCTACAGCATCAGCGGCAAAACTGGAGACCTATACTCACGCACAGGAACACAACTACACGTCTATGTGTAGTAAGGTATCTTCTGTAAGGTGAAAGTTGAACTTGCTCACAGTATGGTATACGTACTTCTCAATAAACCTAAACCTGCCATATGTGCACAAATTTTATATTTACTGATTACCAATATTTTGATGCATACTCGTAAGTTTGGTCATCAGTGTGGATGTTTTGTGTGATATAGCAGAGAAGCTGCAAAAAAGCAGACTGAGATGGTATACTACTTACTTGGGTGACAAACAAGTATACGGCCTACCTGATGTTAAGCAGTTACCGTAACCTATGGACGCTTGCAATACCAAAGGTATCATATGCGTATTGCCAACCCATTTTTTTACACCAAGGCTTTAAGATGGGGTATCCCTGGAATAAGAGAACGCTTCTTTCAAAATGCATAGCTAAATGAGCGCTGGAGACCTGTACTCACACACAGGAACACAACTAAACCGCTGTGTGTATTTATTTGGCTGTGGTGTTCTGTAAGGTGGAGGTCCATCCCCAGTCGGGCTTGCTCACTAGTATGGTGCCCTACCTCTCATCGGCAACCAGGTAATTGGAACTGTCCGTCCCCAGAACAAGACCTGAGGGAAGACCCAAAATCAAGTAAACTTATGCGTTGCGCAGGGATATAAAAGGACGATGGATTTTTAAAGACGGGTGAAGTGAAGAAAGTACATAGGGCTGACCCCACCAATATGTGAGATAAATTGCCGGGGAGAGAGACAGAGAGAGTGTATGTTTCTTACAAATGAGTTATACTATTAAAAATACTGATTCCTATCTAATAAAATCTTACATCGCAGTATAGAATATTTTGCTGTAAATAGTTAATTTCGGTGAAACGATTCCGCCTTCACCATTCAATACACATACGTCTCTCCTCGCACAATTATATTTATTGCGACAGGTGACTGGCCAGAAAATATGTCGCTCATGAACTATTTCTGTAGCAGCAAAAAAAGAAAATCGTTTTTTTAAGAACCTATGCTTTAAATTCTTTTTATAGATTTGCTAGAACTTCTAAATCTTAGTCATTGTTTTAATTTGCAAAAATAATTATCACGATTCACTTAATGCGATCGCTCTGTAGTAATATACAAATTAAGGCAGACTGTACACTATACTATTCTTTCACGCACGATCAGTACCTACTAAGATTAGCATTAAGTGAAATATACTGCATTAGTTTGCAATCTATCAGCTTGCAAACTCATCACATCATTACTCATCAAAAGTCATATTAGGTACTGTTACTTCTTCATTCATAAAAGTTTTCGTTTTATGAATGAACTAAGTTAAGCCTATAAATACCTATAGGAATAGTATTTAAAATATTAATCCTATTTTGTTATTCATATTATATTCCTTACTAAAATGTATCAATACACTACTTATCAGAAAACTAATCATTAGTTACAATTAAATTCTATGTTTATCGCCAAAATTCCAAAATACAAAACCACAACAATAATTAAGTATTAAATTATAATTATCTATTAGTTTATAAGCTATTATTAAGGAAATACTACTAGCATTATAGACTTATAAAATAAATCCTTTGTATTTTTTTTTAAATATTTGTAACAAGAACCAATGATATTATATATTACTAGTTGTTGCCCGCGGCTCTGCCTGCGTAGATGTCGGTTATCGAGGTCGCCCGCGACTTCGTCCGCGTTATTATTTGGAAAATTTTCCCCGATTTTGCAACATATCTCACAACTGCTCCGCTCCTATTGATCATAGCGTGATGTTATATAACCTATAGCTTTCCTGGATAAATGCACTATTCAACAAAAAAAATATTTTTTCTAATCGAACCAGTACTTTCTGAGATTAGCGCGTTCAATCAAACAAACTCTTCAGCTTTATAATACTACTAGCTTTTACCCGCGACTTCGTCCGCATAAGTTTTTTTGTTGTCTCCCGGCTGTAAGTCCCCCTGCAACAATGTCCCACTATAGTGTTCCAATCCTCAACTTCACATCAAAATTTGTTCAAAAGCAACCTAAGCTACATAATGGATAGCTCCGAATGTTTCCTTAGTAAATATAAAAAGTAAATAATGTAAATCGGTTTAAAATACTACTAACTACCTACCTGCCAACCCCCGATGTTAGACAGTGTGACATCCGCAACATCGTCTGCGTAGGAAGTACTAACTTAATGTAAGTAGTATAATAATGTAGGAAGCTAAAAATAAGAGGCCTTATTACTGTAGTACCCTCTCTGGCCAACACATGGAAATTCTGTGGATTTGAAACACGTGAGCAAGCCACGTATAATTGTCCGTGAGAAAAACAACTCTTTTCTAAATTAATGCCGGCTACTTTTAATGTTTGCCCCTGAGCTTTATTTATCGTCATAGCGAATGCGATTTTCAGCGGAAACTGTAATCTCTTAAACTGGAATGTCAAATCTGTCGGAATTATGGGTATACGGGGGATTAAAACGTTCTCTCCTTTTGCCATTCCAGTCATAATGATTGCTTTTACAATATTGCGACCGAGGTGTGTTACTTGCAACCGTGTGCCACAGTCACACACAGTCTTGGTGCATCTAAATTCCGCATCAAAAGGACAGGAACGCCTACTTTCAGCCTCAGTTTGTGTGAAGGTACTCCCGACAGTTTTAAAGAATTAAGAAATTCTACAGGGTATGATGTTACTTGTTCAGTATCCATTACAGTGTCTACAGAGAGAAACTCAACAATATCACCTTCCACGCGTGACATAATTTGCTCGTTTATCTGTCCCACCATTTCATTCGTCGGCGTTAAAATTGCTCTTTCACATAACCATTATCTATTTCTTATATTAGTTAGCAGTTCGCTATATACGAAGTTATTTAGATCATCTGGATTATGCACAACATTGCAGAATTCACGATCCAATGTAATCATGCCATTACCATCCTTTGCCATACGATCTTCTCCTATTTTAAGAAGAGCAGCAGCATATTTTCCAGATTGTACATCATTGTGTAGTTGCACTCTCATATTTGTAGACAGACTAAACGTTTTTACGTGCACCCATAACGTTGACGCTTTTAAACACACATTTATTTCATCTGCAGGGGTGCCTTTAGTGATAACCGGCAAAGTCTGTCTAAAATCGCCCGCTAAAAGTACCACCATCCCCCCCATGATGTTTGGATTACTCTTGATGTCTTTCAAAGTCAGATCTAGAGCTTCAATTGCTCTTTTATGGGACATAGTACACTCATCCCAAACTAATAATTTACATTGCTGCAACATACGTCCACGCTCGCTGTTTTTACTTATATTACAGACTGGAATTTCTTCATGGGCTAAGTTTAATGGCAGTTTAAGCACCGAATGTGCCGTTCGACCACCATTGAGCAAAGTGGCGGCTATTCCGGAAGAGGCAACTGCAACAGCAATTCCTTTATCTTTTCGGATTTGCGCTAAAAGCAAGTTTAAAAGAAAGGTTTTTCCCGTGCCTCCGGGAGCATCCAAAAATAACAAACCACCTTCGCCATCTTCGATTTTTTTGAAAACATTGTCAAATACTAACCTTTGTTCTGGGATTAAACGTCGAACAGACTCTGTCAATTGTTGTTGTAAGGAAGCAGTATCGTAATCTAGTTCCCGTATTAAATCGCTACTGATTTCCTCGGTTCTCTGTGGTCTGATCATTCCATAATCTGATAAATCCTTTCCAGAAATTGTTTTAACCTGGTCTTCAATTTTTGTCAGACCCTCATTGTAAATTAAATCACTGTACGTGACATTGGGATTTTGCTCTTGTAATCTGTGCAATATATCGTCGGTCATATCATTTTTGTAATTATCCCACAATTGTTGAGGATTTGAAAGACCACATGTCGCTACTAATACAGCAAATAGCTCTCTCATCTTGCCTGCTGATCTACATTGAGCAGCTTCTTCCAGTGTCTCATCCCAATGGTTGTCATTCTCCAGTACTCCTCTTGCCTCACATGCCTCTCGAAATGACGACGACGTCTGCCCTCGTCAGCCGTTTAGGCATGATAGAGCAAAACTCCCAGCAAAAACCATAAAAAAATCACTAACTCAATTCAGTTTTCTGCCTACTTCCTACCCCCTAAGTACGATGACGTGATCATTTTGATCTTACATCCGTTTTTAGGTAACCATCTATTACCTTACTAAATTTCATCAAAATCTGTTCAGCCGTTTAGACGTGAAAGAGCAAGAGTCCCAACAAAAACGTCTAAAAACACTAACTCAATTTAGTTATCTGCCTACTGCCTACCCCCTAAGAACGATGGCGTGATTATTTATAGCCTATGACCATTTCTAGGTTATCATCTATCACCATACCAAATTTCATCAAAATCCGTTCAGCCGTTTAGGCGTGAAAGAGTAACAGACAGACAGACAGAGTTACTTTCGCATTTATAATATTATTAGTATGGATAGTATGGACAGTTTTCTGCCTACTTCCTACCCCCTAAGTACGATGACGTGATCATTTTGATCTTATATACGTTTTTAGGTAACCATCTATTACCTTACTAAATTTCATCAAAATCTGTTCAGCCGTTTAGACGTGAAAGAGCAAGAGTCCCAACAAAAACGTCTAAAAATCACTAACTCAATTTAGTTATCTGCCTACTGCCTACCCCCTAAGAACGATGGCGTGATTATTTATAGCCTATGACCATTTCTAGGTTATCATCTATCACCATACCAAATTTCATCAAAATCCGTTCAGCCGTTTAGGCGTGAAAGAGTAACAGACAGACAGACAGACAGAGTTACTTTCGCATTTATAATATTAGTATGGATAGTATGGACAGTTTTCTGCCTACTTCCTACCCCCTAAGTACGATGACGTGATCATTTTGATCTTATATCCGTTTTTAGGTAACCATCTATTACCTTACTAAATTTCATCAAAATCTGTTCAGCCGTTTAGACGTGAAAGAGCAAGAGTCCCAACAAAAACGTCTAAAAATCACTAACTCAATTTAGTTATCTGCCTACTGTCTACCCCCTAAGAACGATGGCGTGATTATTTATAGCCTATGACCATTTCTAGGTTATCATCTATCACCATACCAAATTTCATCAAAATCCGTTCAGCCGTTTAGGCGTGAAAGAGTAACAGACAGACAGACAGAGTTACTTTCGCATTTATAATATTAGTATGGATAGTATGGACAGTTTTCTGCCTACTTCCTACCCCCTAAGTACGATGACGTGATCATTTTGATCTTATATACGTTTTTAGGTAACCATCTATTACCTTACTAAATTTCATCAAAATCTGTTCAGCCGTTTAGACGTGAAAGAGCAAGAGTCCCAACAAAAACGTCTAAAAATCACTAACTCAATTTAGTTATCTGCCTACTGCCTACCCCCTAAGAACGATGGCGTGATTATTTATAGCCTATGGCCATTTCTAGGTTATCATCTATCACCATACTAAATTTCATCAAAATCCGTTCAGCCGTTTAGGCGTGAAAGAGTAACAGACAGACAGACAGACAGACAGACAGACAGAGTTACTTTCGCATTTATAATATTAGTATGGATACTAGTATAGACTAGTATAGAATTATAGACTAGTATAGATTGACAAGGCCCATAAAGATGGCCACACCTATCTAGTATTCTGTCTATTCTTAAATTTAAATTAAATAGAATACCATAAATTAACAGTCCGTTAAAACTCATACACTCACTTCCTAGATTTAAAATTTTATCAATAGATGAAAACAAATCGAGACTAGAGACATGTGGGACAAAAACTTTGTGTAATTCATATAAGTTTGTTTCGAGTTTGGGTGTAATTTGTTTGTATCCGTGAATTGTATGTTTGAAAAGTTCCCCACGACATAGGGCTTCTTTCCAAGTGCGGAAGTTTTTTTTACCCATTACAAAGGGTTTGTTTCCAAGTGCGGGAGTTGTCTTAAAAATATATTTCAAATTGCTATGATTTGACACAATCGCTCGTGACGACACCTAATCAACAATTCAACCGTCTAAAAATAAGTAAATGACTTCGTTTTCTAGTTTGTTACTAAGAGAGATAGTATAGCCCAATTTTGCTTATCTTATTATCGCTATTTTATTTATTTTGGCCTTTTTTTTATACTACTTGGGTGGCAAACAAGCATACAGCCCACCTGATGTTAAGCAGTTACCGTAGACGGACGCTTGCAATACCAGAGTTATCACTTGCGTGTTGCCAACCCATTGTTTTACACCAGGGCTTTAAGATGAGAGTATCCCTGGGATAGGAATACTTTTTATTCAAAACGTGTCCCTAAATGAGCGCTGGAGACCTGTACTCACACACAGGAAAACAACTACACCACTGTGTGTAGTTATTTGGCTGTGGTCTTCTGTAAGGTGGAGGTCCTTCCCCAGTCGGACTTTTTTTTTTTTTTTTTTATACTACTTGGGTGGCAAACAAGCATACGGCCCGCCTGATGTTAAGCAGTATCCGTAGCCTATAGACGCTTGCATTACCAGAGGTATCACTTGCGTGTTGCCAACCCTTTTTTTTACACCAGGGCTTTAAGATGGAAGTAAACCGGGGATAGGAATACGTTTCTTTCAAAACGCATTCCTAAATGAGCGCTGGAGACCTGTACTCACACACAGGAACACAACTACACCGCTGTGTGTAGTTATTTGGCTGTGGTCTTCTGTAAGGTGGAGGTCCTTCCCCAGTCGGGCTTGCTCGCTTGTATTGTGCCCTACCTCTCTTGCCTGGTACATTTAGTTATTTTTGCTATTTATTTTTGAAGACCACTCCCGCACCCGTTTGTTCACAGCCAGTTTTGCGTGGCGGGGGACTTTACAAACATACAAATTGCGGACACAGATTACACTAACACTTGGAACAAACATTTATGAATTACACAAAAATTTCATGTTTTGTCTCATCTCTCTCTAATTATTTTTTGCTTCCATCTATAATATAAAAATGAGTCGCTGAATGTGTTGCTAAGCGCAAATCTCGAGAACAGCTGAACCGATTTCGCTAATTCTTTTTTGTTGTGTTTGTTATTCTGCCGTCATAATTGTAAGTGCAGTAATCGTCATTTTTGCGATTTTCACTTTTTTGCAAAAATGACACCTCAAGGGGCTAATCTTTACATAAAAAAATAGTTTTCATGATTTTTTTTATTATAAACCTGTTTTTTATATAACAAGATACGCAGTACTTGCACCAAATTATTACTTTTGCTAACAGGATATACAGTACTCAGCATGTGCTAGAAGGTTGTGCAGTACTTGCTATGTTTACTGCAACTAAATCTAACGTTCTAATACTTTGCAACGAATACTAACTAAAGCTTAACGCAGTATTCAACATTGCTGCGTGTGAGAGTAGCAAGTATATTATAGAGCTTTTCTTGCGCCACTAAAACTACACGCAGTATTCGACAATGCCGCGTCTGAAGTAAAAGGTTAATAAATCTATCAGGCATGATAATAAGACACAATTAATAAATAGAAACGCAGTATTGAACACGTGCTAGGTGATTTTGCAGTAATGAACACAAATACTGCCTTTGGGCTTAGTGATACTGTCATGTTCACAAGTCTAGATGGTAGAACAAAATGCAGTAATGCGCATTTTATCCAAAATAAATAATAAAGTAAAGAAAAAAATTGATCAATACAAAGTTTGATTTTTTTCTTATTTTTCTGGTATATTTAAAACATTATTTAATTCAGACTTGTTGTGCAGATATCACAAAACACGTTTACCGCGTTTATCTCGGAACCGCCAATTTGCGAGTACTGCATTTACAATTATCAGGGCAGTATTGTAAGGAGAAGGTTTTTATGTAAGAAAAAGTTAAGAAAGTTGCACTGAAATAAGTTTAACCCGGGTGAAGTAGGGGCGGCCCGCTAATACTTAATACAAACAGGAATGTTTGTTCCAAAATGTCATTTAGCAATTTTTTTTCCTGATATATAAGATAATATTTGCAGTGTTTATCTCCTAAATCCATTGAATTTTATTCTGTATGATATTCAATTAATGTATTTCTATTGTAGCCCTTAGGTCGGAAATGTTGTCCTCCGGGGAGTTCTCGTCTAGACTCTGCCTGATCGTTCATTGACTGAGCTATGTTTAGTAATTTATGTATATTTATTGTTATTTACTGCAGCAAATTCAACTATGTAAAGTTGTTACATATTATGAAGTGATTACAGTGCTAAAGGTGATATGTCCTTACTAATATTATAAATGTGAAAGTTTGTGAGAATGGATGGATGTTTGTTACTCTTTCACGTAAAAACTACTGAACGGATCTGGATGAAATTTGGCACAGAGATAGATTATGGTCTGGAATAACACATTAGCTACTTTTTTCAGTGATAACCGACATCCACGCGGGCGGAGTCGGGGGCAACAGCTAGTTATATATATTTAATAAAAAATATTTCTCCATCCGTATGCTGCAAGAAGGCGACATCCCAACTTTCACTATAATTCCAGTCCTCCATCTCCTTCAATAAAATCTCTCAATAAAGTCTTGTTTCACAAATACTATAGTCTTTTCTATTTCTTTTTGTTTTAATATTTAGGCTTTGGGAACTTAGTTAAGTTATATCTTACCACATAATGCATGTTGTGGAACTCTGAAATTGGCTTAGAATACCTTTGCAATAAGAAATTTGAATGTATTTTTTTTTCAAACTGCTATAGAGTATCCTTAAATAAATAAATAAATCTCCTTCAGCCAGTCTATCCCAGTTTTTTTCTTTTAATGTTCAGCCTTTTTTTTCATTTTCTTTTTTAAAAAGACAACTCCCGCACTAGAGAACAAGCTTTGTGTCGCGGGGGACTTTACAAACATACAATTAACGGAGACAAGTTACACCCACACTCAGAACAACACTTTTTGGGTCATACAAAGTTTTGTCCTGTGTGGAAATTGAACCCATAACCTCGTGCACAGCAGGCGCATACTGCGGCCACTGGACCACCAAGGTAGTCAACCTATAACTTCACTGTTGATATAAAGTCTCATCAGCTTTTTATGTTAACTAAAAGCGTCGGCTTGCTGAACATTATTATGAAATATAACAACAACTTACCTGACCGGCGCGGCACATAAATTAGTCGGACGAGTCAGCTTGGTGTTTTTGTTTGACAAATTAACCGTCTAGCGTTATAATATTACGGAACTGTGAATATTAATGTGCTTATATTGACTTAAAGACTTTCAACATTTGATAGAATTACGCCCTTTTTCTAATGACGTCAGCAGAGCCTATATCTAACGACTAGACGGCTGACATTTAATCAGCTCTTTCAGCGATAACCGACATCCACGCGGGCGGAGTCGGGGGCAACAGCTAGTTATATATATTTGATAAAAAAATATTTTCTCCATCAGTTTGCTGCAAGACAACGACATCCCAACTTTCACTATAATTCCAGTCCTCCATCGCATTCAAAAAAATCTTTCAATAAAATCTTGTTTCACAACCACTATAGTCTTTTCTATTTCTTTTTGTTTTAATATTTGTGATTTAGGAACTTAGATAAGTTATATCTTACCATATAATGCATGTTGTGGAACTCTGAAATTGGCTTAGAATACCTTTGCAATAAGAAATTTGAATGTATTTTTTTTTCAAACCGCTATAGAGTATCCTTAAATAAATAAATAAATCTCCTTCAGCCAGTCTATCCCAGTTTCTTTCTTTTAATGTTATACCTTTTGTTTTTCATTTTCTTTTTTAAAAAGACAACTCCCGCACTAGAGAACAAGCTCTGTGTCGCGGGGGACTTAACAAACATACAATTAACAGACACAAATTACACCCAGACTCAGAACAACACTTTGTGGGTCACACAAAGTTTTGTCCTGTGTGGGAATTGAACCCACAACCTCGTGCACAGCAGGCGTATACTGCGGCCACTGGACCACCAAGGTAGTCAAACCTATAACTTCACTGTTGATATAAAGTCTCATCAGCTTTTTATGTTAACTAGAAGCGTCGGCTTGTTGAACATTATTATGAAATACTAGTGGACCTGGCAGACGTCGTCCTGCCGGAAAAAGCTGAAATACCGACAGCAGCGCCACCTACCGGGTCCAATTGTGAATCTAAACCATCCAGGGCCCTACCCGAACACACACACAATTTCATCAAAATCGGTCCACCCGTCTAGGAGGAGTTCAGTCACATACACACGCACACAAGAAATATATATATTAAGATAACAACAACTTACCTGACCGGCGCCACACATAAATTAGTCAGACGAGTCAGCTTGGTGTTTTTGTTTGACAAATTAACCGTCTAGCGTTATAATATTACGGAACTGTGAATATTAATGTGTTTATATTGACTTAAAGAGTTTCAACATTTGATAGAATTACGCCCTTTTTCTAATGACGTCAGCAGAGCCTATATATAACGACTAGACGGCTGACATTTAATCAGCTCTTTTTTTTATTCTTCCAAGAAGGTAAACAAGCATATGGCCGGCCTGATGTTAAGCAGTTACCGTAGCCTATGGACGCTTCCTTCTTATATTAAGGAACAAGCATTGTGTTGCAAAGAACTTGGAGGACTTTACAAACATACAATTCACGGACACAAAGTACCTTTTTTATACAAGATAGCCAACAAAATGGTAAAAAAAATATATATAAAGGTCATAATATAAGGTCATCATAGTGCATAAACAGTCGTCATTTATGCCACTTGTCTAGAAAGGCAGTTCAGCGTGTGCCAAGCATTAGCATGGCGTTGATTTTCCACTCAAAATACAAACAAGCAGTCAATTTATATTTTTCAATCAAACTCTATTCCCAATATAAACAGGCCATAATTTCACATACATCACAGCTAAGTAGGGTGGCAACGTTTTAACACACGGAACGGGAAATAACCGTTTCAATTTTGCCGCATAATTACTAGCATTGATATTGAAGCCCGATACATGCAATAACGCAACTCTTGATTAGCAACCCACACGCAAAGGCTGCCAACAATATTGTGACATTTTAATTAATGTCGTTTAAATGTGTCATTATAAATTGTTAATATATAAAATATTATGTGAAAAATTTGTTAACAAGACTTTCAAAAATCCTATTAATATTATAAATGTTAAAGTGTGTGAGGATGGAGGGATGATGGATTTCAATTGTAAAATTACTGACAGAACACTTCGTCATCAGTTGCATTTGCTTTCAACAACCACTAGACATGAAAATGACAGTTATATAAGTACCTTCTTACCTACTCATAAATGTAGAAAAAAATATTTTCGGTTATCTTTTCTTCTTTTGTTTCTCGATACACAGACTATTTCGTAATGTGAATTGTTTGTTGTATTTACTTTGTTGGTGGCGATTGACTGTATTAAAATTATAGCTGTGAGTTTTCAATTAAGTCAAAGAAAACCTCTTTATAGTCTATTTCACATAGCATGGGTAATGTGACGTTTGACATTTCAAGATAAATATCAATGAAAATGAAAGACGATTATATTAAAACCTATCGATTGAATACTCTAGGCATTTGATCATTCAATAAGTCTACATTAATATAGACTTGTCTGTGTGGTGACGGATTAAGAATACAAATATCACCAACCCCCTTCTAACCCGAGAGTGTCGTAAGAGTCGACTAAGGGAGTAAGTCTAGCAGACAATATCCACCGCAAGAGAGGGAAAACTCGAAATAAAACCCTATTCCAACCCGTCTGGCCAGCGTGGTATAGTAGGCTAATATCCCTCCAAATGTTTGGAGGACCCGTGCCCAGCAGTGGGTCGTTTATGGGTTGAGATGATGATAATGAATATAGACTTTTTAAAAGATATAATAGATTGATTCAATCATCTTCTTGCATCTTCATCGTAAAGTGTTAAACGTCAACGTAACCTATGCTATGTGAAAGACCTGTTATGCGAAAATAACAATTATGTGAAAATGGCTGTACACAAGACTAAAGTATACTACGGTGCACTTTTATAATGTAGCGTAATTACATCTTTTCCTCCTTCTCATAATCATTAAGAGTTGGTATAATATGCTTTTTCCTGACCTGGCTTTTTTTGACCATGACCAAATCATTGAATGTAATTTGACGGACGAAATAACTATAATAGACTAATTTACTTATACTATTTTACACACTTATCATAGACCATTTACACACTATGTACCTACGTCTTTTTGCATCGGTATTAACGTGATGCAAACGTAATACAGTTGCAAGCTTCTAATCTTTACAGAAAGCCATAGGGGGCTTTTTGCATCGCATCAATACAAATGTCATTCAAACATGTTGAAAAAAAGCTAACTTCTCAAATTTAACACATCACAACTTTTTGCATCGATACAAAACTAAACGAGACATAATACGTATCTTTACATTCTACAATTGCATTGCATACACAGACCCTATACAAAATTGTAAGTGTACCGATGCTTTACATTTGAGATTGCATCGATATACGCATTTGCATCGAAAAAGATTACTACAATTTCTTTTTTGGAATTAGAGCGGTTATATACCTATATAACCGCTCTAATTCCAACACGAATGTAACAATGGTGATATTAGCCAAGAAATTCATCCATTGGCTCCATTTCGGCAGCATTAACATCAACTAATGATCCTTACTTCCCTGTCCCATCGACGGGTATCACGTAATGCTTGGATGCCCACACAACTTACCTATCCAGTTAGTGATAATTGAGTCGAATTAATTTCTGAATGGGTTAAGGTGTGTACGTTACTTGTCTCATTGTTAGTTTTAAGAACAATGGCAATAATAAATGAGTTGATTTATATATTTGTGGTTATATAGACGTGATCAAAGACCGGCAAGTAAATTAATTTATTTACGGTCTGTCACACAATCACAATTTTCTGAGAAAACAAAATATCTGTTACTTTCTAAGAATCGTTCTATGATAATGACATTCAATTAATTGAATATTTAGTTGGGTATCCCTATTTATTATATTCATAGTCACAATCAGCAATGATATGATCAAAGAGTTGAATACTTGGGCTCCCTTACATGAAAATAATGATTACTAGTTGTACTTTTTTTCTCGTCTAATCTTTACCACGTTGTCCACGATTAGTACATATGCCGTGTCAAAATAGGAACATGCTGGCAGTTAAGGGTTTAAATAAATTTTAACCTAATAAAAAAAAAATATTTATTATGATTAGTCTATGGACGCTTATAACGTCTATCACTCGCGCATTGCGTACCCAAACTTTTGATTTTTTTAAACTTTGCTATACAACACATCGAAACAAAGGAGGTCACATATTGTCACTCTAAATTGCGTCCCTATTTCCTACAAACATGACCCGTCAATTAATAAAAAAAAAGCATCGCTCTCATGGTTTTATTAATCCTTGACCCAAATCTGTTGAAATAAATAATTAATCAAGTGTCGGGTTCTAATTAAAGCTGCAATCAACGTCAAAAAATTGGGACAAATTTAGTGACATGATGATGTATTCATTATAATTTTGCACGTACGTCTATTCCTCTATTTATGCTAGGGCTGCCTCAGTTTTTCTATTTTTCGCAAGTCCCAAATGAATTTGATTTTTCCGTTAGAGCGTAGGTGAACCAAGCCTAATTAGGATCGTTGAATAGCAAAACAGGATTGGATTTCGATCTTTCAAAGAATCTTAGTTTTTGTGACGGCAAGGATTCGTGTTTGAATTTTTGATCAAAGGAATATAATATTTACTAGAAAATATTGTTATGTTGATATAGGAACATTTACCTTATGCATTATAATACTATTATGTTAAAATTGTGGTTTCATAAGGTATTAAGTTTTTATATACCTATGCGAGTGTTTAAGAGGTGTTAAGTTAGTGCTATAGAGGCTTTAGGCGAGTGCTGTCCCTTTTTGTCATTAACTGCTTATCGACGCCTGAAATATCTAGGGCACTACGCGCGTCTTGTCCACCCATTTTTTTAAATACCTAGGTTTTAAGATGGAGGAGCACCTTGGGATAGATTAAAATAGGCTACGATAACTGCTTACCATCGGTTGGGCCAAATTATTGTTTGTCGCACACAATGTGTATACAAATTGAAATATAAATTACATAACAACAAAATTCTTAAAATAAACGCCATGTTAATACAATAAAGAATGTAATACAATGAGAACAAAACATGACATCAATATACATGTTTACGATTTAATTTGATGTTCTGTCATGTACCAATGATGTAATAGAATTTGTAATAAGTTATTTGTGTCCTTTATTTAGTACAAATTATTCTGAGAACTGGCTATTACATAGGTTGTAAGAATGTAACAATGTAACAAAATTCTAATTTAATTATAACATTAATTAAACGGTAAATTTAAATGGTTGTCCTTATTATTTGCATTAATTAATTTGCAAAATAATAATATTGGTTACAAAACATAAATGAATCAATTATTTAGGCCTCTTCTTCATTTTGTATTAAATATTATTTCAATATATTGGACGAGTCGGTTTTAAATTATTTACAAAATGCAAATTTAATACCAAAGTTTACCTTATTATTACCATTAATAAAGTTAGGTCTTGTAAATTTGGTACAAAATTGCTATTATTTTAATATCTTCGATGAATTATTTGCTAAGAAAATTGTTAACTTGCTTGAAATGGTGTAGTATTTGTAAACGTTAAATACCTTCAAATAAAGTCTTAAAAAATATATAAAAAATAGTAACTGTGAAAATAATATTTTAAATACACTTCGTTTCTAGTTTTTTTAGTGTTGCAAAGTTAAATTAATTGTATTCAAAAGATATTTACAAGAATCGTTATTAAGATTAAAGTAACTTAACCTAAAATGAAAAAGCGACTTTGACTTTGACTTAAACTATATACAATATTTACACTTATTAAAAAAGTAAAAAAAAAAAAGTATTAAAAAAATCAAAAAAGGAGAGGAACTGCTTAATAGGCATCATAAAAGTCCTCCGCATCGTTTACTGGGAACAGGTTTTTTTTTTTTTTTTTGTAGAGGGGAAATGCTTTACGCATACCACCCCGCCTGGGGTAGCGAGGCGGTTATGTCGGACTCTCCGGCTCAAAGATGGTAGGCGGCCGGCATACCGACTAAAACCCCCCTGTGCACCAACACACGCCTTCACGGGTGGACCACTGGAACCTGATATGACATCAGTGATCCACCCAGCGACTGCCCGCTTTACGCGGGCTCCATTCTCAGTGACAGCGTCCGGGCGCACCGGGAACACTGTCCCTCCGCGAAAGGGTGCGGGTGAGACTCTGCTGCCCCAGTCTCCCCACACCCTCACTACGACGGCATCAGACGCTCGTAGGCGCGCCGACGCCGCCCAGTTCGCCGGCGACGAATTGGATCAGCGCGGAGACTTTCCTCCCTGATCCGCTTCGCCGCCTCCTTCTGCGAGATGACGTCCTCGCAGAAGGATGCGACCGCCGTCCACTCCCTGTCGCTGGTAACCATGGACCGTGCCACGGCCGGCAGCGACAGGTCTGCTCCAATGACTGCGACGAGGTCCCGGCGCTGCCCCGCCCAAGCCGGACACGACTCGAGCGTATGCTGCGCCGAGTCGTCGTCGCAGTCGCAGTGGTGGCAGATGGGACTCGGTTCCCTCCTAGCGACCTTGTGCAGGTAGTGCCCGAAGCAACCATGCCCGGACAAAACCTGCACTAGTCGGAAGGAAAGGATCCCGTGCTGCCGCCCTGCCCACTTCGACAGGATCGGCTGGAGTGCCTCCACGGTCCTGAAACCGGCCCGTGGAGCCCCCAGCCGACCTGACCACTGGGCCATGATGACCCTGCGAGCGGCCTCGCGCCACTCGCGAATTTGTTTGGGGAGAGGGGACCGCCGCTCTGCCCGAACTGCAGCCGCCCGCCGATACACCTCGGCGAGCACCTCCGCCTCCAAGTCCCACTGGGAACAAGTCTAGTTTAACATAATTATTATGTAATTATCATAATTTCACATCTTTGAATTGATTTATAAAGGATAAAAAATGGTGTTGTCCGAAAATGACTGGGTATATGTTCATATTTGTATAGCCCCGCGATAAAGGGCGTGTTCCCAATTGCTGGTGCAGGACGTCTTTAAAAGCAAATACATCAATAGACAATATTGCAGTTTTTTTTCTTTTAAGGCTATAGCTTCCCTTCTTTCGTAAGCAGCTAACTTTAGCCAACAGATAGAGGTTACAAACGCTTGACTGTACTTCGTAAACACCTTTAGGCGTTTTGTCTTTCAACTTTCGTATTCACGTTTTAACTTTAATAATAAGGGTACTTGGATGATGCTTTCGAAATTTTCTTTTTACTTTTTTATGAATATAAATGATTACTTTATGGCTACCTTTCTTATTATAAATTATAATGATCCATTTAAAGTGACTTAAAACAAGTCGGTTGTAGATTTAACAATGTTTTACCATATTTTAAAATGTAGGTACTTGTCAATGATATTAAAGAAAGATATGGTAGTTCAATTTTGTGCCTAAGTTTTAAGTGTACTTTCAAATTTCAAGTATTAATGGCATAAATAATACGGAACGTAATGATACAGAAAGAAATAGTGATAGATAAAATTAAGTTAATTAGCTACTATTGACGGCAACAATTTCTGCGCGCTAGATACCTTATCTTTATATTTCTTGCGGCACAAGTTTTGTTTGTGTAATAATAATTGCGGGCAACCGATGGACAAGGTCAGCTCAGGACCGAATGATGTGGAAGACCTTGGGGGAGGCCTATGTCCAGCAGTGGACGTCTTGTGGCTGAGATGGTAAGCAACCCATATATGTCCCACTGCTGGGCACGGGTCTACTCTCCTCCACCAAGTGTCAATCAGCTTGCCCGTACAGTCTATAGGTACATACCTGCATAGACTCTCAGAAAGGTGGGCAGGAATAGTTTATTACTGCTGGATTATTTTTTAGTTTGGACTAGCTTATTTTTTATTTTGGTATTTTTACCTTGGCTTCGCATGGGTGGTATTTTCCGGAGTTCTGTAATGTTTTTGTCAATAAAATTGCCTATGACACTTACAAATACTGTGGCTATCTATTGGTAAAAGAATTTTCAAAATCGGTTATGTAGATCCAGAGTTTACCCCCTACAACGTCACAAACTCAAAAACTCACAAAAATTATGTACCTCTTTATATTATATGTTAGAAGTATAGATAAATATTTTGGTTTGAAATTCATTTCGTTCTTTGATGCAGTGTAAGTTTGAGTGTAGATATAATTTTTTACAAAAATCATGGAATTCGCGTCATCGCCACCGAACGCTTTCCATATTCAAAACTAATAATCTAATAACTCGAAATACAATATAATATAATATATATAATACAATTTATAAGTAACTTAGTTTTCACTTCTAGTGTAGTGGGTAGTCGCCAAAGACTGCCCCGAATTTTTGAAGTGAAAACTTCTTTTAGCACGGTACGCATATTTTTAGATGAGATAAAATCTCTGGATTCGCGATACGGTAACGAGACGCAGCTTGACATACCCGAAAAATCGTTTTTCGAGTGTCACGTTATTCAAACAAAGAGGCGTTCAACATATGCAGACCGTGAACGCGTCTAGATAAAAAAAACATTTATTGCTATTAAGTTTATAACAACTGTTTTGCCTAGTGTTTCCACTTCTGTCGGCAATCCCGGAGTGTAATTTTTTTTACTGTAACAGTATTTATAGCCAGACTTAGTATATTCGACAGTGTTTTTTTTTAGTAAATACTCTTTCCATAGCTTTCAGTCCTAACTAATAGCTTAAGCCATAGCTGACCAAATTACGAAATATTATCTTACACTATCATTTATACTGATTTGAATTTTTAGATCATTATCCCAAGTTGTTGTACAATGATACAAACGTCAAATCCACTAATACATTTTGGGGTCAAGCGACCTAACGATGTGGATTCAGAGCGTTGCCTAACCGGTCGTGGATTGTGGACAAATAAGCTCTTAAACCAATACTCACGTGAGATTTTGATTGTATGAGAAAAGATATGCTTAGAATGGCCTATTGGTTTAGTGGTAAGTGGTTGGTTAGTGACTACTAAGCTGAAGGTCGCACAGCGGGCTATGGAGCGAGCTATGACTGACGGCCGATGGAGCAGACGTGTCCTAGAGTAGAGACCGCGACTCGGTAAGCGTAAGGTAGGGCGGCCCCCAGCTAGGTGGACCGACGACCTAAAAAAGGTCGCTGGGACGGACTGGATGCGGAAGGCGGAGGACCGTGTGCTGTGGCGCGTGTTAGGAGAGGCCTATGTCCAGCAGTGGACTGCGATAGGCTGATTGATTGATTGACTAAGCTGAAGGTCGTAGGTTCGGTTCCACAACGCAGGTTTCAGTTTGACAAATCTTTGTGTGACGTGCAAGATTATTTTTTCTGTGTGTATACTATGGGTAGACATAGACTATTAAATATTTGAAACTTTCACTATTTGTACAAATATCCTACTAATTTTATAAACGCGAAAGTTTGTAAGAATGTATGGATGTATGTTTGTTACTCTTTTACGCAAAAAACTACTGAACCGATCTGGATGAAGCACAGAGATAGATTATATTCTGGAAAAGCATATTATAGGATACTTTATGTTGCGATAACCGACATCCATTTAAAATTTGAAATATTTTAAAGATTTTTTATTTTTATTTGATGTTTTAGACCAGTTGTCCATTAGAAGCTATTAATTGCGATTATTGTAATTCTTCATTCGCATATATAATTATGACCTTTTTGACTTGCATACATAATTATGATAACGTTAAAACTTCTGCTATCGTCTCAGGAGACTAATTATGTCTAAATAAAATGGTTAATTTATGTAAATACAACAGATAAATTTCTTTTATTCCCTGTGGTCTTTTTATAGCTATTATTTTGATGGAATTTTATAACTGATTGGTATTCACTTAACCAAGCTCATTTGAATGATATAATAATATGCCTATTTATGCAAAACGCGCGTAAAAATATTTTTTACGATTTGAGCGTTGTATGATTGATTAAATCATTATTCATGCTATTTTTAGAAGTGTGCTATGTACCTATTCATTTCCTTATATATATATATATATATATATATATATGTGTGTTTTATTTTTTTATTTAGTTACATAAAAATTACAATTATTACACATATAATAACAAATCAAATTAGACATCATAGCACTACGTCACACAAATAAAAAAAATTCGCAATTTTGGAAGTGACATCAGCTGTGCCTCCCTGTGAGCGTAGAGGGGGTTAGCGAGTCAGTCCAGAGCGTCTAGACAAGTGGCATAAGCGATAGTCAAATCGAAAAGTCAAAAAAAGCAAATGTATGGGACTTGACGTAAGTTTACAACAACATATCGTAAACTTACGTCAAATCCCATACATTTGTTTTTTTGACCTTTCGATTCGACTACCGTTTATGCCACTTGTCTAGAGGCTCAGGTTGTAAACATTTTTAAAGATCTCTTTAAAACGGAGTCGCCGCGGGCTGAAGTGCGTCGATGGCGGTTCAGAGCCTCTAGACAAGTGGCATAAGCGATAGTCGAATCGAAAAGTCAAAAAAGCAAATGTATAGGATTTGATGTAAGTGTACGATTTTATGTCGTAAACTTACGTCAAATCCCATACATTTGCTTTTTCGTCTTTTCGATTCGACTACCGTTAATGCCACTTGTCTAGAGGGGCAGGAGACATGCAACAATCACATTCGATTTCAGCGAATGAGGTTGTTAATGTGGTAAAGGGGATGACAAGAGGTATCCAAAAACCACAAAGGTTAGTTTGGATTGTATTACATTAACTACTTATCAATATTATCTTATCAATTAATTATCAACTTATGAATACATTTATTACCTATATGTAAAACCTATTTTTATACCTATATGTGAAAATTGTATGCTTTTATTTTATTTTACTTTAGTTCTAAGGAACGTTTACGCCACTGTCCTACTGGAGGGGGCGTTAATGGCTGTGCCACAGTGTTCCACTACTACAGCTATTATCGTTTGTAAATTGTCATAAAACACTATTGTAAACTGTTCCAAATAAATTTTATTATTATCTGTGTACCTTCTTCTAAAGGGTAATAAAATAACACAAGAATACAACTATACAGTAGATCACATTCATGTAACTACACATAGTGGATGTGTAGTTACATGAATGTGATCTACTGTAATTATTATTATTTTAGTTATACAAAAAATACAACTTATGAAACTTAAAGTAATTCGCCAAACTGCTTATCAGTTTGTTGGCGAAAGAGGCGCTCATTTTGTCTTCAGTTTATCTTATCTCATCAATATTCTTAATTATTATTAGAGCTATAATTTTATTATTTATATTTATTTATTAAAATGTTGGAGGTCATTCTGTCATCATTCAGGTATGCTTTTGCTTGTATGGAGTCAGAAATGGACGCAATTTTTTTTTTAAATTATAAGAAAAATATATTTAAAATATATCTTCTATTATTAATTAAGGTAACGGCACCTTGATCCGCGGTATTTTCACAAAAACTCGAAAGAGCATCGAAAATTAAGCATTTACTGTACCATTTTGGGTGTTTTGTTATTTTTAACAGAATCTTTGTTTATTTGACTATCGAAATAGACTAAAGATTTGACTATTAGACCTTGATTTGTATTAAATAATAAATAAAGTATGAAAAATGTCCGTAGCCCCTAATTCCGAGGTATAGATCCTAATTCCGATGTATTTGGTTCCTAATTCCGAGGTAACAAAATGTAGCGGGAGAAAAGTTATATATGGTGTTCAAAAAAATCTCTATCTACTTTATAAATATATTATTATTGTTCTTTGAATCTTTATTACCATGGAGTGCATTATACAATTGATAAAATTAAAATTTATTAATTATATTAATCGACTTCACAAAAGTTATCAAAAAAAAAGTTTTTTTCGAAAGGGAATAAAATGATATCTTTAAGGGGGAATAAAGTTTGTAAAAAAGTTTATAATATTTTATTTATTTCAGTATTTTTAAATTAGGAATTTGCGATATAAAAATTTATGAAAATTCTCATACTATCAATATTTACAGTTGTTTCTTTTTTATTAAATTGAACAGTTTTGTATTATAATATAAGTACTATTATGTAGATATAACACAAAACTGCTCTTGGATAATTTTAGAATGGTAATCCTGTTGAATTAAAAAAATATATTTTTACCAGATACATTTGTAAAGTATCATCACTGATTTTATTTATTGTAAATTAAGAGAGGGCCAAGATTTATATACAGGCACCATACTAGCAAGCAAGTCCGACTGGGGAAAGCCTCCCCCTTACGGAATACGATAGCCAAATAACTACACACAGCGGTGTAGTTGTGTTCCTTTGAGTGAGTATAGGTCTCCAGCGCTCATTTAGGTTTGGGTTTTGAAAGAAATGTTTTCCCATCATAGGAATACTCCATCTTTAAGCCCTGGTGTAAAAAAATGGTTCGGCAATACGTAAGTGATACCTCTGGTATTACAAGTGTTTGCTATGATACGGTAACTGGTTAATATCAGGCGGGAACGAGTTATTACGTGAGTTGTTACGAGAACACTATGAAAATAATTTTACAGACAATATAACTCAATTTACATTAATTTTATTATTGAACGTTCCATTAGAGTGAAAAAAAAATGATATTTACAATATCAATAACCAAAATACTAACTTCCTAAATTAAATTTCATCCAAGAAAAAAAACTATATGCTGCAGTGAATTGTGAACAGCCTGTATTTTACTTGTCTATACCACGGAATTAGGTGCCCATAGAACCTAATTCCGATGCACTATACATCGGAATTAAGTTTCGTACTAAAAAATCACGTTTCCTAATTCCGAGTGTTAAAAGCTAGAACATTTTGGCATAATTTATTTACAGATTAGTGCACAATTGTAATATCTTCCTAAATATGTACCGCACTTGCTAAAAATTACATTGAATTATTAATAAACTCAGATTTTTTGTATTGAAATACTCATACAACGAATTAACAAAATACTTAAATTCACCACCTTTGATATGCTATAATTAGTGAATGCGATGCAATAGTGTACCTCGTAATTAGATCTTATATTTCTTGACTACTTAAGTTAGTAAACCTAAAGTGTGAAGTGCCTAATCTATAAAACAATCCTGAAAACCAAAAATGAAACTAAGTCTATGAAATTCTTATTCCGTGGTATACATCGGAATAAGGAACCGGCTATTTTTTATGGCACCTAATTCCGCGGTATTTTCAAAACGTTTTTTTACCTTTATTTATTAAGTAAAATACAAAAAAGTAAAGTAATACTTATAAAAAATATAGTCCTTTTACTAATTAAACGCAAAGAATTACACACACAGTACTAAAATAACAAGAAAAACACTATTTAAAAAAACGTGGTATTTACGTGCACAGGGTGCCAAATGTATGAAGAGTGAGTTTGGACCGGCTATCGTTGCGAAACTTGTCGATTATCTTAAACATCTTATACTTTAAACCTTACCTTGGATAATATATCCACATGTAGATATATTATCTAGTAAATAAGAGATATTCTGGTAAAAAACAACTTGTATATCGAAAGTAAATGCTGTTTTTCTAAATACCTCGGAATTAGGTGCCAATTTCAGAACCCCTCGGAATTAGGTGCCGTTACCTTACTTAGACACTTTTGCTCCGATACAATGCTTATTTACATCGTGTTACTTCAAGCAGATTTATACCGAATTTCAATTTTTTAAACCTAGCTTGAATTAAGTCTGAAGCTATCTATTTGACGTGCAATCCACCCTTTCCTATCACAAAGTGATTTCCTCGAGCTAACAAAGCTTAGGTATTACCTGTGCAGACTGACAATGTTGCGTGCTTCAGCTGCGCGTACAATCTAATGCTTAGTACACAATGTAGATAACTTGCGCATGTTGTTAGCTTGATATGTCGGGTCGGGTCTTTGGTGCTCATCTTCGAAGGTAAAAATCTTTTTGTCTACTAAATTTCAAGACGTTCCGAGAATTGTCTTTGAGCTCTCTAGGTACCATGCTTTCATGACAATCTAACTGAATTGTCATTACGCGAAAAAATCGTTATCAATGCTCGTCACCCCGATTAACAATACTTGAGTTATCGTTGAAAAAAAGCTTGCAGACCACCATCGAATATCTACTAACACACAATGGTATAGTTGTGTTCAAGTGCGCAAGTAATGACAGTCTGCTCGTTGAGAAAAGACTTTTCTTTTTCCATGGAGACTTTATTTCAAAAACCTGGTGGGAAAAGTTTTTGGGTCGGTAATATGTAAAATGATGCCTATATTGCAAGCGTCCCTAGGCTACAATCCCTGCTTACCATCGTATGCCTTACCTTGCACTAATTTTTAAGAGACTTAGTGCACTTTCTTAAAAAATATGCGCAAGTGGCTCAAAACATGCGCATATAACCTCTACCGTGTAGACGCACCATAAAATAAAAACTTCAGTAAGCACATTAGTATCGTTGCGTGCGTGATTCTTAGCGGGTAATTATTTGCTCGTATAAGATTAATATGAGTACACTAATTTAGTTTCCTGATTATGGTAAAATCTTGTGAAATGCTTTTCGTTGTGATTCTTATCAAATAAACGTTTGTGATTTAGAGAAAAGATTACTTCTTATTGCTTAATTATTTACATTTGAGACCATTGGCCTGCCGTGTTAACTGTTTGAGAGTGTGATTTAAAGTTATCGAAGACTATTTACGGCGATTTTTAAATAATACAAATGTTATTTCTTTTCTTATTTTTTTAAAGACAACTCCCGCACTAGATAACAAGCTCTGTGTCACGGGGGACTTTACAAACGTACAATTAACAGACACAGTACACCCAGACTCAGAACAACTCTTTATTATATTTACTAGCTGTTGCCCGCGGCTCCGCCCGCGTGGATGTGGGTTATCGTTGCAAAAAGTAGCCCATGGTGTTATTCCAGACCATAATCTATCTCTGTGCCAAATTTCATCCAGATCCGTTGAGTAGTTTTTACGTGAAAGAGTAACAAACATCCATCCATCCATTCATCCATCCATCCATCCATCCATCCATCCATCCATACATCCATCCATCCTTCCATCCATTCTTACAAACTTTCACATTTATAATATTAGTAAGGATTTGATTAATATTCTATTGAAATAAAGGTCCTTCTTCAGTCGGTCTCGCTCACAGTGTACCTCAAATGATACATTTATGACATCAGAAATAAACCACATATTTTTTATTGTTAATCAGAATGACACAATGCATTTAAGGATAGTAATAATTGCGACATTCCCGGTACAATGAAGTAAGGGTTACGATTGATGCTTGGCATCGTCATAGGTTATAAATAGCAATAGTTTTATACTTATATATTTGTTTGTAACGTTATTTCCATTCAGATTGATAGTGGCACGATTCATAGTAATAACTAAATACTTGGTTATATATTTTATTAAAGTTAGATTGTAATATTCTTATGTGTAGTTTCTTAGCTGTCTCTCTGTCTTACGTAGCATAAATAAAAGCGATAGCAGGTTTTTCTGCTTGCCATCAGACAGGTCGTTTGGCAGCATTTAAAGTTAACCACCAAAACTGGGAGAATCTCGCTGAGAATCGTACAGAATGGCGGAAACACTTAGTAGAGGGTCGAGGGTTTTGTGATGAAGCTTGGTTCGCAACACTTGCCGACAAGAGACAAAAAACGACATCAAATCAGCGCGTCACCAGCTGCCGTAAATTTCTCTTGCCAAGCCTGTGGTAGAGCATGTCGTTCTCGCATCGGTCTGTTCAGCCATCAAAAGCGATGCCTCTTAGACCTTGCACCATAAATTGTCTGCTATAGACGAAAAGGCCATGTGAGAGTGAATCAGAGGTCGTCTTATGCGATTTTCCTTGTGCAAAGGTACCTACATATTATATATAGACAGACACGTATTTTCCATAACTTATTTTGTTATCCTTAATGCATAACCGATGGTGCAGGGTAGGTACACTCATATGCGTTACCTGGCCACGGTAATAATTCGCTAGAACTTCAGTTACTTGATCCATTAGTAATTTTTTTACTCGGCTACGACTAGCATCATGAATTTTATAATATATAAATATTATAATTGTTTTTCATATATATTAATTTTAACTTCTCTATCGCATGAGGTCAGTAGCTTTTATGTTAGTTATAAGTTTTGATGATAAAAATATGGTAGTTTCGATTCTAATTACACGTTTGCCAAATACAGCAAAATCTTTTCAACAGGAATGTTCAGCTGTATTTCGCCAACTTATATACATAAATATTTTTTATAAAAGACAACTCCAGCACTAGAGAACTTTACAAACATACAATTAACGGGCACAAATTGCACCCAGACTCAGAACAACTCTTTGTGGGCCACACAAAGTTTTGACCTGTGTGGGAATTGAATTCGAAATCGAACCCACAACCTCGGCGCATACTGCGACCACTGGACCATTAAGGCAGTCAAAATTCAAATTGTAACACGACATGATTATTTACCAAAATACTTGTCATAGTAGATACTTAGAATGTAATTTTGCGTAGGCGCAACAAACAACATTAAACTGTTCCAACACCAGTGTTTAGTACTAACAGACCTGATTAACCTGACTAGATTATGAAATGTGTCTTAACTAGATGGTAATTGGTACTAGACGAAGTCTATAAATTATAATTTTATAGGTAGATAATAAAATGCAATGCTAATGCATACGCGTTGAACTTACGATTATGTACTGCTATAATATTTTTTATATTAGCTTAATAAAGTACCTCGGTAGCGCGCTTCTATTCAAAATCAAACTCAAAATTCATTTTATTTATTTAGGTTAGGTACAAAGTACTTATGAAGATGATAAATTATGAATATGTTAGAAAGATGATGTCAGCCAAATTTTCCTACGGCTAGTTCGCTGACGTGGAGTCATGAGAAGAACTAGCAAGAAACTCAGGCCACTTATTTTTATTCTACCAAGGTGGCAAACAAGCATACGGCCAGCCTAATGGTAAGCAGTTACCGTAGCCTATGGACGTCTGCAACACCAGAGGCGTCACTCACGCGTTGCCGACCCTTTAAAAACCTTTTTACTCCTTTCTTGAAGAACCCCATGCTATAGTCTCTTGTACTATTACTATTACGATTTTTAATTACCAGATAGTTACAATGTTTTGTAAAATATAAATATGGTAGCATGCATATTCGATTCGCATTTATATTAATATTGTAAAAAAGATTTAGAGATGGGTTTTGATAGAAACATTTTCCTATCCTAGGTATACTCCATCTTAAAGGTGTAAACAAAAGGGTCGGCAACACGCAAGTGATACCTCTGGTATTGTACACATAAGCATTATAACATATGAAAATTAATAAGTATGTGAGAATGTTAATAATATATCTAATATTTAACAAGTAGATGTTTTTTATACCACCTATTATGGATAAAACCCAAGTCCTTATCTAGATATGACTACAATATTTTCCTTATAATATCTGATTAGGAATGCCAACACGCAAGTAATACCACAGATTACTTAATAGTTACTACGTAACAGATACATCACTCCCATACAAAACCGAAAATACCTACGCCATAATAGCCTACAAATTCTTAATAATAATACCTGCTGTTCGCAGCGAAAAGAAATGTACCATAAGTACGCGTACAAAGAGTCGAGATTGTGTTGCCCGCCGTGCGACTCACGTGCAAGCTCGTCATCGCACGAATGCGGTAGGGTTGTCTTTCTAACTTTCTCGTAGATTTTTAAGAAAGAGTACCTACACGCAAGATGCATTTTAAAATTACTAGGTACTACTAACTGAAGCCAGCTGAAATGCGTACCTACTTTCAAATAACGTAACGTACTTTCTTCATCTTTCGGTCAAAAAAATACATTTTTTTTATTTTTCTTTTCACTATGACATCCAACGACTTCACAATAATTAACCATCGTGTCGTTAGTCAAAACTTAATAATATTAACTTAATATACGTAGTGTACGTAAATATCGTATGCGTTTTGACCGGGAAACGTGCTGTGTGCGCTCTGTGTCGCGTGCGGCAGCCCCACTGGCGATCGGCTCGGTTACGAGCTACATAGCGGTAGGCACATAACGCGTAACCTTGAGCGAGTGACGGAGGCCTGGTAATACCTCTGGTATTGCAAGCGTCCAAAGACGGTACTGTAACTTCTTAACATCAGGCGGGCCCTATGCTTGTTTGCCACCTAGGTAGTTTAAAAAAAAACATAATTATTTTGCCTTTAAAAATAAATCAATAATATTAATACTTGAAGAAGAATTTCAGAGTAGTTTGTGATAGGGCGTGAGTTGCGTAGGTAAAGTTATTAGGATGAGTGCAGGCAGCTAAAATTACGGTTTTAATTTTAAATACCAGGCGACCTCTAGGTGAAATAATTATTGGCAAAATTTGGTCTATTCCCAGCGGACCACACGGTTTGTTGTCAGTTAAATCGGACCACGCCAAAAGTTTGACATCGGCTCACGTGGTCGGTCGGATGCGGCTACCTACGTATCCACTATGCGAATACCATTCATTTATTTTTTAGTTTTTATTTTAAAAAGACAACTCTCGCACTAGAGAACAAGCTCTGTGTCGCGGGGGACTTTGCAAATATACAATTAACGGACACAAATTACACCCAGACTCAGACCATTTCTTTGTGGGTCACACAAAGTTTTATCCTGTGTGGGAATCGAACCCACAACCTCGTGCACAGCAGGCGCATACTGCGGCCACTGGACCACCAAGGCAGTCAATTAGCTCCATTAAGCGGGCTGTATGCTTGTTGGCTACCTAAATAGTATAACAAAGCCGCATGCTTTATAGTAATATATAAAAAAATATATAATTCTATATGCGACCTTCTTTAAGCAAAAAAAATGTTTCAGAGACCTTATATCGCAAAAATATTAGAAACGAATAAATCTTCTTTAGGTCAGGTTAATGACATTGAACAGCTGTTGCAATCTATTGTTTTGACAACTGCTCCAAGCGAAAATAGACTTTAAAACTTGTTAGCTAAGATTGAAATTCGTAAAAATATTGTTCTGGGTAATGGTACGTTTTGAGCAGTGAAACCACTATTTCCAATCTTACTGCCTAGTTCAGGAACACCTAAATTGTAACCATTATGCATAATATAAATAATACTACGTATTTAAGGTGATGAGTTTAATAGAGCTTACAAAAACCTTAGTTTTATCAATTATGTTCCGCATAGATTTTTTTTCCGACCGAGTGGAAAAGGATCTCAACCTCATAGGAAACCACAGACAAAAACCAACACATAGTAGTGGTGTGCTGTTCTTTGTGGGAAAACATTTCTTCAATGCTTATTTAAGACAACGCCTCAGCACTAGAGAAGAAGCCCTATGTCACGGGGGTCTACACAGTTAAACAAAGAATACCTAGACTCGAGAGCACCATTTGTGAATTACACATTTTAGTGTCCTGCTTGATGATCAAACCCACAAAACGCTGCGCAGTGGAAAATTATTAGTTAATAAACTAAAACGAAACCAACCATGCAGCCTTACTTTGTGAAGTTAAGATCTGTTACATCTACAAAGTTTTAGTTAAATTACTACTCTCCAGTACGTATTATAACATGTTACATTGAAACAACTGCAACTTGTAACGTTCACTAAAATCTTAGTTTGCAATTGTAAGGCACCGCAGGTGGCGCAATCGAAATCCGTATAACCTATCCTTTTCTATCCCAAACTAACTTGTTATTCTTCCTCTTCCCTCATGTAATAAAATTTATAGCAAACTGTGTGCATTTGGGAGATTTTGCAAACTGAAATGACTGAGACGAATGCGAAAGCGTTCGTTCTTTTGTTGGGAGTCACGTAATCTTTTAAATTTTACTGTCTCGAATTTGATTTAAGTGTTTTTTTATTTGATCACTGAATGCCACCCACGCTTTTCTTGACTAGTGGAGTATATTTAAGAATGTTTTGTAAGCTTTGCTAGAAATAAAATTCGTTCAGCGTTTATGTGGCGTACAACAAAAGAAACTCGAGTTTATTTACACTGAGTAGCTGGAACTGACTGAAGTTTAACTGGAAGCGATTTAGGTCTATAGGGCAAACTGATATAATACACATTGACAGCATAATAATATTTTCGGACAAAATGAAGCTTTGTGCCACTCTAAATAGATTTCATAAAACTTACACAAAAGTACCTATATTTAAACAATATTTTTAAACATTAATCTTAGCTATTTAACGAATGTAAAAGAAAATTACAGTTGCAGTTATTATAAAAGACGGTTCTATCTATCTAAAACAATTGCTAAAAGCAATGAAAAAAAAAAACGTTTCGCAAAAATTCTAACAAAGCTAAAAGTGTCATAGAGTTTAAAACTGCTCTTTTGCAAATAACTCACAAATTATTAGCATAGTCACAAAGACAAATTGGCTAATTCAAGAATCATTCAAATCAAATCAAATCAAATCATTTACTCACAGAAATATGGGTAGACAAGGTGGTACATGATAATAATAATATATAATCCACATATTAACCATCACTGGCATGCGAGATTTCAGAATACTTTTCTATAAAATTACTTAGAATTAATCAATTATATTACATTTCAACATTACTACATTATAAAGATTTAAATTATTATTTATTAACATTCATTATTATTGTAACTTATAGATTTATACAATTATTCAGAATTAATCAATATATTACATTTCAACATTATTCAGAATTAAATTATTATTTATTATTCAAACTAAGTAAATAAATTATACTGTATAATTACATTTTCATTGCAATAACATGTCATAGCCAAACTTGGATGTCAGACTTAAGTCAGTAAAATACTCCTGGATGCTATAATAACACTTGTCCTTTAGCCACCCGTATAACTTTTTATGAAAAGTATTTGTGGGTAAATCTTTCAAGTGATCTGGTAACCTGTTATATATTTTGATAGTCATAGGGTAACTGTTTCTTCTAAATAGTTCTGTTTTTATGTTAGGTAACAGTAATCTATTAGGATGACGCGAATTAAAACTACAACAGTCACCAAAAGTTTTAAACAAATATTTGTGAGTTTTGACAAACTTACAACACTCAAATATATAAACTGCTGGCAGGGTTAAAAGATTTAAATTTTTGAACAATGGTCTACACGAAGTCAAGGGATCTACATTACATAAAGCCCGAATACACTGCTTTTGTGCTAAAAATAGTTTATTGAATTCTACTGAACCACCCCATAGTAGAATACCATATCTTAAGTTAGAAACCACATAACCATGATAAGCCTGCAGTGCAGTCTTTTGGTTAGATATTCTTGTAAGCCGCCATAGCGCATAAACATATCTATTTATTTTTGAGCAAGTTCTATCTATATGCGTTTTCCAAGAGAGTTGGTTATCCAGGCACATCCCGAGAAATGTTACATTTTGTGATTCTTTCAATTGACTGCCATTGAATGATAAATTCAAAGTACTCATATTTTGGGTTCTCTTTCTGTTATAAAACTGTACATAAGTTGTCTTTTCTACATTTATTTTTAAATTATTACTCTGTAACCATTCGATGATTTTACCTACTACATTAATATCAATGTAAGCTTAAGTTATAAAAGCGAGGCGGACAGTCCGCCTCGACATTTGTGTATCGCTTGAAATGGCCATTAGTATTTTAAGTAATGTATTTGTTTTTCTATCTATACTATATTATAAAGACGTTAAGTTTGTGAGTTTGTGACGTTGTAGGGGACAAATTCTGGGTCTTCTGAACCGATTTTGAAAGCCACGTTATGTGTGAGTGTTATTGACAATAACATTACGGGACCCCGGGAAATACCACCCGTGCGAAGCAGGGGTGGTTGGCTAGTCTATACTATCTTTTTTTGTTGAATAGTGCATTTATCCAGGAAGGCTATACAACATCACGCTATGATCAATAGGAGCGGAGCAGTACTGAAATATGTATGTTGCAGAATCGGGGAAATATTTCAAATTACTACGCGGACGAAGTCGCGGGCGACCCCTGGTAATCTATACTAATATTATAAAACTAAAGAAATTGTTTGTTTAGTTGAATGCGCTAATCTCAGAAAGTACTGGTTCGATTAGTAAATTTTTTTTTTGTTGAATAGTGCATTTATCCAGAAAGGCTATAGGCTATATAACATCACGCTATGATTAGTAGGAGCGGAGCAGTAGTGAAATATGTTGCGAAATCGGGGGAAATATTCCAAAATACCACGCGGACGAAGTCGCGGGCGACCCTTAGTAATAATATTATAAAGCTGAAGAGTTTGTTTGGTTGAACGTGCTAATCTCAGAAAGTACTGGTTTGATCAGAAATATTCTTTTTTTGTTTAATAGTGCATTTATCTAGGCAGGCTATAAGCTATATAACATCACGCTATGATCAATAGGAGCGGAGCAGTAGTGAGATATGTTGTAAAATCGGGGAAAATATTCCAAATTACCATGCGGACGAAGTCGCGGGCGGCCCCTAGTTATAGATAAAACTTAAGACATGTTCATGCACTAATTAATAAATGACTGTACGGTAGGTTCAGTGACTTAAGTAATTACTTCGCCATTTACCACTGTGCGGTACGCCGCACAGTGGTAAATGTCATTTTTTTGCCTCACAATTCACAATACGTTGTGGGACAAAAAATTGTGCGATTCAAATGGTTCTCCCGAGTCTGGGTGCACTTTGTGCCCGTTTATTGTATAGTCCCCCGTGACACAGGAATTTTTCTTTAATTTTGAAGGCGCTGCTATGAGAACATCGAATCATTTGCATTAATACAAAAAAACGTAGTATGTAATCAGCGGTGGATATTTATTTAGGTTTTGTAGATCGATCGTAGATCAGTATTTTTTTTAATTAAGTAAGTAGTAGTTTTTGAGATCATTACAAACAAAATTACAAATATTTTCTTTTCTTATAATATTAGTGTATTACATTGTTAATCGGTTAGTTATAGTAAGTTTTCATTTGTAAAAGTCGCTAGTGTTCATTTAAGGTACAATTTTTGTAAAATTACTCCTGAAAAATAATTATTCAAATGAAGCTTGTAAGATTTGTTAATTACGTTTATTTTGCACATTGTTAATGTTAAGTGTTATAATTATTTAAATGGGCAATTTATAAAAGATAGTCACCTATATATCATTTTTATAGGTCTTTGAGTGTACCAAATTTAATTGGTAAGACGAAAACATACTAAATGTTTTGTCTTTTTTTTTATTGACAACTTACGCTCTTAGATGAAAGCCCTGTGTCACGGAGAAGTTTACGAACATGCAATTCACGAAAAAAGTAAACCCAGACATTAAAGGAAGATCCCAAATACCAGCAAATTGTATTTTTCTAAGGAAAAAATTAACGATTATTATTACTAGACTCAATAACTATTTATGGATAATACAAATCGTTAGGATTAAGCTTTGTTCTTCTTCTTTTTTTGGAAAAGACTGTTTAATATCTCAATAAAATAAAAATATAGACTATCAGCTATGAAATTCATGCATGTTTTTGGTTAACTTTAAAAAGCTGTCTCTTAAATCTAAAACACCATATACTACATTTTCATTTTCCTAATATTTATTAAGGAATACAGTAGGTACACCGTGTACCTACTGTAATCCTTAAATTCCGTAAATCACAAAGTCAAGTAGTAGATCAAACGCCACCGTAGACGAGTGAATTAGTAATCAGCGTTGAAACCCGATACAGCGGGATTGTGGCCTGTTACCGCGTATCAACCACAACAAGAGGATTCTAGATGAAGATGATGACTTAATCCATTATTTATTGAGTTAGACGCAACAGTGACGTAATAGTGGCGCAAAAGTCATTATCGAAAGATGCTTTAGTTTTTGAAAATGGGGTAAATGTCAGTTCTGCTTTAATATTCGTAAATTAAACAGATACAAAACCAGTTGCTAACGCTCATTTAGGGATTTGGCCTTTTAAAAGAAACGTTTTTCTATCCCGCAACCGTCTTAAAGCCTTAATGTAAAAAAGTGATACCTCTTGTATTGCAACCGTCCATAGGCTACGGTAACTGATAGATTCTTCTTTTAGTTACTGTAGCCTAAGAAATAAAAATGAAACATAATATGAATCACTCAAGGTTTTGTCCCGTGTAGGAATTGAACCCACGACCTCCAGATGAAAAATAAGGGTCACTAACCACGAGACTAAGAATCTAAGATGACCAGCCAATAGGAAAAAAAATGCCAATGAATTAAGATTATAAATCGCTATGAGTACCTACATCATAGTATAGCACGGCCCTAGAAGTTGTCTTAGCAAAAGTATATATATTATAATTTATAAGTAGACATAAACAGCAAGAGAGGTACGGGCTCAACATTTTGTAAGAAAGCAGAGCAAAACCGTTATCGTGCAATATTAAAACGTGTCCAGTAGTGCATACGGCATGGCGGTTTGGCGAATAAGATCAAAGGGAGTATCATAAACTGTACAAAGTTTGTTAGACAGTGTAGAAGCAAGTTATGTTACAACTTTGTATACAGTTACGTGTGAATACAAACACAAAGTACAGTTGGAATGCACTACATAGTTATGTTATGTGGGTCAGTTTGAATTAAGCCTTTATGTGTCTTAGGCTTGTACTTGACGTGATAAGTCAATTGTAATTGACATTTCATGTATATTTTTTTTAAACTTTTACATTTTGTACACATATTATTACTATAACTATTCATTTTTGTTACCCGACGTTTCAGTCGAATTGCACCGACCGTGGTCACGGCATAGGGTCACGGGTTGACTGGTGCGGGTGAGCGGTGCCGCGAGAGGTTTAGTAACTACCCTCACTTGGTCGTAATTTTTATAATTAGTACATCAACACACAAAAAAGTATGAAAACTTTAAAATATTACGGGAGACCCGTTGTCCGTTATAGTAATAATATTTCATGTATAATCAATATACGTCCCACTGCTGGCCACTTTATTAAGAAAGCTGAGAGGATTCAAGGTCTTTCATTTTGTGGGTTTCATTATGATTTTTTCTTTTCTCCCGTCAGCATAATTTAACAAGAGACGTCATACGGACGGATTTCCACAGCATTTGGTCCTGAGCTGCTTAATCCGGAGACTAACTGCTTATTTTTAAAACTGCTTGGGTGGCAAACAAGCATACGGCCCGCCTGATGTTTAGCAGTTACCATAGTCTATGGACGCTTGCAATAACAGCGGTATCACTTGCGTGTACCCGATTTTTTCACCAGGGCGGATAGAGTATCTCTGGCATAGGAAAACGTTTCTTTCAAAACGCAACCCCAAATTAATGATGGTGACCGGTATTCACACACAAGAACACAACTACACCGCTGTGTGTAGTTATTTTGCTGTGGTCTTCTGTAAGGTCCTTCCCCAGTTGGGCTTGGTTATGGTGTCCTACATCTTTCAATCAAAATATAGAAAACAACGTTATTATATTATTACAAAGAAATATTTGGTTCCACTTCAAATAATAATAAAACAAAAAATAGAATTAAGATAAACAAATGCAGCAGAAGCATATTGTCCTATTTTCAGAGGACAAACTTTAGTTTTAAAATGAAATGTGCGGACGAAGCGAATAACGTGGATGGAACTCCAGCGCACCGGAAGTGATAATGCATTAATGGCGGTCGCTATTAGCAACTGAAACGTATACCTCACGTTATGTATTCTCTCACGACCTATTCGTATTTAGATATAGAGGTATAACTTTCGTATAGAATCTATACTAATAAAATAAAGCTGTAAATTTTAGAACGTGCTAATATCTAAGTACTTCTTATACTTATCGTTTGGTTAGAGGCCAACCTAGTGAAAGAGTTATTTAAATTGTCAACATTTAGGGCACTATCGTGATCTAACGATTGTTAACAGTTGGGGCCGACTTTGAACATACTCTTCTCAGCACGGAACCGCTCAGATGAAATACCACTATGAGGTTTCGCCGCATCTATTATCATCGTATATGTACCATACAAATTTTAATTGTTGACTGCACTTGTTGTTTACTACGGTGCTAAGGATAGTCAGCTCGTCACCAAAACCGAATTTACCATACAGGACAACACTTGGTGTAATCCATGAAATGTTTAAATAATTGTGAGCGGTAATTAGACACATGGCCACACTTGCGAAGATTAAAAATAAATCGAATGCAGTTATTGAAAAGACGGTCGAGTTTGTTGAGAAGATCTGCATTCAGGTCGAAATAACATTCACATTACCATCACATTACCATAGTTTCTTCTTAGTCTAAACGTATTTCATGACCGTGTATTATTAAAATTACTGTTGGTAATGTCCGTGTCAGCGGTGAACAGATATACTACTTATCTCATATTTTTGACTGATTAGATTGAAGGACGTTAGTGGTGAACGTATTTTGGCTGAGAAGAAGAATAAGATTGAAGGATATTTTTATCAACATACGACCGCAAGACGTGAAACGTAAGTGGTAGTTTGAATAACAGAAGAAATATAGTCTTGTAGTAAAATCAAATTATAATGGTGCACGGCTTATTAGGGTGCTGGGTCATAATATTGATAGTAAAATTATATAGTTTCCACAGAACTATAAACACTGTTACAATATTTGTGTCATGCGGGAATTATGTCGTGGTGTAATAATACATTTAATAAGAATTTGTTCATTTGTTTATACCGTCATTGGTCTATAAATAATAATTTGCTAGTTTGTTTTTAGTGCTATATATTTTATTCAAATGCAAAGTATATTCGTGAACGGGTGCTACTTAAGGTAGCTGGTCAATATTGGCATGATTTATTTTTAAATAATAAATATATAGTTTTTAGATTTTACTATGTGATCTCGCTCGACACGTTTCTATATTCTACTTATAAAAAGAAACGATCCCTCATTATCATACTAAATAAATTATTTTTGTTTTTAGGTATTATATTGTTTCTTAATTAATTAAATACTTATCTAAATTTCATTCTGTATGGTATATTGGTTTCCGTTCCTTTTCGTTACCACTAATATTGTAACTTATACCAAATTGTAAATGTTATATTCTGGCGATTAAAAAAAGTGACCCGTGTTTCTTGCCGATTCTTTTCGAGGCCCTACCATATTTAGCTAATTGGCCGTAGGAAAAAAGTATGCTAGCATTTGTTTTTATGACGTTCATAAATATCGTGTATTTGAGTTTGACTTTGACTTTGACTTGTATTAATAGTCGAGTCAAAACATTTTTAAGACTGACTCGCGAAGCCCGAGCTTGTGGGTTCGATATCCACACGGGGCAAAACTTTGTGTGATCCATAAATGTTTGTTCCGAGTCTGGGTGTAAGTTGTATCCGTCAATTGTATGTTTGTAAAGTCCCCCGTGACACGGGGCTTGTTCCCTAGTGCCGGAGTTGTGTTTTAAAACAGATAAAGATTGTCCACCATTAGTTGCCCTCCAACAACGCGCTCGTTCAAGTGGGCGACTCTTTTTCCTGCGCATCACCGGCAAGTTAAGTTCTATACTTCGCACCAGGCTCTCAACAAAGCTTGTGTCTACCAGCCAACTTACACCTTGAGTGTCTAGTGTTCTATTCTGTATATATTCTGTTTGGTTAAATACATATACATTTTCTATGCTTGCTTGCGTGTTTTTGTTGGTATTGTCTGGACCTGTCACGCGGGTCAACTAGCCCACACAGTGGTCGGAAAACCACCCAACTCCACACTACGTTACATATTTGCTAGAATTATTATTTATATTACAATTAGGAGACTGGGTCAGCAACACGCAAATTATACCTTTGGTATTGCAAGCATCCATAAGCAACGGTAACTTACTTATCAAAAGGCGAGCTGTATGCTTGTTTGCCACCTAAGTAGTATAATAAAGAATTGAAAAGGTGACAAAGCTGATATAAATTTTATTAGAGTGACTAAAGGACATAGTTACGTCATCATTACAGCAAACCTACAATCGTCTCACCAAATCATGACATCATTAAATAGTTTAAAGTTCATTTACACTGTAAAATCATGACATAGTAGTCAACGATAAAACTGTTATTTTAACACAGCAATAATAACACTTAAATAATATTAGGCCAATAAAGTACATAGATATACTTGATATTAAATGATAAGAGTTTTTTTAAAAGCTATTGCATAGCTTCTATCGCGGGCCTTGGGCGTGGAGACCGAATCCAGAAATTCCGTGACGAAAATAATAAACCTAACACCCCCCACTCCGACCGGCACAGTGGTGATACTTTTTTTAATGACGAATTCTCTAAACGGCCAATAATAATATGTCAAATTTGTGTAAGGAGGTTTTGATCTAAGAGAATATTAATGTGAAAAAGATTATAGTATGGAGTCCTAAGGAATTATTACAAGTATTCATTTTTATCTAATATATAAAATTCTCGTGTCACAGTTTTCGTTGCCATACTCCTCCGAAACGGCTTGACCGATTTTGATGAAATTTTTTGTGCTTATCCGGTATCTATGAGAATCGGCCAACATCAATTTTCATCCCCCTAAATGTTAGGGGTAGTCCACCCCTAAATTTTATTTTTATTTTTTTAGACAAAATTTTTAATTTCTATTTTTTTATGATACAACATACAAAAATACATACAACCCTTAATTTTCACCCCTCTACGATCAACCCCTATATTTTCGTAGCAAAACAACGTTTGCTGGGTCAGCTAGTTATTATATATTTTTATGAATCATTGAGAATAAAATAAAATGATTAAGATAATTCTGTAAAGTATTGTTTTTGTAATTTAAAAAAAAATATACTAAAAAATATGCAATAGCTTTACCGCGGCAGTCCCCGAGTGCAGTGCCACACGTCTTTTTTTAAATACATCTCCTGACCAGGTATCAAACTTTATGGCACGGGGATATTACAATTAACGGACAACACTTTGTGTGACCCACCAAGAATTGTTCTGAGTATGGGTGTAATTTGTGTCCGTTAATTGTATGTTTGTAAAGTTCCCGGGAGTTGCCTTTTATACATAAAAAAAATATATAACACATTGGTAGAGTGGCTATAGAAAATGTATTAATTTAAGTCAAATATTAACAGAAATATTATCAGCAAAATATTTCGCAGCTAAATAAAATCAGGTCAATTTAAATGGGTCAGTAAATAATCATTCGAATTTTTGAAGGAAGATATCATTTGTTCGAATATAATTAAACTAATGAATCTATTTCATAAGTCCTTCAGCTGGAGCAAAGAAAACTTGTTCAGGTGGGGGTTTACAGATAGTACAGATCTGGAATGCTCATGTGGTGTAACCCATACAATGGCCCACCTCACATAATGTCCTGCATGCCCTAACACCTGCACGCAAGAGGACTTGATGGCTGCCTCTGACAATGCAGTCAACGTAGCAAAATTTTGGGCCGCTATAATGTAAATTTAACGATGTTTGCCAACGAAACGCTAAGAAGAAGAAGATAAGTCCTAATTAACAAATAAATTTCTTTTAGAACCCAGTAGTTTGTATAGTGCATACTATACAAACTACTGGGTTGTAAAAGAAATTTAGCATTAAAGAAAGAAAAGAAAGAAAAAACATTTATTTGGTGCAACAAACACAAACAAGAAGGCAATAAACAAAAAACAAAACAAAAGTAACAAATAAACTAAAAAGCCGGTTCCTGTGTGTGCTCTGTCACACCAAAAGGGTGTCCAGCTCAGCATGTGCTAGGTTATTTGGACCTAGCGCTGGTATTCTACTGAATCCCTAGATAAACTTTACTTGAGTAGGGCTTATAAATATAACCATAATTTAGCAGAGTCAAGTGGGGCGCAGAAAAGTTATAAACTTTATGGTCGATGCTCCGACCATAGACAAACACATTTCGCAGGAGTTCTTACAAGCATATGGTCTACTTGATGATTAACAGTTACCGTAGCCTATGGAGGTTTGCTATTCCAAAAAAAATGCATCAAACGGAGTATCTATGGGATATTAAATCGTTTATATTTACTGCGTGTACGTATTTGGCTATGGTATTTTGTAAGGTGAAAGTCCTTCCTCAGCTGGGTTTGCTGGCTTGTATGGTGCCTTTCTTATATGTAACTTAGGTGAAAAAATATTAATTTTTGATTTTATTTTGTCTTTCTGTGTATATCTGAATAAGTATATTTTTCGTTCATAGTGCATAAAGGAGTTAAAAAAATCTATCTACATACAGAAGAGTACCTTATTACTTGTTTTATAATTTGAAATTTAAAATTAATCGCTGAATGTGTTGTTAAGCGCAAATCTCGAACACAGAACCGATTTTGCTAATTCTTTTTTTGCTATGTTCTTTATTGTCAGGAGAATTTCCTAACTAAAAAAATTAAATAGTTTAACCCGGGCGAAGTCGGGGCGGGCCACTTGTATTACAAAAAAACTGAGATTACCAAAATTCTCACGGAAGGTTTCCCAAATGTCTCATTCGGCATACGAGTTATTAGTAACAATTTATATGTAGAAAATGATACCTACATCCGTTCTGAATACTCATAAATTTAAACATTGTATTATTATGACATAATCTTTTAACAGCAATCAAATCAACATCTCTGACAAACGTAACCTCAATATTTTGATTAGTTTATCAACGGACCTCTGACTGCATCTTATTTATACTCTGACTAATTGACGATAATAATAAACAAGCTTTTTGATGATTTACTGTTTATTTATAAGCTTTCTGTGTCATATGTTGTACTTATGGATATTGACGTTACAGTGTTAATAGGCTTCAATTTTAAACAAATTTTACGTATAATCTTGACTGGCCTATTGGTCTAGTAGTTAGTGACTTTGACTGCTGAGCTTTTGGATGTGGGTTCAATTGCTACCCAAAAAGAATCATTGTGTAATTAGGACGATTTTTTGTTCTGTGTCTGGATGTAATTTAATATGTATTTATTAAGAAATATAATATTAGTTATTTTTACTAGTTGCACGGTAGCCATAAAGAGCCTGCTTGGTTTAGAATGACCCTGTGTGAGTTGATCCAAACCGTTTTTAAAATTCTCAAATTATAAGGCTTTTTGATCTAGTGAGATTTAGCAGCAAAGGACATGACATTCTAATTTAGAAGCTAGTCAGTTATTTTGTAGTAAAATTATGACGTATCACATATCATTCCTTTTGATTTAAACCACGACTACCTAACGAACCATAAATATTTCGTTCTACTCGTATTTGCTATCCAACAATCTTACAAATGCAAAACTAAATACTATTAAAAATTTAATACAAACGTAGCTTATGACTTAATACATTTGTAACACTCCTGAAAGTACAGAACACCGTCGACTTTAGCCATATTCTCCAAAATATTCCACGTTATGCCAGTAGCGATGTTTCAACATAAAGTTTTATTGCTTATGCTAATTTTCAGGTGTGTTGGGCACGCCAGTAAAACACTTCGTATATTCGTTAGGTGCTAACACACCGGTAAATTTATATGGATTTCTGGAATTCTTGTGTAAAGTATAAATAGTGTTGTGCCTTAGGCTAGGCGGTCACTGTAATGTGTAGTAATTTTGAGGGTTAAATTAAAAAAGGAACTTTATTTTTGAGGGTTGTTTTGTTCGATGTTCTCAGTAGAGAATTCAACACAATTTTTTTGGAAAGATCGCATAAAAGAGTTTTAAATCCCAAGGAAGATTATCGGGACATTATGGTACACAAGTGTGTGCGTTATCAAATTAAACACATTCTTTATTTACACACATAAAAAAAAATATACTTTTAAAACGTGTCTCCGATGAGATTAGCCGCGGTGACCGAAATTCGGTTAGAAGGACATTATTATTAACGTAGCCTATGGATGCTTGTGTCGTGTGTATATTGCCGACCTATTTTTTTGCAACAGATCTTTAAAATGGAGTATCCCTGGGATAGGAAAACGTTTCTTTTTAAACGCATTTCTAAATGACCGCTGGAGACCTGTACTCACACACAGGAATACAATTACTACACCGCTGTGTTCTTCTGTGATCATTACCCAGTCGGGCTTACTCGCCAGTATGGTGCACTACTTCTGTTCAAATGATTATACCATCACCCCTCAACAAAACTACCAGACAGAAACAAATAAAACATTTCATTGAGTAATAGATACTTCAACAACCGTTTTTATAGTCAAAACATTTTTAATGTCAACGAACAAAAAAAAGTTTTGACTATGAATAACGACAAGTACAATTAAAAACATCGGTTACTATAGAATTCCGTTTTGAAATGCGAATCATAAAAACCAAAGAAAATACCTACAATAATACTGAAAACGAGAAAGCTGTGAAATATAATATTCTTGATGCTAAACAAATGCTATATCCAGAGAGTTTAAAATAAAATTTTATTTTTATACTACTTTGATGGCAAACAAGCACACGGCCCTACTGGTAAGCAGTTATTGTAGCCCATGGACGCTTGCAACACCAGAGCCTCTAGACAAGTGGCATAAGCGATAGTCGAATCGAAAAGTCAAAAAATAAAATGTATGGGATTTGACGTAAGTCTACGATATAATGTCGTAAAGTTACGTCAAATCTCATTCTTTTTTGACTTTTCGATTCGACTATCGCTTATGCCACTTGTCTAGAGGCTCAGAGCTCTGTACCACTTGCGTGTTGCTGTCTCATTTTTTTACACCGCCTGTTGGTACACGGCCGGCCTTCAGATGAAGAAAAAATATCCCTGGGATAGGATAACGTTTCTTTCTAAATTTTTACTTAAGATCCTATGCTATGAAGATTTTAATTTATAAATTCAAAAGTATGGATGGATAGATGTATGGATGTTTGTTGAAAACAGCTGAACTGATATGGATGAAATTTGGCACAGAGATAGAATATAACCTGGAATAACACATAAGCTTTTTACTCCGGAAAAATACTGTTCCCGTTGGATTGAATGCACAAGCGAAACCACAAGCGAAAACTAGTATATAATTATATATACTACATAATCTCTTTAATAAGCACAACCATATCATAATATTAGTATTACGTATGTATCTGTATAATTATTTACTAACATAATCCTCAATCCTAATTAAGATTGATTAAGCCAATTATAATTAGGTATTAATATTCTACAGTGATCAATTTAACCAATTACTTTAGTCTGTTGTATTGTATTAAAGATATTGAAGGTGACCTTAGCGTAATACCTGCAGGCTTCCTTCTAGAGGCAAGCTTGCTTAGGCAGCTTTTGGACAATTGGTACCTAAAAATGGGTGACAAAGACAAGACAAAAAATAGCAAAAGAGAAATAGGCTACTCATTTGTCTGGAAAGAGTTCCTCGTACCTAAAGAACAGATTTGCGAGGTTAAGCAATTTTGCTGCGGTCTGACTATTTTTTAAAAACACAGCGAGACTCCTTCGTGTCCCCGAAAGCATATAAAGCCGTTGCATCTAATCTTTTGCGCACACACTATAATTATGTCCCGCAGAGTTGACTTACCTCCATTGAAATCGGTCACCGTGTCCTTCCAGTGTGAAGGGCTAGAATAATTATTCCTTTACCCAATAGTAATTGTGGTAAAATAAATTAAAAGTCTTTAGAAAGAGAAGCAAACTCAGTACCAAATAGCCATACTTAAATTAATGCTTACGCCATTACACGGACCATACAGTCATAAAAACGTTTACACTACCAGTTTTCAGGTACGAGAAAAGGTTAAAAGAGGAAACAGTACTGTCATAACAGTTAACCCGCCATTGCCACTGAAAGCTATTTACAAGATGCATTGTGTAAATGGGGCTTTTAGGAGCTCGGTTTGTGATCTAGACTACTGCAATATGCGACATCCTAAATGGAAACCACACCCGCTCTTTGTACCGGGTGTCCTGAAAATTGGTTATTGTATTGACGATTTTATGACTGAAAATAATTATAACGTAAAATAAATTAAGAAGCTAAGTTTTATAGACAATTATAAATGCATTAAATGTACATAGTTTATCTACGTGGATTTTATTCACTAAACTCACTTATGACTTTTTAACCAACTTCATAAAAAGGAGGAGGTTCTTAATTCGTTTTATTTTTTTCAAATATCAAATAGCGCATAACTTCTGCAATTGATTAGCCTGACTGGGACGTAAAATAGGGCACTAGTATGAAAACACAGGACTCTATTATTTCACTTTCGCGGTCCGATAGGATGACAATACGACATAACCAACCTCTCTTTCCGAGGTATAGCAGTTTCTTCTTGTATTTTCAGAAAACAGTCGCACATCTATTGATTGACGGCGGCAACCATGAAGATCTATTGAACAGTGCAGCTAGAACTTACCTACGAGCCTTTTCTGATCCTCAACCTGATAATGTCTGCTATTGAACTTAGGCAACCCCTATAAGTTCCCACAAAAGCCGGTCTTAAGCGGCCTGCATCCAGTGTCTACCTGCAGCTCTGATCAGGTGTCCACTTAGTGGGAGGCCGTCTCACGCTGCAAAAGATCCCTTTAAAAAACGTTAATCGAATAAATGCCGACCATCTTGCAAAAAACAAGACGCCAGGTACATTTAGAAATGTACGAGTACTGCGTATGACAGTACTTAACCGCTTGATTAATTTATAGTCTGTAATGACAGCCAGGTCAAACAGCCGTTCCATTTTATTTGGAGAACAAATTAAATTCTGCTACCATATGGACAATTGGACAATAATCTATTGTTGGATAATTATGACACTGAGTTATGGTTTCTATGGTCGTCTTCTTGACTTAGTAGAGTTAGCCCTGGATATTGTTACGGGTACCTTATGCTAGATAATAGCATTAAAAGAAGATAACATCGACACTTGCAATACCTGCCCCTTTAGACAAGTGGCATATGCAGGAGACGAATCGAAAAGTCAAAGAAGCAAATGTATGGGATTTGACGTAAGTTTACGACATTATATCGTAGACTTACGTCAAATCCCATACATTTGTTTTTTTGACTTTTCGATTCGACTACCGCTTATGCCACTTGTCTAGAGGCTCTGAACCCTCATACGTCTCTTATCGACAAAAATTGTACATCAGGGTTTTGTGATGGAATATCCATAGGATAGGAAAATTTGCATACCCAAAAATTGACCAAATTTAAAGCTTGTTGCTCATACACTAACTAGTATCCCAAACTATTTTGCCTGATCACTTACATCACTAAGCTATACTACACGTCCAGTCTTAAGATCACAAATGTGATTGCTGGCGTTAAAAGGATCAAAATTTATCCTTTCATCCATTTGACTGACTCGGTGGTCCAGTGGCCGCAGTATGCGCCTGCTGTGGGTTGTGGGTTCGATTCCCACACAGGACAAAACTCTGTGTGACCCACAAAGAATTGTTCTGAGTCTGGGTGTAATTTGTGTCCGTTAATTGTATGTTTGTAAAGTCCCCGCGATACAGAGCTTGTTCTCTAGTGCGGGAATTGTCTTTTAAAAAAGAGAAAAAAAAATCTATTAAGTGGCCGCTGTAGATTACATAATCGTATATTTAATAAGTGCAACAAGCAATTCGAGGTTCAAACTATAAATTAATTAGTATCTTCAGAGCTGTGCCCATCTATCTTCTGGGGTCAATAGTCGTAATGGTTTCTAAACGGTGCTAGATTAGTATTCTAGACATCGGCACTTTGATAGTTTTTCTTTGTAATGGCAATTGGCCCGTTATATATGGGATGTAATTGTGAAGCTATCCTTGAAGATTGATTCTGTTAGTTTCTGAAAATGAATTGCGGGTGTAAAGGGACTTTTAGTGATTTATATTTTATGTTAGATGTATGTCAAGGATGATGGCCGCTGGAGCAGTAAGGTTGTGGAGTAGCGACAGTGGGCTAGCTACCAACAAGGTGAACCGATGATCTGGTGAATGTTGCGGGAAGCCGATGGATAAGACCAGCTTAGAACCAAATGCTATGTAAATCATTGGGGGAGGCTGATGTTCAGCAGTTAGAGAGAGAGAGAGAGAGACATTTTTCAGCTGAGATAATGATGATGTTAAAGGATGTCGTAGGAATTTGCTCTGCAAGCGTTAAAAACGCTTGCAGAGCAGCTTGCTTTCTTTAGTCTGTGTTGACGATTATAAGGCATACATGTCTGGTAACTTTCTTTCAGTACAAGCACAGTCTAAGGAACTTTATGAAAGGGTTAAGAGCTCTTTACACTGCGATACTTAAAAGCTCGCTACTAGCAAATGAGAGGTGTGCAGGATCGTTAGAAAATCGCGCAAAGTAAAAATGTACAACGAGGAAATAATAGGTTCGGTAGATTTTCTATATAGTACTCCAACAAAGGATACATTATTATACATGCACAATATTATATTTATTATGTATGTATCCTCTACAGAGCCTAAAAACATGTTTATTTGATCAGTACTTCCTTATAATAATAATATTGCAAAATTTTACACGTTTTAGTATACAATTTTTTGTTTCGTAACTATATTATGTAGTACTGATAATAACTTAATTATTTTAGGATATATATCGACCAATAGGCCTATCGACCAATTAACAACCAAATAAATTCAAATGTTCCTCATATTTTGTTTGGCACTAAATAGAACAGTTATCATTATTGTTCTAATTAATATCTAAATGGAGGAAAATAACAACGTTCCTAATGCCGTTAGAAATCTAGTATTTAAATAATTAAAATTAATACAATAAATGATTACCAAATCACTAAAATATATTAAAGTGACTTATTTGACAGTCAAATAAATATGAAAGATTAATCTTAAATAAACAATGTTGCTAGCCCAATCATTCCACCACTTGAGTCCCGTTATTCAATATGCTATTTCAAATTATTGATATTAAAAAACCCGACTACCTTAAAATCGTGCTCTGAAAAGTATGAAATAAATAAATTTTATATAGGTACAGAGGGTAGCCGTGGTCGTATGCCACCTTGCCCTAAGGATCGCTATATTGTTATGTAAAAGGTGGCATACGACCACGGCTACCCTCTGTACCTATATAAAATTTATTTATTTCATACTTTTCAGAGCACGATTTTAAGGTAGTCGGGTTTTAGTTTTTAAACTTTATTTTATTTGAATTATTTTGGGGTTTTATTTTTAAGACAATATTATACAATGCAGCTTTAGGATATATTCAATTTGCACTACATATTACATAACATAAATATGAGGGAAATTAAATATTAAATTAAATTTGCATTACATAGGTATTACATTATAATAACATAATATAATATGGCAAATGAAAACATATTTAAAAACTATATTATTTATTCTTTTTTGTAGGTCATCAGACTTTTATAGTCTAAACTATTGGCACATGAGTTTTATGCCTAATAAATGATATTTATTATTTATTTTTGTAATTTACAGATTTTTTATAATCTTATCTTCCAACTTCAACACCACAACCTAAGCACCACCTAGAAATATAGTTCTCGTCAAGATAAATCCAACAAACATGACGCGGCTATCTTGTTTCGTTAGAGTTCCTATGGCCAGCTTTCGACTTCATTATCACACCCTAAACACCACTTAGAAGTATTAATATGCTTCTAGGTCACAACTTAGAAGCATATTACCCGTTTTGGTTTGATGGGTAATCCCGTCAAGATAAATCTAAAGAGCCCAAATACGATGCTTCTACGAGTATCTTGTTTAATTAAAAAGTACCTATGGCAACCTTCCGACTTTCATCATGACAACCTGAACACCTAACTAGGAGTATAGTACTAGTCAAGATAAATTCATCGCACCAAAACGCAACGCGGCTACCTTGTTCCGTTGAAGAGTTCTCATGGGCACCTTCCGACTTCATCATCACGTCCTGAATACCCATCTAAGAATATAGTACTTGTCACGATAAATTTCACCGAAACACAACGCGGCTATCTTGTTTCGTTGGAAAGTTCCTATGACCACCATTCAACTTCATCATCACGTCCTAAACACCCTACTAAGAATATAGTGCTCATCAAGATAAATCCATCGCACCGAAGCACGACGTGGCTATCTTGTTTCGTTGAAGAGTTCCTATGGCCATCTTTCGACTTTATCATTATATCCTGAGCACCCACCTAGGAATATAGTATTTGTCAAGATAAATCCATTGCACCTAAACACGACGCGGCTATCTTGTTTCGTTGAAGAGTTCCTATAGACACTTCACAACTTCATCACCACGTCCTGAACACCCACCTAGGTATAAAGTACTCGTAAACATATATATGTAACGAACCCAAACACGATGCGGCTATCTTGTTTCGTTGAGAGTTCCTATAGCCACTTCCCAACTTCATCACCACGTCCTGAACACCCACCTAGGTATAAAGTACTCGTAAACATATATATGTAACGAACCCAAACACGACGCGGTTATCTCGTTTCGTTGCTGAGTTCCTATGGCCATCTTTCGACTTCATCATTATATCCTGAACAGCCACCTAAGAATATAGTACTTGTCAAGATAAATCCATTGCACCTAAACACGACGCGGATATCTTGTTTATTTGACGAGGTCATTTGCCCACCTTCTGACTGCATCATCAGACCAGCTCCATGGTATTATATTATTACATTGTCACCAAAGTGCCGTCGGTATACCAAATTTCAGCTCAATCAAACATTGAAAAGTGGTTCAAATCTTGCAAGCAAGATTTGACCTAAACCAATTAACAAACAAACAATGCAGGCACACCAGCGCGCGAAAGCTAGTAATATTTACATATTTGAAACCTGCAAATAAAATCCTATCATTTGATACCCATCACGGCACTGTTTAAAGAAATTTAGTTTTTATTTTTAGGTTTCAGGTCCCACAGAGGACGCCATATTGATTTTAATGTGACGTCACATAGCCTATAACCAGCAGACAATCAAGACGTTTCTAACGATACCTCATTTGTCAAGTTATGATAAGTAGTTTAGAAGTTATGCGGGAACAGATGAACATACATACATACATACATACATACATACATACATACAAACATACATACAGGTCAAAATCATAACCCTCCTTTTTGCTTCGCCGTAGTCGGGTAAATAACTTAGCATCAAGCTCGTAAGGTAAGCTCACCGTAGTACAAAATACAGAAACGAATATTGCTTATTAACATGATATCTTGATGACATCTATACTAATATTATAAAGCTGAAGTGTTTGTTTGTTTGTTTGATTGAACGCGCTTACTCCAGAAAGTACTGGTCCGAGTAGAAAAAATCTTTTGTTGTTGAATAGTGCATTTATCCAGGAAGGCTATAGGCTATATAACATCACGCTATGATCAATAGTAGCGGAGCAGTAGTGAGATATGTTGCAAAATCGGGGAAAATATTCCAAATGACCCCATAAGTAGTAATACGAATACGTGTACCGACTGAAAATCTTTTAAACAAAGTCATTTATTCAAAAAATGCAACATTGTTCAAGAACTGAATAAATTGACAATAAATATGCGGAAATGGTATTCGACCTTCGCGTGTGAGGCATTTGTATCAATCTCATTGTAATAAAACAGTGTATTTTGCGCATTATTAAGGCAATCAATCACGTAGAGACTGTTAGATTTTTGTTCGAGTTGAAATGGTATAAATATACTTAGGTCCTTTACTTACTACAGTGAGAAAGTACTCGACTTGTGCACATGAGGTGTGAGTATAGTGTTAGAATGAATCTCTCTCTATTATATACTTAGCGAGAACTCTGTCACATTATGTCAAAATAAATTTAAGAGAGCTAGAGCACCATACTAGCGAGCAAGCCCGACGAGGGAAGGACCTCCACCCTACAGAAGACAACAGCCAAATAACTACCCACAGCGGTGTAAAGGGACTTTTAGTGATTTATATTTTATGTCAGACGTATCACAAAGAATATGGCGCTGGAGCAGGAAGGTTGTGGAGTAGCAACAGTGGGCTACCTGCCAACAAGGTAAACCGATGATCTGGTGAAAGTTGCGGAAAGCCGATGGATCCGATCAGCTTAGAACCAAGTGCTATGGAAATCATTGGGAGAGGCTGATGTCCAGCAGTTAAAGAGACATTGTCACACACTCTAAAAAGTTACTCAGTCACGTGTTTCTGTGCGTGAGGGGTCTCCAGCGCTCACTAAGGGATGCGTTTTAAAAGAAACGTATTCCTATCCCAGGGATACTCCATCTTAAAGACTTGGTAAAAAAAATGGGTTGGCAACGCGCAAGTGATACCTCTGGTATTACAAGCGTCTATAGGCTACGGTAACTGCTTAAGATCAGGCCGTACGGCCGTATGCTTGTTTGCCACCCAAATAATATTTAAAAAAATAAAAAAATACCTACCTACTTAAAACTTTAAACATATAAACTTTTGTTAGCAGTGTATTTTATATATTTCAAGTATTAAGTTACTCTAAATCAAGGTTATATTATTAAGTTCTTTGTCATAAACATGGTAAGAAAATCGTGCTTTTTGAATGCTTGCTCCGTTCATAAACATGGTAAGAAAATCGTGCTTTTTGAATGCTCGCTCCGTTCATAAACATGGTGAGAAAATCGTGCTTTTTGAATGCTCGCTCCGTTCATAAACATGGTAAGAAAATCGTGCTTTTTGAATGCTCGCTCCGTTAACTTTCTATTTATTCGATTCTTTATTTATCAATTACGATTTCTGTCAGTAGCTAACCTGAATAAAAGTCTTGAAAAACCTTGCCATATATCATACAAAAAAATAAATTACTCATAATCTCATAAAATAAGAAGCGTAACAACCGAGAAAAACATTTTTTTCTTAAGACTTGAAAAGTAGGTACTCGAGTACGGAAAAACCATTTCGAAATATTTAGCGTCTTTTATGACAGCTCCCAGATATGTATCCTACTTTTAGCTACAAGAAGGTACCAAAAGTGTAATAAAACATGTCTTGCTAAAAGTCTAAGACATATCCCCGTTGCGTCATCACGTAGGTAATAGGATTTCGCTAAACCTTAGTTATAATAATGAAAATATATTTTCACGTTTTCACAATACGAAATATAACGAAAAATTCGGTCCCTTGTTGCTTGTAATTTTGGTTGGAAACAGTCTAATCTGAAAATTACTTCAATAACATTTACCGAGATATAATTAAATCTAAAATAATTACCAGAACAGAAGCTTAATAGTAATAATTTGAGTTAGGTCATTCCCAATGGAATAGTTTAGTGAAATTCTAGTTAAATACTCAGATTGTTATTGACTAGTTAGTTGGTAAGTTGCCACTACTAATTACTGTTAATGTAGTAGGTATACTGAGTCGTGGCGAATATAGAACATTATCAATAATCTAATTGATATTCCAGAAATAGCATATTCAGAATATCATCAATGTTTAGAAAGGACTGTATGCCAATAACAATTAAATGTAGTAGGTAAAACTTTTAAAACGAGTTCTCGCACAATATTCAATACAAAACGATCGTTCCCCCAAAAAAGTTACCCAGTCACGTGTCAATTATATTTTAAACTTTTGATACGATAAATTGGAGTGATTTCAGTAAAAAATTCAGAATTTTTAACTTGAATGTTTGAACAAATGTTTGTGTTGTAGTTTTGAAACTTACGCTGCATCCCAACGTTCAGGTACAAAAACAAAAAGAAAAGCTATTCCAAAATTGAACAACGACCCATTAGCGATGTTGGTAATAGAGAACGGGTTAACCAAAAGCTTATGGCAAATATATGCTAGTTTTGATTGCAAATACTGCTTTACATACAATCATTTTTGCTGATTAAAAAGTTCAAGTCACTGTCTAAGTATTTACAACTACACACATTTCTGTGCTCATTTTCCTATTCTATGAATATCCCATGGAAAACCCTTAGGTAACAAGTTTCTGTGAAGGCAAAATGCGAGTGATGCCCCAGGTATTTTAAGCGTCGTATTCTTGTTTGCCATGTTAGTAATATAAACAAGTAGTTCCATATTTACAAGAATAATAAACTAAACCAACGCAACGTTTGTACAAACGTTGGAACCAACGTTAACAATTTAATAGCCCCGAGATTGACGTGCTTGCAAATGAATATTCCAGATATTTGGGATGCCAGAAGGCACTATCTATCGTGAATATGCCTAGCTTTATGTGTATTATTGGACGCTGGCGAATACCAAAGCTTTTTACAGTGAGATTTCGGAATATTAGCAAGCAGATTACTCAGACTCAGATGGCAAACGACTTTCAGGGCTTACGTTTACGAACACACTATTATTAGGTACTAGCTGTTGCTCGCGGCTCCGAACGCGTGGATGTCGGTTATCACTTAGATCGCTAGGTAATCGCTAGATGTATAAAATAGAAAACCGCATCAAAATACAATATATTATGACTGAAAATTATGCTGCTACATAATTATATGACTGCATACATATTATCGCGAGAGACTTTACAAACACAATTTACGGACACATTTTTGTAGGTATGTCTAATCCTACTAATATTATAAACGTGAAAGTTTGTAAGTATGGATGGATGGATGGATGTTTGTTACTCTTTCACGTAAAATCTACTACTATTTTACAGCGATAATCGACATCCACGCGGGCGGAGCCGCGGGCAACAGCTAGTTTATTATAAAGCAAACAATAGAAAAGGAGACTATCTTATTCGAATGTGTTTGTAATAGATAATTATCTGGACATCACACAATTTTATCACAGTATTTTTCTTTCGCATTCAAACTTGTACAATACCCACATCGACAGAACAAGCCCAGTTGATTCTAATCCCGTAATTACACAATAAACCGAGCTAGCCCAAGTTAAACCCTGCCTTTGTTCAGTAAACACGGTGTGAGTTTCCTAAAGGACTTTGTGGATGCACGTGTATGCGGTCAGTTTCTTCAAGTTCCAAACTTAAGGGACAAACGGACGAGAATTTATCTCTACTTTTTGTTAGAGTTAGTTTGTTTTAAACTTCGTTAGGTACGTGAGCTTGTTTTGTTTCTAAATAATTGTAAATTACCTGATTAATTTTACTGGTAAAGGTTGTTGGGAGGTTTAATATTTTACTGAGTTTATATTACTGTAATAATTTAGTATAAAATCTTGGAAGTAGTCTTTTCTTGTATATTGCTTGTGTAGTCAACACCACGCTGAGTATTGTGGGTTTGATTCTAATACAAAAATAAGTCTTTTGTGACAAATAAAGATTTTAATTGTAATAAATTTACATTAATTCAGAATTAAAATTATATGTTTGTTACATCCCCGACACCAGAAATTTACCTTTAATTATGAGCTCGTTTTGCCCCACTGCAGGGTAAAGGCCTCCTTACTTTGCTGCTATCTCTCAAATCGACTTATTAAAAAGTATATCACTCTATAGCATGGGGTTTTTCAAAAAAGGAGTTATAAGGTTTTTAAGGGGTCGGCAACGCGCAAGCGATACCCCTGGTGTTTCAAGCACCCATAAGCTGCGGTTACTGCTTACCATCCGGCGGGCTGTATGCTTCTGTATGCTTGTTTGCCTTCTTAGTTGTATAAAAAGCCCGCGTGTTAATTTACTACACTTCCCGTACTAAACTGGCTCCCAACAAATCATCACTCACATTACGTCATAGTGTTTTGACCGATTTCAAAACAAACCATCTTCGAACCTTACACCTAAAATTATGGTTAATTACACGCCTATTTCCGATCGAGCCGATCCAGTTTGTGTCCAACAACGTGGTACAATGTAATAACGTGAGAACTCTGAGAAGTTGCGAGAGGTGCAGGTAGCACAACTTGTACCTTAATAAGGTAGCTGTATAAAGTTTTAGACTCCGGTTGAAGTACGTCTAATTAATAACAGTCCAAGTATTTTGTATGGCCCAGTTTACGTCTGTTAATTTGCTTATGTGTGACAGTTTGAGTTGTCTTTTGTTAGTTGGTCCATTCTTATTTTATTTTGCTGTCAGTGTGAGGTTTAATTTTCCACGTTACATAAGTTTACCTACTTTACATTGTATATTTTTAAAAGGGCCCAAATTAAAAGTACCTAGAATCGACGTTCAAGCATGAAGAGGTTGATGAATGTAGAGGAGGCGATGGAAGTATGTTTGGATCGAATCAATTGGCGTATTTTGGTCTCTGACTACTCCAGTGGGAGTTGGGCGTGATGATACAAGCCCTGTGTCGCGGGGGACTTTAGGCATATACAATTAACGGACACAGAGTACATACGCATCGGTTTAACCATTTATGGATTACACTTTTTTGTGTAGCGAACACGCCGCGCAGTTGTAATTGGCGTGGTAACCATGATGCAGTCGTAATAATAATAGCAACCTATATAATGTCCCACTGTTGGGCACGGGATTTTCCTCTACTCTATCACGAAAGTTTAGGAATTAGGTGTATCATTGCAATCAGTTCAAAATAATGGCAAATTTATACATAGTATAAAAAAGTCACTACCGCTGTCTGTACGCATAGATCATTTAAACTACGCAATGAATTTTAATGAAGTTTTCAGCAATAGATAGACTGATTCAAGAGGAATGGTTATAATATGTACTCATTAATTTCCTAAAAGATACTTGGAGGTTTTCTAAGGTTCGTTGCCCGCATGCGTTAACCGCATCGCCAGAAGAACACTTGAGATTCATGTCGAATTTAATTAGTATAATCATAGGCACGTGGCGTTTGGATATTCATTGGTAAAAGAAGGTCGTAAGTCCGACTAGTAATAATCTTATAACTTCGTAGAAGTGGGGCTGGACTTTTGACCGCTACTGTACATATATAATATTATATAAGAAGCGGGGATGGGTCGCTGGTATTATCTAAATAAAATTTAATGAATAACTTGCATAATTTGTAGCATTTCCTTTTACTGTCGTACGTCTAACTTGAAGTCATTGGACTGTCAATGAGAGTAAGTTTTAGACGTCTTCATGTCTTTAATTAGCTCTGTTTAGTCACAGACTGGGTTGATTAAGAGACTACTTTGATTGCATTTAATTTTTGAAATATAGGTACTATTCGACGCTGTAGCGCTGTTTCATTACTCTTATGAGATTTATGTTACAGGTTAAATTTAAACTCTGTTTTCTAATTACATGTTTTATTTAATTATAATTCGACTGGCCTGTTCGACTACTGGGTAGTGATCCTGGTGGCTAAGTAGGAGGTGGGTTCGATTCCCACACAGGACAAATTTTGTGTGTGTTTTGTAGTCCGAGTCTTGGTGTACTTTAAGTCCGCCAATTTTATTATGTTTTTAAATTCTTGTTGTAACGTGAATCATTCTTTAAGATACTTACCATAAATATAATGAAAACTTTAAAAGAAAATCTAAATTGTAGTAATGTTTATTTCCGTATATAAAGTGAAGGAACTAAAGACAATACTATACTTTGAAAGAAAAGCTTCATTCAAGGTAAACAATGAGACAAATTTTCAACAAGTACCCGCTTTGATGATCAAAGTTTCACCAAGTTACCTGGACAAACAGCCAAGTAACGGTCTTCCAACTAAAGTTTTTAATGATGCAAATTATTATATTTCACAAGGAAATTTGTGCGGTGCAGTCCGAACAGTTTTATTGGCATTTTATTAAGTTGAATAATTTCTTTAAGTACCATATGGTTTTTACCTCTTTAGCCAAGCGTTGGTAGAAACACTAGAAACTATTGTAATTTGGTTAAAAATGCCTATCGTATAGAGGACTTTCTTTAAGGATCTACCTTCTTTTGGATGGTTCTTAAAATTCACATTATAACAATTTATGGATTTGCCTTCCATTTTTTGGCTAGTATGACTTCTAGCCAAAAAATGGAAGGCAAATGAAGATGAGGTCCTTTAGGACCCTTGAGGGTTTAATTGCTGAATCAGGTAAAGTTTTAAGCTGTTTTAATTTTTTGATGTACACAAAAAATATACCTAATAGATAACAAACATGTACAAAGGCGAGCTTAACTCAAAGTTGAGTTCTCTTACAGAAAACCTTTGAGTGATGGTAAATTAGATAAAACTAAGGGTATAAGAAGTAAAAGTATATATTATATATTATGGCCGTAGGAAAAAAGTATGCTGGCATTTGTTTTTATGACGTTCATAAATATTATTCATGTATTTGATTTAAATTAATAAATGAGTTTGACTTCAATTACTGTAAAAAATCTCAGTGGCAATAGGTACAAAGTCTGGAAATGTGCCCGGTATAAATTGGTGATACGCTTTCTATAAAACATTATATGTAATTAATATTTTGACTGCACATTTGGTTCACCACGCCTTTAACCACTGCTCGCCGTGTTGTGAGTTCAATCCACACACAGGATAAAATATTGTGTGTTCAATAATTTTTTATTCCGAGTGTTGATGTACTTTGTATACGCTAATTGTATGTTTGTAATTTTTTTTTTATACTACTTATGTGGCAAACTAGTATACGACCCACCAGATGTTAAGCAGTTACCGCAGCCTATGGACGCTTGCATGTTGCCAACCCATTTTTTTTCTTTCAAAACGCATCCCTAAATGAGCGCTGAAGACCTGTACTCACACACAGGTACACAACTACACCGTGTGTAGTTATTTGGCTGTGGTCTTCTGTAAGGTGAAGGTCCTTCCCCAGTCGGGCTTGCTGGCTAGTACGATGCCCGACCTCTCTAATCTATACTAATATTATAAAGCTGAAGAGTCTGTTTGTTTGTTTGGTTGAACACGCTAATCTCAGAAAGTACTGGTCCGATTAGAAAAAACCTTTTTTTTGTTGAATGGTGCATTTATCCAGGAAGGCTATAGGCTATATAACATCACGCTATTATTAATAGGAGCGGAGCAGCAGTGAGATATGTTGCAAAATTGGGGAAAATATTCCAAATTAGCAGACCCCTAGTAATTCTGCGTTCTGTGTTCTGTCATTCTGCGTTAAACCTTTGAGAAACGTACTCGTGTTCGTTACCGTTCTTTTTATTATATATCTACCTACATATTTAAAATGGTGTTAAAGAAATGTTTTAATTGCAATAAAAATATTACGCAAAAAACACCTGGGCTTCAATGCAGCCGATGCAACAAATATGTGCATGCGACAACTACCTGTGCAAAACTAACCAACAAGCAACTGACAACTCTCCGTAACTCTGAGGGATTAGAGTGGAGCTGTGAGGATTGTCTGTGTAATATGACTAAGCGGTCGTCGTTCTTCCTACCAGAAGACTCAGAGAACGAAGATGATTGTGCCAGAGAGAAGGTTACAAACTTTGATCCCAAAAAACTGCTCAATGACATCAGTCGTGAAATGCGGAAGGTGATAAAGGATGAACTAGAAAGCCTAACTTCATCAGTTGAGTTTATGAACAGTCAACTAGCCGATCTCGAAGATACTGTCAAAAAACAAGAAAATACAATAAAGATGTTGGTGAACAAGAACTCTGATTTACTAAATAGGAATAAAAATTTAGAGCTACGCATTGCTGCTATGGAACAAAGAATTCAAGAAGTCGACCAGAGCTTCTTGGCCTCCACTGTAGAGATAGCCGGTGTACCCGTAACACCTAATCAGAACGTTAAAAGCGTTGTCAAAGAAGTTGCGAACAAACTACAAGTTGACTACCAACAATTGGTTAGCGCCCGACGCGTTGCCCTCCGACGTAAAGAACAACCAGGACCGATCATCGTCGAGCTACAATCAAAAAAGGATCGCGAGATGTGGATATCAGCAGCACGGAACCGCGACATTCTAGCAAGTGACATCCTGCCTAATCTATCAGCCGAAAAATCAAAAAGCCATATTTACGTCCGTGCAGCTCTTACACAAAACACAAAAACACTTTTGTATACTGCCAAGCAGCGTCTAGCTGGATCCTACAAATATGTTTGGTGCAAGGATGGGAAAATCTTCGCCAAAAAGAGCGAAGAATCGGAACGCGTAACCGTCATCCGCTCCACTGCAGACATTGAGTCACTAAGTGCCCATAAGTAGGTAATTCAATTATAATATAGGTTTGTGTAGTAAAAATATTTATATATCATGTCAGATAAAATCAAAGAAATTCATAATTGCAATTCAATAGAGGTCTTCGCAAAAAATATTTCCGATAATATTGATATGTCTTGTTTGCATGTAAATATACGTTCGTTAATAAGAAATTTCTCGAAGCTACTTTGTTTAATAGACTCCTCAACTTTGTCATTCGATATAATTATTGTAACAGAAGCGGGTATCTCTGATAATATTAGTAACCTTTTTCAAATACCGGGCTACAGAATGCACACACAACTACGACAAAACAAAAAAGGAGGTGGTATAATAATATATATCAAAAGTTTTCTAAAGTTTACAACTGTATTATCAAAAAGTAACACCTTTGAAAATATAACAGGCACTTTAATAACAGCAAACAATAACCGCGTAACTGTGTGTGCTGTCTATAGACCGCCCTCATCTAATAAAAATATATTTGTCACTGAACTGTCTACACTTATAAACAAACTTTGTTCCACTAACATGATAATTCTTGGTGATATGAATATAGATCTTAAAATGCACTCCTTACTAAGAGAATCCTACACCAATATGTTATCTGAACACGGATTTACTTGCGGCATAACCGATTACACTCGTATCGAACCTAGAGCTAACCAGGTAACAAAATCATGCATTGATCATATTTATGCGAGGTTATCTGCTTTTGATGCGTACACGGCGGCTATCGATACTGTACTGGCGGATCACCGCGTCACAGTGGTCGCTTGTCGTAGTCTCCGAGCGCATATACAGGTTGCTACCAAAGTGAGCAAGGCTTATTGTTACGATAGTAAATTATTTTTGAGAGAGCTAAATAATGTGAATTGGGCTATTACTGGTGATATGACTTGCCCTAATCAAATACACCAGTTTATTAAATCTAACTTTGATAGTGCACGCAACAAATCACTAACTAACACTACAAATAAACATTTAAAAAATATTAGGTTTAAACTACCGTGGATTAACAAGAATATATTGAATTTATGTAATATGAGAGATAAATTATTTAGCCAATGGAAATCTGATCCAACTAATAAATGTTTGAAATTGCAATATAATCAGTTACGTAACAAAGTTCATAAAGTTACTGAATATCATAGAAACATCTATTATAAAAACACTATTAAAAATAATTACAATA